>JAVANC010000018.1:30275080-30880080 GCA_033319125.1 Parnassius glacialis
AAAACATATTAAAACTATGTTGTTGCTGGGCAGTCGGCTCTCAATTCTAAAGGATTTTTGTATTTTGATGTAGAAAAATATCCCTCGGCTGCCTGTCCGTAAAATTAACGAAATTTTTTTAAGCCGAGAACGTGAACACTTAAAATTACAATTAAAATTGTTATTGTTGCCGGCGGGTTTGAACTCAGTTTGTGAAATTTTAATATGGGGGCTGATCCCTTATGTTATCACGGCTCTATGCACATAAAGAAATATAACAGAGATACAATTTATATCCGAGCTGTTTATTATTTACCCGCAGCTTCACTCGCGTGGTATTTCATTAAATGCTGTTCCGTGGCAAATTTAGCAAAATTCGATAACTTTTAGAATCACTTCGGTGTCTGTGTCTGCGTATGCGATATTAGATTAATATCACTGGTCCCATTTAATATTGATTGGTACCATAAAATAGATTCTGATATTTTTTCTACGTTCGAGTAGACTTCAACATTTCATAAATGCAGTTCTATAATGATGAATACTACACATGTAATACAACAAATTTTAGTAAATCACGTTACATTTTAACTTTTATTTACAAACACAAAGTTCCATAAAATTTGCGTAAAAGAACATATGTCGGTGCTGATGTGAAGCACCGACGCTCCGGGAAGTCAGAAGTATGGTAACATGTTCAGTATCGTCCCAACCATTATATCAGATTTACCACGTGCTCGGCGGTGAAGGAAAACATCGTGAGGAAACCTGCATGTCTGAATAATAAGAAAAAAATATTTCGAAGACATGTGAAGTTCACCAACACGCATTGGGGCAGCGCGGCGGACATTTCCTTGCCCTAAAACCCTCTCAGAAATGAGAGGAGGCCTGTGCTCAGCAGTGGGACGTAAATAGGCTGCAACTTTACTTTACTGATACACAACAAATCCTCGCAATAGAACACTGCTGTAGAAATCGTTGTTCTATTGCGAGGATTTGACAAGGATGATTCGCGATGCTATTGAAATTAATAATTTTAAATAAAAAATTTTGTACAACCGACTTCAATATAAATTATTAAGAAAAACTCTTCATCACATTTATATGGAACCACATGTGAAGCACCAGCTTTAAAATAAAAAAAGCACCATCGAAATCGGTTCACCCAGTAAAATGTTATGAGGTAACACATAAAAAAAACATGCAGTCGAATTGAGTACCGTCTCCTTTTTGAATTCGGTAGAAATTGTCCTAACTTCAATAGAGAAGATGGCTGGGTGCTACCAACTCAGCCTCCCCACCCCCCTCTCCTAGGGTTCTTTAAAGTGCCTTACGGGCGTCAAGAATTAAAATTTAACACGATAAAATCCTTAAGATTACTTTTATTAAAAAAGAAGTTCTATTCGCAATGAACGTGGGTAGAACTACACTCGTGATTACGATCATGAGTGTAGTTCTACCCACGCAGAAAAATGTTCGCCTTGTACTGGTGGCGAACGAGAATCAGCCACCTCATATCGTTCCGTGTGTATCCTAAAAAGCGATAGAAGAAAACAAACGGGAGGAGGGCCACATAATCTTCCTGGCAACAGTACAAAATAATAAAGGCTGCAGTTGCCAACCCGCCTGCCATGCGTGGCAACTATAACAAATATCCACCCTATTTGACATTTATGGGGGAGGCCTATGTTCAGTTCAGTAGACTTTTGATAGATGTAAAGAAAAGGTCCAAACTTTTATATTAATACTGGTTGGACGACAAAAAAGAAACGACAACCAACCACACATGAATACTTTTGTACCTCCTTTTGTTGTTACATGTTTTGTCATTAATACATTTTAAAATATATCGAAATTGATACGAATTGATACTCTAAAATAAATATCGATTTATAGAAATATCTCGATTTAAAATATCGACGATATATATCGATTTTTTTTAAATATCGATATTTCGATATATAGATATCTTTTAACCAAGCTTAGCGGACAGACACCCAATATATTCAATTATGTGCCCAGTACTGGATACTGTGCACACAAAACACACGTGTTGTGTATAACAGTGGTGTTAGCTATTTTGCCAAACGTGGTAATTGTGGTAAATCAACCCGATAATAGCCACCGGTCTAGATTTAAGTGTGACAATTTTTGATGCTGCACGAATAAGTATTCAGTAGCATTCTAAAATTTAATTTTATCAGTTACTTATCATTAGTTTATTTAGCAGAAAGTAGAGGGCGCTATATTACATTAAAACTGTGAAATTCAAGAATATACTATCTAGTAAAATCAGCTATAGAACGTTGGGGTGCGACTGGCTCAAGAGCCACCCTAAAGCCGCGAACATTTATTTATTAAATATATAAAAAAGGCATAAAGTGATGTTGATTCTGTTAAAAATCTGTTTCTGTTAAAATATGGTCTCTCTACACTCCATATGTTAAAACACGCTATCAGCGCCGCTAGCGGTGAAAAACTATTTGAAAATACCATGATTATCATGAATTAATGTTGTGTTTAGTTATTAATATCGTTTAACGATCTCTATTCATTGATTTGGCTAAGCTATATCATGACATGGTCAACAAACAGTGATAAATAACATGAAATGACACCATTTCCCAAAATAATGATTTAATGAGAATTTTGCAATAATTGCAAGGAGACCAGTTTTAATCAGATTACATACAGATGAAACAACAGTGAACAGATGATGAACAGTATCACAAACTGTATGAAAATTGCGATGTTTTTAGTTCAAAAAATATCAATTTTAATAAGTTTGATAGATGTCACTATTATCTATTATTTCTTAAATTTTAATTATCACACTTTTAAAATGAAATAACGATTTAATTAAACGTTAGGATTTTTAAATAATTTTATAAGTCTAACTATTTAAACATATAAATGTAAGTTATTATATAAGAATTATATAAGAATTGATAATAAATGGCGCTGTTTTGATAGTTAAAACGTATATCGTCAGCGGAGTTTCAAATTGTTATGCAAAGGCTAAAACTAATCTTATAGTTTATTTACAAATATGATATTTATTTTGAAAAAAGACCCGTTATCCCGCCTATTAATTAAATAATCTTATATAATAGAAAATTAACATCTAAAGGAAGAAAAATACTTAACCTTCTTTATAAGTTCCGTAATCGGATAACTAGTAACCTATAAGTTGCCCCGGGTTACTAACTACCTACATATAAAATTTAATGGAAATCGGTCTAGTAGTTTTTGCGTGAATCGGTAATACACAGACAGACAGACATAAATTCTAATAAAACCGGCCAAGTGCGGGTCGGACTCGCGCACCGAGGGTTCCGAAGAAATCCGTAGGTATATAAGTTTAAAATTATTCAAAATATTTTAATTATATGATGTAACTAAAAATTTATGCTTTTATCTGTGCTATAATACGTTGCTTCGTACCAAATTTTAAGATTCTGGGTTCACGGGAAGTACCCTGTAGGTTTTGATTCCCTTGCGAATGTCGAACATTTGCGGCATAAACGGCTGTATCGTTTGATTGCGTTGGCATATAAGTTTGATTTTTTTCACAGCTCTAAGGGACAGTAGACTTGAGTATTTGATATTTGATAATTTCAGCTTGATACCTCCACGCATTCCTGAGAAAAAGGGTATTGACAGACAGACAGACAGGCGGACAACAAAGTGATCCTATAAGGGTTCTGTTTTTTCCTTTTGAGGTACGGAACCCTAAAAACCACTAATTTGGCTTCAGTACCTTTTATTTAGTTGCCTGGACTTGTTTCTTCTAGAGTATATTCGAATTACAGAGATGACTTGGCTACAGATTTATTATATGTATAGATAAGGGAACGACGAAGAGAAACTAAGAACCATAGAATAGAATACGACAGAATACCACGAACTGTGATATAGTACTATTACTATCACAATTCGTTACAATACAATAAACAATGTATCACAATTTACCGTTCAATCCTAAACTAATAAATTAAGAATTTGCCATTAAAACTTTTTATCGCCTCTATAAAAGCGCGTCCCTATAAATACACTTTGTCACTGTGTTCATAATGGAATATCTACGAGTATGAGCTGTCTTCACTGTGCTATATATCACTAATACTGTTACAATAAATCAAAAGGTTTTGTCGTTTTCAGACTTTTCATTATATCTGTGATATTGAGGAGCTGTTCACTACTTATCGTATATACCAGGATACATTTACAATACTCTAATAAGAACCTTATTTTGGAATCTGTATAATTTGAGCATGGTTATGTTTCGTACAACCCCACAGCTGTATATTGTAGGTCTAAAATGGCACGTGTTCAGCAGAAGTCTCGCAGCGAGTTGTCTGTTGAATTTCGTTATAATTTACTGTTTTCAATTACAGATAAACCAATATGACTTCTAAATGTGATGATGCCATTTAATTCTAAATCGGACGTTATGAACATTTCATTAGGTTAATTCTCGGCTAACGGAGTTTTATAGCAATGTTCGTGATGGATTAGATTAAAAAATAATTAAAAAACCGCGCTTAAATGTCTACTTTATAAAAGGATTTATTTAAATCTGAGGATAAGTTCTATGCTAAAAATTCATATGGCAAACAAGCACACTGCCTATAAGGATTTGCATTTATACGCGATTAAGGATCAAAATGTAGACGTGTTCTAACTCTCGAGAACTATAGCATGCCCCCATACCTGTGAAAATGCTGCTATTCATGCATATTTTCCATGCCAATGTGTTCCTGTGCTTGTCGAGTTGACCCATACGTGCTATAGCCACAACACATTTTGTAGCTCTATCACTTACAAAAACACTGTATATTAATTAATATATTAATAATACTAATGTATATTATATATACTGTATACTAATAATATTAATGTATATTAATAATTAAATTACTAAACCTTGACAAAGTAGGATGATCACACAATTTCGAATCAGCAGAATATTTTTTTCGACGTGGTAGAGCCATGCTGCAGCTGATTTTATTATGATTGTAGCACGAATGGGTTGGCTCGACCAAGGAAGGACCACGCTCCCACAGAATACCAACGCTAAATGGCAGCTTGACACTGTTGTGATTCGTATGGTGAGTGTAAAGAACCGGAGACCCAATTTACTGGAAACGAGGCATTCCATCTTAATCCTCACGGGTGACGACGCATCTACATTTTGATTCTTTATTGAGGAAGATATCCTATACTACCAATAGACCTCCTATACTACTAATAAAAGAATTAGAAGTTGTATTGTTTTTAAATAGTAACAACATACATATCCTCTGTATTACTGAACATTGGCTAAAAGATTATAATTTCATGTTTAATTTCAGAAATCACCAGGTGGTCAGTTCCTTCAATAGAGAAAAAAGTTTACGTGGTGGCTCCTTAATACTAGCAGATAAATCATTATTATATAAAGAACGTAAGGATATAGTGAGCCTCTCTGTTGAGCGAACTGTAGAAATGGCTTGTGTCGAGCTCGAGCACCTCATTGTTGTGAGTGTTTACAGACCCCCATGTGCTACTTATGACTATTTTGAAAGGATTGTGGAAGAAGTTTTGCTCAAACTTAGTAAACAGAACAAGTCTGTTGTAATATGTGGAGACTTTAACATCAATCTCCTTGAAACTTCTTCCATTAGTATTAAGTTTAGCTCATTGTTTAAATCGTATAATCTTGTTAATTTATTCTTAGAACCAACACGTATTGCTGGGCCTAGTGCGACCTGTATAGATAATATTTTTACAGATGTTAAGCCCTTGCATAAATCAGTTATTCAAAATTTAAGTTCAGATCACTGTGGACAGTTGGTATCATTACCTTACATACACAAGAAACAGAAAAATAAGAAAGTTGTGTTTGTTCCAATAAATGAACATCGCTTGGAGAGGTTTAGAAGTAATATAATAAAAAGACTTCCATCACTTTCATTTAAAAACAGTGCTAATTATTTGTATGGTACGTTATTTAAAATTATAACTTGTGAATTTAGTAGGATATTTACTTCTAAAACTTTCTCTTTTAACAGTCGCAAATCATTTAATGAATGGGCGACAGTAGGAATTTATAAGAGTAGGCGAAGGTTATACGAGCTTTATAATAAAAGATCATTTAATAGTAGTGTTATATTTAGAGATTATGTAAAAACATATTCTAAAATATTTAAAAAAGTGTGCGCCACAGCTAAGGCTTTACATTTAAGTAATAAAACTAAAACTGCATCAAACAAAATTAAAATGACCTGGAGAATAATAAATAGTGAAACGGGCAAGGTCAAACCGCGCAACTCGGATTTTCAATTGAATATTAACAATAATTTAACCCGATCTGATCAAGAAGTTGCTATGGCTTTTGAGAAACATTTTACTGATGTTCCTTTTTTGACAACTAAATCATTAAACTCTTCTCCTACTGTCGCCGAATCATTGCTTAAACAAAATGTAAAGGCTTGTTCAAATACTTTTGAATTCCATAGAGTACTGCCAAAAGATATCGTTAAATATTTTAAAACTTTTTAACTTTTTAACAGTGGTAGAGCCACGCGGCAGCTTTTGCTGTCGCACGGATGGGCCGGCTCGAACCGGGGTGGTACCACGACCTCACAGAATACCAGCGTGAAGTAGAGGTTTACCTTTGCGTTTCGCTTGGTGAGTGCAGGTGGCCGGAGGCCCTTTTTACTGGAAATGAGGCATTCCATCTTAGTCCTCACGGGTGACAACGCACCTGCATTTTGATTCACAAACGAGGATAGATGTAGATGTCTATGGGCCGCAGCAACCACTTACCATCAGGTGGACTGTGTGCTCGTTTGTCACCCTTATCCTATAAAAAAAAAACTATTGATGTTAAGAAAACGGCAGATTTATGGGGGATTTCCGTTAAAGTTATTTTATCTATAATAGATATAATAGCACCTTATCTAGCTACTATATTTAATACAAGCGTCGAATCTGGTGTGTTTCCTGATTTAATGAAACTTAGTAAAGTCATACCTTTATATAAATCTGGTAGTACATTAGACCCCGCCAATTTTAGACCAATTTCTGTACTACCAACATTTAGTAAAATTTTTGAAAAAATAATTTTAGATCAAATGTTAAGTTTCTTTAATATTAATAAATTGCTACATAGAAATCAATTCGGTTTTACAAGGTGTCGCTCAACAACTGACGCTGGAGTTGAGCTTATTAAACATATTTTTTGTGCATGGAAGAATTCAGAGGATGCTTTGGGTATATTTTGTGACCTTTCCAAGGCCTTCGACTGCGTTCACCATGAGACATTAATCCGGAAGCTACAGTACTATGGTGTCAAGAACACAGCGCTTAAACTTATAATTTCATATTTAAGTAATAGAATGCAGAAAGTTATTATTAATGGTAAAAGTTCTTCCGGCTCACCTGTACTAATGGGTGTCCCTCAGGGCTCAATTCTCGGCCCATTCCTGTTTCTAGTTTATATTAATGACTTACCTTCTATTGTAGAGGATAATCATGATATAGTATTATTTGCTGATGATACTTCTTTGATTTTTAAACTTAAACGTAAATCATTTAAATGTGACGAAGTGAATAATGCTATATCAAAATTAGTGCATTGGTTTAACGTTAATAATTTACATTTAAACGGAAATAAAACTAAATGTATTAAATTTACAACAACGAATGTTAGAAATCTGAGTACCAATGTGTTTTAAATTGGGGAAGAACTGAGCCCTGTTGAATCCACTGTTTTTCTTGGCATCACTCTCGACGCAAAGCTTCAGTGGGGCCCCCATATATCCAAACTAGCAAGCAGACTAAGTTCTGCAGCCTATGCTGTAAAAAAGATTAGAGGTCTCACTAGTGTCGAGACAGCTAGATTAGTTTATTTCAGTTATTTCCATAGCATAATGTCTTATGGGATTTTGCTATGGGGACATGCGGCTGATTCAGAAACTATTTTTGTTTTACAGAAGAGGGCCATTAGAGCTATTTACAACCTAAAACTGAGAGAGTCTCTTAGAGATAAATTTAAAGAAATAAATATATTAACTTTGGCCTCTCAGAATATTTACGAAAATTTAATGTATGTTCACAAAAACAAAGGTAGTTTTAGTAAAAAAAGTGATGTGCATTCTGTAAACACTAGGAACAAGCACAAGCTAGTGATACCAGTTTCTCGACTCCACAGAGTCAGTAATTCATTCTTGGGGCAATTTATACGCTATTACAACAAGGTCCCGGAAAGTGTACAGGCTCTCTCCATTAGCAAGTTTAAATGTTTTGTTAAGTTGAAACTGTATAAAAAGGGTTATTATAGTATAAATGAATACATGGTTGATAATAACCCCTGGGAATGAGGTGATCGCTTCCAAGCTGTTTCTAAAATAAATTTTGTACTTATATAGTTAGTACAACCATTATTGTAAAATTTGCTTTAAAAAAAAAGTCCCGCTGGGTTTCTTGCTGGTTCTTCCCAGGACAGAGGTTTTTTTTTTCGAACCAGTGGTAAAGTAAAAAATGACTTTCAATAAGTATTACACATGTGATCTATATTGAATAAAAAAAATAGAGCTGCAGCATGGCTCTACCACGTATAAAATGTACTTAATCGAGGATAGATCTAGATGTCTATGGGCCACAGCATCCACTTACCATCAAGTGGGTTTGCGTGCTCGTTTGTCACCCTTATTCTATTATAAAATATATCACTGCTCATGATGATTTTTGAAGGACATTACGTAAGATGCCTTAAGAAGCTTATTGTGGAACACCAAATCTACACATGTAATATTCAGAATCGTTAACAGTTTTTGTCTTTTTGAGCGTTTGTATACGCTAATCTCCCAATTAGATGTGTTTTCAGTATTGAAATAAGCTTGGAGTAACATCTATTCCTTGTTTCATTTAAATCGTTTGACAAATAAAAGTTAAACGTTAATAAAAGGGATAATATCAATTATAGAATGCGCGCGAGACTTGTGCACAGTTAGGAAGAGTGCCCCTCGGATGCTTTATCGGCATACGCTGATATATTTATGTGAAAATAGTGTGCTATTGTAAAAAATTGGGAAAAATAGTAATTATCACTATCATCATAAAAGCTTATCAAAGTCCACTGCAGATCATAGGCATTTCTATAGATTTCCTCATGACGGGGACATTTGTCATAGATGCCACGTTTGGCAGGTGGGTTTGTAACCGCAGTTTTTATTATTGCATACATTAAACGCGAAGCGGAGATGTATTGCTATAAAAAGTGCTATTGTCACCAAATCAAAAAATGGCACTCCACTAAACTTAAATCACTTCCGCCAGCTTTATATTCATCATCATCATTACAGCCCTTCACAAGTCCACTGCTGAATAAAGGCCTCCCCCAAGGAATGCCACAAAGCACGGTCCTGAGCCACCTGCATCCAACGACTTCCTGCATGTCTTACCAGGTCGTCACTCCATCTAGTGGGGGGTCGTCCTACACTTCACCTACCGGTACAAGGCTGTCACTCGAGAACCTTTCTTCCCCATCGGTTGTCGGTTCTTCGAGCAATATGGCCGGCCCATTGCTACTTCAGCCTACTAATCCGTTAGGCTATGTCGGTCACTCTGGTTCTACTGCGGATATCCTCATTTCTAAGTTTATCACGCAGAGAAACTCTGAGCATAGCCCTCTCCATAGCTCGCTGAGCGACCTTGAGCGTCCTCAAACGGCCAGCAGTGAAGGACCACGTTTCAGATCCATAAGTCACATCACTGGCAACACGCACTGGTGGACACGAGAAGATATGTCGTAGTTTCCCCAACGCTGGCCAGCCGAGTTGAATCCGTCGATTGACCTCTCGGTCGAAGTTGGACTTACCTAGTCGGACTATTTGTCCCCGGTAAACATACTCGTCAACAACTTCGAGCTTAGTGCTCTCAACAACTACCGACATAGGTGTGACATGGACGTTAAACATGATCTTTGTTTTGTCCATGTTCATCTTAAGACCTATCCGTTGGGAGACACTATTGAGGTCATTGAGCATAGTGCTTAGGTCCTCCAGCGATTCTGCGATAAGGACTATATCGTCGGCAAATCGAAGGTGATTGATGTATTCACCATTGATATCAATACCGTATCCTTTCCAGTTCAGTAGCTTGAAAATGTCCTCCAATGCAGCGTTGAAGAGTTTCAGGGATATAACGTCACCCTGTCTTACACCTCTCTGCAGTTGAATAGGTTTCGTACTCTGATTCTGTATTCGGATAGCCATCGTAGCTCTATTGTACAAATATTTCACTACTTTGATATACCGACAGTCGACTTGGCACCGCTGAAGGGACTGTAGCACCGCCCAAATTTCGTCGGAATCAAAGGCTTTCTCATAGTCCACATACGCAAGGCGAAAAGGCAGATTGTACACGTCTATCTTCTTCACAATTTGCCGAAGGGTGTGTATGTGGTCCATGGTACTAAAGCTTTTTCGGAAACTGGCTTGTACGAGAGGCTGGAAGTTTTCAAGTCTGCGTGCGAGACGATTCGTAATGACTCTCGAAAACAGCATGTAGACGCGGCTCAGAAGGGAAATCGGTCTGTAGTTCTTCAAGAGAGCGTTGTCATCTTTCTTGAAGAACAAGACCACCGCACTTCTGCTCCACGCCTACGGAGTAGTTCCACCATGTAGGACGGAATTAAAGAGCTTCTGAAGGACTTCAAGTACCGGTTTTCCACCCGCTTTCAGAAGCTCCGCTGTAATTCCTCCACCGGAGATTCTTAGCATCCCCTGCCCCGCCGTTACCATGGTCGCCACCGTAGCCAGGAATAGCGGGGCTATCGGGCCTAGGGTCCGTCTCTTCATAACTTTCATCATGGGGGATATTTGCCATAGTTGCCACGCTTGGCGAGAGGGTTGGCAACCGCAGTTTTTCATTGTAATAATGCTGTTATCAGGAAGATGTTGCTGCCCATCTCCTGCCTGTTTCCCATTGTCACCTTTTACGACACTCACGGGAAGATATGGGGTAGTGGGTATTTTTAACCGCCATTACACGGCAAGAGCTTTATATTGTACTTATATAATAAAAAATACACCAATAGCAAAAGGAGTTTTCAATTAATATTTCTGACGTAGTTATAAGATTATTTATTTTGATTAATATTAAAAAAAAGTTAATACTTTTTCTTTTTTCTTTTTTTTATTATAAATGTTACCCCCACACTAGGATTTTCTACTGTGTCGTGGAGTTAGTTTAACAAACAGCAAACATAAATTACACGAAGACAAACAACTGTGGTAGAGCCACGCGGCAGCTTTTGCTGTCGCACGGATGGGCTGGCTCGAACCGGGGTGGTACCACGACCTCACAGAATATCAGCGTGAAGTAGAGGTTTACCTCTGCGTTTTTCTTGGTGAGTGCAGGTGGCCGGAGGCCCTTTTTACTAGAAATGAGGCATTCCATCTTAGTCCTCACGGGTGACAACGCATCTGCATTTTGATTCGCAAACGAGGATAGATGTAGATGTCTATGGGCCGCAGCAACCACTTACCATCAGGTGGACTGTGTGCTCGTTTGTCACCCTTATCCTATAAAAAATCCAGACCCGGAACAATTATTTGTAGGCCATACAAATACTTGTTCTGTGCGGGATTCGAACCCGCGACCCCCAGCACAACAACTCATTGCTAAACCACTGCGCGACGGAGCCGTCCTATAATTATTGAAAATAACTTTAGTTAAAGGTCAGTTGGTCGGTATGGAACAAGCTATCTTTCAAAAAACTTAACTTATCTTAAGATTTTAATCCTTAGGAAAGCCTTTTGAATTTCACTATTATACACCGTCCCGTTCATGAATATTTCTTTTCTATTTTATTAATTTTGTGACAATTTATTTGCAGCAACAAAATACGAATCACCGGTATCAAGCAGTGAAAAAATTTCGTGTTAATTAAACAGAAACAATTTTTGTAGTTTTGAACGAAATACGTGTTTCGGTAATAAATACTTAGTCGGGTCATAAGTTCTGCCAAAACCTTATTATTTAAAAATTTTGAATACTGGCTAGATGAACTTCACCAATTTTAAAATTATAACGTTTGCGGTTGCCGAAAATAAAAGAGACATTAATTTTCATTCATTTTCAAATATAGAGTGGTCGAAGAAATAAGATAAAGTAGCGGTTATCGCGTTGCACCTCTGTGGTTACGCGCCAAAAGAGATATTCAATATTCTACAAAAATTGAAAATAACCCTACGATTTGTTTATCGCACATTACAATGATTCACTGAAGATTCAAACTTCGAAGATCGTAAGAGGATCGGCCGACCTCGTACAGTTAGGACACCCGGAATCATCAAAGCAGTGAAGACGCGAATCCAACGAAATCCTGTTCGTAAACAAAAAAATTTATCTTTTCAGATGCGCCTAAACAGAATCACGGTCAAAAGAGTGATCAATAAAGATCTAGGACTACGAGCTTATTGTAAGAAGACCGGACATTTTTTGAACGAGCGCTTGAAAAAAATTAGGCTGGATAGATCCCGCGTTTTGTTATGGCGGTACGCGGGAAAAAAAGCCGCGAAATTTTGTTTTCGGATTACAAAATTTTTAACATCGAAGAAAGTTATAATAAACAAAATGATAAGGTATATGCCAACAGCAGTGAAAATATTGGTAAATCCAATTGGGCATACCTTAAGCGCATTAAAAAAATTACGTATAACATGATTATACGGAATTTTTAAAGTAGTTTAAATACATTTCGACAGCACTATCGGCTTCAACACCCTCGAAAACCATAAAAATGACACCCATGATGAAAAAATTGATACGTATTGCAGCCGCCATCTTGGATTTATACTTCGAAAGCACTATCGGCTTCAACACTCTCGAAAACAATGAAAATGACACCCAAGATGAAAAAATTGGTACCTACTTCAGCCGCCATCTTGGATTTACATTTCGACAGCACTATCGGATTCAACACCCTCGAAAACCATGAAAATGACACCCATGATGAAAAAATTGATATCTATTGCAGCCGCCATTTTGGATTTACATTTCGACAACCCTATCGGCTTCAACTCTCTCGAAAACCATGAAAATGACACCCATGATGAAAAAATTGATATCTATTGCAGCCGCCATCTTGGATTTATATTTCGACAGCACTATCGGCTTCAAAACCCTCGGAAACCATGAAAATGACACCCATGATGAAAAATATGGTACCTACTTCAACCGCCATCTTGGATTTACATTTCGACAGCACTATCGGCTTCAACACCCTCGGAAACCATGAAAATGACACCCATGATGAAAAATATGGTACCTACTTCAACCGCCATCTTGGATTTACATTTCGACAGCACTAGCGGCTTCAACACCCCCGAAAACCATGAAAATGACACTAATGATGAAAAATTTTATATCTATTGCAGCCGCCATCTTGGATTTACATTTCGACAGCACTATCGGCTTCAACACCCTCGAAACCCATGAAAATGACACCCATGATGAAAAAATTGATACCTATTGCGGCCGCCATCTTGGATTTACATTTCGACAACCCTATCGGTTTCGACACCCTCGAAAAGCATGAAAATGTCACCCATGACAAAAAAATTATACTACTTACTCTTAGTACGTACTACTATTATTTATTCTGTGCTTTTAAATATTATAATAAAAAAATCTCTTATTATTATTATAATCAAGTATTTAAGAAATTTGGTTATTCGAATATTGTGTATTTGTACAGCCGTCTCGTACAGCATCTTTTTGAGCCGCTGCAAACAACCAAAACTATTTCCACTCACGACGGCGACTGAAGCCGAACTAAACTATTCTGTGGCTGTAGCTCCCCATTTACAGAAATAATTTATATACGAGGCAACCAAATCAACGAAAGTTTTGCCATTTTGGAGCCGAAAAAAAATAATTATAGCTAAACAAAACAAAATTACACTGCCATTTACATTCAGTGGCTTCCCACATGATAGATGAAGAGATTCAAAAATAGATTGAGTTAAACAGTTGATATTTTCAAAAGTTATCGTGTTTACAAGCCACAGGGACATGATAAATCCACACCATAAGCCACTAAAACCCTTTTTTTATTTAAAAATAGCAATTAATCGATTTAAAAAAATATTAATAAGTTCAACAATCATTTATCTTTCTAACAATGTGAAACAAATCATATTATACATATCATTTATATGTATAATATGATTGCAAGATACGATTTTATTCGATAAAATGTTGGAATCTTAATTTTTAGGCGATAGTAGAACATACCTTGCGCTTTCGCTTAAGGTATGCAAAACCAGCACGCGTATTCCGAGGGTTAAACGAGAACATTTTCCTTCGTCACTCATGGTTCTCAAGTCTCATATTCAGGCTTAACTGAGGTGTTTTTCTGTGAAAATGGTGTAAAAACCAGTGCCGAGGTGTACCAAAATACCGTCCTAACAAACATAGTGGAACCTCTTTCTCAAACAATGTTGAAAACAGACATTGGATATTCCAACGGGACTCTGCACCAGCTCATAGCGCACGAAGCACGTAAAACTGGTTGACCGCCTGTGGAATTGACTTTATCGGACATGAAGACTGGCCCTCTTTTAGTCCAGATCTAAACTCGCTGGATTACAAGATATGGCAACATTTGGAGGAGAAAGTCTGCGCTAAACCTTATCAGAATTTGGAATCTCTCCGAGCATCTTTGGCTAAAGCAGCGGCAGAAATAGTTATGAATGTGGTGCGTGCTGCGATTAATGATTGACCGCGTCGATTAAGGGCATGTATTCAAAATAGGGGAGGGCATTTTGAATAATGTAAATAAAATTCTATTCCAAATTAAATGACCTTTCATTTCATATATAATTTCTATATAATTATCAAAAGCGTACCATTAATTGTATAAATAGTTTTGACAGAACTTATGACCTGACTAAGTAAAAGTAAATTGATTATTCAAAACATTACACGAGGGCTTGAGGGTGTGCACTTTTGGGTTTTCTTTTTGTTTGATTTTAAAAATTTATTTTTCATTTGTTATTAGGTAGACTGCTGCCCATCTCCTGGGTTGTTTCTCTCTGTCGCTCTTACGACACCCACGGTATAATATGGGGTAGTGGATATTCTTACACTGCCACTACACAGTCAAATAATATTATTTACCCCTATCTTTTCTTCCAGCAGCGCTATTTTTGTAAATGTCAGCCTATGTTTTAAGTTGAATATATGTACTTCATGTGTAGTGTTTATTCTGTGGTTGTTTTAGTTATTAATTTGAATTTATTATTTCTTATGTCCTTTTTAACATTAAATGAGTTTTAATGCCAAAAAACCTAATGTTAGTATAATAATTGTAATAACAATTTCTTTTTAAATGTAATATAAAACTATGCATCACCGAATTTCGTAAGTGTCGTAAGAATCGAGTATGGGATAAGCCAAAATATGTCTTGCGATAAATGGCAGCGGTACGCTAGCTTAAAATAGATAAAACAGATTTAAGCGGTATCTATCTGTGTCAGAGGTGAAATTGCAAGGTGAGACTGAAAGGTGAGATGTCTGGTATCGCGAATGTCCATTCGCCTATCGAGGGTGACGATTAAGGCAAATTCACTCTATAACGGGAAAGGCCCCATGTCTAGCAGAGGGAGTTTTGGTGGGCTGATGATGATCCTTTACCTTATACACAACGGAGTTTCATATATTAGTAGGATTAATATAACAGAAAAATTGTAAACATTGATAAATATATATCGATTGATTTTAATTTTCCAGATTGATAAACCAATTGTAGTAAACAATTTAATAACTACACTAAGTACAGGAGGCTCTGGGAAGATTTTTTTTATAGGATAAGGGTGACAAACGAGCACACAGTCCACCTGATGGTAAGTGGTTGCTGCGGCCCATAGACATCTACATCTATCCTCGTTTGCGAATCAAAATGCAGATGCGTTGTCACCCGTGAGGACTAAGATGGAATGCCTCATTTCCAGTAAAAAGGGCCTCCGGCCACCTGCACTCACCGAGCGAAACGCAGAGGTAAACCTCTACTTCACGCTGGTATTCTGTGAGGTCGTGGTACTACCCCGGTTCGAGCCGGCCCATCCGTGCGACAGCAAAAGCTGCCGCATGGCTCTACCACTGTTAAAATCTGCTATTCAGGTATATCTGAACGTAATCGATTTCCGTTTTAAATGGGTATTTGGCCAGTTAATGCTAATATTAGTTAATCTCAATTTAACTCGTTATTTACGAGAAACACAGCCGCCAATAAATAATATTGCGAAAATAGAGTAGCTAACAATGTTATGCCTACAAAAATGGTTCGATGGCTTCCAACCAGTGAGAGAAATAGTTTGCTTTATTTTTAACAATATCGCCTATAACGATCAATAGCTTACAGTAGGGTTGCCACCTTTTTTGAACAAATAATATATTAATATATATTGGTAAATCCAATTGAGCATGCCTTCGCATTAAAAAAATAACGTATAGCATTGATTATACGGATTTTTTTAAAAGTAGTTTAAATACATTTCGACAGCAATATTAGCTTCAACACCCTCGAACACCATGAAAATGACACCTATGATGAAAAAATTGGTACCTACTTCAGCCGCCATCTGGGATTTACATTTCGACAGCACTATCGGCTTCAACACCCTCGAAACACATAAAATGACACCCATGATGAAAAAAATTATACCTATTGCAGCCGCCACCTTGGTTTTACATTTCGACAGCACTATCGGCTTCAGCACCATCGAAAACCATGAAAATGACACCCATGATGAAAAAATTGATATCTATTGCAGCCGCCATCTTGGATTTACATTTCGACAACTCTATTGGCTTCAAATCTCTCGAAAACCATGAAAATGACACCCATGATGAAAAAATTGATATCTATTGCAGCCGCGATCTTGGATTTACATTTCGACAGCACTATCGGCTTCATCACCCTCGAAAACCATGAAAATGACACCCACGATGAAAAAATTGGTACCTATTGCAGCCGCCACCTTGGATTTACATTTCGACAGCACTATCGGCTTCATCACCCTCGAAAACCATGAAAATGACACCCATGATGAAAAACTTGGTACCTACTTCAGCCGCTGTCTTGGATTTACATTTCGACTGCACTATCTTCTTCAACACCCTCGAAACCCATGAAAATGACACCCATGATGAAAAAATTTATACCTATTGCAGCCGCCACCTTAGATTTACATTTCCACAGCACTATCGGCTTCAACACCCTCGAAAACTATGAAAATGACACCCAAGATGAAAAAATTGATATCTATTGCAGCCGCCATCTTGGATCTACATTTCGACAGCACTATCGGCTTCAACAACCTCGAAAACCATGAAAATGACACCCATGATGAAAAAATTTATACCTGTTGCAGTCGCCACCATGGATTTACATTTCGACAGCACTATCGGCTTCAGCACCCTCAAAAACCATGAAAACGACACCCATGATGAAAAAATTGATACTTATTGCGGCCGCCATCTTGGATTTACATTTCAACAACCCTATCGGTTTCAACACCCTCGAAAACCATGAAAAATTCACCCATGACAAAAAATTTGATACTACTTACTTTTAGTACGTACTACTATTATTTATTCTATGCTTTTAAAATATTGTAATAAAAAAAATCTCTTATTATTATTATAATCAAGCATTTAAGAAATTTGGTTATTCGAATATTGTGTATTTGTACAGAGATCTTTTTGAGCCGCTGCAAACAACCGAAACATTGTCCACTCACGACGGCGACTGACGGCGAACTATATACAGTAATCTATGGAACTGAGTTAGTGAGTAAATTGCTCTGTGGCTGTATCTCCCCATTTACAGAAATAATTTTATACAAGGCTACCAAATCAACGAAAATTTCGCCATTTTGGAGCCGAAAAAAATTAATTATAGCTAAACAAAACAAAATTACACTGCCATTTACATTCAGTGGCTTCCCACATGATAGATGAAGAGATTAAAAAATAGATTGAGTTAAACAATTGATATTTTCAAAAGTTATAGTGTTTACAAGCCTTGGGGACATGATAAATCCACACCATAAGCCACTAAAACCCCTTGTTTATTTAAAAATAGCAATTAATCGATTTAAAAAAATATTAATAAGTTCAACAATCATTTATCTTTCTAACAATGTGCTTTTTATATCATTTATATGTATAATATGATTGCTGAATACGATTTCATGCGACAAAACGTTGGAATCTTGATTGAGGCGTTAGTAGAACATACCCACGCGCTTTGCGCTCGGCATGCAATAAATTATCAATTTCTTTCTTTCTTTTTTTTTGATTTTTTTTGGAGGCGTGCAAAACCTAACATCACTCTCCATGTTTTTTTTATTTTAACAGTAGAAAATAAACAAATATAAAAATCGGGTGGCGTTCATCGATAATTGTTGACAGTTTGACAGTTGACGTTTTGTTACCGCGAATGCGTTTCGTTCTCAAAATTCCCTCCTGCGCTGCGAGTGCGTTCCAGACTTTCAGTCACAATTAAAATATAAAAAAACGCGACAGTTGAATTAGGAATGAAAATATAGTATTTCTCGTACTATATTATTTTTCTATAATATATATACTACAATTGACTGAAATATAGTACGATGTATATATTATAGTACGGGTGGAAACCCTAGCTTACAAGGACGTTGTTTATATGAACTATGCTCAGCCATAAAAATGTTTGGTTGAGAAAATGTTATTACCTTTCGTACATAAGAATCATATCCTACTGCCGAATTACAGAATAGTAAAGTGTGTTGCAAAGTAAAACATTCCTTATTATGTAAGAGGAGAACTGCGACCGAAATTAACAATAACTTGAATATTTTAATTTAAAATTAAAATTCTTAATTTCGGCACTTCGGGCGAAGACTTTTCGCTCCACTTAAGCCTATGGACATCAAAGGATTTTATCGTGATTGACTTACTCGTAAATTATGCGGTCATACTTCAGTCAGCATTAAACAAGAAATAACTGGGCCACAAGAAAAAAGATTGATATCTCCTATGGTTGGGTGAGAATAAAAAATAAAAGAAATGTAGCAAATATTTTTTTATAAAAATGAAGTTACAAATTAACTTACAGACCAACCTCAAAAAAAAGAACGTTAAATAATCAATAATATTTTACGTGGTAGAGCCATGCTGCAGCTATATTAGTAGTATAGTTGTAGCACCATTGGGTCGGCTCGACTGGGGAAGGACCACGCTCTCACAGAATACCATTATAAAATAGCAGCTTAACGCTGCTGTGTTTCGTATGGTGAGTGTAGAGAACGGGAGACAATTTGCACTGGAAACGAGGCATTCCATTTTAGTCCTCACGGGTGACAACGCATCTGCATTTTGATTCGTAATCGAGAATAGATGTAGATGTCTATGGGCCACAGCAACCACTTACCATCAGCTGGACTGTGTGCTCGTTTGTCACCATTATCCTATAAAAAATATAGTAATAATGAAGAGCAAAGACCTCTTGCAATAGGCTCATAGAGTGTGTAGATTCTATAATACAGGATAGCCCGTAATATCTTTGATAATCTATTCGTAAGGTCAATAATGGCAATTAATGGAATGAATTTTTTTCTTTTTACAACAATATTAAAATTACATTTACCACCAACAAAATTTGTTTCATTTTGAAAATGCATTAGCATTTAGCATTTTCACATTTAGCATTTTCACATAGTTTTACCTTAAAAAAATATTACTTTTAATATAATAAACTATCTAAAAATATAAATTTCACTTAATTTAAGTGTTCCTTGACGAATTCAAACTGAGATGAACAGATTAACAAAAGGGTCGCGAGAGATCTCACAAAAGTCAAAATGGAAAGATTGTGTAGATAAAAATTAGGGCTTTTGCGTTTTAGAACATAATTATCTTACATTGTTGTGCAGATATTATATAGTAGACTCTCCCTTTGTCATGAAAAGCGGTTTTGTTTCCATTATTATTCTCGGTTCTTAAGGCGTGATTACTTGCCTCTTCCTTCACACTAATTAGGGCGCGCTACAAACTTGAAAATGATTTATACCAGCTTAATGTATAAACAATTTATGTAAGAATCATTGCGCATTTAATACATTTTTAAGAAGAAAAGAAAGTAATTAGTATGGTTGGTGATGGTGACGTAAATGTGAGCGGCGTGAATCCATCATCCCTGGTCGTTCCGTGGATATCATAAGAGGCATCTTAATCAATTATCAATCAGAGATTTTGTGGCCAATGTCTTAGCTAGGGAGTGGGTTATGGTCAGGGTTTCTCTGCATGATAGAATTAGAAATGAGGATTTCCGCAGCAGAAACAGAGTGTCCGACATAGGCCAACGGAATTACTAAGCTAAAGTTGCAATGGGCCGGCCATAAAGTTCGAAGAACCGACAACTGATGGGGAAGAAAGGTTCTCGAGTGGCAGCCTCGCACCGGTGGGCGAAGTGTAGGGCGACCCCCCACTAGATGGAGTGACGACCTGGTAAGACATGCAGGCAGTCGATGGATGCAGATGGCTCAGGACCGTGTTTTGTGGCATTCCTTGGGGGAGGAAAGGAATATTTGTGTATAGGTATCAGAATAACACATAAGCCATAATTCATAAAAATATTGTGTAAATTGGCCAAAATTAACGATAAGTGTTAAGTAACTCGAATCAAATCTGTCATCTGCGAGCTGCTGCTGCAAAAACTGTAAGAGTATACTCGTATATAATGTACGGTGGAATTGTTTCTCCTAAATAGTTCTAGAAAGAAGTCCGCGACAGTATATATCTATCTTTTATGTGTCAAAGCCATTATTATATAGCAAAATAGCCAACCATAAATAAAATAAAATTTGATACTTTATTTCCAATGCACGTTTTGCAGTAACAAATGGATTTTATCAAAATAAATACTTTTATCGCTTCTGATGTTCAAAGAAGATAAACTTAGACTTTGCAATTACCTACGTAATTTGGTCAAATATTTTAAAAGTAACGACGATATAAAATTGTGCGGTCCGGCGTACGCAGGGCGGTCGGGCGTACTGCGGACGAGGTGGGGGAAAATATCGCGC
This sequence comes from Parnassius glacialis, assembly GCA_033319125.1. Lineage (NCBI taxonomy): Eukaryota > Metazoa > Arthropoda > Insecta > Lepidoptera > Papilionidae > Parnassius > Parnassius glacialis. Next base: position 30,296,185 of record JAVANC010000018.1, read on the forward strand.
TCATCGCCGCGTGAGCAAATGTAGTCTTAACGCTTAAACCGCTGAACTGATTTAGATGAAATTTGATATCGAGATAGTTCGTGTCCCGGGGAAGAAAATAGGATAGCTTGATCACGGAAATCATCCCTAAAGAGGGTGATGGAATTTACTATGAAAGCACAATTATTTATAATTATAGTTTAAAGTATAACATCTACGCGGATGAAGTCGCGGGCAAAAGCTAGTATCTACACAAATACCTGTATATCACGAAGTTTTAAATAAGTAAAGTACCTAATATAAATAAATAATTATTATCTATGTCAGGATAAATATGAAATTAAGGTTTATCTACATTAATTAGCCGAGTTTGCTGATTTCATGAGTAATAAACTCCTACTACTTCTAAAAGGTTGTCTGGAAGAAATTGCCTTTAGCGATAAGAACGCTCATCGTACTCCCTCTTAAAATTTTATATTTTTATTTTAATTTCCTGTAAGAATATTTTGTTTTGTGTTTTAGTGTGTGCAACAATAATAACCTATCTATCTAAATTCCTTTTCGATAAAACGACGGTCCCATGTATTCTTCTAAAGGGTTCACTTGATTAAGGTTGACCAATAATATTTTTGTGCAGGTGCTACCCGGCCTTTACGTGGGTAACTACAGGGACTCCAAGGACATCGTGCAGCTGGACAAATACAAAATTACACACATACTGTCCATACACGATGCGGCTAGAAGACTGCACTCCGTAAGTACTTATGATGTTCTCTACTACTGATAATAATCGCTGTGTTGATGTCATAATTCACAACTCCATCTCGCTGTCGCAAGTTAACTAAGGGATTACGAGGTAAATCTAATGTAATAAATTACAGATAAATCTAAAGTAATAAATTACAGTTAAATCTAATGTAATATATTACAGATAATGAAATAATCCTGTCTATAGCCTCCAAGATACCTGGATATTAGGTATCTTGGAGGCTATAGACATCATAATATATTTTCCTTCTTCCCCAAAAACGTGGAAAATCAGCGATTCAAATAGTAATATACAAGCGATGCGGCCTCATCAAGGTCTGAGCTTAGAGTGAGTCCCCTTCACACCAATACTACTCTTCCTCCGCAACTCCATCTCAGCTACGGCAGTAGGGTTCGTCAGTGCCGTCACAGTCCACTATCACTAACGTGATTTTTATATAGGTTTATTGTGACAAACAAGCACACATTCTACCTGATGGACTGATGGTAAGTAGTTGCTGTGGCCCATAGATATCTACATCTATCCTCGATTAAGAATCAAAATGCAGATGTCATTTCACATGTGAGGACTAAGATGGAATACCTCGTTTTCCAGTAAAAAGGCTCTCCGGTTCTCTACACTCACCATACGAAATACAGCAGAGTTAGGTTGCGATTTTAAGCTGGTATTCTGTGAGAGCGTGGTCCGTCCCCGGTCGAGCCGACCCATTCGTGCTACAAATATACTATTACTATAGCTGCAGCATGGCTCTACCATATAAGAGCATTGCTCTACCACTTGACGTGATTCTCAAGCCGGAATGCATGTCTGAGCAGACTTGTGCCTTACCCTCACTTTATCAGGGGTGACCAAGCTACTAAAATTATTATAGAGTTTGTACAAATGAAACGAAGTACAATAACAGTAATTTTGTATTGCACGCACCTCTCAATGACAGACTCGTTGCCAGAAGGACATTTAATAATTTTATTTTTTTTTAACAAAATGAAATCTGGAACACATTTCGGTGAATTTCACTTCTTTGATATAATCTCAGACAGTATGAATGCTTAAAATTCATTTTAATTATTAATAGAAAATACTTTTGTGTTTATTTTTTAATGAAAAATTAGAAACGTAGGCGAAGAAGAAAAACGAAGCTGCTTTTGCTTTATCTGGAGTCTGTTTTGTTTGTTGTGTTTTGTTTCCTTTTTTATATTTTCTTTAGAAACTTTTATAGGTGGTAGCCACGCTTCAGCTATATTAGTAGTATAGTTGTAGCACGAATGGGTCGGCTTGACCGCGGAAGGACCGCGCTCTCACAGAATACCAGCGTAAAAGCTTAACACAGCTGTGTTTCGTATGGTGAGTGTAGAGAACCACAGATCCTTTTTAGTGGAAAAGAGGCATTTTATCTTAGTGCTCACTGGTGACAACACATTTGTATTTTGTTTTTTATTGAGGATAGATAATGTCTTTGGGTCACAGCAACCACTTACCATTAGGTGGACTAAGTGCTCGTTTGTCACCCTATCCTATAAAATAGCTAAGCGCTATGATTATATATATATATCTATATGAGGACTAACGAATCGACTCACATTTACTGTCTGATCCAGTCCAGATATTACAATAGACCTGTCGCATCTAGTAGTGTATCCTTGGCGAGCAGTGGCGGCGTAAGAGAATCAACTATACCATATCATCCCGTGGGTGTTGTTAGAGACAACAGATTGAAATGCAACGACATAGATAGCAGCATCTTTTTTAGGGTTCCGTACCTCAAAATGAAAAAACGGAACCCTTATAGGATCACTTTGTTGTCCGTCTGTCTGTCTGTCAAGACCCTTTTTCTCAGAAATGCGTGGGGTATCTAGCTGAAATTTATATTAAATACTCAAGCCTACTGTCCCTTGGAGCTGTGAAAAAATCAAACTTCTAAGCCAACGAAATCAAAAGATATAGCCTTTTATGCCGCAAATTTTCGACATTCGCAAGGGAATCAAAACCTACAGGGTACTTCCCGTGAACTCAGAATCTTAAAATTTAGTACGAAGCAAAGTATTATAGCACAGATAAAGGAAAAATTGTGAAAAGCATATATTTTTAGTTACATCATATAATAAAAATATATTCATTTAACGGTGGTAGAGCCATGCAGCAGTTTTTGCTGTTGCACGTATGGGCCGGCTCGAGCCGGGTTGGTACCACGACCTCACAGAATACCGGCGTGAAGTAGAAGCTCTGCTTCTGCGTTTCGTCTGGTGAGTGCAGGTGGCCGGAGGCCCAATCCCCCCCCCCCCCCCCCCATCAACATGGTAGCGGAATTACACAATAGACTACCCCAGGAGGGTACCAGTACCCCTGGAGAATCCCTCGCTGAGCATCCACGACCATGTTATTCCAATCCTGAGCGTGGGTGCTCAGGCTGCCCCGCGTATTCTGGGGGGGGCAAAATTCCGCTCAAAAACATAACTGCTCGGGGTAAACAGAGCAACAATACCAAGGCGACCCCTGCCACGCTATCCGTGAATTTCTGCAACATCAGGGGACTTAACTCTAACCTAAACGCCGTCCACTACCATCTCGAGACGGCGAAGCCGGCCTTGCTCTTCCTGACCGAGACGCAGGTTTCCTCTCCGGCTGATATTTCGTATCTCTCCTACCCTGGGTACAAATTGGAGCACTCCTTTGTGCCTCGGGCTGGAGTTTGCGTGTATGTCAGAGAGGACATCTGTTCTCGACGCCTCGGCAGTCTTGAAGGTTCGGACCTGTCCATCCTTTGGCTACGCGTAGACAGCGACGACCATCCGCGCGTCTACGGGTGCCTCTATAGGTCCCATAGCGGTAATGCCGAAACAGACCGACTCATCGACCACGTCCAAATGGCTACAGATTCCTTGCTACAACAGGTCCCATCCGCAGAGATCGTGATCCTTGGCGATTTTAACGCCCACCATGCAGAATGGCTCGGTTCACGTTTAACCGATCATGCGGGGAGATCTGTTTATGACTTTGCCTTGGCATATGGTCTGACACAACTGGTTACTTCGCCTACGCGGATTCCAGATGTGGAGGATCATACACCTTCCCTGTTGGACCTTCTGCTGACCTCTCATCCGGACGGATATCAGGTTTCCGTCGATGCCCCTCTCGGCTCTTCGGACCACTGTTTGATCCGGAGTATGGTGCCACTCACGCTCCCTTCGCGGTTGCGTTCTGCAGGTTGCCGCCGTGTTTGGCATTACAGGTCGGCGGATTGGGACGGAATGCGGTCTTTCTTTGCATCCTACCCATGGGGGCGGGTTTGCTTCTCGCCGGATGATCCCAGCGCTGTTGCTGACTCTGTCACTGATGTGGTGCTACAGGGAATGGAACTATTTATTCCATCATCTGTGGTACCCATTGGAGGCAGATCTCAGCCTTGGTTTGGTCGCTCCTGTAAAACTGCATTACGCAGTAAGCAGGAGTGTTATCAAGCCTGGGCTGCGGCTTCGGCGACTCGGGATATAAACACCAGCACACTTAAAAAGAAGTATAACTTCGCCTCCAGGTCCTTCAAAAGAGTTATTGCCAAGGCAAAGTCAGAGCACATAGGCAGAATTGGCGAGAAACTAGTTCGCCTTCCTTCAGGAACCCGTGCATTCTGGTCTCTCGCCAAGGCTGTCCAAGGGAATTTCTGTAAGCCATCACTACCATCTCTGCACAGGGAGGACGACTCACTGGCCCATGACGCAAAAGACAAAGCCGACCTTTTAGGCTCCCTTTTTGCGTCCAACTCGACTCTTGATGACGGGGGGAAAACACCGCCGACCATCCCGCGGTGTGAGTGCTCTATGCCGGATGTGCTGTTCTCACAGCGCTCGGTTCGCAAAGCACTTCTCTCCCTGGACATCCAGAAGTCGAGTGGGCCTGACGGAATCCCCCCAATTGTGCTGAGGACGTGTGCTCCGGAGTTGGCACCGGTCCTAACGCGTCTTTTTCGGTACTCCTACTCCCAAGGCGTAGTCCCGAATTCATGGAAGACAGCTTTTGTCCACCCGATCCCTAAAAAAGGCGACCGCTCAGACCCGTCCAACTATAGGCCTATCGCGATCACCTCCTTGTTCTCCAAAATAATGGAATCCATTATCAACTGCCAGCTCATCCGGTACCTTGAGGATCACCAGCTGATTAGTGACCGCCAATACGGTTTTCGTGGGGGTCGATCAGCTGGTGATCTTCTGGTCTACCTGACCCATAGATGGGCGGAGGCAGTAGAGTCCAAGGGGGAGGCGTTGGCCGTTAGTCTGGACATTGCGAAGGCCTTCGATCGGGTTTGGCACAAAGCGCTTCTCTCGAAGCTCCCTTCCTATGGGCTTCCCGAGAAATTGTGCAATTGGATCACCAGCTTCCTTGCAGATCGGAGCATCAAGGTTGTTGTAGACGGTGCATGTTCTGACTACAAGCCTATTAACGCTGGTGTTCCACAAGGCTGTGTGCTATCACCAACGCTGTTTCTTCTGCATATCAATGATATGTTGCTAACTGGTAACATTCATTGCTATGCGGATGACAGCACTGGTGATGCTCTATACACCGGCCGTGCTAATATTTCTCGGGAAAACGTCTCCGAGTACCGGAACAAACTTGTGTCTGAAGTCGAGTCTTTGCTGGACAAAGTCTCGAACTGGGGGCGACTAAATCTAGTCCAGTTTAATCCTCAGAAGACACAAGTTTGCGCGTTTACCGCTAAAAAGAACCCCTTTGTCGTATCTCCTCAGTTTCAAGGCACTCCCCTGGTTGCCTCAGCCAGTATCGGAATCCTCGGCGTCGACATATCGAGTGACGTGCAGTTTCGTGGTCATTTGGAAGAGAAGGCCAAATTGGCCTCTAAAAAGCTTGGCGTGCTCAGCAGAGCGGGACAGTATTTCATGCCGGCACACCGCCTGCAACTTTACAAGGCGCAGGTTCGGCCTCACATGGAATACTGTTCCCATCTCTGGGCAGGGGCTCCCCAGTGCCAGCTCCTTCCACTTGACCGCATCCAGCGCAGAGCGGCTCGAATCGTCGACGACCGAGTTCTTTCCGATCGGCTCGACTCATTGGCGCTGCGAAGAGATGTTGCATCTCTTTGCATTTTCTTTCGCATCTACCATGGGGAGTGCTCTGAGGAATTGTTCGGATTAATCCCAGCCGCCAAATTTCACGAACGCACATCGCGGCAGAACTCCCGATATCATCCACACCATCTGGATGATTGGCGGTCCACCACTGTGCGATTTAGAAGATGTTTTCTTCCTCGCACGACTTCCTTGTGGAATCGATTACCATCAGCGATTTTTCCGGACCGATACGACTTAGGGACCTTCAAGAAAAGAGCGTACTCCTTTTTAAAAGGCCGGCAATGCATCTGCAATTCCCTCCCTGGTGTTGCAGTTGTTCATGGGCGGCGGTAGTCACTTACCATCAGGTGAGCCGCATGCTCGTTTGCCCCCTCTACTATAAAAAAAAAAAAAAAAAAAAAAAAAATTCAATAATTTTAAATTTATTTACCTACGGATTTGTTCGGAACCCTCGGTGCGCGAACCCGACTCGCACTTGGCCGGTTTTTTTAATAACAACTCAAAAATAATGAAAACTGCGGTACCGTCTGCCAAACTAATTGCAAACTATTGCAAATAATCCCCCCTATGAGGGTATCTATTAGGGAGGCCTATGTTCTGCATTGAACTTTTTATAGGCTGTAGTTAATATATGAATGAATTCATGAACGATTAATCATTTCAACGTTAATTAGAGAGAGTACCTCATACGTCTATTAAATGCAATGGATTCCATCATATTATATTATAAAGTTAGATGTACTGGATATAAAGTTCGTAGCTTTTTCGAAATTAGGAATTAAAATTATTTACAGAATTAAATACTCGTAGAGAACATAAATATAAAGTAAATTGTTATGGATAAAAATTATATTTCGGGATTATAACTCTAATTGACAATGAAGTCTTCTCAAAGGTTCTATACATATAAGAATACTGTTTTGTAATATTGTGTTTAAACGATTCTGTTTTTTATAAGGTCGGCAAAAAAGTCTTTTCGTATTTTATATACAAATTCCAGACATTTTTTTCGTTACATTTAATTATAACATATGTATATATGTCATTTTGTTCGATAACTTGTTGCCATCTTGTAGGTAGTGATATAATACCGTTACTGTAGAAATCTTGGGATTTTGATCAAAAAATGCGAATACTAATATGCCAATCTTGTTCTACTTTTTCAAAAATGGCATCGAATTTATCCATATGAGGGCGACCAGAACGAGCTGCATCTTTCACACTAAAATTCGCGGACTGAAAAGGCTTCAAACAACTTCGTGCTACTCTTACTGACACTGTATTATGTCCATAAACGTCGCAAATTATTGTCGCGGATTGAGTCGCATTTTCCCCTTTTATTTATAAACAAAGAAAAAGTATTCGTGCATAAGTAAGTAAAAATAAGCGTGGTGGATTTTATATAAAAAAAATAAAAATAACTTGTTGAGGCCTGAGCAGAGGTTACGTGATATTAAAAAACTGTATACGTCTTTTTAAAGGAGGATTCATGCGTAGTAGCAGAACTTTATATTGAAGTTTTATATATTATTATTCATTATGCTACTGGGTATCAGGAGGTATATAACAATTATATCTCCAAATGTCTCCTAACCTAACCTAACCTATCCTATACGTGCAGCTTTCTGATTGGCGACCGAGGCTCTGACGAACGATTAAAGGCGGAAATTCGATACATGCCGAAACCAAATTTGGCTAGTGCTTGATAATCGGGACCAGCTTTACGAGCGTTGAGAGATCAGCTTTGCACTCACCAATCCGAATACCCCACGTGTTACTCAGTTGCAAAACTTAAAAGAAATGCACGCCTGATAGCGCATTCTTGATGACAATGCTTGATGATGATGATGTCTTCTAGGCAAGAATGTACAGGCTTTATTGTTAAGATCTTTTAGTAAATCAGTGCGCTTTGTCATTTTCGGCCCATTACTTAACATCAGGTTGGATAGTAATAATAATGTCCTCCAGAGAGGAGGGTACCAGCACCCCTGGAGAATCCCTCGCTGAGCATTCACGACCAAGGTACTCCACTCCTAAGCGTAGGTGCTCAGGCTGCTCCGCGTATTCTGGGCGGGGTCAAAATTCCGTTCGTGACTAATACTGCTCGGGGCAAGCGGAACAATAAGACTAAGGCGACCCCTGTCACGCTATCCGTGAATTTTTGCAACATCAGGGGACTTCATTCCAACCTTAACACTGTCTACTGCAATCTAGAGACCGCGAAGCCGGCCTTGCTCATTTTAACCGAGACTCGGGTGTCCTCTCCGGCTGATACTTCATATCTCTCCTACCCTGGGTACAAATTAGAACGCTCCTTTGTGCCCTGGACTGGAGTTGGCTGCTATACGTTAGAGAGGACATCTTTTTTCCACGCCTCGGCAGTTCTGAAAGTACGGACCTATTCATACTTTGGCTGCGCGTAAACAGCGACGATCAGCCCCGCGTCTACGGGTGGTCTAAGGTTCCATAGCGGTAATGCCGACACAAAGCGACTCATCGACTACGTCCAAACAGCTGCAGATTCCTTGCTACAACAGATCCCATTCGTAGAGATCGTGATACTTGGCAATTTTACGCCTACCACGCCGAATGGCTTGGTTCACGTTTAATCGTACATGCGCGGAGATCTGTTTATGAATTTGCCTTGGCATATGATCTAACACAACTGGTTACTTCGCCTTCTAAGATTTCAGATGAAGATCATGCACCTTCCCTGTTGGACTTTCTGCTGACCTCTCATCCGGACGGATATCAGGTCGGATCAGGTCGGACCATTGTCTTGTCCGGAGTGTGGTGCCACTCACACTAACGTCACGGTTGCATTCTGCAGGTTGCCGCTCTGTTTGGCACCTGTTGTCGGCCGATTGGGATAGGATGCAGTATTTTTTTGCATCCTGCCCTGCGGGTTTACTTCTCGCGGGAAGATCCCAGCGTTGTTACTGATTCTGTTGCTGATGTGGTACTTCAGGGTATGGAACTCTTTATTCCATCCTCTGTGGTTCCCATCGAAGGCAGATCTCAGCCATGGTTTGGTCGCTCCTGTAAAATAGCATCACGCTATAAGCAGGAGTGCTACCGGGCCTCGGTTGACGCATCAACGTCTCGGGATGTTAACACCAGCGTTCTTAAAAAGAACTATAATTCAGCCTCCAGGTCCTTCAAAAGAGTCATTACCAAGGCAAGGTTTGAGCACATCGGCAGAATTGGCGAGAAGCTAGTTCACCTTCCTTCGGGAACCCATGCATTCAAAATGAATATAGGAATCTTTAAGAGTAAATTATATCAATTTCTTTAATTAAAATTAATGTCTTGGTTTTCTATTCAATTCGAACATAATCTGTATGAAAATATTTGTACGCAGGAAACTGCAGAATATTTAGGATCTCAATTATTCTGTAACAACTAAAATGTACCATATTCTAACAAATAAATCATCTTATCTTATCTTATATGGTCTCTCGCCAAGGCTGTCCAAGGGAACTTCTGTCAGCCATCTCTTCCTTCTCTGCATATAGAGGACGACTCACTGGCCCATGCCGCAAATGAGAAATCCGATCTGTTAGGTTCTCTCTTTGCATCCATCTGGACTCTAGATGACGAGGGGAACACACCGCTGACTATCCCGCAGTGTGAGTGCTCCATGCCGGATGTGCGGCTTACACAGCGCTCGGTTCGCAAACCAGTCTTCTCCCTGGACGTGAGCAAGACGAGTGGACCTGACGGAGTGCCTCCCATTGCGCTAAGAACGTTTGCTGCGGATTTGGCACCGGTTTTAACGCTTCTTTTCTGGAACTCCTACTCCCAAGGCGTAGTCCCGAATTCATGGAAAACAGCCCTAAAAAATGCGACCGCTCAGACCCGTCCAACTACAGGCCTATCGCCATCACCTCTCTCGTCTCTGTTCTCCAAAATAATGGAGTCTATTATAAACTGCCAGCTCATGCGGTACCTTGAGGATCACCAGCTGATTAGTGACCGCCAATACGGTTTTCGTTGGGGTCGATCAGCTGATGATCTTCTGGTCTACCTGACTCATACATAGATGGGCGGAGGCAGTAGAGTCTAAGGGGGAGATATTGACTGAGAGAATCGGGGCCTTCAGTGGCACGTAGCTCAAGCGAATCGAGAGCAAGCGACGCAGAAGCCCCAATTATGTCATACTTTTAACTACAGGCCTATCGCCCTCATCTCGTTGTTCTCCAAAATAATGCAATCCATTATAAACTGCCAGCTCATAAGGTACCTTGAGGCTTCAGCTGGTGATCTTCTAGTCAACCTTACTCATAGATGGGCGGAGGCAGTAGAGTCCAAGGGGGAGGCATCGATCGTTAGTTTGGACATTGCGAAGACCTTCAATCGGTTTTGGCACACAGCGCTTCTTTCGGAGCGCTCTTCCTATGGGCTTCCCGAAAATTTATGCAATTGAATCACCAGTTTCCTTGCTGATTGAAGCATCAAGGTCTTAGTAAACGGTGCATGCTCTGATTACCAGCTTACTAACCGCCAGCGTTAGTTACGTCCAGCGTACGCCAAATTAGCCCCTAAAATGTTTGGCGGGCTCAGCAGAGCGAGACAGTATTTCATGCCGGCACATCGCTTGCAACTTTACAAAGCGCAAGTTCGGCCTCACATGGAATACTGTCCTCATCTCTGGGCAGGGGCACCCCAGTGCCAGATCTTTCCACTTGCCGCATTATCGACATCGACGAGTTCTTTCTGATCGGCTTGATACGCTGGCGCTGATTAGGGATGTTGCATCCCGTTGCATTTTCTATCGAGCCTACCACGGGGAGTGCTCTAAGGAAATGTTCGGATTAATTCCAACCGCCAAATTTCACGAACGCACATTGCATTAAAATTCACGATATCATCCTCACCATCTGGATGCTTGGCAGTCCATGACTGTGCATTTTACTAGGAGTTAGAGCTTCCTTGTACAACTTCTGTGTAGAATTGTTTACGACTGGCGATTTTTCCGGACTGGTACGACTTAGGGACCTTCAAGAAAAGAGCTTACATATGTCTAAAAGGCGGCAACTCATCTGCAATTCGCGGCGGTAGTCACTTACCATCAGGTGAGCCGCATGCTCGTTTGCTCCTTCTTCTATAAAAAAAACATATTTCAGCGACGGTGGCCAACGGTGACGGTGGTCTCAACGGTGTCTAGCCACCTGCACAGGATTATACTGTACGAGTGTGAGCGCAAGCACATGTCCTTTCCCTCACTCTCATAGTTCGATGGGGCGACAATCCGACAAGACTGCAGATATATCGGACGCAGGACCAATGGCTTTATGTGAATAGGGGTGAAAACCGTCAACTTCCTGATGTCAAAAACCCAACTGATTTTAGCCTGGCCCGGGACCACATGCGACTACGATCACTAGATCAACGAGGCATTGCAGTACAAGTCCAACGAACATAGGTGTAATAGTCAAGAATTGACCTATAATAATATTCTTTACTTATTGTGTTATATTAAAAAAAATTCGGCAGTTAAAAGCCGAAAAAACGTTAAAATCATAACTCGACTAATCTTTTCTGATCTATATAACCTTAATAAGCTTATTTCGTATTCACAATTTTCAAGCTAAGTATAAGGTTGTTAAGTTCCGGGTTGTTGATACTCCATTCTTTAGCTTTTCAATAGAAGTCAAGTAGTCAAGTTCCGACGAGCTTTCGTGTCAACAAGGCAACGTTACAGATTTTAATCTATTGTTTAAAAATTATGATGCATTTTAAAATGGTTACATATACATATTACGTATACATATATCTAATAGATCTGTAGAAAAGTTGTGTCTGTAATTTTAATATAATATTCTTGAAAAAACAATTCCAGGGAACTTAGTAAAGAGTACTGTAGCCAAATTAGTGGTTTTTAGAATTTTTCTCTGTTTGTCTGTCAGTCGGTCTGTCTGTGAATTCAAGAATTACGTAAAAACTACTGGACCGATTTCCATGATTTTTTTAATGTAGTTAGTTATTAATCCGGGGAAACTTTTTATCCGATTAAGGGGCTTACAAAAAAGAAGGTTAACTATTTTCCTTTCTTTAGATATAAATTTACTATTATATATGATTCTGTTAGTTATAGGCGGAATTATGGGTGTTTTTCGAGTAAATACCATATTTATAAATAAAGTTTAAAATTAGTTTTAACCGTTGTGTAATCATTTGAAACTACGCCGACTATCTACTTTTTAGTTTTCAAAACATTGCTATCTATCATCAAATGGAAAAAGTAATACTATATAAAAAAGCACTCTTTTGCCTTCAGTTACTAATCTATACGTAATATAATAAATCTGTAGAAAAAAAATGTGTGTTCACGATTCACGCAAAAACTATTGGACAGATTTCCATAAAATTTTGTATGTAGACAGTAAATGACCGTGTATAATATATAGGCTACGTTTTATCCGTTTACAGAAGAGTAAAAAAAAGGGTTATGTTTCTCTTTTTTTTTTTAGTTTATTGTCATTATGGCTTCTGTCTGTTCTATTAGTCCATAAGACGATTTAGATACGTATAATAAATCTATAGAAAAGTGTGTGTGTGTGTGTGTGTGTGTGTGTGTGTGTGTGTGTGTGTGTGTGTGTGTGTGTGTGTGTATGTGTGAAAGTAAGCTCATCGCGCCACCAACCAGAAAGGGCAGAATAACGTCTGCCGGGTCAGCTAGTAAATTAATATAATTAGCTTACATTTATATGCTTAAATAATTCGATTTATTATTGATTAATATATCGGCATAGCTTTTATTTCACCAAAATCATTTGTTTTTAAGTTATTTGATGTAAATAAATGAAAATTAAGTGCGCTGTGAGATTTTTAACTCTGGAATAGTTTGTGGCACTAGGTTTTTGTGGTCAACAATCGTACAAAATCTTTGTTTTATGAATTTTATTTAAACAAATACGAGAGCCGTGTACCGATGTGTGATCGTACACATTTAGCTAGCCGTGGGATTTCATCATGGCACGGGAGCAAAATGTGTACGATCCTTTTGAGGAAAAATCTGTAATGAGAAATTTTACGCGCTGACGTTCCACGTGTCCGGTGAAGTAGTGAAGAATAACTTCGTGGGGAGCCTAATGTCTGAGTAGTTAAAAAAGTCGTGGAAAATCGTTAATATGCATTAAAGCATTGCGGCATGCCTACTATTTTCTGCCCGCAAAATACTAGGTAATAAGGAACTCTGTGCACATTACACAGTAGTGAGACGTATGTAAGCTGCTACTTTACTTTTTTACCTTTAATGAGACTTATACATCAGTTTGTCATTTAAGGTAGCTTTCATATTTTCAGACAAGTTAAGATTTTTGTGACAGTTTGTGACAGTCCTGGTTTCATAGTTCACATGAGTATATGTAAATGAACAGTCTATTGCGGAACAATACATTAATTATTAAAAATAGTTGAGTTTACTTATGTAAACAAAGAATTTTTTATTTTACTTTTCATAGGCGGTAATCAAACTGATCTAAACGTAAATTTCATAGAACATAAGGATTATATAGAACATATGGCATATTTTAGCATATACGTGGAAAAGCCATGCTGCAGCTATATTAATAGTATAGTTGTAGCACGAATGGGTCGGCTCGACCGTAGAAGGACCACGCACTCACAGAATACCAGCGTAAAATAACAGCTTAATGCTGCTGTGTTTCGTATGGTGAGTGTAGAGAACCGGAGCCCCTTTTTACTGGAAACGAGGCATTTCATCTTAGTCCTCACGGGTGACAACGCATTTGAATTTTGATTCTTTATTGAGGATAGATGTAGATGTCTATGGGTAGCAGCAACCACTTACCATCAGGTGGACTGTGTGCTCGTTTGTCACCCAATCCTATAAAAAATATTTTAATTGCAATTTGAAGTGTCGTTCTCGGCGGAGAAGGAAAACCTGGATATCCGAGAAGTTTCCCAGTTGAGGTGATCCTACGTTGGGATCAGCGCAGCTAACACTTTTTAGGCCAAACCTCTCTGCGGCCTATGCCCAGTTGTGATTTGTATCTAGGATGATACTTTTTTAGTTTTGAAGGGGCAATTTTTTTTATAGGATAAGTGTGACAAACGAGCACACAGTCCACCTGATGGTAAGTGGTTGCTGCAGCCCATAGATATCTACATCTATCCTCTATTCCAAATCAAAATGTAGATGCGTTGTCACCCGTGAGGACTAAGATGGAATGCCTCATTTCCAGTAATAAGGGCCTCCGGCCACCTGCACTCACCAGGCGAAACGCAGAGGTAAACCTCTACTTCACGCTGGTTTTCTGTAAGGTCTTGGTACGACCCCGGTTCGAGCCGGCCCATCCATGCGACAGCAAAAGCTGCCGCATGGCTCTACCACTGTAAAATTATGCTGTTTTTATTACATTCATATTTTTGAAGATGTTACTTATTGTTTCCACTCTACCGTAAATATTATGGGTAGTAAAGATTCGAACTCGACTCGAAAGAGTAGAACTCGTCATCGTCATTATTTCAGCCTATCAAAACAGTTCTATGTGGATGGAATCTGCTGTAGCAAGGAATCTGTTGACATTTGGACGTGGTCGATGAGTCAGACTATTAAGGCAATACAGCTATGAGTCTATAGAGGCACCCGTAGCCACGTGGATGGTCGTTGCTGTCTACGCGTAGCCAAAGGATGGACAAATAGCAGCTTTTATTATTTTGAACTGTTGTCAGGAGGATGATGTTGCCCATCTCCTGTTTGTTTTTCTCTGTCGCCTCTTATCAAATATCGCAAATAAAAATTATACCGTAAATTGATAAAATACCATGAAAACTTCATTATTTTGTTAAAACGAAATTAACTTTAAATATCAATGAGTGTGTAGGGGCTTACAATGCAATATTATAATACTGAGTAACGGTTCAACGCCGGGTCGGCAGTTAGCCCCTCGCCTCGACCGAATAGGTAGTTGGCTAAGTGGAAATAAATGCAGTAATATTTAAACAGACTGAGTCATTTATCATCCACACCTATAGACGACGATAAGGGCTAACTCACAAATGTAAAGTTTACGGCTCCGTGGCGCAGTGGCTTAGCAATGAGTTGCAGCGCTGGGGGAGCCCGGGTCGATCCCGCACGGAACAAGTATTTGTATGGCCTACAAATAATTGTTCCGGGTCTAGATGTTTGTTCTTTTGCTATTTATATTTGTAAACTGCCTTCACGATACAGGGGAAAATCCTAGTGTGGGGGTAACATTTTGTAAAAAAAAAGAGTAAAATGTAAATAATAATTATAATCAATTTTTGAATCCAGACGATTTACCTTTCTTATGGATATAAGAAATATGGATGAAAACACGTATTAATTCAAATCTGGGAAAGTTATTTATTGACGTGTTCCTGTAGCATATTATATATATGCCAACTATCAATCATCTACGTCCAATAGTCTTTGAGAATTCGAAAACAATCTTTGACAAACAGACATAGATACCCAGCCACCAAAGTGATTTTAAAAGTGATCGAATTTTGCTAAATTTGCCACGGAACAGCATTTAATGATGTTCCTAAATTGAAACCCACGCGAGTGAAGCCGCGGGTAAAAAGCTAGTAAGTATATGTTATATAATATAAGATATATGATGTGTATGTCCTTAGAGGCGTTTATAGGAGAAGCCAGAAATAGCTTAATACGGCCTTCGATAGATAGATGTGTACCCTTTCGTACATACTAGACTAATCGTGCTTAGGCTGGCGATATGGAGCAGCGTCAATGACGCGAAGCATTTGATACTGCAATCACCTTAAATAATGACAAACATTGCGTGTAAACCTGCATGTCATAGAAATTATCAGCAGACTCTTTCCTACATAACACTACCATAATTAAATACTTAGTCTGTATGTAGCATCGTAGCTCCCAAACGGATAAACCGATTTAGTTTTTTTTTTTGTTTGAATGGTAATTTCATCGAGAATGTTCTTAGATATGATACAAGAAAATCTTTTCAACCGTTTGAAAATCATCAGCTCTTTTTGTTTTGGGGAGTTTTAAAATGCTCAATTTAGTATTATTAAATATCGTCATTGACCGTAATGTAGTACATGAGAAAACATTTTTTCCATTGCAAAATTAAGTTTGTCCTTCAATCTTAGAACAATTAGGTTCTTACTATCTATGATTCCCGGGATAGATGAACTAGTTACTTACATAATTAAGTTTATAGGGTTTTTTTTATTGAAAGTGAGCTGCATCCAAAATGATCTATCGTGATCGCTGTTTATAGATTCACTTGCACTGGGCTTAGTAAGTAATCCCCCCAAATGCTGTTACGTTTGCGCATTAAGGGTCTGTATTTAGTTAGAATATGCTTTTTATTACGTAAGTGTGACAAATGAGCACACAGTCCACCTGATGGTAAGTGGATGCTGTGGCCCATAGACATCAAGCATCTATTTTTGATTAAGATTAAAAATGCAGATGCATTGTACCCCTGAAGACTAAGATGAAATGCCTCGTATCCAGTAAAAAGGATCTCCTGTTCTCTTCACTTACCATACGAAACACAGCATCATTGAGCTGCTGTTTCACGCTGGTATTCTGTAATAACGTAGTCCTTTCCCGGTTAAGTCGACCTATTCGTGGTACAACCATAATATAGCCGCAGCATGGTTCTATCATGTGGATACAAAGTATATAACAAACTATAATATAGCTGGAGCATGACTCTAGCACGTAGATGCGAAGTATATAACAACCATAGTATAGCGGCAGCATGGCTTTAGCACGTAAAGATCTAAAGACTATATATGAACTGCTGAGTCTCAGAAAAGGTATGTACTCTGTTAAGCACCATTGCTTAGTCAGGGCCCTGAAGATCATGCTTAAACTCAATCATAAAAATAATTATTATTAGTATTTTTTAAATGTTCGAGTCTGACGTTGTGGATCAGTCTATTCGGTTCTCTTTTTTTTTCTTAATTTAAGGAAAACGTATAGCTATAATAATACATAATTCATGTTTATATTGAGTTATTAGAAAAACCAGTTAAGTTTTCACTAACTAATAATAACATACTTGACAGAAATACTGAAATATCATCATTAGGTTCATCATCATCATTATCACCATTACAGACCTTCACAAGTCCACTACTCAGCACAGGTCTCCCCCAAGGAATGCCACAAAGCATTAATGACTATTCGGTTGTTAGTCGCAATTTAAAAATAAAATACTTTGAATACTTTTTAGTGGAGCCGTGGTAACTCGAATAATACATAAGTGTTCGCCTTAAAATTTCGTAGTACGCAAATAAACAAGCGAGCAAAGGCACCACAGAAATCTGTACTTGCAATTTTAAGTGCTGATTTATCACGTGTTTGACGAAGAAGGTAAAAGAAAACTAACACGTCTGAGAAATAAAGAAAATAAAAGAAAATTTGAAACAAAAGTTCGGCAGTAACAGGGATGTAGACATACAAGCTGCTTTTTATATAGAATAAAGGTGTCAAACGAGCACACAGTCTACCTAATGGTAAGTGGATACTGTGCCCCATAAACATCTACATCTATTCTCAATTAAGAATCAAAAAACACATACGCTTTCACCCCTGAGGACAAGGATGGAATACCTTGTTTAAATTACGCTACTTTACGTTGGTATTCTGTGAGAGACCTGGTGAGAAATGCAGGAAGTTGATGGATGTAGATGGCTTACAACTATGCCTTGCGGCATTCCTTGAGGGAGGCCTATGTTCAGCAGTGAACTTGTGGAAGACTGTAATGAATTAATGAAAAAAAAATCTGTAAGAACGCGGTCCCTCCCCGGTTAAGCCGACCCATTACTGCTAAAACTATAATATTATAGCTGCAGCATGGCTCATATAAAACTTTAATACTTTTAGGTACTTTCATAAATTTTTTCAAGGTAAAATATAAAACAAGTAGGTCTACGTTTTTTTTAATAAAGTATTTATCTAATTTGTGTATCTATATACCTTGTTTTGCACAGTGCTCACCTCGAACCAGAAGCGAAAGAGGTTTATCTTTACTGTCAACTTGACAAGGTCACGCTACCCGCTCGATGCAACCAATCAACAAACTTCCTCAAAATGCAGATGAACAAAATAAGTTCGGTAATATCATAAATAACAAAGTGCACTATTCACGTTACTATTATTTACTGTAAATTTTCTACAGCTAAATATAATGTAACTTATTTTTACCACATTTTTATTAAGTCACTTTCTTGTTCGTACGTTTGTCTGTCGTTCCGGGTGGAATCATGCAAATTAAATTTCGAGCACTTCCCGATGTGCTAGAGACTTGAAATTTTGAACATAGCGAGCCCACAGTCCACCTGATTATACGTGGATACCGTAGCCCAAGAACATCTATCCTATCTACGTCTATTCTTGATTGAAACAGAAGATGGCAGCAGCATCTTTCTGATAATCCACCTGACTAGCGTGGCAGTTATAGCAAATACACCATAATATGACGCAATGTATGGGGAGTAGGCATTCCCCATACATTGCGTCATATTGTGGTGTATTTGCTTTGATATTTTTTTATGGATGGATATGATGAATGACTAAAATACTATTGGACGTTTAAAAAGAAATATAACAATGAGGTACTAACAAGATATATAAATCCGTATATTTGTACAGAATAGATATTATGTGACGCTATCTACACATTATGACGAAAATTGAATACTTGACATCTCGTTAAGAATTCAATTTGCCTTAGCCCATCGCTCCATAGCGACTTAACAAGCAGTCGATTATAATACTTTCTCCATTTTTATCCAAATATTTTTTCAACGTATTACGACAAAACCTTGTCATTTAACTAACACGCTAACATTTACAATTTTTTTTATAATTTTTTTATTTGCGTGGAGATAATAAACAAACCCATAATCCACTTGACTAATACAAACATTTCATCTGCAGCTAATTTCAAATTACGAACATTATAATATTATATAAAATAAAATCTAAAAACCTAAGAGCATATATAGTTTAAGGCCTACTAGATAATAGTGGATTTTAGTGAAGAATAGGGCAGCTGACATTCAGACTGCATTTCTTGGAAGATTTGCCCACCGTGCTGTGCAGAGACTTGAGCGCAAAGTCGCTACGCTGGTATTGACAATGCTGCGATAAATCACAGTCTGTGATTCGATGTTTTGCTTGGATTTTCCACCATTAGTCGCACTCCAAAGTCTCGTTCAGCAATCAGCGGGGTGTTGAGGTTGGCCTAACCGTATATTACTAGTCCTAGACATAGTTCTAACGTCCTCCAGGCGGAATTTTGGTCACAGCGTCCAGTCTCAGGAGATTAGCCATCTGCGCAGGACAGGATCATAGTGATCGAGTGAATGCAAAAGCACAGGTGCACCCTCTATTTCTTCAATCTCATAGTCTGATGCAACGACAAGACACGACCGGAGAGAGATCAGGCGCATAACCAACGGCTTTACGTGCTTTCGGAGTCACAGGGGTGAAACACCACATCTTACTGACTCCAGGCTGCTACTGAGCGTTTCTTGACAGAAAAACCCAATAATTGATTTTGGCTTGACCCGGGATTCGAACTCGGGTCCTCATCGTCAAAGGCGTTTACGAGCACTAGACCAATGATGCAGTCATTTGAATAAATTTTTTTATAGAAGACGAGGCAAACGAGCATGTGGCTCACCTAAGTCTCGGTAAGTGACTACCGCCGCCCATGGAATACTGTTCTCATCTCTGTACCCCAGTGCCAGCTTCTTCCACTTGACCGCATCCAGCGCAGAGCGGTTCGAATCGTCGACGACAGAGTTCTTTCTGATCTGCTCGATACACTGGCGGGATGTTGCATCCCTTTGCACTTTCTATCGAATTTACCACGGGGAGTGCTCTGAGGAATTGTTCGGATTAATTCCAGCCGCCAAATTTCACGAACGCACATCGCGTCAAAATTCACGATACCATCCTCACCATCTGGATGCTTGACGGTCCACGACTATTGGTTTTACTAAAAGTTTTCTTCCTCGTACAACTTCTCTGTGGAATTGTTTACCACCGGCGATTTTTCCGGACCGATACGACTTAGGGACGGTCAAGAAAAGAGCTTACAACTTTCTAAAAGGCCGGCAACGCATCTGCAATTCCCCTAGTATTGCGGTTGTTCATGGGCGGCGGTAGTCACTTACCATCAGGTGAGCCGCATGCTCGTTGGCCCCCTCTCCTATAAAAAAACACTCGCTGAGGATCTTTTGATTCGAGGGCTTTTTGATGAACATTAGTAAGATGGTCGTTTATTTCAAGCTGTTCCTAGGCTCAAACTGAGAAGCGATAACGAAGCAGATACGCCTTCACCTGTTGAGTCAACAGGATGTAAACAAAAAAATATTTTTATGCTTGTGCCAATACTAATGATAGATAATGTACAGAGATATAGATATGTTGTTGTGATCGATGGAGAGTTGATCTTCTGGGATCGATTTGTATGCTCTCGAATATAGCATCAACATTTTCGGCTGTGCAAATCGTATAAGCACGAGGAACAAGAGAACTGCGCACTACGTCCCAAAATTTTTGTGCGGTTGATGCCTCGTTTTGGCCAAAACTTACTTTCCAAATATGCACTGTTTGGGCTACACAGCAGTTACTTTGATAATAAGTCTTAAATATTTCCCAATGTTGATCATGGATATTGTGCCACCCCCTTAATTCTGATAGTATGCCGCAATTAGTGTGGATACCGCGATTCTGACATTCTAACAAGACGACGTCCAGTTGGCATGTATCCGCCAAACGTTAGAAGCCGACGATTGGTTCGACGATTTTGTACAGGGAATCTATTGTACAAAATGTAAGTAGAAAGCGTTTCGACGCATGTTAATATTTTGCTGACAGATTTTTTTTTATAATGAGTGACCGGTCCTCATCTACAAGAATTATTAGTCAGCTACGAACGACCTCTCAGTAGAGAGTAATAGTGTAACGTGGAAACGACTATCGCACTTCACTCCTTGAAAAAAATTAAAAATGATTTATTTATTTACAATGATACAATTTAAAGCAGTCGCAAGGGTGTCTGTACTAGGTTGGTAACCTGTATTACTGGGTACCCCGCTCATCCACCAAGACAATACAATATTAATTAATAAATAACAAAAAAGGCAAGGCAAGCGCTAGCATTAGAGAGTAATGTAATTTGTAAAATAATAATAAGTGTGTGCGTGCGTGCCTGCGTGCCTGCATGTGTGCGTGTGTGTGTGTGCGTATGTGAGTGCGTGTGCGTGCGTGTACGCGTGCGCGTATGCATGTGTATGTGTTGTGGGTATGTGAGCAGTGCTTTAACAATTTTTTTTTTAAAACGTTACCCCCACACTAGGATTTTCTCCTGTGTCGTGGAGGCAGCTTACAAACATAAATTGCACAAGGACAAACATCCAGACCCGGAACAATTATTTGTAGGCCATACAAATACTTGTTCCGTGCGGGATTCGAACCCGCGGCCCCCAGCGCAACAACTGATTGCTAAGCCACTGCGCCACGGAGCCGTCAATTGGTGAAGCTGTTCGAAGTATAAAAGTTAAGTAATAAATTGTTCAGTTTCCTCGTAGTTTAGTGTTAATAAAAATTGTGTTACTACACGTTTGACTTTAGTCCTCGTCAAGGGGTTAATATATAATCTGCTGTTAAATTTATTGTAAAGAGATATATATTGGAATGCGTATTGATTGTGTTATATTTTGTGGTATATGGCAAATTTTGGTGCTCTTACGTTTTGGTGTATGATGACGTATATAAGGTAAATGTCGATGAGTGTTTAGGATGCAATTCAATATACAAATCTGGCGAGTGGTAAGCAATTCATAAGACCTATGTAGTTCAAAAGTTTAAAATAGAAACGGTCTAAAGAAAATTACCTTAATTAGAGATCTTTGAGCTCTTTCTAGTGCTATTACACGCATTTTTGCTGCACCAACCTAAACAGGTATACAATAACTCAGTACCGATTTCGCAAGAGCTTTTGTAGGTGGTATTGAGGGTGGTTTAATTTGCAACACACCTGAGGTTTTTGAACACCCATGTTAGTTTTTTATCCTGTCAGCAATGCATTCAATAAGCTGACTCCGGGTAAGGTGCTGATCAATAGTTACACCGAGATATTTGATGGTAGGTACTAGTCCTGGTAATTTTATCACGTGAGCAATTACTATGGCTATTTAAATACGGTTTAAGGCAGGTATGAACTGTTCGATTAAAATAAGAATTAAGTTGTGTATTTTTCCGTACAGAAAAAGGTATGACTTTAGTTTTATTATTAGTTAGTGTCAGAATTTTCGTGAATTCCGGAGTCAGCGATAACCCTTAGATTTTCCCATGAATTTGCATTAAAAATAAGAGCAGTGTCATCTGCATAGGTATATATTTGACAATTTTATAGGCTTAAATTGCATAAGTCATTGACATAGATTAGAAACAAAGTAGGCCCGAGGACGCTACCTTACTTATCCCTACCCTACTCTTTATCATGACGTCACACTTCGTTATACAATAATACAAATAATATTTTTAAAATTGAAACTAATAAATACTATTGAAAAGCTTCATTCATCTTCATGAATTTTATTGCCCTATGAAATTTCGATATTTCGAGTGCTTCTAAGCGTGCCCATGATTACAGAAGGGATTAAGTGATATACGTCCTGGAGTTTGAGTTAAGCCGGGATAGCCTTAGCTTTCTATTATTAATTTTAGCCGATCTACATGGAACTACTTACATTTAGTATAGTGAGTATAGGGAGGTATACTTGTGTGGTTGAAATTGGATTTTGGGTTTTTAATCTTTTTGTTAATATAACATTTTTTAAATACTTATACCTATTATATGTGTGTTTGTAATGGAAGTGGCGATCTTGATTATTCACAGACTTTTTCATGTGCAGCTGCTGGATATAGTTACCGAAGTATGCGGTTTAAGTAAGAGAACGAATAAAAGGAAAAATAATACGTTATGGTCGGATAATGAGGTACGGACGAAAGATGAAGCAACGAAGAGAACATAGCTAGATTTAATAGCAACCAAAACTGGTAATTCTTGCGGTATGAATGATGTTATTGAAAGAAAAAAGGCAGTTTTTAGACGTCTAAATAAGAGAGTAAAAGAAGTAGTTGTAAAGAATAAACAAGAAAGAACGGATAAGAATGATAGAGGAATATCTGATAACTTCCAGGCAAATATTAAAATGATCTCGAAACTCGTAAGAACTGCCTGGGAAAAAAATTCAAAACACCTAGAATGAATGCTATATGAGACGAGAATGGCTGTAGTCTGATTGACGAAGTTTCAAGTTTAAATAGATAGAAGGAATACTTTGAAAGCGTGTTTATGAGTGAGAAGACGTTTGTATTAATTGAAATAGAAATTCCGAAAGCAGAGGAAAGGGGTATAGATGAAATAAACATAGCAAGCTAACAGCATAGCAAAGTGGCGAAGCAATCAGCTTTGTAGCGGTTTCTAACGGTTGCCGTTGAGCAATCAGTTTCAAAATAGGAGGTTCAGATGCCTGGGTGATCAGTAATCGATTGCTGAAAACAGAATTTGAAAATTCGAAACCGTTCTCGAGATAATCGTGGGACAGACGTACAGACGGACAGATGGACAGACATCGTGAAATCAATAAACCTAGCAAGCTAACAGCATAGTAAAGTGGCGAAGCAATCAGCTTTGTAGCAGTTTCTAACGGAAAAAAAAATTCAAAATAGGAGGTTCAGATGCCTGGGTGATCAGTAATCGATTGCTGAAAACAGAATTTGAAAATTCGAAACCGTTCTCGAGATAATCGTGGGACAGACGGACAGACGGACGGACGGACGGACAGACGGACAGACGGACAGACGGACAGACGGACAGACGGACAGACATCGTGAAATCAGTAAGTGACTTCGCAAGCTTCGCCACTTAATAAGTGTCTTCGCAAGCTTCGCCACTTAATAATGAAAGTAATGAAAAACATTAAAGCAGGTAAGGCCACCGGATATGATAGGGTATCACTCGAAATGCTGAGGGCTGGTGAGGGAGTGGTGGCAGGTCTTATTTAATTTATGTTGGGAACTGAAGCGAGTACAGGAAGACTGGTGCAAAGGCGTGATAGTCCCATTATATATAAGGGAAAAGGGTCACAGCAGGACTGTAAAAACTACCGTAGTATCAGCCTTCTTAGCATTGTGGGAAAACTGTATGCTAAGGTGCTAACTGAAAGATTCATAACTCTTTACTTTAGCAACTTATGGAAAAATTTGAGATATGCAAGTGCGATTTAGAAAGATAATGTGGTGTACGGATCAGGTATTTTCCGTGCTCATGATCGCGGAGAAGTTTTTGGGCAAAAACCAAAAAGTTTTTTGTGCGCTAATGGACTTGGAGAAAGCTTATGACAGAGATGTGTGGGACAGGGATGTGTTATATTAAACACTGAACTCATTTGAGTTGAGCGCTGGGTTGACACAGGCATTAAAGTCTCTTTATAGGGACTCTAGTGCTTGTGTCAGGATCAACGGGGCCTACTAGGACTGGTTTGTCATCCATAAAGGTGTCAGACAGGGCTATGTGGCTTCCCCGTGGCTGTTCAACCTATTTATAGACAGTTGTTTTGAAAATTTTAAAGTTGAAGAATGCGGGTTAAGAATGGGTGAGTTAACTGTCAAATTTTTTTTTATAGGATAAGGGTGACAAACGAGCACACAGTCCACCTGATGGGAAGTGGTTGCTGCGGCCCATAGACATCTACATCTATCCTCTATTACAAATCAAAATGTAGATGCGTTGTCACCCGTGAGGACTAAGATGGAATGCCTCATTGCCAGTAAAAAGGGCCTCCGGCCACCTGCACTCACCAAGCGAAACGCAGAGGTAAACCTCTACTTTACGCTGGTTTTCTGTGAGGTCGTGGTAGCACCCCGGTTCGAGCCGGCCCATCCGTGCAACAGTAGAAGCTGCCGCGTGGCTCTACCACTGTTAAAAATGCCTTTTGTACGCCGATAATTAAGTCATATTGGCGTAGTCAACGTCCGAATTGTAAATGATGGTTACATTAATGAACAGGTCATAAAAAGAAAGCGGAATGAAAGTGAACACAAGTAAGACGAAAGTTATGGATTTTGAAAGAGAAGAAAGTAAAACGATATGTGAATTAAGAATAGAGGGGGAGTTAGTCGAGGAAGTAGTCGAGTTAGTTTGTGTATTTGAGATGTGTATTTAGCAGGTATGGTAGATATGCTAAGGATATAGAACGACGAGTGAACTCAGGAAATAGAGTAAATGGTGCTATATATAACTCTATTGTAAACAGTCACAATGTGTCCAAAAAGGCACGTATGGCAATTCACAATGCTGTGTTAGTTACTACCTTATTGTATGGAGTTGGGTGAAGCACAAGAGTGGAATAAATACTGTAAAAATGCGGTCGTTATTTGCGAGCATGTTAGGGCTGACTCTGAATGACAAGGTGAGAAATTGTGTGAAAAGAGAAGTGTGGTTTGCAAGATGATATTGTGACTAGAATTAAGAAAGGAATGCTTCGGTGGTTTGATCACGTAGAAATAATAAATGAGGAAAAAGTGACAAAGCAAATTTATGTTGCAGAAGTGAGAGAGCGGCAGAGTCGGGAAGGGACGCCCTAGGTGAGAGTTTATCGACCAAATTGGCGATATATTGAAAATGGGCCAAATTATGAGTGCCCTTAACCGACGAGTATGTATGCGTATATGGGTTGGAGGAGGCGAGAGAGATGTGCCAGGTTCGTGAGAAATGGAAGTCCGTAGTCTCTGCCTACCCCTCTCGGAGACAGGCGTGAGTGTTTATGTATATGTATATAAAATGTATCTTTAAGCAATTATTATAACTTTCTAATTTTCAATCTTTATAGATTGTCAAAAAATAGAATAAAGATTACAAAACACCTATTACTAGCTTTAAAACATAATTGTTACCTCACATAGACACATTTATGTCAAATGTATGTTACCCGAGTTTCAAGTGTCGTGCCTGAAATCGCTACAAAATGCATAAATTACCCCAAGCACTGCAAGTAATTTAGGAGCTTTCAACGAGATTATGAATATTCAGTGAGGAGCGACCTACGCCTCAAATAAGCAAGCATAGCTTATCACTTCTATAACAGCTGTAGATTTTACGAACATTTAAAAGTTTTATTTTAAATTCTGAGTGAGTTTTAAAAACTTTGTTTCGTCAAATTAAGGATGTAAAATTTAAAAAATTAGATGTACGTAGTAACAATAAATCTAATCTATACTCGCGGTCTACCCCGGCTTCGCATGGCTGATTTCTGGACCTCGACAACAGCTCCACTAAACCGAGTGCAAATGTAAATCTAAACTATTTAGGGACCCATTCAAATACATACAAAAAATTTCATCAAAATCGATCGAGTCGTTTTCAAGTGTTAGCGAGACTAACGGACAGCAATTGATTTTTATATGTAGAGATAATAGGTATATGTTTTCATGTCACTTTAAATTAGTTAATTAAGCAATTTATGGTTGCGGCTTAAGTCCATCTATAACAACATTTTGGCCGTTGGGTGTAGACTAGACTGGGATGTGACTGGGATACCCATCTCAGTCACATCTAGTCTACACCCAGTCAGTAAGGAAATGCCAGAAAGATGTTAAAGCTCATATCCAACGATGACTTCTACGGGCTGATGTTGAACAGAAAATTTTATATGTTAAATATAAACAAATACAGCATGTGTGATTACGTGCCATGATTGCAAAAAATAAATACCAATCACTGAATTATTCAGCTTGAAATATTTAAATAAGGATTATGTAGTTATTTCCACAAATAATTTAAATTTAACACTTACCTTGTCGCTACAGTGATTTTATAATATGTTGAATGAATTAATGAAAAAATGAACAAGTGAAGTTTTTATTCGAAACAACAAGCTCTTCAAGCTAACTGATAGTCACATTTTTATTAAAACCTTGGAATTTCCGCGTGTTGCATATTTCCGAATACGCTTTGAATAGAACGGATATGTTTATGTATATAACGACTATAACAATTCAGATTTCCTTTTCTCTAACATTCATAATCGTTCAAACTTAACTTCCTACATTTGGCACCAACAGACTCGGTCTCATTCGGTTACGTCATGCTTTATATTGTTGAAGTTCTTTCTTTGTAAAGTTTATTTGTTTTACTACTTTATTGCTGGAAGGTTTTTTGAATTTGGAAAATTAAATTCGCAATTAAATTTTTTTTATTGACTCTAGAATGTATCGTATTAAAAATTCTCCGATAAGAATGCAGCCGCTTTTCTTTTTATACAATAATGGTGATAAACGAGCACACAGTCCGCCTGATAGTAAATGGATGCTGTGGTCTATAGACATCTACATCTATCCTCGATTAGATATTAAAATGCAGATGCGTTGTCAATCTTAAGGACTAAGAAGGTATGACTTGTTTTCAGTAAAAAAGCTTTACGGTTCTCTACACTCACCAAACAAAACACAACAGCATTACTCTGGTATTCTGCGAGAGTATGGTCCTCCCCGGTAAAGCCGATCCATTCGTGCAACAACCATTATAGCTGCAGCATGGCTCTACTACTATTACTGGAATATTTTTTTTTTCCAAGTGAATTTTTGTTATAATCCTTTATTTTCGCCCGTTTTGTTATACTCTGTATATTAACGTCACATAGTACACAAATACATGTTCAAAATCTAAAATAACTTGCTCTAAGTAAACAAGACTTTTCTCACCTGCCAGTGCTTAGTAACATGCAATTATTGAATCTTACTTTCTCCGATACTAATTATGAACACTTTCTTGTGAGCTGCCGTTTCATTTTACTAGTGCTATGGGCAGTGCCGTGATATGGAGAGATGGAGAACGCTTGGGAAAATGTATACACCTTTAAACTCCATTAACCTTTATTTAATATACTTGTGACGTCGTTTTTAGGCCGTGTAGTGACAGCAAGTGTGACATCACCTCATGTCATCCTGTGGGTGTCGTAGGAGACTATGGAAAAAAAACTTTTTTTTCTTCTTGTAAAAACACGCAACACTAGGATTTCTCCTGTATCGTGGAGGCAGTTTACAAACACCCAGACCCAAAACAATTACTTGTAGGCCATATACAAATACTTGTTTCGTGCGGGATTCGAACCCGCGGCCCTCACCGTCGTAACTCATCGCTAAGCCTCTGCGCCGCGGAGACGTCACAAATAAATTATAGAAAAATTTAGATTTTTTTAGTCATTAGTGGCTTTTGATAGAAAGCGGTCTAATCACCTCAAAGGTGCGAAACTTCTGGACTGTGATCGTCAACCTGCCTGCCTAGACAATAGATTAAGACAAATCCTCCCTAGAACGCGCAAAACCCATGTTCAGTAGTAGGTTTCTATGGATTGATGAAGATGAAGAATATTGTTAATTTTATTCTTTGATAATCTGCAAAGATTCCACTACCGATCATAAGTCGGTCAGATTTGTTGAGCTTGTCTTGCTTTGCCGACAAATGTACGTAAATAACTATTTTTTTATTTTCATGACTAGCCGGACAGGCAGACGTTTTTCTGCCCTTTATGACAACCCTTACTGTAAGAAATCCTTAAATTCGCAATAACAAAATATTAAGGGTCACGTATCGGAATAAAAGCTATCTTATGTTTCAAGTTGGCCGAAACTGCGCACAGTGTGCAAAATTTCATTGAAATTTCATTGAAATCAGTTCAGAGCTTAGGAGTTCATCGCGGACAAACAATGTGACACGTATTTTTATATATAAAAGATTAAGGCAGTTATACATAGTTATAGTGTTCTTTACTTAGAATAGATAAGAATGATTTTCGATATATGTAATAACAATAACGTCCTCCAAACCGAATTTCGGTCACGGCGACCAGTCTCAACGAAGACTAGATAGAGCCAAGCTGCAGCTATATTATTGTTATTTATAGTATAGTTGTAGCACGAATGAGTCGGCTCGACCGGGGAGGACTACGCTCTCACAGAATACCAACGAAAAAAGCAGCTTAACGCTGCTGTGTTTCTTATGGTGAGTGTAGAGAACCGGAGACCCATTTTACTGGAAAAGAGGCATTCCATCTTAGTCCTCATGGCTGACAACGCATCTGCATTTTAATCCGCAAACGAGGATAGATGTAGATGTCTATGGGCCTCAGCAACTACTTACCATCAGGTGGACGGTGTGCTCGTTTGTCACTCTATTTCTAAAAAAAAAAGACTATCCCTCTGCGCAAGACAGGGTTATAGTGCCCAAGTGTATGCATAGCCCGATGGGACGGTAATTCGTCGCGACCGGAGAGAGATCAGGCGCAGGGCCAACGGATTTACATGCTTTCTGATGCTCGGGGGTGAAACACCGCCGACTTCCTAACTTCGGCCTGCTATTAAGAATTTCTTGGCAGAAAAACCCAGTAACTGGTTTTGGCCCGACCCGGGATTCGAACCCGAGACCTCATGATCAGCAGTCGCGTTTACGATCGCTAGACCGACGAGGCAGCAGAATATATGTTTATAAAAAAACCTTTATTCTGCTGGAACCAGCAAGAAACCTTGCGGTTTTGCACAATAGGTAGAAAGAAGATTAAGAAAACAAATAAATCACTGTACCAGACTGTAACTTCAAAACAACATATAAATCAATTAAAGAATGTATGTTTGTAAAACTACACAAAAGTTTTGTGAACACATAAGTAATCGTTTTCGGCAGTAAACGAGGGCTCGTTTGCTTTTGTAGCGGCTTTCACCCGGGAGAGCAATATCAGCAGTAGAGCCGTTTTAGGTTCTACATTTGAAATGTCTTAAAATTAGTAAAAAAATCAGTGGTACCAGCATTAAAGATTGCATTTCAATTGCTTGACTTAAATATTTTTTGGAACAATAGTATCTATATAATAATTTTTTTATTAAAAAGGTAAATATTTATTTTTATTTACCTTTTTAATAAAAAAAAACATTAAGTATTTTCGACATGTAAGAACTAGTACACAATAAGTGTAAATAATTTAAAATTAAAAATTTTGTACAACCGACTTCAATATAAATTATTAAGAATAACTGAAAAACTATTGGTCAGATCTTGATCACACCAGCTTTCAAATAAAAAATAATCATCGAAATCGGTTCACCCAGAAAAAAGTTATGAGGTATAACACACATTAAAAAAAACATACAGTCGAATTGAGTACTTCCTCTTTTTAGAAGTCGATAGAAAATGAAGGTCTAACATGTAGAGGGGCCCAACATTCGGTGTGCATAACAAACACACGCTCTTGTTTGGTAGGTCTTAAAGTCATATACCTACACTATAAACCACACTTATGTTTACATTATTATTGTTATTACTTAATTTATTGACATTATTCTTAAAACTATAAGACAATGGTTTCTTTGAACCATCTCGCTGATATGTGATTACCAGTTCAAATGTTATCTAATAAATTATGACTTACATATTTCACAAAGACGCATTGTCTTTATTTTTTCAATAAATTATTATTATCAATATAACCTTTCAACCCTTACTTGTGATTGTCACCCACTACCATGTCTGGGGAGAATAAGAGGATTGTGAAAGACCCCGCTTTACCGATGCTCGTGTCAGTTAGAGATAGTGAAACCACATACAATTTGCAATTTTTTTTATTAAAATTAAATTTTTGAATGTTCAAGTTTTTTGAAAAAAAAGTTATTTCTTTACGCACTTAAAGGCAACCACATGGTTTTTGTTACACGTTGTATAATGATTCTTTCTAGTAAAAAGGTAATCCCTACACTCAGCACAGCAGACGAAACAATAACATTCAGCTGTTATTTTACGCTGGCGTCATGGGACAGCGAGGTCTTACCACATAATATAGCTGCAGCGTGACTTTACCACGTGTAGAATCTTGTGTATAAATTCATAACAGTCTGTGCCAAAATTATAAAATATTCGAGTAGAGCTGCAAATTTTTACCAATTAAATTACTGATTATAAACAAAAGTAAAAGGCTTTCCGTAAATATCTCTTAACAGGTTCAGTAAGGTCTTTATACTTTTCCTTACAGGATGTCATCTATTAATACGGATTAATTTATGAATTAATTCCGAAAATCTGTCAATTGAAGATCATCAACTCTTTTTTGTTTCGGAGTTTTTTTTTAAATATTTGATTTAAGTTGTTACGTATGTTCACCGAATTCTCGTTAACAGTTGAACGTATAATTTTTTGAAGTTATACTTCTTTTGGGGCGTTTGGGAAAAATTCACTCACAAGGACACCTAAAAACGACACCATGAAGTTGTTACGATGCGCGCACACACTGATACCTAAAAGCGACAACTTCAGTGGGTAATTGCCTCTCAAGTTTTTTTGTTTTATTACGCTACAGAAGTATAACTCCCTACGTGCGTACATAAACACACACACACACACACACACACACTTTTTTATAAGAAGTTATACCTCAGAAGTGGACTCTTTAAAATTTAAAGAAAAGAGTCGATGTACTCTTTTAAAACACGTAGGGTAAAAAAATAGGAGATGAAGATTATGATGTGAAAGTTTAGACGACATTCTAGTTGTTACTTTTAGAAGTTAGTTTTTACTTTTTTATTAAAAGTTAAATTCTTCAGTCTACCGTCAAGCAGCACTGCTATCCGAGTTATTAAGTCATACGCAATAGTTCATGTAGACACTAGATATCAGTTACAGTACATATCTAATAACTCATCCTACATTAGTTGTCCGAAAGAAATTGCTGTCACGAAAAAGACCGCCCATTGGATGTATCTTTTGCTTATAATATTTCTTGTGCAACCTTTTGTATGGTG
The DNA here is from genome assembly GCA_033319125.1 of Parnassius glacialis. Taxonomy (NCBI): domain Eukaryota; kingdom Metazoa; phylum Arthropoda; class Insecta; order Lepidoptera; family Papilionidae; genus Parnassius; species Parnassius glacialis. Next base: position 30,327,875 of record JAVANC010000018.1, read on the forward strand.
TGCAATAAAGAGAAAGTATATATAAAAAAAAAAAAACAAATAAATCGTTAATAACATTTCGAATTTTAAAATAATATGAGCCTAAATCATTATGTTTTTAACATATTTAAATATCATATTTTAACCATACCATCATATTATTGGATTATATGTATATGTATTTGGATGCCGCAAGACTTTAAAAGTGATAGTATGTAATAGGCGGTTTTCCATTTAACGGCACGGTGATGGCGACGATAACGGAACGGCTGCCGGGACATTAAGAAAAATAGAAATATAAAAAGTAAAAAACACTTTCCCACCATTTTTCAATTGTTTTTCTGTTCGCCAAAATGAGTGAATCTAACGAAGAAATTCGCTACATTCTGAAGTTTTATTACAAAAAAGGTAAAATTAGACTCAAGCCGCGACAAAAATTTGAGGCGTTTATGGACCTAATGCAGTGTCAGTAAGTGTAGCACAAAGTTGGTTCAAGAGTTTTCAGTACGAGAATTTTGATGTCAAAGATGCAGCTAGCTCTGGTCGCCACCAAGATCGGCATATTAGTAGTTACGACATAGTCGAGGAGTTGAGAATTGGTCACAAAACAGTTTTGATCCATTTGAAAAGGTTTGACTATACAAAAAAAGGTATTTGGGTACCACACGAGCTCACTGAAAGAAACCTATAGAATTGTGTACTTACTCATTTGCCATTCTCTATTGAAATGTAATGAAACCGAACCATTTTTGAAAGAGAAGAAAATATTTTCATCAAAGTGGTGATGATCCACTGTGGTGATGGTGATCAAAAGTGGATCATCACCTATGACAAGAACGTGTGAAAAATATCATGGTCAAAGAGTAGTCAAGCTTCACAGGCTAGCGAAACCCTGATTAACACGCAATACCTAAGGTAATGATCTGTGTATGGTGGGATTGGAAGGGCATCGTTTATTATGAGTTTTTACTTTTGATTTTTATTGATTAGGATCTCTACTACCGACAACTAATGAGACATCCTCAGATTTTCGCCTGTTTCGGTCTCTTCCGACTTCTTTGGGTAAAAAAAAGTAAACTAAAGTTGCAGCCTATTTAGGTCCGACTGCTGAGCACAGGCGTCCTCTCATTTCTGAGAGGGTTTTAGCGCAAGGTAATGTCCGCCACGCTGCCCCAATGCGTGTTGGCGAACTTCATATGTCTTTGAAATATTTTTTTCTTATTTCTCAGACATGCAGGTTTCCTCAGGATGTTTTCCTTCACCGCGAAGCACGTGGTAAATCAGCACTTAAAATTGCAATTAACAATTTCATTGGTGCTGGCGGGGATCGAACCCGGATTGCTAGCGCACTGGAAAGCTTACAGCGAGCGCTAACCGTCTGAGCTACCACGGCTCTTTTCTTGTTCTTTGGGTAGTGTTAGATTAACATCAAGAGAGGATTGTCAAAACTATATGTGGCATTTTTTTAATCAAAAATCCCAAGATTTCTACAGCAACGGGATTATGCTACCTACAAAATGGCAACAAGTTATCGAACAAAATAGCACATGTATATTATGTAATTAAATGTAGTTAAATATTGAAAAAAGTTTCTTGAATTTGTATATAAAATACGAAGAAACTTTTTCCCCGACCTTATATCACATAATAAAAATCACATTACTACGTATCCTTTCAATGTCTGTGCATTATTTATAATCCAACTTAACAAATTTAAATTTTACTCGTACGTCCATCTATGTAGTTACGAGTTACGGAGTAAATAGACGGTAAAACAGCCAACAAACAACTTCCATTTCCAGCTGTTTTGTGTATATGCTTTAGATTATGCCTAATTGATTCAAAGCGTTAAATAAATTTGAAAGCATAATGTTTACTATGTATATGTCATGGTATTTTTTTATTTGTTAAATGTTCTTGTTCATTGTTTATTTAAAACAAGTATAAAAAGGCCAGCGTGGGCTTAGCCCACTCCACACATGTTATCTTTAAAATCAGTACAAATACTAAAAGTAAATAAGATATTATATGCGTTTCGGCCTAGTCTCGTCTTAGCGAGCGATCCAGGCAGCCAGCTTCACTTGTCAATTATGTTTAGATAACTATGGTTATATGTGCATTTATAAATAATAACGTAAAAATTTAAAAAATTTCAACATCTTTTTAAATGGATGCATTATTAGACTTCTGTTGCATTAAAAACTAATTCAATTTGAATACATTTAAGCATCCTAAGATTAAAGGTAAAAAAGTAAAACAGCCCCTCCGCAATGCTCCATTAGAAGTTGACAAAATGTGAATACCGTACTAAATATAAAAATTTAAATTAAAAAATATTTTTCAATTCTGCCGACATGTACCTTCTGTGTACTAAATATCGGGAATTTGTCAATAAAACAAAAAATACAAATTATTCATCTAAATTTATTTTATCGCCTTCAAAGTAGGCCCCATCGCTTGCAATACAACATCTCCAACGCTTCACCCAGTCTTCCATACATTTTTCATAGGCTATTTGCGGTATGGCCTTTAGCTCATTCAGCGAATTTTTTGTTATGGCTTCTATCGACTCGAAGAAGAAGAAGAAGTTTCCTCGAAGTGGTAATTTTAACTTGGGAAATAAAAAAAAGTCAGACGGAGCCATATCAGGTGAATACGGTGCTTGGTCGAGAACTTTTGTTGAATTTTTCGCTAAAAACTCTTTCACTATAATGGTTGTGTGTGATGGTGCATTATCATGGTGCAGCATCTATGAGTTGTGTTGCCACAAATCTGGACGTTTTCGGCGGATACTCTCACGCAAACGCTTCATGACGCCTAAATAATATTCTTTATTCACTGTTTCTCCCTTTGGAAGGAATTCGGAGTGAACCACACCACGGTAGTCAAAAAACTGTCAGCATCACCTTGATTTTGGAGCGACTTTGCCGCGGTTTTTTGGGTTTTGGCTCGTTTTCGAGACGCCATTCTGAAGACTGTTGGCTTGTTTGCATGTCGTACAAACGTCGTCAGTTATTATACGTTTCATAAAGGTCGGATCCATAGAAGCTCGGGAAACCATGTCTTCAGCGACATGCTTTCGCTGCGCTCTTTGAACAAAATTGAGCTCTTTTGGAACTAGTCGAGCGGCGACGTTTTTTCATGCCTAAAATGTCAATGAGAATGTTGTGGACGGACTTAAAAGATATGTTCACCTCACTAGCCAACTCTCTCAGACTCATACGTCGATTTTCGAGTACTAGCTTCTTGATTTTGTCGATGTTTTCTTTGGTCGTAGCGGTTGAAGGTCTACCAGAACGAGTCAAGTCTACTACTACTTCTCGGCCTTCTTTAAAAGCCTTATACCATTCATAAGCCCTTGTTTTCGATATACACGATTCGCCGTAGGTATTTCGCAACATTTTTAGTGATTCACCACATGAAATATCATTCGAAACACAAAATTTAAGGCACACTCTTTGTTCAACAATATTTTCCATTGTAAAAATCGCCGAGAACTCAAAACTATGACCAACAAAAAGTGTAGTTTAAAACAAATTAAATGACAGATCCCGCTCAAACTTTGCGCGCTAAATAAGTACAGTGCTACCAACATGCAGTAACAAAATTAGAACGACCTCTTTTACGCGGGTCTTTTTATTGACATATTCCCGATACTTTTTACACAGAGTAGTATGTTTCAGGTATCATGGTATTTTGTCAATGTCACTAATATTTTACATTACAAAATTTAATAATTATTAAATTTCTCCGAAAAAGTTAGTCCAATTTACGAGTTTACTACTGACGATTTTAATGATGGCCTCGTGGCCGATTTCCACCGCAGTCACTACAAGTTGTCACTGTGGTCGAAATTCGCCATGAGTACAGCATTATTCACGACAATGGATGAGCCTAGAAATCGTTAGCAAACAAGCAGCAAATTCTTAGGTTGAAATTCTAAAACCTTATTATTGTTTAATAACAACGAGAGACTCCAAATAATCTATAAAATTAATTGCGAATTATAGAATAATACACGACATATTTATTCAGCCTTTTATCAAAGATTATGTAATATTTCAGGTTACGTAAGAAACACCCATGGGATAAACGTCGTCACCACATGCTTAGAATAATTAAATTTTTTAGAGTCAAAGGTTTTTAGCATTCTGTCTTTTATATTAATAATAACTTCTTACGTGGTAGAGCCATGCTGCAGCTATATTAGTAGTAGGTATAGTTTAGCACGAATGGGTCGGCTCGACTGGGGAAGGACCACGCTCTCACAGAATACCACTGTAAAATAGCAGCTTAACGCTGCTGTGTTTCGTATGGTGAGTGTAGAGAACCAGAAACCCTTTTTACTTGAAACGAAGCATTACATCTTAGTCCTCACGGGTGACTACGCATTTGCATTTTGATTCGTAATCGAGAATAGGTGTAGATGTCTATGGGCCGCAGCAACCACTTACCATCAGGTGAACTGTGGGTTCGTTTGTCACCCTATTCTATAAAAAAATAGAACTAGAACAATGTACTTTAATCGTAATCTTATGATGTCCTTTCTTCTGTATTGAAAATATACTTTATTGTTTATAAAGCAAAAACATTTATTGTTTTCTGAAAATCTGTGTTTTTTTTACAGGTTTTTACAAACTATTCATCTTTTGTTTCTTATCTGATTTTAGAATTTGTACGAGTACATAATAAATTAAAACATAAGTAGGTATAAAAGCCGTAATTGCTTTGGCCTTCAAATTCAGAGTACATACGTGAGCAACCAGAGTTCGATCCTCGTTAGCACCTTTAAGTGGCGATTTATCGTTCTCGGTAGTGAAAGATTACACAGTAAAGAAATTTTAACATCCGTAAATTTTAAATATTTCATAGGCATATGGTCTTGGCGCTGGCACTTGGCACAAGAAACTTTTTAAAGTTATTTTATGAATTCGAAAATGTATTAAATTCGCACGATTTAGAGACAGTTGTTGTCTGAATCTTGCGAATTAAATCTTGCATGGAGAAAAATATAAATCAGAAAAAAATATAAAAAAAAGTCCTATAAAAGACAAAAGTCTGAACTAAGTAATTATCTAAATAATTATCTTCGATATAATCAATTTCCGTAAAGTAATGCAAATTCTATTATATATCACATTATAATCAGAGATAGTGCCTTTTTCAGAGACTATTATCTCATTAGTTATGAGAAATAAACTACATCTAAAAGCACATTATTAATGTTCGATATCCTATCATCATATTCCACGTTCTAATTTGTTTTGTGTTATAAATACATTTAAAATCTACTTTTAATAATGACTAAAATGATTGATTACATGCATCTGTTGCTAAAGGCAATGCTCTAATCATTTGAGGATTACACTAATGGATAGATAATTTAAAAATCTGTATTCTTCACGTTTTATTTTAATTTTTAAAGTTCATTTTTCTTTTTTTATTAAAATAATTCCAAAAATTGTGTGAATTCTAAGATAAAGCGGCTTACGTCTAAATAGGAAACGAATGCTCAAGGTTATTTGGTCAGGGAAACGCCTTAAAGCGTCTCCCATACAGCAGCGGCTTGCGGCTGCGGCCGCGGTGGCGGCCGGCGGCGCCACTTTACAGTGAGGTAAAATATTTGACAGATTTCATAGCGGGGACGATAATTTCTTAGGAAAATGTAATCTTTAAGGTTTCTTTCTGTAAGTATTATTAGTTATATTTTATATTGATTACATTAGAAATGAATAAACTAAACTATAAATATAACTAAAAGATGATTTTTTTAAAAAAGAGTTATAATGTACAAGAAATTAAAAATCAAAGTACGGACGCATTGTGTTGTGTATTAATATAATACTCTAGATAATGATTAAACTATTGTTTAAAACTAATTTCTCAATTAACTGACATTGTGTAACAAAAACTTTACCTCAGTCAGAACTAGCGACATCTGGTGAGTGGGAGATTATTAGCCCTCGTTGTATTCGCTTGCAATGTAAGTGAGTCTGCAAACTCTTGCGGCCATAGCTTTATACTATGGTGCGGCCATGGCGCGGCGTGCCGGCGGCTGGCCGCGGCCGCATGCTCCGCCCCCTCCACCACCGCGTGTGTGTTAGCGAGTACGCGGTCTGTCGCTGGCCGCAGCGCGGTCAGTTGCAAATTTTTACAACAGGCCGCGTGTACCGCGTGAAAAATGGTGCTCAGTTTAGAGATTTTAATAGAAACAGTGCAAAATTATCCAGTACTCTATGATATTTCACATCGTGATCACAAAATCATTAGTATTAAAAACAAAATATATGATAATATTGCTGAATATAATAAGACTTCGTCACAGTTTGCCATGTTTACTGACGTCCGATCGTAGCACAGACACCACAGCGAATGGCTCTTCAGGCCGCCACTTCAGCCGCGGTGGTGTGTTGATGCAGCGACTGGAGCCGCGGCTCGCGGTTAGCCGCCACCTCAAGCCGCTTACGTGTGGGTGACGCTTAATAGGTGCAGCGCCTCAATCTTTAGAGCAGCTCGTCATTGCACTATGAGTATTTTAGGTTTGACATATGTATATCCGATATATAATCGGAAACTAAGTGCTATTAGTGCTATTCCACAAGAACAATCAGTGATATTTAGTTTCGCCATTACCTAATAGATACCGCTAAAATGGCGCCATATTAGCAGTCGCCAGAGCATTTTTTGTCAATCACTTTATTACACATCACAAATTTATTCAACAAATTTAAGAAAATTTTAAATATTTTTTTTTACAACCGACTTGGTATAAATTATTAAGAATAAATAACTCAAAAACTATTGGTCAGACCTTCATCAAATATGGGACCACATGAGAAGCACCAGCTTTCAAATAAAAAAAAGAATCATCGAAATCGGTTCACCCAGTAAAAAGTTATGAGGTAACACACATTAATGAAAACATACAGCCGAATTGAGTACCTACCGTCTCCTTTTTAAAGTCGGTAGAAAGTAAGTAAGATTAAATTGTTTGTAAAGTTGCCTATTATACCTATTATAATTTTTATCACCAGGGAGCGTTTTTTTTTATAGAATGAGGGTAACAAAAGAGCACACAGTCCACCTGATGGTAAGTGGATGGTGTTGCCCATAGACATCTGCATTTGTCCTCAATCAAGAAATAAAATGCAGATGCGTTGTCACCCCTGAAGACTGACATGCAATGCCTCGTATCCAAGGGTCGTTAAAAAGGGTCTCCGGTTCTCTACACTCAACATACTAAACACAGCAGCAATGAGCTTATGGAAAATTGCAATGCAGGCGTTCCTTGTTTGAAAGTTTTGATGGTGCGCATGGTGCGCCCCCTAGGCGTCTTGTAGCCTTCGCTTGGCCACATGGGCCTCTGGCCAAGAACCTGGCCATGAAGGCTGGTGCTTTCGCATGCTATGATATGTGGCGAAGGTGGAACACCATGAGATTATAGTTGGTGCAACTGTGATGTAACCCGTCCTTGCTGCCTTGGAGCGAGTATGCGTAAATAGGTATGTCGCGGTAATAAAGGTGTCAATGGGCTGCAGCATTTTTCGATCAGTAGAACTGCTGAACTTTTACTCTTGTGACATTATATAAAATGTCTTAAGGAAGCATTTTAAGTACATTAGTTACACATGGACACTCAGATCAGAAATCGAACACACGACTCGCAGCATTGTGATCAAGTGCTTAGTCCTGCGTTACCAAACTATCTAGATAACTGTATTATACACAGCTGGTGTTTATGGAATAATAATAACCACAAATTCAAGTCAGAGTATTTGCTTAATGATGTTGCGCAAGTTTAAATTAGTTCAAGTTAATCTCTAAAACATTAAAACACAAATCAGTGCCTAAAATTCCAAGACTCACGAACACTGTAAATAACGATGACATTGTTTACATACACACCACAGACCAATTTGACGACGTACATATAGACGTTGTATTGTTCCCACAACTCTCATAATTTATCCCCCATTCAAACCCTTCAACAGTTGTAAAGTTTGTCTACAACAGTTGTAAAGCTGCTTGCTTTACAACTGTTGTAGACGACCTTGCCCTTATTCTATAAACCCAAGTATTCTCGTAATATAAATGTTAAAATTCGGTGTCTGCAAACAAAACGATGTGTTCACTGAAATGACAATGGCGAAAATGGACCCTCATGTTTTATAATTAACGAAGCATGGTGCTTCAGCAAGATTAAGTTAATATAATTATAGGTTTATACAACATTTATATAAAAATTATTGGAGCTCTAGAATACGGGAGTCAAAAGAAAGAATTATTATAATTTATTAAAAAAATAGGTCTTCTTGCAATAACAGAACGTTATTCACCAGTAAACGTAGTCATTGTATACTCTGTTCGAAATGACATCCCTTGTCATTATTTCATATTATTATTATTGCTTTCACCGTCGTAACTTGTTTCCCTTTTATTTAATAATATAAATTATCCCACAGCTGGTCAACCTTTCACATCTCTCTTCTAGCAGGCAGTAATTAGGTTAAGGCAACATAAATAATTATGTGTAAGAATTTGATTATAAACGCGTATTAACAATACCACTTAGGCCCTTTTTACTGGAAATGAGGCATTCCATCTTAGTCCTCACGGGTGACAACCAAAGACATTTAAGTAGTAGTAGTAATAGACCGGACATCAGCAGCAAAATTGTCGTCTGTAACTTATGTCCTATAGGATATATCTCCGTTAGTCTTAGTGACATCGTCATAAAGTCAAGACGCATTCTTTTCATATCTTTAAAAAATATTTTTATAGAAAATATGCCCGGTTGTGCATTAAGATATTGTAAGTCACGATATAGAGCAAAAAATGAACGTTATTTTGGTTTTTTATCGTAAGTATAACGTTTATTTACCGAATAATCTTTAAATTTAATTATTTCTAGTAGACTGTTCTAGAAAATTTATTTTATTGTACTAAGCGCCCTCTGTTATCCTGTAGCGTCACTATTTATTTAAAGTTAGTGATTGACGACGTTTATCGATTGGAGTTATCGATAAAAATAATATACAGGATGCCGATTTAATCATGTACAATATTTAAGGAGGTAAAACAGTCAAAGATACTGTACCCATACCAACAAAAATGAGTAGCATATACCAACTATGCTAAGTGGCCTACTTTATGTGGAAGGGTGGGAAATTTTTTTAGGCATGATGATGAGATTTTCTGTGTTGTTTATGAACATGCTGAGGATACTTGCTGTGTTGATGTTTAGCAATACAGCAAGTCTTCTCTTTTACATACCGGGCGTCATTGTCTGGTGGTATTCAAGGACAAAATCATTATAGATCCTGGCTTACAGTGATAGGAGAGTGCTATAGGCTTATGACATTAAAAAAAATGTACTGTTAAAGATATTAGATAGTTGTAAGTTAAGCCTGAGTTAGGAAATAAGGTAAAAACTTAATATAACAATTTTTATTGATGTGGGTAGTGTCTTCTAAGTAGTGCAGCTGATGAAATTGACAAAATAATATAAAAAGAGAGGAAGACGTCTCCATACATTCTTGGGCCCAAGTGTTAACAAGATAACATTATCGATACTTTGGTATCGAAAGGGTAACATTCCTAAAACGATCTTATATTTTAAGCTTTCAAATCTTTGAAGTACACAAGGGGCAGTCAAATGTCACCTTTGTAGAACGCTCCATAGAGTATGGTAATATTTAGAAAGGACCCTCAGAACCTAAGAGTATATATATGATAACAACGTTTAGTCAGAACCATAGTTAAGAGTGCTCAGAACAATTATTTTTTAAATGTTATTTATATGAATTATAAAACTAATATTTTATTAGAATTAGTTTCGTTACTAAATTACGCTTCTCTAAATTAACAGAATTTACTTTAAATGACGAGTTTCCGTCGTTACGCCCTACGCGTCGCGTTTACGTCACATACTTTAGTGTTATTTCCTACGCCGCGTGAGTGTAAGAGGCAACTACAAATTTATAAAATATTAAGTGGGTACAATAGAAATTTTTGTTAGTTTTTATATAAAGGGTTAGTAATTACACTGTCTTTAAAAGTTAATTCCTTATATTTTCATTCGTAACAATTTTATATACTTTATAAAATTTCCATTTCAAATACTGTGTCGTTCAAGTATCACTATATTTAATAGACAGAATTAACTGAAAATTAAATACAAGGTGTGAATGATCACTATAAATCTTGTGTAATTAACACAAATTTTCATATTCCACAAAGTTTTAAAATTACGTTTTATGTTATAATTTCGATATAATATAATGAACATTATGGCGAAGTTGTTTTCAACAATAATTAAAAAACTTTTGTTCAACCAACTTCTATATAAATTATTAAGAATAACAATATTAGACAGACCTTGATCAAATTTATATGGAACCACATGTGAAACACCAACTTTCAAATAAAAAAGAATCATCGAAATCAGTTCACCCAGAAGGAAGTTATGAGGTAACACACATAAAAAAAACATAGAGTCGACTTGAGTACCTCCTCCTGTTTGAAGTCAGTAGGAAAATGGCGTTGGTCAAAGATTTCATAATAAAGTATATACCTATGATTAAATTTTTTTTTGAGGCTCCTACTGAGTATATCAATATAATCTTTGTATATAAAAATTACGTGTCACATTGTTTGTCCGCGATGAACTCCTAAACTACTGAACTGATTTCAATGAAATTTTGCACAATGTGTGCAGTTTGGTCCAACTTGAGAGATATGATAGTTTTTATCCCGATAAGTGACCCTCAATATTTTTTATTACGAATTTAATAATTTTTATAGGACACAGGGTCATCGGAGAGGGCCGAACCACGTCTGCCAGCTAGTAATATTATATATTTCTTTTTTTTTATGAAAATTGAGTGTTTCTATATCTTTGTTTCTTTCTTCGTAGTATTTATTTGATTGTAACATTTGACGATTCGTTAGAATTGCTTTAGTTGTAGAAGTGACATAATATGTTCTTTTTTTCTTTTCAGTGGAATTGTTTGGTTTTGTTATTTATTACTGTTCTAACCATTGAACTTAATTACGCAATTTTTGTTTAATAAATTGTTTGATGTTTGATGACTTTTTTTGACTCACAAAAATATTGTTTCAAATAATAAAATTAATCCCTCCCTCTCCTTACAGTTTCCTTCCACTGCTGGTCATGGGCCATGGAAATAAAGGGGAGCACAGAATTTTGCTGCCACAAATATCACCCACCTTTGCAACCCTGCCCTAAACATCGCACGCAGTATCCGCATTTCACCGAGATTAAATTTAGAAAAAATGTTCGTCTTATTCCTCCAACATTTTTTTCTTATCACTATTACAACAAACACCGTTACATCCTAAAAAAAACCCACTGAACATAGGCCTCCACTATATTCCTCATAGAGTGTATACTTGTCATAGTTGCCACGTTCTGTTCCACGGTACACATACCTTGTTACTGTTACACAGTATCAAGGTACGTGTACCGTGGAACTGAACAGTGCGTCAGTCTCTTCTTACGAAACCCACGGAATGATATGAATATTCATACACCGCCACTACACAGTAATTGGTAATTTCTCGAAACATTTCATTTATCGACAAATCGTCTTGCAATCGTCGTTACTCTAGCGCTCACTTGACCTTCATACAAATAATTCGATATTTTGATTGTTAATATTTTTAAATTTTTGGATAAGAACATAGTAATGACTCTAAGTTATATTTACCATCTTTAAAAAAAATTGTCTTTGGCCTGACCTACTATACTCTTAGGCTTGACCATAGTTCTGACTAAGTATGTCCAAAAAAGGTCTGAGAGGTTAAGCGTCACCTACTGGGGAATAGCTAAAATGTTGTCTTAATAAATGATAGTGTAGTTTTGCTATTTTTAGCTAGAGGGCGTCACACACGCACGAGCTTAAAAATTTTGTATAGAAATTTCTCCAATGCCCGCTCTATAGTATATATATATATATATATATATATATATATATATATATATATATATATATATTAAATCTCTTTGGTGACAACGCATCTGCATTTTGAATTGTAATAGAGTATATATGTAGATGTCTATGGGCCGCAGCAACCACTTACCATCAGGTTGACTGTGTGCTCGTTTGGCACCCTAATCCTATAAAATAAAAAAATAAAAAATACCACTGTAACATTTGACTATGAAATAAATCATTAGGACTTTGTCACCTAATGTATCTAGCTAGACAGATAAAGTAGCTACATTATGTATATATTTTTTGTTCCACTTTTTTATACTTACTTCCCAATTACTTTTTTATTAGTTTTATTGCGATCTACAACTAGTAACAACTTTCCGTTATGAACGCCACTTCGGGTAAAGTTCCGTTCTAGGGACACCTCCGATTTGGATCTAATTTTTTTTACATGTTTATCAACATAAATGATGTAAAACTCCAAAGGGATTCTTGGCGCAAAGGCCCCCAAAATTTTTTACAAGGATTTGAAGTTTTAGATTTTTAAGCCGGGTGTTCATGATAAATGGACTAAACCTCACTTTTTTACACAGGAATATTGACCCAAAATTACTTCTACATTTTTACAAAAATTTGGTCCAAATTGGAGGTGTCCCTAGAACGGAACTATATCTGCTACTCTTATCAGTGGGTCCCAAAATACATTCATTCTCGCCATCCTCAATTATATCTTGGGGTATGGTTGGATCATCGTAGTTAAGTAAAAATAATTTTTCCAATAATCACGTTTGCAGCTGCATTTTTGTCAATTTCGGCAACTAGAATAGCGTTTTCAAACCTAATTAATGCTTAATGCCTTCTAAATGATAATTTATTGTGTTGATATTGAGAGTGGGTGTTATGCTACGTAGTGTATGAACGTGTGAGTAATGTGGTACCTAAACCAACCAAATTCAATCAATAGGTAGTGTTTCGTTAAAACATGTGAAAATATGAAAATCACAAGCACTCATTTCAGTTGACTTTTTACTGCCCACAAAATACTATAAGTAATTAGGAGCCCTATGTACAGTCGTGAGACTATTTACTATACTGTTTTCGCTTTAAACGAGACTATAAAACAGTTTTTCAGATGTCAAGATTTTGGTGACGAAGGCGATTTTATAACTTCACACATACACATATACACAGTCAGGTCATAAGTATTGTCACACAGTAAAAACTTTTCTTTTAGAATGCTGGCCACAAAAAAGTTTATTGAATTCGAATTTCGAATTGTTCATGAAAATAAAACTGTATACTTTTTAGAATTTTACTCATTTTTAAATATGGAGTGGACGCTTAAAGAAGACCGTGTTGCAGTTATTGCGTTGCATCGTTGCGGTTACGCGCCCATTCAAATTTTTGACATATTGAAAAATTTGAATATAACCAAAAGATTCATTTATCGTACCATCAAACGATACAATGAAGACTCTAGTGTAGATGACAGGTCAAGAAGTGGTCGCCCTCGGTCTGTTAGGACTCCAGCAGTGATAAAAGCTGTGAAGGCGCGAATTCAAAGAAATCCCAAACGTAAGCAGAAACTGTTGGCCCTTCAGATGGGGTTAAGCAGAACCACGGTGAAAAGGGTGTTAAATGAAGACTTAGGGCTTCGGGCATATCGAAGAAAAACAGAACATCGTTTGAATGCTCGTCTAATGGACCTGAGACTGAAGAGATGCCGCGCTTTGTTGAAGCGGTACGCGGGAAAAAATATCGGGAAATTCTTTTGTCGGATGAAAAAATTTTTACCGTAGAAGAGAGCTACAACAAACAAAATGATAAGGTGTGAAGAAGTACACACAGTAGTGAAGAAGCGAGCAACCGTATTCCGCGTGTCCAACGAGGTCATTTTCCATCCTCGCTCATGGTATGGTTGGGAGTTTCTTATTGGGTTCTAACAGAGGTACATTTTTGTGAGAAAGGTGTAAAAACGAATGCAGTTGTGTATCAAAATACAGTCCTGACGAACCTTGTGGAACCTGTTTCTCATACCATGTTCAATAACAGGCACTGGGTATTCCAACAAGATTCGGCGCCAGCTCATAGAGCGAAGAGCACACAAGACTGGCTGGCGGCGCGTGAAATCGACTTCATCCGGCACGAAGACTGGCCCTCCTCCAGTCCAGATTTGAATCCGTTAGATTACAAGATATGGCAACACTTGGAGGAAAAGGCGTACTCAAAGCCTCATCCCAATTTGGAGTCACTCAAGACATCCTTGATTAAGGCAGCCGCCGATATTGACATGGACCTCGTTCGTGCTGCGATAGACGACTAGCCGCGCAGATTGAAGGTCTGTATTCAAAATCACGGAGGTCATTTTGAATAAACTTTAGTGTCATACGAATCTATGTTTTGTTAAGTTCATTTTGGTATATAAATGGTTACATAATGAATAAACTTGTTTCAATTATTTTATATTCAACATGTGACAGAATTTATGACCTGACTAGGTATATATATATATATATATATATATATATATATATATATATATATATATATATATATATATATATATATATATATATATATATACTTTAGAAAAAACATTATAAATATTAAACAATGCAAATTTTACTTCAATACAGGCTTATTTTTTTTTTAACTATGAGTCCTAATGTAAACTCATAAGCAAGTAAATTTCCCACCACACCTCTTTTTGACACCATTTTGAGACTGCACAAATTTTAAATGCAATTTGAAGTGTCGATGTACCACGTTTTCGGCGGAGAAGGAAAATATTGCAAGAATACCTGCATTAATTTGTTATAACATATAGGTATATTAAAAGTGAAGTTGATCATCCCGTTGGTTCAATGCGGCGAACTTCTCCTACCCCGAAACCCTCTGCGGCCTGTTCACAATAGTTCGATGTATGTCATATGTAAGACGTAAGTAGTTTTTAGTTTTGTTTCGTTTCGGAGATATTACATCTTTTATTTAATTTAACCGCAATTATTAACGGTAAGGAACATGAGTGGATTTCATCACTGTTATCTTTAAAGCTTATCATAACACCACTGCTGAACATGGACCTCACCTTTAGATTGACTTATACGCTGGATAGTTGTCGTTGCCACGCTTAGCAGGCGAGTTGGCAATTAAAGCATTTTATTATTTTGTGTTGTCAGGAAGGTGGTGCCTATCTCCTTCCCAGTCTTCCTGTCTTGTCTCTTACATCCACGGGACTATATGGGGTAGTCATCGACCTATAAATACAATAGATGAAGGAAACGGATTCTGTAATGATGGCACTACACAGCGAACGTATTTCTACGCGTGTTCGTGAATGTAGTTTTCTCACGATCTCCGTAAATAGAAGTATATATTTTTTTAAGTTTAATCAAACGTAAGAAAATTACGTATACTCCGGAATTACTTATAATTACTTATGCAAAATTAAACATACTTTATTTGTATTTAAAAAAAAATGTTATTTTTTCTACTTTTCATTTAACGAAAACTCTTGATATTCGCTATATAGAATTTATATTGTGTTTTAAAATCATTGCTGCTTTTATATTTTTAATTATATTATGTCATTACTGTCAGCGTTTCAGCCTATCAAAAGGCCTCTGCTGATTATAGGCCTCCCCCATAGATTGACTCAAAATGGTGATATTTGCCACGTTTAGCCGACGGGTTGGGCAACTATTGAAACAAATGTATTATTTATTTTAATGAAAGAATGAATTTACAACATTTATTTAATAGCCATTTTTTTCATTTTTGTCACGAAAAGTGGTGTTGGCAATTCACTTTTTTGAGATTTTATTGTTAACCTCTATACTTCTTTTGTTTTATAAATAAGTAATACTTGTTTACTTTTATTTCCATATCTTTTTTACTTTTATAGCTTATCACACAGGCCGTGTAGTAATGGTGTACGAATATCTACTACGTGACGTAAGAGGCGACAGAGTGGAAACAGGTGATGGACAGGGGCATCTTCCTGATAATAACTGAAAATAATAAAAAACTGCGGTTGACAACTCGCTCGCCAAGCGTGTCATTTATGCCAAAATCCCCCCCCCCCCCCTCACCCTCCCTACGGGGCAATCTCTGGGGAAGGCCTATGATCATCAGTGGACTTTTATAGGCTGAGATGGATGGTAAATGGATGGACACATGCTTTATGATCTAGGTATTTTCTTATTCGATACTTATGTTATCCATGGAATGAATAGGATAGTAGGGTATAGTATATTGCCTTATGCCGTCACTAAACGGCTGTGTAACTGTAACATGTGCGGCCATATTGAGTAACGCATTACAAGCTTAGCACCTTTTTAAAAAATATCGCTTCATTAACCTTCTTATATCGCCTTCCTTATTAGCCTAGAAAATCCTATCCAATGCTTATTCATAACTTACTTAAAAGGCTTTCAAATACCTCTCAGGTTACTACTTAATTTACATACTTTTTGTATATAAATCGTTTCGCAAGTGTCTATAGTGCTAAATATTTAAAAGAAATATTTAAAATTACGCCATTTGCATATATTTTCGTACTTCATTTATTTTTTTAATTTCGAATCATTACTTAATTTCATCTTTTCATATACATAAAACGTGGTAGAGTCACACTGCAGCTATATTATGGTTACAGCACGATTGGGTCGGCTCGACCGGGGGAGCACCGCGCTATTACAGAATACCAGCGTGAAATACCAGCTTAATAGAGCTGTGTTTCGTATGATGAGTGTAAAGAACCGGAGACCCTTTTTACTGGAAAAGAGGCATTCCTTTTTAGTCCTCAGAGTTGGACAATGCATTTGCACTTTTTTTAATCAAGGAATATTAATTCTTAATCGAGGATAAATGTAGATGTCTATGGGCCACAGCATTCACTTACCATCAGGTAGACTGTGTGCTCGTTTATCACCCTTATTCCATAAAATAAAAACATATTTACAAATAAAATTGAAGTATTGAGAATATTTGCGATATTACAGACATACTTACTGCCTTATCAATATATTGAGGAGGGGCAAAATTCCGCTCAACACAATAAATGCTCGGGGCAAACTGAGCAACAAGGCCAAGGCGACCCCTGCCACGCTATCCGTGAATTTCTGCAACGTCAGGGGACGGCAAAGCCGGCATTGCTCTTTCTGACCGAGACGCAGGTCTCCTCTCCGGCTGATACTTCGTATCTCTCCTAACCGGGGTACAAATTGGAGCACTCCTTTGTGCCTCGGGCTGGAGTTTGCGTATACGTCAGAGAGAACATCTGTTCTCGACGCCTCGGCAGTCTTGAAGGTTCAGACCTGTCCATCCTTTGGCTACGCGTAGACAGCGACGACCATCCCCGCGTCTTCGGGTACCTCTAAAGGTCCCATAGCGGTAATGCCGAAACAGACCGACTCATCGACCACGTCCAAATGGCTACAGATTCCTTGCTACAACAGGTCCCATCCGCAGAGATCGTGATCCTTGGCGATTTTAACGCCCACCACGACGAATGGCTCGGTTCACGTTTAACCGATCATGCGGGGAGATCTGTTTATGACTTTGCCTTGGCATATGGTCTGACACAACTGGTTACATCGCCTACGCGGATTCCAGATGTTGAGGATCATATACCTTCCCTGTTGGACCTTCTGCTGACCTCTCATCCGGCTGGATATCAGGTTTCCGTCGATGCTCCTCTTGGCTCTTCGGACCATTGTCTGATCCGGAGTGTGGTGCCACCCACGCTCTCCTCACGGTTGCGTTCTGCAGGTTGCCGCCGTATTTGGCATTACAGGTCGGCGGATTGGGACGGAATGCGGTCTTTCTTTGCTTCCTACCCACGGAGGCGGGTTTGCTTCTTGCCGGATGATCCCAGCGCTGTTGCTGCCTCTGTCACTGATGTGGTGCTACAGGGAATGGAACTATTTATTCCATCATCTGTGGTACCCAATGGAGGCAGATCTCAGCCTTGGTTTGTTCGCTCCTGTAAGATTGCATTACGCAGTAAGCAGGAGTCTTATAGCTCCCTTCCTATGGGCTTCCCGAGAAATTGTGCAATTGGATCACCAGCTTTCTCGCAGATCGGAGCATCAAGGTCGTTGTAGACGGTGCATGCTCTGATTTCAAGCCTATCAACGCTGGTGTTCCACAAGGCAGCGTGCTATCACCAACGCTGTTTCTCCTGCATATCAATGATATGTTGCTAACTGATAACATTCATTGCTATGCAGACGACAGCACTGGTGATGTCTTATATACCGGCCGTGCCAATATTTTTCGGGAAAACGTCGCCGAGTACCAGAACAAACTTGTGTCTGAAGTCGAGTCTTTGCTTAACAAAGTCTCGGATTGGGGGCGACTAAATCTAGTCCAGTTTAATCCTCAGAAGACACAAGTTTGCGCGTTTACCGCTAAAAAGAACCCCTTTGTCGTATCTCCTCAGTTTCCTTACTCCCCTTGTTGCCTCAGCCAGTATCGGAATCCTGGGCGTCGACATATCGAATGACGTGCAGTTTCGTGGTCACTTGGAAGAGAAGGCCAAATTGGCCTCTAAAAAGCTTGGCGTGCTCAGCATAGCAGGGCAGTATTTCATGCCGGCACAACGCCTGCAACTTTACAAGGCGCAGGTTCGGCCTCACATGGAATACTGTTCCCATCTCTGGGCTCGGCCTCCCCAGTGCCAGCTCCTTCCACTTGGCCGCATCCAGCGCAGAGCGGCTCGAATCGTCGACGACCGAGTCCTTTCCGATGGATTCGACTCATTGGCGCTGCGAAGATATGTTGCATCTCTTTGTTCGGAATAATCCCAGCCGCCAAATTTCACGAACGCACATCGCGGCAGAACTCCCGATACCATCCACACCATCTGGATGATTGGCGGTCCACCACTGTGCGATTTAGAAGATGTTTTCTTCCTCGCACAACTTCCTTGTAAAATAGTTTACCACCAGCGATTTTTCCGGACCGATACGACTTAGGGACCTTCAAGAAAAGAGCCTACTCCTTTTTAAAAGGCCGGCAATGCATCTGCAATTCCCCTGGTGTTGCGGTTGTTCATGGGGGCGGTAGTCACTTACCATCAGGTGAGCCGTATGCTCGTTTGCCCCCTCTCCAATAACAAAAAAAAAACATTATTCTATCCAGGCAAAGCCTGGGGGATAGAGGGTCCCAGTTCAATATAAAAAACACAATTAGTTTTATAATTTTTAAACGCTAGAATAGAAAGAGATGTGTGCATATTCCAAGGAAAGCTATTGTAATTCCACATGGCATTTCATTTACAGCGCTCCGACGAGGGATTCATTAGCATAATTATGTTTGTTCAATCAAAACGTTGCTAAAAGAATAAAAAAGATTTTAATATGGAATAGTCATTAAGTGTATAAAAATGGTGAATTTAATGAATATTTCTTAATAAGCTGATTGTTTTATACTTTTTGTGTTCAGGGTTTTGGTTTTTAAGTTAAAGGGGTTGAGAAAATTTGCAGGAATGTTTTAAAACGTTAAGTATTTGAGTTATTTCTACTACGACAATGACACCAGACTCAACAGACACAAAAATTGCTGTAAGTAGACTAACGAATATCTCAAACTCAAGGTAACAAAAAACATGCGTGAGTGTCGTGGAACACTCCTTTGGAACAAAGTGCCTTTCATAGTATATTATTATTGATAAACGTATTATATTATTGATTAACAAATACAAATAAATTAATTATGTATGTACTAGCGTCAATTAAAATGAAGCGTCATTTAAAATAATATTTCTTTCATAACAAGATAAAAAAGTGCGAGGGAGATGGATATTAACCAATCTCGCTCGCACTATAGAAAAGGGGTCGTGACGGAAACATCTTAGACGCCCATTACACGCCTATTTAACACTTTTTCTCGCCTAGCCACCATCCGTCAAATTCGTACCGTGCGTTAAGTCGTTCCAACTAGAATATAGTCTGAAAAATATATGGAACCACGTTTTTTTTTCTCTCTTTATTTGGTCTACAAAAAAGAACACAATTTTAACATGCTGATAGGTATTATATATAACAAAGATTTCAAAAATTGTATTCTAATATATATGTAGACACAGCTTGCACAAAATGTATGTGTGTTTGGTACTTAAAATTGTTATATTCATGCTAAACTAAATACCAAATTAAATTAAATTAAGACTAAATTAAATTAAGACCAAATTAAATTAAGGCTAAATTAAATTACATACTTGGAAAAAAGATACTGTGATAATTTGTTTTTTGTGGAGGCCACCGAACCCATGAAAACATCCACTTCAGATCGAACCATGTTACTGGATGAACACATGCGGTATAATGGCGAATGTTGTCCGAGAACCGTTCTACAAAGTAGAAGACTAAATGTTTTACGATTATGAAGGCGACTATTAGCACGAGGTATTAAAAATTGTATGCGCTCTAAAATTATTGGTGAGTCAATATAACCATTAATCAATTTATACAAAAACATTATATCAAACATTTTCCTACGCATTTGCAACGGAACCATTTTAAAATGTTTTAGTCGATCATTGTAGGAATGAAGTATATGGCATTTGTTTTCGGCATAACTAAGGACATACAAAAAACGTTTTTGAACACGCTCTATTCACTCAGAGTGGATGGTATAAATAGGATTCCAAACAACACTGCAGTACTCCAAATGGCTTCTAACGAGAGAATTGTAAATAGTTATAGTTAGTCCACTGTTTTTAAAAACATTCATTTGCCTACATATAAAGCCTGAGAGTCTTGAAGATTTTGTGATTATGTAATCAAAATGGTGTCGAAAAGAAAGAGTAGTATCTACAAAAACCCCCAAATCCCGCAAGCAAGACACTTCTTTTAAGACACTGTCACCAATAAAATACTCAGCTGTGTAATTCTTCTTTTTTCTGCTAAATTTTAAATGGTAACATTTTTGTGTATTTAATATCATGAGGTTATCCCTACACCATCTATCAATTTTATCGAGATCTTGCTGTAAGGCGATAACATCATGGACACTTTTTATAGTTCGATAAATTTTTAAGTCGTCTGCATACATTTTGAATTTGGAATTAAGGATTTTACTTATATCGTTTATAAATATCAAGAAAAACAACGGACCAAGGTGAGAACCTTGAGGAACACCAGAAAGGATTTCACTAGAGAATGACTTAAATCCATTAATAGAAATGAGTTGTGAACGGTTCCTCAAGTATGATTCACACCATCTAAGCAATGTTCCATGAATACCCATTGCTTCCAGCTTAAGCATTAATATGTCATGATTTACGACATCAAATGCCTTACGAAAATCAGTATATATGGCGTGAACTTCTTCTCCGCTATCAATTGCATCAGAAATGTCCAATATATAACTTACAAGGTTAGAAGCTGTTGATCTTTTTGGAAGAAACCCATATTGGTTATGGCTTATTTGATTCTTGACGTGACTTAGTATTCTTTTATGTACTAGTGCCTCTAATACTTTTCCACAAACAGGTAGCAACGAAATTGGTCTATAATTAGTTACGTCATCAATACTACCAGATTTATATATTGGAATTATACTGGCAATTTTCCACTGATGAGGAAAGATACCAGAAGATAAAGACTTATTAAAAATTCTAGAAAGAGGTTTACACAAGCCACTCGCACAGATCTTGAAAAAAATTGGAGGAAGGGAATCGGTACTCGTACTCTTGTTACTATCGAGGGATTGTAAATATTCACGTATCTCATGTGCATCTAAATGACAACCGTATAGCGACATGCTAGACGATATTGTTCCACATAAATCATCTCTAGAGTATATTTGCTTGTTAATTTTTTTATATACAGATTGAAAATACTCTGCAAATAGATTACTTATATCTTTACCATCCTTTGCCCGCTTGTCATTATATTTCATTTCATTAGGTATAGAAGCAGAATTTGACTTTTTACTTTTAAATATTTGCCAAAAGTATTTAGGGTTACTTTGTAAATGACTTACGGCATGCATTTTAAAGTTAGCATAACATTCCTTTATAAGTCGATTACACCTAGCTCTCAATAGGTTGTAAGTGACTTTGTCCAATGCATTCCCATATTTCTTAAACCAACAGTGAACTTTGATTTTTCTTTAAGAGCCTTGATTAAGGAAGTTGTAAACCATGGAGGATAATTCTTATTTCTCGGTTTAAATAAAGGAGTATGTTTTTTACAAAAATACATTATTGTTTCAATAAACACATTAACCACACAAAATTGACATCTGCTGAATCCTGCCATAAAACACTCCAGTTAATCGTCTCTAATTCCTTAATTAGCGCTCCATAATCAGTTTTAAAAAAGTTGTATGTCGGCTCCGGTTTTGACTTTAGTATGCTTTGTGAGTTTTTTTGGAATTCTATTTTAATCGCAGGGTGATGTTCATCTAATGAAATCAATGGTATATTAGCTTTCTGCACCGAAACACATGCCCTATTATTTGATAATATCAAATCAAGAATGCGGTTATTTTTATTTAATATATTATTGCATTGGTTCAAATTGTTAAATAACATAGCATCCAGAAATA
Organism: Parnassius glacialis; assembly: GCA_033319125.1. Classification (NCBI taxonomy): domain Eukaryota; kingdom Metazoa; phylum Arthropoda; class Insecta; order Lepidoptera; family Papilionidae; genus Parnassius; species Parnassius glacialis. Next base: position 30,350,371 of record JAVANC010000018.1, read on the forward strand.
AGTTCTCTAAATTACCATTAGCTATCGGTACTAATTTATTGTCATTGTCAATATGCCATGATATCTTATTTAAATTAAAATCTCCGACAACAAGAAATGTATTGTCAACATCAGCATGCATTACTTTAGTTAAACTGTTCAAATAAGTTGTGACGTAATCCTCATTTAAGGGGGGTGGAAAGTAAACCGTACCTATATTAATATACTTGTTGCCGAATTTTAAGGACAACCACAAATCTTCACACGTAGATTAAAAAAACGTAAGTAGTAGCAAAAATTCTTTAAAATCTATTCAGTATTGGCGAGGCGTAGCAAACATAAAGAAAAATATACAAGTAAAATTTTCCATCCGATCATTAAAAATTCTAAAAAGTCACTGCCAGGACAGTTCATAAAATCAGTGGTAGATACTGAGCGGACTTCATGAATATTCAACGAAGGCCGCTTAACGCAAGATTCTAAAATCGACCTTTTTATACTTTTGGGTCCTATTCATTAACACTTTTAAAATATTTTTAATTTTTATAATTCTACGACTGTAACGCTCATAAGGCCAACTTAATAAAACACTCACATAAGTTGTATTTTGTATTAATTCTGCATTTCATTATTTATAATGAATAAAATCAATAAAAATGTTCAGTTAAAATTCAATAAAAATAAACCTAGCAAGCTAACAGCATAGCAAATCGGCGAAGCAGTCAGCTTTGTAGCGGTTTCTAACGGTTGCCGTTGAGCAATCAGTTTCAAAATAGGAGGTTCAGATGCCTGGGTGATCAGTAATCGATTGCTGAAAACAGGATTTGAAAATTCAAAACCGTTCTCGAGATAATAATGGGACAGACGGACAGACGGAAGGACAGACGGACAGACGGACAGACGGACAGACGGACAGACGGACAGACGGACAGACGGACAGACGGACAGACATCGTGAAATCAATAAGTGACTTCGCAAGCTTCGCCACTTAATAATCGCATTTCCCGATGCAGAATTATCTGTCATTTTTTGCGGAGAGAATTTGCGGACAGAAAAACAGTTACACGTAACAATTAAAACATCAAACTAACGATTTCACACACGCATAGATAAATTATAATTGTATCGTTCGGGGACAGCAACAACTCGGATACAGACACGAATCAGTCGCTCGACCGATCTGCATTATGAGGGTGAGCGGCCTGTGTTGGTAGACAAATCCGCAACCCGACCGTTATTAATGTAATTTTTAAGTTTAAAAAGAAATAAATAAGGAGTAATGTGATGGAGAATATTATTATATATAAAAGCTAACGCCATCTTTTTGTAAATTTGAAGTGACAGATTTCATTTTGCACCATAAAAACTGAACAATTCGGCATTTTTATAGGACGTCGATACAGCCACGCAGCCCGCGAAGCTAGATTTAGTCTAGTGAGCGGTGCGGCTGTTTTATTGTACGCATAGGACCGCGTGGACTTTGACAGAGGGGAACGCCTACATATGACTACTCCTCTCCGGTCCGCCGCGCCAGTAGTACCTACCATAGGCGTTGTAAATGACAAAATATTTCCTGCGTCCACATATTATTTTTTTACAACGTGAACTTTGACAGAGGGGAACGCCGACATATGACAACTCCTCTCCAGTCCGTCGCGCCAGTAGTACCTACCATAGGCGTTGTAAATGACAAAATATTTCCTGCGTCCACATATTATTTTTTACAACGTTGACTTTGACAGAGGGGAACGCCTACATATGACTACTCCTCTCCGGTCCGCCGCGCCAGTAGTACCTACCATAGGCGTTGTAAATGACAAAATATTTCCTACGTCCACATATTATTTTTTACAACGTCGACTTTGACAGAGGGGAACGCCTACATATGACTACTCCTCTCCGGTCCGCCGCGCCAGTATTACCTATCATAGGCGTTGTAAATGACAAAATATTTCCTGCGTCCACATATTATTTTTTACAACGTGGACTTTGACAGAGGGGAACGCCTACATATGACTACTCCTCTCCGGTCCGCCCCGCCAGTAGTACCTACCATAGGCGTTGTAAATGACAAAATATTTCCTACGTCCACATATTATTTTTTACAACGTCGACTATGACAGAGGGGAACGCCTACATATGACTACTCCTCTCCGGTCCGCCGCGCCAGTAGTACCTACCATAGGCGTTGTAAATGACAAAATATTTCCTACGTCCACATATTATTTTTTACAACGTCGACTTTGACAGAGGGGAACGCCTACATATGACTACTCCTCTCCGGTCCGCCGCGCCAGTATTACCTATCATAGGCGTTGTAAATGACAAAATATTTCCTGCGTCCACATATTATTTTTTACAACGTGGACTTTGACAGAGGGGAACGCCTACATATGACTACTCCTCTCCGGTCCGCCCCGCCAGTAGTACCTACCATAGGCGTTGTAAATGACAAAATATTTCCTACGTCCACATATTATTTTTTACAACGTCGACTATGACAGAGGGGAACGCCTACATATGACTACTCCTCTCCGGTCCGCCGCGCCAGTAGTACCTACCATAGGCGTTGTAAATGACAAAATATTTCCTGCGTCCACATATTATTTTTTACAACGTGGACTTTGACAGAGGGGAACACCTACATATGACTACTCCTCTCCGGTCCGCCGCGCCAGTAGTACCTACCATAGGCGTTGTAAATGACAAAATATTTCCTGCGTCCACATATTATTTTTTACAACGTGAACTTTGACAGAGGGGAACGCCTACATATGACTACTTCTCTCCGGTCCGCCGCGCCAGTAGTACCTACCATAGGCGTTGTAAATGACAAAATATTTCCTGCGTCCACATTTTATTTTTTACAACATGGACTTTGACAGAGGGGAACGCCTACATATGACTACTCCTCTCCGGTCCGCCGCGCCAGTAGTACCTACCATAGGCGTTGTAAATGACAAAATATTTCCTGCGTCCACATATTATTTTTTACAACGTGGACTTTGACAGAGGGGAACGCCTACATATGACTACTCCTCTCCGGTCCGCCGCGCCAGTAGTACCTACCATAGGCGTTGTAAATGACAAAATATTTCCTGCGTCCACATATTATTTTTTACAACGTGAACTTTGACAGAGGGGAACGCCTACATATGACTACTCCTCTCCGGTCCGCCGCGCCAGTAGTACCTACCATAGGCGTTGTAAATGACAAAATATTTCCTACGTCCACATATTATTTTTTACAACGTCGACTTTGACAGAGGGGAACGCCTACATATGACTACTCCTCTCCGGTCCGCCGCGCCAGTATTACCTATCATAGGCGTTGTAAATGACAAAATATTTCCTGCGTCCACATATTATTTTTTACAACGTGGACTTTGACAGAGGGGAACGCCTACATATGACTACTCCTCTCCGGTCCGCCCCGCCAGTAGTACCTTCCATAGGCGTTGTAAATGACAAAATATTTCCTACGTCCACATATTATTTTTTACAACGTCGACTATGACAGAGGGGAACGCCTACATATGACTACTCCTCTCCGGTCCGCCGCGCCAGTAGTACCTACCATAGGCGTTGTAAATGACAAAATATTTCCTGCGTCCACATATTATTTTTTACAACGTGGACTTTGACAGAGGGGAACGCCTACATATGACTACTCCTCTCCGGTCCGCCGCGCCAGTAGTACCTACCATAGGCGTTGTAAATGACAAAATATTTCCTGCGTCCACATATTATTTTTTACAACGTGAACTTTGACAGAGGGGAACGCCTACATATGACTACTTCTCTCCGGTCCGCCGCGCCAGTAGTACCTACCATAGGCGTTGTAAATGACAAAATATTTCCTGCGTCCACATTTTATTTTTTACAACATGGACTTTGACAGAGGGGAACGCCTACATATGACTACTCCTCTCCGGTCCGCCGCGCCAGTAGTATCTACCATAGGCGTTGTAAATGACAAAATATTTCCTGCGTCCACATATTATTTTTTACAACGTGGACTTTGACAGAGGGGAACGCCTACATATGACTACTCCTCTCCGGTCCGCCGCGCCAGTAGTACCTACCATAGGCGTTGTAAATGACAAAATATTTCCTGCGTCCACATATTATTTTTTTACAACGTGAACTTTGACAGAGGGGAACGCCGACATATGACAACTCCTCTCCAGTCCGTCGCGCCAGTAGTACCTACCATAGGCGTTGTAAATGACAAAATATTTCCTGCGTCCACATATTATTTTTTACAACGTTGACTTTGACAGAGGGGAACGCCTACATATGACTACTCCTCTCCGGTCCGCCGCGCCAGTAGTACCTACCATAGGCGTTGTAAATGACAAAATATTTCCTACGTCCACATATTATTTTTTACAACGTCGACTTTGACAGAGGGGAACGCCTACATATGACTACTCCTCTCCGGTCCGCCGCGCCAGTATTACCTATCATAGGCGTTGTAAATGACAAAATATTTCCTGCGTCCACATATTATTTTTTACAACGTGGACTTTGACAGAGGGGAACGCCTACATATGACTACTCCTCTCCGGTCCGCCCCGCCAGTAGTACCTACCATAGGCGTTGTAAATGACAAAATATTTCCTACGTCCACATATTATTTTTTACAACGTCGACTATGACAGAGGGGAACGCCTACATATGACTACTCCTCTCCGGTCCGCCGCGCCAGTAGTACCTACCATAGGCGTTGTAAATGACAAAATATTTCCTGCGTCCACATATTATTTTTTACAACGTGGACTTTGACAGAGGGGAACGCCTACATATGACTACTCCTCTCCGGTCCGCCGCGCCAGTAGTACCTACCATAGGCGTTGTAAATGACAAAATATTTCCTGCGTCCACATATTATTTTTTACAACGTGAACTTTGACAGAGGGGAACGCCTACATATGACTACTCCTCTCCGGTCCGCCGCGCCAGTAGTACCTACCATAGGCGTTGTAAATGACAAAATATTTCCTACGTCCACATATTATTTTTTACAACGTCGACTTTGACAGAGGGGAACGCCTACATATGACTACTCCTCTCCGGTCCGCCGCGCCAGTATTACCTATCATAGGCGTTGTAAATGACAAAATATTTCCTGCGTCCACATATTATTTTTTACAACGTGGACTTTGACAGAGGGGAACGCCTACATATGACTACTCCTCTCCGGTCCGCCCCGCCAGTAGTACCTACCATAGGCGTTGTAAATGACAAAATATTTCCTACGTCCACATATTATTTTTTACAACGTCGACTATGACAGAGGGGAACGCCTACATATGACTACTCCTCTCCGGTCCGCCGCGCCAGTAGTACCTACCATAGGCGTTGTAAATGACAAAATATTTCCTGCGTCCACATATTATTTTTTACAACGTGGACTTTGACAGAGGGGAACACCTACATATGACTACTCCTCTCCGGTCCGCCGCGCCAGTAGTACCTACCATAGGCGTTGTAAATGACAAAATATTTCCTGCGTCCACATATTATTTTTTACAACGTGAACTTTGACAGAGGGGAACGCCTACATATGACTACTTCTCTCCGGTCCGCCGCGCCAGTAGTACCTACCATAGGCGTTGTAAATGACAAAATATTTCCTGCGTCCACATTTTATTTTTTACAACATGGACTTTGACAGAGGGGAACGCCTACATATGACTACTCCTCTCCGGTCCGCCGCGCCAGTAGTACCTACCATAGGCGTTGTAAATGACAAAATATTTCCTGCGTCCACATATTATTTTTTACAACGTGGACTTTGACAGAGGGGAACGCCTACATATGACTACTCCTCTCCGGTCCGCCGCGCCAGTAGTACCTACCATAGGCGTTGTAAATGACAAAATATTTCCTACGTCCACATATTATTTTTTACAACGTCGACTTTGACAGAGGGAAACGCCTACATATGACTACTCCTCTCCGGTCCGCCACGCCAGTAGTACCTACCATAGGCGTTGTAAATGACAAAATATTTCCTACGTCCACATATTATTTTTTACAACGTCGACTTTGACAGAGGGGAACGCCTACATATGACTACTCCTCTCCGGTCCGCCGCGCCAGTAGTACCTATCATAGGCGTTGTAAATGACAAAATATTTCCTGCGTCCACATATTATTTTTTACAACGTGGACTTTGACAGAGGGGAACGCCTACATATGACTACTCCTCTCCGGTCCGCCGCGCCAGTAGTACCTACCATAGGCGTTGTAAATGACAAAACATTTCCTACGTCCACATATTATTTTTTACAACGTCGACTTTGACAGAGGGGAACGCCTACATATGACTACTCCTCTCCGGTCCGCCGCGCCAGTAGTACCTACCATAGGCGTTGTAAATGACAAAATATTTCCTGCGTCCACATATTATTTTTTACAACGTGGACTTTGACAGAGGGGAACGCCTACATATGACAACTCCTCTCCGGTCCGCCGCGCCAGTAGTACCTACCATAGGCGTTGTAAATGACAAAATATTTCCTGCGTCCACATATTATTTTTTACAACGTGGACTTTGACAGAGGGGAACGCCTACATATGACTACTTCTCTCCGGGCCGCCGCGCCAGTAGTACCTACCATAGGCGTTGTAAATGACAAAATATTTCCTGCGTCCACATTTTATTTTTTACAACATGGACTTTGACAGAGGGGAACGCCTACATATGACTACTCCTCTCTGGTCCGCCGCGCCAGTAGTACCTACCATAGGCGTTGTAAATGACAAAATATTTCCTGCGTCCACATATTATTTTTTACAACGTGGACTTTGACAGAGGCGAACGCCTACATATGACAACTTCTCTCCGGTCCGCCGCGCCAGTAGTACCTACCATAGGCGTTGTAAATGACAAAATATTTCCTGCGTCCACATATTATTTTTTACAACGTGGACTTTGACAGAGGGGAACGCCTACATATGACTACTCCTCTCCGGTCCGCCGCGCCAGTAGTACCTACCATAGGCGTTGTAAATGACAAAATATTTCCTGCGTCCACATATTATTTTTTACAACGTGGACTTTGACAGAGGGGAACGCCTACATATGACTACTCCTCTCCGGTCCGCCGCGCCAGTAGTACCTACCATAGGCGTTGTAAATGACAAAATATTTCCTACGTCCACATATTATTTTTTACAACGTCGACTTTGACAGAGGGGAACGCCTACATATGACTACTCCTCTCCGGTCCGCCGCGCCAGTATTACCTACCATAGGCGTTGTAAATGACAAAATATTTCCTGCGTCCACATATTATTTTTTACAACGTGGACTTTGACAGAGGGGAACGCCTACATATGACTACTCCTCTCCGGTCCGCCGCGCCAGTAGTACCTACCATAGGCGTTGTAAATGACAAAATATTTCCTACGTCCACATATTATTTTTTACAACGTCGACTTTGACAGAGGGAAACGCCTACATATGACTACTCCTCTCCGGTCCGCCACGCCAGTAGTACCTACCATAGGCGTTGTAAATGACAAAATATTTCCTACGTCCACATATTATTTTTTACAACGTCGACTTTGACAGAGGGGAACGCCTACATATGACTACTCCTCTCCGGTCCGCCGCGCCAGTAGTACCTATCATAGGCGTTGTAAATGACAAAATGTTTCCTGCGTCCACATATTATTTTTTACAACGTGGACTTTGACAGAGGGGAACGCCTACATATGACTACTCCTCTCCGGTCCGCCGCGCCAGTAGTACCTACCATAGGCGTTGTAAATGACAAAATATTTCCTACGTCCACATATTATTTTTTACAACGTCGACTTTGACAGAGGGGAACGCCTACATATGACAACTCCTCTCCGGTCCGCCGCGCCAGTAGTACCTACCATAGGCGTTGTAAATGACAAAACATTTCCTGCGTCCACATATTATTTTTTACAACGTGGACTTTGACAGAGGGGAACGCCTACATATGACTACTCCTCTCCGGTCCGCCGCGCCAGTAGTACCTACCATAGGCGTTGTAAATGACAAAATATTTCCTGCGTCCACATATTATTTTTTACAACGTGGACTTTGACAGAGGGGAACGCCTACATATGACTACTCCTCTCCGGTCCGCCGCGCCAGTAGTACCTACCATAGGCGTTGTAAATGACAAAATATTTCCTGCGTCCACATATTATTTTTTACAACGTGGACTTTGACAGAGGGGAACGCCTACATATGACTACTCCTCTCCGGTCCGCCGCGCCAGTAGTACCTACCATAGGCGTTGTAAATAACAAAATATTTCCTGCGTCCACATATTATTTTTTACAACGTGGACTTTGACAGAGGGGAACGCCTACATATGACTACTCCTCTCCGGTCCGCCGCGCCAGTAGTACCTACCATAGGCGTTGTAAATGACAAAATATTTCCTGCATCCACATATTATTTTTTACAATAAATCGTAATCAAAGCAATGTTGCATAGAGTAGAATGGCGTAAGGAATTGCGAAAGAAATTGTTCGTGGTAGAGCCATGCTGCAGCTATATTAGTAGTATAGTTGTAGCACGAATGGGTCGGCTCGACTGGGGAAGAACCACGCTCTCACAGAATACCAGCGTAAAATGATCACTTGACACTGCTGTGTTTCGAATGGTGAGTGTAGAGAACCGGAGACCTTTTTTACTGAAAAAGAGGCATTCCATCTTAGTCCTCACGGGTGCCGACGCATCTGCATTTTGATTCTTTATTGAGGATAAATATAGATGTCTATGGGTCACAGCAACCACTTACCATCAGGTGGACTGTGTGCTCGTTTGTTACCCTCATTCTATATAAAAAAAGAAATATTTTGTAAGCATAAAATTTTTGTTGGAATTATTTTACTAATTTATACAACGCAAACTAGGTGTGCCGAGCTTGGCTTCGTTTTGTTATTTATGAGGAGACCTTATATCCGGTCTTGATAGAGTGACCTGAAGGTGTACTTCGGTGAATGCTACTGGAACTCCTCAAAGAGTAGAACTAGGTGTGCCAAGTTTAGCCTCGTTTTGTTAGTTATGATGAGACCTTACCTCCGGACTTGATAGAGTGACCTGAAGGTGTACTTCGGTGAATGCTACTGTAACTCCTCGAAGAGTAGTACTAGGTGTGCCGATTTTGTCCTCGTTTTGTTAGTTATGAATAGACCTTACCTCCGGACTTGATGAGTGACTTGAAGGTGTACTTCGTTGACTGCTACTGGAACTCTGTGACGAATAGAATTACAATTTACATTTTTTAAAATTATTTCACGATCTTATGAGTCGTGCAATTTTGGATTATTAAAGCTTTCTTTTAAATTGAACATTAACTCTAACATGTGCGGCCATATTGAGTAACAAGGTTAGCACGTTTTAAAGAATATCGCTTCATTAATCTTCTTATTTCGCCTTCCTTATTAGCCTAGAAAATCCTATTCATAACTAATTCATAACTTACTTAATAGGCTTTTAGGTATAACTCTCAGGTTACTACTTAACTTCCATACTTTTTGTATATAAATCGTTTTGCAAATTTCTATAGATATATAAATATTATTAAAAATATTGAAAATAAATACGCCATTTGCACAACATAATCAGTATTTCTTGTTTAAATTTTAAATTATTACTTAATTTTATCTATACATATGTCATAGTCGAAGGTCGATATGCAGTTTCTTCCTGGAATTACTGGTTTAACCTAGGTTTGGTAAAAGCCTTTCGGCAAACCCCTAAATAAATTCCAATCCACGACTTTTTCTGCCACCATGGTGGCACCACCTAAAAGTAAGGTATAATATTTGACAAATTTCATAATGCTGAAGTTAATTTGTTCGAAACATGCTGAAAAATGTAAAAAATGTTTCTTTCTGTACTATTAGCTATATTTTATATTAATAAGATTTAAAATAAAAAAACCAAACCACGGATATTCATAAAAGCAGAAAAAATAAAAAGTTAAAAATGTGCAAAAAATTAAAGAGCAGACTATAGCGGGTAGAATGAAAAGGGGAGATCTCCCGCCGGGCAAAGTGTTCTGCCCGGGGAGCGGCCAACGCTCCAATTGGTAGTTCGGAGCTATTCTGTATATGTTGCTTAACTTCGGAACTTTGTTAGTACGATTTAGGCTTCGATGTGTTTCGCTTGTGGCGCGACGACAGCGTCGCCACATCACCCCCCTGCTCAGACCGGAGGTCGATAGTGCAGTCTAGATGTCGACGAATTTGCAAGTGCCAGAGAATTGCCTTGTAGTCTGCGATGAGTCGAGAAGAAAGTAAGTAACCTGCGAGGGTGCGGTGAAGCAGAGGCGAGCAGTAAGGCTCAGAGCCGTGCCGAACACTGTAGCGCAGAGAGTAACTTGAAGGAACAGGAAGCATTATTATTCCAGTGCTGCGATGAACCTTTGTAAAGCTAGATGGCTTGTAGAATGTGAAGACTGCAGGCAATATCAGCTCGGGAGCGAATGAATGGGGTACTTGAGGATGATGAAGGTTTGAAGGTGTAGTTTCCGAAGGTTTGTTGGTTGCGTGTGTTCATATCACGTCGGGGTCACCACTATAGTGGGTAGAAGGAAAAGAGGAGATCTCCCGCCGGGCAAGGTGTTCTGCCCGGGGAGCGGCCAACGCTCCAATTGGTAGTTCGGAGCTATTCTATATATGCTGCTTTAACTTCGGAAGTTTGTTAGTACGATTTAAGCTTCGATGTGTTTCGCTTGTGGCGCGACGACAGCGTCGCCACACAGACCACTGAGCCATTGTTTTGTGTATTAATTTAATACTCTAGAAACTGAGAAACTTTTATGAAAAACTAACTTCTAAATTAAATGACATTGTGTTACAAACAACTTTACCTCAGTGTCAACTAGCGACATCTGGTGAGCAGAAAATTATTAGCCCTCATTTCGGCCTTTGACTGAAGTATTTTTAGTCACACCTAGAAGTACCACCTAACTTTTTAGTCAAACGTTGAAAGTAAAGTAATCTGTTTAGGACTTTGCCTAGTCGATCCTAGAAGCGGCTAAGGCAAATTCGGTCAACTGTCGATTCGTATTCATTTGTGGCTAAATATGGGACACATATACAGCGAATTGAGTCTTAGTGGAGAGCAGTAAATTCTTATAATAGATTATTATAAGAATTTATTGCTCTGATTTTACTGATATTAATAGGGTAGATTCTTATAATTTTTTGAAAACAAAAGTATAACAATTCACATAACATTTTTTCATTTACAAGTATCATAGCAGAGTTAAGGGTACCCTGAATTTATAGATAAGATCTGATAATCGAATGTGCTCTAAAACCAAATCACCACGACCCGGCTCCTCGTTGTCTTGTATACACTATCCTTAGAATGTTTTTATAAAGCCGTAGATACGGAGGGAGTGCAGTCCCCGCTCGCCGTAGTAAATCGTAGGTACTTTTAGATGTCGTAGCGGCCGAGGCTGTTCGCCGAATGCGACCAATAGGCCAAAGTTGCGAAGGTGAGCATGAGCACGAGCGGAGGTGAGCATAAGCATGAGCGGAGGTGAGCTGCACTTCCTGCAGCGCCGAAGCCGTTGCAGAAGTAACTTTAAGTCAGTATTCCAGTGTAAAAAAAGTGTGGCTAGATTCTTATAATATTGAAACAATAAACACTAAAATTAAAAATGTCCTTTAATTATACCTAATCTGACAAACTAACACATTCCAATACCTAATTGAGTTCTGACTGGTCAAACCCCGATTTCATGAAATTGAGTTTTGGCATTTGACTATCCAAATTAGTCTCTCCTGCAGGGCTGGTATGGGCAGGAGACTATTTTATCCCCGGGGAAAGGAGAGAATGTTTATCCCCTCGCTTAGTTTTATCCACCCTTTAAACATGGACACACCGGTGGATATAATATCCACAGTAGATAAAATGGAACATAGACCTAGACTTAGATAGATTTTTTGTATGAAAATAAACTTAAACCCACGTCCAATGAACTAGGTTATAATTGTCCCCTCCAAATGTCAAAAAAGCATAATTTTTATCTTTCATTTGGCTCCATGCTATGGACAGGGGATATATGTCTACTCGTTATGTCAAACAGGTATATACTTCTCCCCGTTGCCGTGCTTTGGCATAGGGACACGATAATTTTATCTCTTGTCCCAGTCAGCCCATTCTAGCCGTTAGACAAAATGGTTAGACAAAAATTCGTTAGATAAAGGCAGGAAAACGTCATTTATTTGGACTTACTAAGACTATGTGGTTTGACTAGTTAAACCTAGGAGCACCGGAGCTTCGACGTTTGACTAAAACACATATAAATAAAATTGAAGTGTCTGTCTGTAATATTTGCGATATAACAGACAAAATAACTGTCTTATATTGAGTTAAGGGGTTATTCGCATGCTGCTAAGACCTATATAACTATTGTTTTATATTTTTGTTAGTCTAGTCTTCGGAATTCGGCTGAAATTTTACGAACAGATAGACAGCAAACCCGGAGGGATCTAGGCTGCATTTTATCCGAAAAACTTGGGATTTTAGACAATAACTAAATATTGATAGAATAACACTACTACAACACAAAATACACTACAAAATAACACCACTATAACACAAAATACACCACAAAATAACACCACTATAACGCAAAATACACCACAAAATCACACCACTATAGTAGATCCTATCCAGGCGAAGCCTGGGTGGATGGGGTCGGTAGTACTGCATAGTAATATGATAAGTTTTATAATTTTTAAAAGCTAGAATAGAAAGATTGTTTGCAGATTGGGCACTCCAAGGAAAGCCATTGAAATTCCACATGGCATTTCATTTAATCGCTCCGTCGAGGGATTCATTAGCATGTGTTTGTTCAATCAAAACGTTTTTAAAAGAATAAAAAAATAATTTAATATGGAATAGTCATTAAGTGTATAAAAGTGCTGAATTTAATTTTTTTTATAGGATAGGGTGACAAACGAGCACACAGTCCTCCTGATGGTAAGTAGTTGCTGTGACCCATTGACATCTACATCTGTCCTCGTTTGCGAATCAAAATGCAGATGCGTTGTCACCCGTGAGGACTAAGATGGAATGCCTCTTTTCCAGTAAATAGGGTCTCCGGTTCTCTACACTCACCAATCACCATACGAAACACAGCAGCATTAAGCTGCTATTTTACGCTGGTATTCTGTGAGAGCGTGGTCCTTCCCCGGTCGCGCCAACCCATTCGTGCTACAATTATACCCGAAATATAGCTGCAGCATGGCTCTACCACGTATAAAACATTAATGATACACCACGTATAACACATTTAATGAATCTTTCTTAACAAACTGATTGTTTTATGCTTTTTGTGTTCAGGGTTTTGATTTTTAAGGCCTGAGAAAATTTGCAGGATTGTTTTAAAACATTAAGTATTTGAGTTATTTCAACCACGAAATAGAGACCAGACACCAGACCAACTAGAAAGTCGTCTAAATAGTGTGACCATTTTTATATTAATACTGTATCCTCTATTTTCTACCCTTAGCGTGGTATCATATACGTTTATTAACATGTATATGGTACCACGCTAGTAGTACCTATATAATGATATAACCTATTTATTTAGAAAATCTATTTATTTAAAGAAAAATATACAAATGAAATTTCCCTTCCTCCTTTTTTGAAGTCGGCTTAAAATAACAATTATCATTATTTATTTATTATTTAATAGTTTATGTGCACACATACTTTAATAGGAAAAATGGTAATAAATGGTAATAAGAACATATGTTCAAAGGCACTGCTTATTCCAAGACGAAATCTCTTCCAGCAGGCCTATTGAAGGATGGTTGAATACATAATACATACATAAACACTCACGCCTGTCACCCAGAGGGGTAGGCAGAGACTACGGACTTCCATTTGGCACGATCCTGACACACCTCTCTCGCTTCCTCCACATCCATATACCTACGCATACACGCTCGTCGGTTAAGGGTACTCCTAATCTGGCCCATTTTTAATGTATCGCCGATTTGGTCGATAAACTTTCGTCTAGGGCGTCCCTTCCCGACCCTGCCGTTCACTTCTGCAACATAAATTTGCTTTGTCACTCTTTCCTCTTTCATTCTTTCTACATGACCAAACCACCGAAGCATTCCTTTTTTAATCCTGGTCACAACGTCATCTTGCAAACCACACTTTTTTCTTATCACACTATTTCTCACCCTGTCATCTAGATTCAGCCCTAGCATACTCCTTAAGGACCGCATTTCTACAGCATTTATTCTACTCTCATGCTTCTTCTGCCAGACCCAACTTTCACTACCATACATTAGAGTAGGGACTAACACAGCACTATGAATTGCCATACGTGCCTTATTTGACACATTCTGACTTCTCATAATAGCGTGTAGAGCCCCATTCACTCTATTTCCTGCATTCACTCGTTGTTCTATATCCTTATCATATCTACCATCCCTGCTAAATAAACATCCCAAATATTGAATATAAATTACAATTTAAAAATACATATTATTATATAATTAGATTGTTTAGTGCGATTGCCAAGTCAATCTATGTATTTAACACACAAAAGATTTTTAATATTAATATGGTCACTATCAGATGTTGTTAGGTTAGCTAATTACGTAATAACTTGAGACAAAAGGACCTTTAAGTAGGGACTGAATAAATTAACCGACTTGGTTACATGGATCTCACAACTTTTTACGGTAGAAGAATTGAGTTGCGAGACTTGGTTTTTTTACAAGTTATGTTTTTTATGGCATCTCATTTCGTTTTGTAGATGGTCCTACTTTTTTCCTTTCCTGTACCATCTACTTCTTAAATACCAACTACGGATTTTCGGGCAAATTAGTCTACTTAATACTTTGCGGGATTTTAAAACAACTTCATAAGACATGTCCCATTCTTGCTTTTTCGTTCCGTTGACCATTTTACAAGTTACCTTTGAACATAATTATATCTAGGTACCTATCTACATCTATTATTTCATTATATTATACATATATAGGTACACTGATTCACTAACTGCAAATGTAACTCTGTAATCGTATTATATTTATATAGGATTACAAAATTATTTATGCAGTTGATGTATCTAGAAAACTAGACAGAAATTACAAAATATTTTAATTTTTTCTTGATTTACACACTAAACACTAAAAGTATTCTAAATTTGAAGCTTCTACGTCTACTAAAAGTACCTTAGAGTTTTGATGATCGGTCAGTCAGTGAGTGATAAAATTAAGAAAATTTGACTAGTTATAATTCTTAAACTACTGGTTCAAATTGAATAAAATTTGAAATATACGGAGTTTATATAATGCATGCTTGATTACTGAAAATTCAGGCTTTTAGTTTTATTCATAACGACGTTATAGGGGGTCGAAAATGCCCTGAACTGCTTCGAGAAAAGGATGGTACGGCCGTGCCGCTTTTTTGCTCGACTTGGCGGAGGCACTACCGTGCCCCCAGATGTAACTATTTAGTCGACATTCCAATTGTTGGCTTGATATTGTGATATTTCTTAATCATTCATAATAAAAAAAATTGTAACTTTAAAAAAGTGGAAACGACTTCAGAAAAAAAAAATGTAATTACATAATTTCCAGAAAATAGCTTATAAAAGCGGAGCTCTAATTATTTGATACATTACGTCATAACACCGTCTTGAGAAGCTATTATTTGGAAATTATATTACTGCTTTTTGTTTTGGAAGAAGGCTTTACATTTTTTAAGCTTTAATTATGCACGCATACGTTTATACATTATATAAGCAACAAAACGTAAAATATGTTTATTAATTTTATTAAAAACCCAAATATGTAAGTATATGAATTAATTTTAAGAAACATATTTTATGGGGTGTATCTTTAAAGTATACAACGAGCACTTTCAGTTATTCTGGTTTGAGAATTCTCCGAATCTCAACTTTGCGTGGTTCATTTAGTCCAAGACCAAAGCAAACGTGAAGAAACTAGTTGGCCTTGCAATAGTGTGGCAGTATTACACGCTGGAACAGCTTCTTCGACGATGTTTAATGCAAACCCAGTCGTGTATGGAGTATGGCTGACACATATGGGCTGGCGCTGTCACCTAGCAGCGTTGGACTTAGAGGGGAGACAAGCTAAGAGGCTTTTTAGAAAATTTGATTTGGTTGAAACCAATCTTGTCAGCACAGGGGCAGATTTTTTTAATAGGATAGGCTGACAAACGACCACACAGTGCACCTGATGGTAAGTGGTTGCTGTGACCCATAGACATCTACATTTATCCTCAAAAAGAATCAAAATGCAGATATATCGTCACCCGTGAGATGCCTCCGTGGAATGCCTCTTTTCACCATACGAAACACAGCAGTGTCAAGCTGCCATTTTATGCTGGTATTCTGTGAGGATACTGAGAGGCTGGTTACTCACAGTATCCTATAGGATGCATTTTACAAAATGTGTGCGGGAACTACATGCTTTGATTTGTCCCTCCATTTTTCCACTATAGGAAAAAGGGGCATCGGCGAGTCTTCACTGCTTTGCTTTTGATTTTCCACGCATCCGAACCAAACGGTATGCTTCGTCTTTCAGAAAGCGTACAGCAAGGTACTTGAATAATTTTCCTCTCGATTACATTCTAGGCATCTTCAAGGCGAATAGGTTTTTGTTATTTTAATGCAATTTACCATCTAGCATCTACCATCATTGGTATTGTAGTTAAACACGAGTTTATTAAAAAATGGAACTAACATTTTTAAATACCCTCGCTCATGTTTGATTATCCCCTAGAGAGACCATTATCCCTTAATCAATTTACGCACGACAAAAACTAATTTTCTTTTCTGCTAGGGACGGATTGGCCAACTGACGCAATGGCTCTCTCCGAACAGATTTAAATTAAGGATGTTTTAGAATAGATTTAAAAAAATAAATATGATTGTTACATGGCATGTACATAAATGCCGTGTAGTGGCGGTTAAGAATATCCACTACCCCCCCATATCTTCCCGTGGGTGTCGTAAAAGGCGACAAGGGGAAATAGGCAGGAGATAGGCAGCAGCATCTTCCTGGTAACGGCAAAACTACAATAAAAAAACTGCGGTTGCCAACCCGCTCGCCAAGCGTGGACACTATGGCAATATACCCTTCATGATGGAAGTTACGAGAAAGAGACGGCCCCCAGTCCCCGGCGGCCCCGCTATTCCTGGCTACGGTGGCGACCATGGTAACGGCGGGGCAGGGGGTGCTAAGAATCTCCGGTGGAGGTTGCCACCTTCGACGGCTCGACCTGGCAACATACAACGCACGCACCCTGAGGACTGACGAGAAGATTGTGGAGCTGGAAGAAGAGATAGACAAGTTACGCTGGCATATTATAGGATTATCCGAAGTTCGAAGAGAGGGGGAAGACACGGTAATTCTCGAATCCGGCAACTTGCTCTATTACCGGGAGGGCGACCATCTGTCCCAAGGAGGTGTCGAATTTATCGTCCATAAGTCTCTCGTTAACAACGTTGTAAAGATTGAGAGTGTGTAGACGAGTGTTGCGTTACCCTCTACTCAGAATCACCAAACGGTATTTGCTGAAGGTCATACAAGTTTACGCACCAACCTCGGCACACCCCGATGTGGAGGTGGAGGAAATGTATGAGGATATCTCTAGAGCCATGCATTCCTCCAATACCCAATATACGGTGTTAAGACTTCAATGAAAAACTAGACACAGTAGAGAACGGTGAGCTGAAAGTGGGGAAATTTGGAATGGGGCAACAGAACCCAAGGGGCCAGCAGCTGGCCGACTTAATGGAGAAAGAGGGACTCTTTATGATGAACTCTTTCTTCCAGAAGCGGCCCCACAGGAAGTGGACCTGGTCGAGCCCCGACGGTTCGACAAAAAATGAGATTGACTTCATTATGACGACCAGACGACAACTGTTCAGTGATGTCTCAGTGATCGCGAGGGTGAAAACCGGCAGCGATCACCGAATGGTTAGAGGTACACTGAACCTAAACGTTAAGTTGGAGAGGTCTCGTCTAATGAAGTCAACGCTCCGTCCCCCTCGTGCTCTAATCCAAAGTCCCGAAACCTTTCAGCTCGAGTTACAAAACCGTTTTCAGGGCCTAGAATACTGCAATGTAGTGGACGATATGAATGACAAGCTCGTGGAAACTGTCCATGCGGTCGGAGCTAAGTTCTGCAAGACCCGCCGCAGAAGAACAAAAAAACTCTCCGATCACACTCTTAATCTCATGGCTGTTAGACGGGAGATGAAGCTACATTCTTCAACAGATTTGACAGCATACAGGCAACTGAACAGACAGATCTCCGCATCCAGATAAATGCATGCGGCGGGACTTACGCTACTTCCATACAGCTCGTATTGAAGAAGCGATCGAGCGGAACCAAGGCTCCAAAGTCTTTGCCAGAGATCTGTCTGCCAGAAAGAGCCAACTGTCAAAGCTGAAGACCGAATGTGGCAGCATCGTTTCCGGGGCACCTGAGATTTTGAGTGAGATTGAGAGGTTCTATGGGCAGCTGTACACATCATCGTTGGAGCCGCACGCAAGTGTGAGTAACGATCCAAGAGCGAGTCTTATCCGACATTATTCCGATGATATCCCGGACGTCAGTCTGAGCGAGATTAGAATGGCTCTCCAGCACCTTAAAAACGGCAAGACCCCAGGTGAGGATGGAATTACAGCGGACATTCTGAAAGCGGGTGGAAAATCGGTACTTGAAGTCCTTCAGAAGCTCTTTAATGCCGTCCTCCATGGTGGCATTACACCGAAGGCGTGGAGCAGAAGTGCGGTGCTCTTGTTCTTCAAGAAAGGCGACAACGCTATCTTGAAGAACTATAGACCGATTGCCCTTCTGAGCCGCGTCTACGTGCTGTTTTCGAGAGTCATTACAAATCGTCTCGCGCGCAGACTTGACGACTTCCAGCCTCCCGAACAAGCCGGTTTCCGAAAGGGCTTTAGCACCATAGACCACATACATACCCTTCGGCAAATTGTACAGAAGTCCGAGGAGTACAATTTGCCACTATGTCTGGCGTATGTGGACTATGAGAAAACTTTTGATTCCGTCGAAATTTGGGCGGTGCTGCAGTCCCTTCAGCGGTGCAAAGTTGACTGTCGGTATATCGAAGTGTTGAAGTGCTTGTACAGTAGGGCTACGATGGCTATCCGAGTACAGAACCAGAGTACGAAACCTATACAATTGCAGAGTGGTGTAAGACAGGGTGACGTCATATCCCGAAACTCTTCACCGCTGCACTGGAAAACGTTTTCAAGCTTCTGGACTGGAAAGGATACGGTATCAACATCAATGGCGAGTACATCACTCACCTTCGGTTTGCCGACGATATAGTCCTTATGGCAGAATCGCTGGAGGACCTAAGCACTATGCTCAATGACCTCAATAGTGTTTCCCAACGGATAGGTCTTAAGATGAACATGGACAAAACAAAGATCATGTTTAATGTCCATGTCACACCTATGCCGGTTGTTGTTGGTAGCACTAAGCTCGAAGTTGTAAACCCAGTGCGTGTTGCCAGTGATGACATACGGAACTGAGACGTAGTCTTTCACTGCTGGCCGGATGAGGAAGCTCAAGGTCGCTCAGCGACCTATGGAGAGGGCTATGCTCGGAGTTTCTCTGCGTGCTAAACTCAGAAATGAGGATATCCGCAGTAGAACCAGAGTGACCGACATAGCCAAACGGATTAGTAAGCTGAAGTGGCAATGGGCCGGCCATATAGCTCGAAGAACCAACAACCGATGGGGAAGAAAGGTTCTCGAGTGGCAGCCTCGTACCGGCAGGCGAAGTGTAGGGCGTCCCCCCTCTAGATGGAGTGACGACCTGGTAAGATATGTAGGAAGTCGATGGATGCAGGTGGCTCAGGACCGTGTTTTGTGGCATTCTTTGGGGGAGGCCTATGTTCAGCAGTGGACTTGTGAAGGGCTGTAATGATGATGATGATGATGATGTACATAAATATATTTTACATTATTCCGTGGGACTCTTCCGTCGTAAGAAAGGATTTGCGTTAATTGGCACGCTTAGCAAGCGAATTGGAGACCGCACTACCAGACATTTCGCATTTTTGCGGTTCCCCATCTTAAAACAACCTTGTTTTTTACCTCCCAGGGCGTTTAGACTGTTCACGCAGTTACCAACTAGCTGCTAGTTCACCATGTTTGATCTCAGTGATAGCAGTGCTGCTTGACTATTCGAGTTAATATAGATTATATGGTTAACGTAGTGTTTTTGCAGATTGATTTCCGCATACTGAAGTATGACGAAAATTTCTGCCTGGAAGATAAAGGTGAACCTACCCAAATTCATACTAAGTTTGAACTTTGGGCGTTCCCCATAAATTCCAAAGCCTACGTTGAGGCCCATTTTTGACCCATCGGTATACCATATAAGGCTACCGACCTCACAGATGACCTGTCCATGCAGCCAGCCTTCTCTGGAGTTCCACTGTATACTTTTTGATAAAAGAATATTGTGGACGCATGATATCTGAGATCATGCATAAGACCGGTGTTTCCTTGATTGAGTCGAGTGTGGATCTCAATCTATATATTTTTCAATTCGGTTTTACAAGGGGTCGCTCGATAACTGACGCTGGAGTTAAGCTTATTAAACATATTTTTTGTGCATGGGAGAATTCAGAGGATGCTTTGGGTATATTTTACGATCTTTCCAAGGCCTTCGACTGTGTTCACCATGAGACATTAATCAGGAAGCTACAGTACTATGGTGTCAAGAACACAGCGCTTAAGCTTATTATTTCATATTTAAGTAATAGAAAGCAGAAGGTTATTATCAATGGTAAAAGTTCCTCCGGGTCACTTGTACTAATGGGTGGGTACCTCAGGGCTCGATTCTCGGCCCATTCCTATTTCTAGTGTATATTAATGACTTACCTTACCTTGCAGGGGATAGTCATGATATAGTATTATTTGCTGATGATACTTCAATACAATACAATACAAACACTCACGCCCGTCACCCAGAGGGGTAGGCAGAGACTACGGACTTCCATTTGGCGCGATCTTGACACAGTTCTCTCGCCTCCTTTACATCCATATATTTACGCACACATGCTCGTCGGTTAAGGGTACTCCTAATCTGGCCCATTTTCAATGTATCGCCGATTTGGTCGATAAATCTTCGTCTAGGGCGTCCCTTCCCGACTTTGCCGTTCAATCCTGAAACATAAATTTGCTTTGTCACTCTTTCCTCGTTCATTCTTTCTACGTGACCAATCCACCGAAGCATTCCTTTTTAATCCTAGTCACAACGTCATCTTGCAAACCACACTTTTCTCTTATCACACTATTTCTCACTCTGTCATTCAGATTCAGTCCTAGCATATTCCGTAATGACCACATTTCTACAGCCTTTATTCTACTCTCATGTTTCTTCTGCCATACCCAACTTTCACTACCATACATTAAAGTAGGGACTAACACACCATTATGAATTGCCATACGTGCCTTCTTTGACACATTCTGACTCTTCATAATAGCTTGTAGAGCCCCATTTACTCTATTTCCTGCGTTCACTCGTCGTTCTATATCCTTGTCATATCTACCATCCCTGCTAAGTAAACATCCCAAATATACAAACTCATCCACTTGCTCAATCAACTCCCCTTCTATTCTTATTTCACATAACGTTTTACTTTCTTCTCTTTCAAAAACCATCACTTTCGTCTTACTTGCGTTTACTTTCATACCCCTTTCTTTTAATGACCAGTTCATTAAATTAACCATCATTTGCAACTCGGCCGCCGACGATGCAAATATGACTTGATCATCGGCGTACAAAAGGCATTTGACAGTTAACTCACCCATTCTCAACCCACATTCTTCAACTTTCAAAGTTTGCAAACAACTGATGATACTTCCTTGATATTTATACTTAAACTTCAATCATTTAAATGTGATGAGGTGAATAATGCTATATCAAAATTAGTGCATTGGTTTAACGTTAATAATCTACATTTGAAAGGAGATAAAACTAATTGTGTTAAATTTACAACAACGAATGATAAAAATCTGAATACCAATGTGTTTTTAAATGGGGAGGAACTGAGCCCTGTTGTATCCACTGTTTTTTTTTGGTATCACTCTCGACGCAAAGCTTCAGTGGGGCCCCCATATATCCAAATTAGCAAGCAGACTAAGTTCTGCATCCTATGCTGTCAAAAAGATTTGAGGTCTCACTAGTGTCGAGACAGCGAGATTAGTGTATTTCAGTTATTTCCATAGCACAATGTCTTATGGGATTTTGCTATGGGAAAATGCGGCTGATTCAGAAACTATTTTTGTAGTATTTTTGTAGAGGGCAATTAGAGCTATTTACAATCTAAAACCGAGAGTCTCTTAGATATAAATTTAAAGAAATAAATATATTAACCTTGGCCTCTCAGTATATTTACGAAAATTTAATGTATGTTCACAAAAACAAAGGTAGTTTTAGTAAAAAAAAGTGATATACATTCTGTAAACACTAGGAACAAACACAAGCTAGTGATACCAGTTTCTCGACTTCACAGAGTCAGTAATTCATTCATGGGGCAATGATATGATATGGGCAATGGCAATGATATGATAATGATATACGCTATTACAACAAGGTCACGGAAAGTGTACAGGCTCTCTCTATTACCAAGTTTAAATGTTTTGTTAAGCTGAAACTGTATAAAAAGGATTATTATAGTATAAATTAACACATGGTTGATAATAACCCCTGGGAATGAGGTGGTCGCTTCCAAGCAGTTTCTAAAATAAATTTTGTAAATAGTTCGTAATCATTTATATTGTAAAATTTATTTTAAAAAAAAGTCCCGCTGAGTTTTTTGCTGGTTTTTCCCAGGACAGAGGGTTTTTTCGAACAAGTGGTAAAGTAAAAAATGACTTTCAATAAGAATTACACATGTAATGTACATTGAATAAAAAAATATTCTATTCTATTCTATTCTATAGGAAAGCAAGCTCAAACCGCCCTGAGCGTTAATCCTATACAAAATATTTTTCGCCTCCTTGTCTAAGTAAAGATCAAGGGGCTTTAGGTCTATAAGTTCATTAAGAACCACTCCAGGCGATGATCGTATCGCTCCAGTTGCTATTTCGCAGGCAATCCTTTGTAGACTATTTAGTCTGTTCGCAGTCGTGTTTTGGTTGGACTTATTACACAAGACATTTCAGGTGTAGGTAAGATTCGGCCTCACTATACTGCTGTGCAGTCTTAGGATCATACTGGTACGCAAGCCCCAGTTGTTTCCAACCATGCGACTGCACGTACCTAAAGCAATTTTATCCTTATTGCAGACACTATACATTGCACATATCCTTGAAGTTCTTCAACAAACATTTAAGCCCACCTGGGAATAAATCTTCACATTACTTCCGTGACGGCAATTTTGACATGGAATCCGACACATGCGGATTTTTAAGAACAAAGCGCATCCAATCAATACATTCGTTTCGCCGGCTGCATCCTCCGGGCTCACGGCCTTGGCGCGCTTCTGCTGCCAGACCGACTGTGTGCCAATTTTATAATTAAATTTACCTATTTAACAAAATCTAAGTGTTTGCTGATCCTAATTCTGTAAGATATTCATCATTTCTTTTCAATGTCTAACTCTAAGAAAACTAAACTCTTTAAGAAAAGTCTTTGTGACATTACAAAAAAATAATATTTGGGAGTAAATATATACTCATTCATTGACTCTATTTACTTGCAAAATCGTTATGATTGATTCTGATGATGATGTTTTTGACCGATTTTCCCTCTCAGTGACGATTCCCGTCCTATAATCGGAGGCAATCACTGCGCACTATTAGGCTGGGGTTTTTAATAAGTTATAATTTAAAATTAAAAATTTTGTACAGTCGACTTCAATATAAGTTATTAAGAATAATTCAAAAACTATTGGTCTGACCTGGATCAAATTCATATGGAACCACACGAGAAGTACCAGCTTTCAAATAAAAAAAGAATTGTCGAAATTGGTTTACCCAGTAAAAAATTATGAGGTAACACACATTAAAAAAAAGCAAAGAAAAAACATACAGTCGAATTGAGTACCGTCTCCTTTTTGGAAGTCGACAGAAAAATAAGGAATGTAGCCCCGACTATTATTAAAAATACGGCGGATATCCGGACATGGTGGATTTTAAACCCTTAACATTTGTGATGACGTTTTTGTTAAAAAATTTAATTAATAAGTTGTTAATTGCAATTACGTTCCCGTAGGAAGAAATAGCAGAGTTCATCAGTTTTTTATGATTATTATCTGAGACACCGATAAAAAAACACGCCATTGTACGTTACATCGCTAGTTTTCTCAAAGTGGAAGCTAGGTACTGGATAAATCCGAGCATTCAATGAAAAGCTGGCCATAAAAGAACCACAGTTTTCTCAAGCCAGCTACGTTTAATGTTTTTGAAGTGAACATTTCTATAGAATCGTTGTAATTTGAAACTTGATGAAACACACAAACATACATCTATAGGATTTATCCTACGAGAGAATATTATATTCAAATAGTCGTTAGGTCATCTAGCGTGTATTTTATGGACCACTGCCACCTTGAAGGTCAATCAATTTTTGTTCGATAAAATGACTTTATCTATAGAATGAAGTAGATGGCGCTTAAATAAAGCAGTTTAATTTCAAATAAAATATTCTTCTGATTTATTACACTATTTAGGCTCTTTAAATCTATAAATACGGGTGCCTCTATAGGTCCCATAGCGGTAATGCCGACACAGACCGACTCATCGACCACGTCCGAATGGCTGCAGACTCCGTGCTAAAACAGGTCTCATCCGAAGAGATCGTGATACTCTGTGATTTCAACGCCCACCACGCTGAATGGCTTGGTTCTCGTTTAACCGATCATGCGGGTAGATCTGTCTATGACTTTGTTTTGGCATATGGTCTAACACAACTGGTTACTTCGCCTACGCGGATCCCAGATGTGGAAGACCATGTACCTTCCCTGTTGGACCTTCTGCTGACCTCTCATCCGGACGGATATCAGGTCTCCGTCGATGCCCCTCTGGGCTCTTCGCACCATTGTCTGATCCGGAGTACGGTGCCACTCACGCTACAATCGCAGTTGCGATCTGCAGCTTGCCGCCGTGTTTGGCACTAAAGGTCAGCTGATTGGGGCGGGATGCGGTCTTTTTTTGCATCCTACCCTTGGGGGCGAGTTTGCTTCTCGCCGGAAGATCCCAGCG
Source organism: Parnassius glacialis (assembly GCA_033319125.1). Lineage (NCBI taxonomy): Eukaryota > Metazoa > Arthropoda > Insecta > Lepidoptera > Papilionidae > Parnassius > Parnassius glacialis. The sequence continues at coordinate 30,375,616 of JAVANC010000018.1, forward strand.
TTATTGCCGATTCTGTTGCTGATGTGTTACTTCAGGGTATGGAACTTTTTATTCCATCCTCTGTGGTGACCATCGGAAGTAGATCCCAGCCATGGTTTGGTCGATCCTGTAAAATAGCATCACGCTATAAGCAGGAGTGCTACCGGGCCTGGGCTGACGCATCAACGTCTCGGGATGTAAACACCAGCGCACTTAAAAAGAAGTATAATTCCGCCTCCAGGTCCTTCAAAAGCGTCATTGCCAAGGCAAGGTCTGAGTACATCGGCAGAATTGGCGAGAAGCTAGTTCGCCTTACTTCGGGAACCCGTGCAGTCTGGTCTCTCGCCAAGGCTGTTCAAGGGAACTGTCAGCCATCTTTTCCATCTCTGCACAGAGAGGACGACTCACTGGCCTATGCCGCAAAGGAGAAAGCCGATCTGTTGAGCTATCTTTTTGCGTCCAACTCGACTCTAGATGACGGTGGGAACACACCGCCGACCATCCCGCGATGTGAGTGCTCCATGCCGGATGTGCAATTTACACAGCGCTCGGTTCGCAAAGCACTCTTCTCCCTGGACGTCAGCAAGTCGAGTGGGCCCGATGGAGTCCCTCCTATTGTGCTGAAGACGTGTGCTCCGGAGTTCGCACCGGTTTTAACGCGTCTTTTCCTGTACTCCTACTCCCAAGGCGTAGTCCCAAATTCATGGAAGACAGCTTTGGTCCACCCGATCCCTAAAAAAGGCGACCGCTCAGACCCGTCCAACTACAGGCCTATCGCCATCACCTCCTTGTTCTCCAAAATAATGGAAGGCATTATAAACTGCCAGCTCATGAGGTACCTTGAGGATCACCAGCTGATTAGTGACCGCCAGTACGGTTTTGGTCGGGTCGATCAGCTGGTGATCTTCTAGTCTACTTAACTCATAGGTGGGCGGAGGCAGTAGAGTCCAAGGGGGAGGCATTGGCCGTTAGTTTGGACATAGCGAAGGCCTTCGATCGGGTCTGGCACAAAGCGCTTCTTCCGAAGCTTCCTTTTTATGGGCTTCCCGAGAAATTGTGCAAATGAATCACCAGTTTCCTTGCTGATCGTAGCATCAAGGTCGTAGTAGACGGTGCATGCTCTGATTTCAAGCCTATCAACGCTGGTGTTCCACAAGGCTGCGTGCTATCACCAACGCTGTTTCTCCTGCATATCAATGATATGTTGCTAACTGGTAGCATTCATTGCTATGCAGACGACAGCACTGGTGATGTCTTGTATACCGGCCGTGCCAATATTTCTCGGGAAAAAGTCGCCGAGTACCGGAACAAACTTGTGTCTGAAGTCGAGTCTTTGCTCAACAAATTCTCGGATAGGGGCCGACTAAATCTAGTCCAGTTCAATCCCCAAAAGACTCAAGTTTGCGCGTTTACCGCTAAAAAGAACCCCTTTGTCATATCTCCTCAGTTTCAAGGCACTCCCCTTGCTGCCTCAGCCAGTATCGGAATCCTTAGCGTCGACATATTGAATAGTGTGCAGTTTCGTGGTCACTTAGAAGGGAAGGCCAAATTGGCCTCTAAAAAGCTTGGCGTGCTCAGCAGAGTGAGACAGTATTTCATGCCGGCACATCGCTTGCAACTTTACAAAGCGCAAGTTCGGCCCCACATGGAATACTGTTCTCATCTCTGGGCCGGGGCACCCCAGTGCCAGCTCGTTCCACTTGACCGCATCCAGCTCAGAGCGGTTTGAATCGTCGACGACCGAGTTCTTTCTGATCGGCTCGATACACTGGCACTGCGTAGAGATATTGCATCTCTTTGCGTATTTTATCGCATTTATCACGGGGAGTGCTCTGAGGAATTGTTCGGACTAATTCCAGCCGCTCAATTTTACCATCGCACATCGCGACAAAACTCGCGTTACCATCCATACCATCTGGATGATTGGCGGTCCATCACTGTGCGATTTAGAAGAAGTTTTATCACTCGCACAACTTCCTTGTGGAATCAATTACCACCAGCGAATTTTTCGGACCGATACGACTTAAGAACTTTCAAGAAAAGAGCTTACACCTTTCTAAAAGGCCGGCAACGCATCTGTAATTCCCCTGGTGTTGCGGTTGTTCATGGGCGGCGGTAGTCACTTACCTGATGGTAAGTGACACCTGATGGTGAGCCGCATGCTCGTTTGCCCCCTATTCTATAAAAAAAATAAGGTTTGTAAGTACTTGTGATTGACAATTATCATAATAACTAAGTCATTTGCCGTGAAATATTTTTATTTTGTTTTTAATTTCGTTTGAAGGTTTCCTTTTAAGATAATTAATAGAATCACGCGTTACTTTGCGGAAATCCATTATACTAGGATTGTTATAAATTAATTTGCTCAATTCCGCGTAAAGAAAGAAAATGATGTGTCCTGCCCAGTTTTAAGGGGACTTCCACCCTCTCTCAATCGCGCGCACTATATCCGTCGCCGTCAATCCAGCACTACCATCCCCAGCACCACCATACTAGGCACGACACACCACTCTCGAAAATACGACACGTGTTTCGCCTCTACACGAGGCATCCTCAGGTGAAGTACACTCTGCGGAGGCTGGCCGCTAAGCTAAGCTTAAACAGCTTATAACAACCCCATTGAAGGTTTCTCTTCTACCGCATGTGAACTGCACACACGGTTTTTATGATTTATAGATAGTATAGTAAAACTGAGCTTGAGCGGGATCTTTTGCCTTTGAAATTGAAAGGGTGTTGGGAGTGATAGGAGTACATATATTTTATTATTACATACATTATCCTCGTGGTATGATAACTATTTTACTCATTCCTTTCCGTGCCTGAAACCTGACACCAATTACGTTGCTCCCAAGTCTTTTGACAATTGATTGTACGTTATATTTTATTTTAATGATACTTTAATATATCTCAAAAGCAAGTTTCTGTGAAGGTGATAAGATACATCAAGAGAACTCAAACAAATAAGTAAATATTTTTTATATATATTTGTCTAGCTTAGACAATTCTATCTTTTACATCAACATTAAAATAACCCAAGACTATTGCGTTGTTTCGTTGTAATGTTTGTGTCCTTTGCCAAATATTAATAAAATTTTAACAAAAGCAATGAGATATTTTTTCTTTTGATAAAAGTAACACCACTCTCTGGCATTTTAGCTGTTACACGATTCCTGAATTCAGAAAACGCTTCGTGCTCTCTAACGAACCGTTTTATTATATGAAAGACGCAGGCAATTCGTTTCTATGTTTCTATTATAACTTACGATAATCGTTATTTTGTTTTATAAATATATTTCCATGAAGTTCGTGCACTGTGAATGAGATCTTTGGGTAAAAAGAACTGTTCATTGAACCTATTCAAAAAGCAATTTTATTATAGTCGGAGAGCTGACGACAAATTTTGGGAAGGTCCTTTTGGCAAGTTGAAATTGCGAAAAAATATAATTTCGTCAATTGGTAAATTTATTTAGCAGCTTGATTTCTTTTTTAACTTTTAATGTACTTTTTATATAATTCAAAATATAATTATCGCATACGGTTTTGTCGGTTATAAAGTATTACCAGACCTCTCAAAAAATATTTTATTAAAATTCCCAAAAAATCTACTTTGGCAATCTCAAATTTTAATCACGTATTTGTTTAGTGTGGCTTAAAAGCACTTCATCCCTTCTCCGTATAAAGGCACTTGTGCGTGCCGGTCACCTCGAAGTATTATACAACGAACAAAACAATAACAGAGCAAAATCAATGCCTCGCTTCGTCGCCAGTTTCCTTTCCTGCACACACTGTACTATTGCAGAATAAAATTTACAGTAAAAGTTAACAACATAAAAAAAAGTTTTGTATCAGAAAATTCATTGAAAATGTGTAAATAATAATACCGTTTTTAATAGGATTTTGTAAATATAAAGTAATTTAAATACTTCTTAGCTATTTTCCCGTCTCGCTGAATTTCCCCTAGGCCACCGCTTATTTTTGTACCAATATCCAAATAAAAAGAGAAGAGTGTAAAGTTTATTTTTTATCTATCAGTTATTTTGTAAAAGTTTAGTTAGTAGTTTTAGTCTACATCTTTCAATATATTTAGTTATATATGGGCTGGGGCTCCCCAGTGCCAGCTCCTTCCACTTGACCGCATCCAGCGCAGAGCGGCTCGAATCGTCGACGACCGAGTCCTTTCCGATCGGCTCGATTCATTGGCGCTACGAAGAGATGTTGCATCCCTATGTATTTTGTTTCGCATTTACCACGGGGAGTGCTCTGAGGAATCGTTCGGATTAATCCCAAACGCCAAATTTCACGAACGCACATCGCGGCAGAACTGCCGATACCATCCACACCATCTGGATGATTGGCGGTCCACCACTGTGCGATTTAGAAGATGTTTTCGTTCTCGCACAACTTCTCTGTGAAATCAACTACCACCAGCGATTTTTCCGGGCCGATACGACTTAGGGACCTTCAAGAAAAGAGCTTACTGCTTTTTAAAAGGCCGGCAACGTATCTGCAATTTCCCTGGTTCCCCTGGTGTTACAGTTGTTCATGGATGGCGGTAGTCACTTACCATCAGGTGAGCCGCATGCTCGTTTGCCCTCTCTCCTATAAAAATATATATATTATTGTCTAAATATTTAGTTTTGTATGTGGTCCCGGGTTTGAAACCTCCGACTCTGGCAAAAACCAGTTATTGGTTTTTTTTTGTCTAGAAATCCTCAGTAGCAGCAAGGAGTTTGGAAGTTGGCGGTGTTTCACCTTTTCCAGCTGCCTTGGAAATCACGTAGAAACCAGCTGAATTTTCACCTGATTTCTTCTTATTCGTGTTGGATCGCCGTCCCATCGAACCATGAGAGTGAGGGAATTAAATTCATTTGCCCACACAAATACACTCGTGCACTATAATTCTAGTCTACGTTCTTACCTACTAGCCGCCGTGTCTGAGATTCGATCTGGAAGCCACAAACTGTTCAGTGCGATGTAGCGGGGCATTGCGTTCGAATCCCACACGGAACAAGCATTACTAAGTAGGTAGAAGTTATTGTACGACCAACAAATAACCTGGCCTATGTGTAGCCAGGAGTAAATCTTAGTGTGCTTTAAAAATGATATATGGTTAGCTAAGTACATTTTTACATGTTGGAGCATTACCCGCATCGTTCAACGGAAGTCTAAAAAGAAAAATTTATCATTAATTAAAAACAACACCAGCTAACTTCAACCTTAACTTTTTTTATTAGTCGCTTCCCTTATTCTGTTAAAAATATAACGACGTAAATTATTCATGTTATAACGCTAAGGATGTTTAATTTCTAAGGCTTACCTTAAGTGATTACTTCCAGATTTTCTTTTTAAAGTAAGAGCTTCTAAAGGTCCCGCTAAAGGTCATAGGCCTCCTCTCTGTAATCTATTGCATTCATCCTTTTTTTCTTTTTTACTATCAGACTGTAACAATTATCTGCTGGTCGTGGGCCTCTGCCATTGTAGGAATTACGAATTGGTGATCTCAATACGCCAACCTTATTTATACAGGGTTATTTTGCAAGATATGCCCAAATTTGCAGAGAAGATTCAGAATAAGTAATATAGGCAAATGGTAAACAAAATTAATTTAAAAAAAATCAAACATTCTGTCATTTTTATCTTTTAAAATCAGAATGCGTGGTACTGAATTATTTCTACTGATTGCTATTCATAAACATCTAACGCCTACTATTTTACTACGCACGCACACTTTCGTAAGGGTCGCTCGGTCGGCAAAAATGTTGTGCATTCAATCGCACACAGAGGAGTGCGCGTACGCGTATTTGTTGCCCATAAATCACATTCAATTTGGGATAAATTCAAATAAAAGTAGAAGTCTTATTTACTCGTATTATCAAAAATTGCAATAACAATATATCATTATAATTATATTTAAAAAATCCTGTATATCTAACTTATACTCTTATAAGTTAGATATACAGGATTGGACATCTCTATGTTGATGCCGCTATATATCGGAGAAAATGTGGTCTTACTGGTTGTGCCCAAAATCGTGTCTAACGACACCCATGGGTTGAAAGCCACGTTACTGAGATATGTAATGTTTGGGGGCAGGAAAACATTAATTAATTTTCGTTGGTAGGAGAGGCAGTGTAAACAGCACACAGTTATTAAGATATATTGAACAAATGAATAACTTAAATGATAAAAAAAATACTTTCAATAAGAATTACACATGTGATCTATATTGAATAAAAAATTATTATTTTCTATGCTACACTGTCTAAATTATTGTAAGCGGACTTCACATATCCTAAAATATTTTTAACTGTATAGGTTTCCTCACAAATTTCACATTCACCGTCGATCACATGGTACAACTACACGAAATTGGAATTAACAATTTCATTGTTCCCGGCGGGTTATCCAACTGGGTTTACTCAAAAGAAGAAATTTAACACCCTGCCCGGAGCCGCTTAAAGTCTTTGCAGGGTGGCTATATAAAGACCTTCTTGTTTATCTTCTTCACTTCGTAAGAGTCTACTGCTTGAGATGGGCCGTTGTATGGTGGTTATTGTGGCTTTTTTATCACGCTTGGCAGGCGTATTGACAATTGCTGTACCAGAGGTCTTACGGCTTTGCCATAGACCAATGTTGTAGGCAAAGTAGGATGACGGGTCCAGAATATTACCTTACTGTAATGAAAAACACTAAAATACCTGCAGTTAGTAATATATATGTTATGGACGTATATTATTAATTTATACTCACTTGTTGGTCTAGTGGTTGTAGTAATACGGCTGCTGAATGTGAGCTCCTGGGTTCGAATGCCGGGTCGGGCCTAAAAACTCAGTTATTGAGTTTTCCATCAAGAAATTATCAGTAGCTGCCCGGAGTCAGAAAGTTGGCGGTGTCTCACGCCCGTGCCTCGGAGAGCACATAAAGCCGGTGGTCCCGCGCTTGATCTCTCTCCGGTTGTGCCGGTTTACCCTCCCATCGGACTATGGGAATAGAGAGTGCAACTGTGCTTGCGCAGGATAGACTGTGGATAGGATTATAGTGCCTAAGTATATGCACTTGGGCACTATAATCCTATCCTGCGTCGATGGGCTAGTCTCCGTTAAAGCTGGTCGCCGTGACCAAATTCGATCTGGAGGACATTTATTTATCTACTATTAATTTAACAATACATTGTCTGGTCATAATCTCACCTATTTTTTTATTACTCTGCCCAATAAATCACATACTTTATTTATAAAGTCCGGGCAATTTAATTATTTCAATAGTTTTTATCATATTGCCTACTCATATTGAGCATTTTTGAAACTGGATGTTATGAATGCTCTATTAATCACTTGGTTCATAACATATACACACTCAGCTAATTTATATCTATAGACATACCACAACCTACGGACTACACTAAACTTAATATGCAATATTTACAGTAGAAAGTTACGTAATTTCAGCAAAGTGCCCCCTAAGCGCTACAAGAATTTTAGAACTTTGATTAAGCTGTTTATTCGGTGACAGTACACCTTGTTTAAACTTTGTCGCTTTATCGTTGAAACATCTTACACAAAATTTATATTAAAGAAAGTTATTTTAATAGATTTTAAATAAAGCTGAATAAAATTCTATCTATTTATATGCTTGCATATCATATAAGTCATATGATATAACATGAGGATTTTAAATTGACTTAGTTATGCGAAAACGTTCCAACCCACAAGTCACTCAAAATTGAGATAAAGTGATTAGTATACCTTTTTTGACACTTCACATCATTCTAGTAAAAAAATCTGTCTATTAGTTGTAATATTTATTTATTTCATATTTCTCACAACCTGCACGTTTACCAATGAAGTGCTTTCATAGAAAAATAAAATGTATTTATCTGTCTGAAACGTTTTTATTTAATTCGATTTAATAGTTTGTTACAATGACTCAATATGTCGATTACTGTGGTTCTACTGCGGATATACTCATTTCTAAGTATATCACGCAGAGAAACCCTGAGCATAGCCTTCTCTATAGCTCGCTGAGCGACCTTGAGCTTCCTTATACGGCCAGCAGTTAAGGACCACGTCTCAGTTCCGTAAGTCATCACTGGCAACACGCACTGGTTGCACAATTTCGTTTTAAGGTTTTGAGGTATGTCTGACGAGAAGATCTGTCGTAGTTTCCCGAACGCTGCCCAGCCGAGTTGAATCCGTCGATTGACTTCTCGGTCGAAGTTGGACTTACCTAGTCAGACTATTTGTCCCAGGTAAACATACTCGTCAATAACTTCGAGCTTAGTGCTACCAACAACAACCGGCATAGGTGTGACATGGACATTAAACATGATCTTTGTTTTCTCCATGTTCATCCTAAGACCTATTCGTTGGGAGACACTATTGAGGTCATTGAGCATGGTGCTTAGGTCCTCCAGCGATTCTGCCATAAGGACTTAATCGTCGGCAAATCGAAGGTGAATGATGTACTCGCCATTGATGTTAATACCGTATCCTTTCCAGTCCAGAAGCACCTGCACTGCACAGGAAAAACTCCTCAATGCAATTTTTTGCAATTGCAAATAGGGGTGTAGGTAATGTTAAATGCGGCTGTAAAAAAGTTGGATTCTTCTGTTGATTAGCATATTCCAGTAGTCAAGGCCAATCGTGTTCCAATGTTGAATCGCCGTTAGAAGAGAAATCTGATGCATTGTGTCGTGAAGCGACAATAAAAAAAAGAGAACCTAACCTAACAACAACGAAACAACAAAAATAGAACAAGAAAATAATATATTTAAAATTTTAAAAAGATATTTACAATTTTATATAAAAAAATTAAGTATGATGATGGTGATGGGTGACGTGAATTACAATTAAATAGAAAATAAAGATAGATGAATATTGAAGCGGAGCCTGAAGGTCAAAGTGGCACACGCTGCGCTTGGAGTAGGAGTAGGCACACGCTGAGCTTGGAGTCTCGCAGCGCCTGGAGCAAGCACGCACAGTGGCTAAAGATAGCACGGGCACTAGTCTCGCAGCGCCTGGAGCAGTACGGCCCCGTGCTTGGAGTAGGCTACGCCGACGACTTCAGGTGAAGACAGAGGCTTGCAGGATCCCGGAGCAGTGCGGCCCCGTGCTCGGAGTAGGCTACGTCGACGACTTCAGGTGAAGACAGAGGCTTGCAGGATCCCGGAGCAGTGTGGCCCCGCGCTTCGAGTAGACTAGGCGACGACTTCAGGTGAAGACCGAGGCTTGCAGGATCCCGGAGCAGTGCGGCCCCGTGCTTGGAGTAGGCTAGGCGACGACTTCAGGTGAAGACCGAAGCTTGCAGGATCCCGGGGCAGTGCGGCCCCGGGATAAGGCCTTTAGGAGATGCTTCAAGTTTGGAAGCTGAAGCGAGACTGTCTGTATTGACCGATGATTCGGCTTTTATACCTTTTTAGAGAGAACGGAAAATTATTTAAATTAAAAGCAAATTTTTGTAAATGGCCCAGAGCAAAAAAGTATTTATGTGGAAATATTGAAATAAAAACATCAGACCGGTAACGAATTTGAATAAAAATTGCCATGACAACCAAATAAATAACGATGTCAAAACATGTCAATTTTTGGTTTTAAGCTCGTACTTAAGAAACGGCAAGATTTAAGTAAGAAATGAGATATTATTGATATAGGAAAAAAGGTAGCGCAACAGCGCGCACGAAACCCGAAATTGCAGAGTTACGGAGAACTAAATAAAAGATCAAAAAAAGGTAGACTCTATTGACACAGATTTAAAAAGCGTGAAAATACGAAGTGAAAATTTTTTTTTTTTTTTTTTGAAATGACCTGTTATTGTGCTATTATGGTCCAAAAACGTTACAGGATCCTATGGAAATAAAGGTGATGCAAAATATGAATGCAGAAAATCAAAAACAGAATGGAAAAATAAATTTAAAACAGTGTAAAATGATATGTAAGTACCATAACACTAAATTTTCCCGCCGAACCTGGAAAATTTTTGACTCAGCAAAAATTTTGACATGTACATTCTAAAATAAACCATAAAAACACAGCTTTGCAGAAACAGACATCAACAGGCAAAATCAGATATACTATCTCTTACATTCATCATCTGCATTCAGGTAAGGGTGGAGTTCACATTCAATGACTACCACTCTAAAAGTGTGTTTTCGAAAGGACATTCAGGCTTATTTAAGGAGTAGTCATCCGCTTCTGCGTGGAAAAAAAATTAATTTAAGCAAGCTTTAGTCGAAGAGACACCACTCTAAAAGTGTGTTTTCGAAAGGACATTCAGGCTTATTTAAGGAGTTGTCATCCGCTCCTGCGTGGAGAAAAAAAAATTAAGGGAGTAGTCAGCCGCTCCCAAGTGTAGATAAAGATAAAGAAAATTAAGGGACTAGTCAGCCGCTCCCAAGTGAAGATAAAGATAAAGAACTTAAGCTTTAGTCGAAGAGACCGAAGACCATATCTTCATCGTCAGATTCTTCCTTCTAGGTCTCTTTCTTTTCCTTCTTCTATTCAGCTGCCGGCGCTGCAGCAGCGGTGACCGCGGCCACGGGCGCTGCTCCACTGACGGGCACGGTCGACAACTTCTCACGACCCTGCGCGATCAGCTCTTCAACGCTCTTGTCATTGAATTCCGAGATGACCTTCTTCAGTTTCTCGGAGTCTGCCTCAATACCCACAGAGCTGAGGATCTTCTCAACGTCAGCAGCGCCTGGTCTGCAGGATGCGCCTGGCCTGCAGGATCCCGGGGCAGTGCGGCCCCGGGATAAGGCCTTTATGAGATGCTTCCCATTTGGAAGCAGAAGTGAGACTGTCTGTATTGACCGATGATTCGGCTTTTATACCTTTTTAGAGAGAACGGAAAATTATTTAAATTAAAAGCAAATTTTTGTATATGGCCCAGAGCAAAAAAGTATTTATGTGGAAATATTGAAATAAAAACATCAGACCGGTAACGAATTTGAATAAAAATTGCCATGACAACCAAATAAATAACGATGTCAAAACATGTCAATTTTTGGTTTTAGGCTCGTACTTAAGAAATGGCAAGATTTAAGTAAGAAATGAGATATTATTGATATAGGAAAAAAGGTAGCGCAACAGCGCGCACGAAACCCGAAATTGCAGAGTTACGGAGAACAAAATAAAAGATCAAAAAAAAAAGGTAGACTCTATTGACACCGATTTAAAAAGCGTGAAAATACGAAATGAAAATGACCTGTTATTGTGCTATTATGGTCCAAAAACGTTACAGGATCCTATGGAAATAAAGGTGATGCAAAATATGAATGCAGAAAATCAAAAACAGAATGGAAAAATAAATTTAAAACAGTGTAAAATGATATGTAAGTACCATAACACTACAATTGCTCTTAGAACAATTCACATGTATTCAACAGGAAGAAGAAGAAAAAGGAGATATAACACTTAAAGTTCCATTTAATAGTTATCAATCAGACAAATCCTTTTCCCTAGTTACTCATAATTTGCACCGCTTTCATCATTTCCAATAGTAACATTTTTTATTTGATGCAATATTTTTTAACTAAACGGGAACACAGTAGATCGCGGAATAGGTCTACCGGGGAAACCACGTTAAAAAACGTGCCAAGGGTGGCGTCAAACTTTTCAACTTTTTGAATCGTAATATCTCAGAAATAGTGATTCTTAGGGGGAAAAGGATAAGAGCTGTTTTTATGATAAAACTTACCGTTTAGGTAGGTTTAGTAGGATCGATGGGGACTTTCACATTTCATTTGTAATGATGTTCCTAACATTCGTACTAACTTTTAGCTCTATGCGAATTATGAGTATTGTAATTTTACCCCTATTTTTTGTGCTAACTTGACTGAACTAAAATATTCCGTGATTCGTATATCCGTCTATTTAAGAGGTTATATTATGAAGTGTCTGTGATTTCAGACATTATGTAAGTAAATCTTTTATTAACGTTGTCTGTGATTTCTGTAGATAACTCCAAAAAAATATTATAAGCAGTATGTAAATCTATGACTTATATTTATTACAATTATTTAATTTTGATGATTTTTAGCTCGCCCTAGCGGAGAAAAGTGGACGAGTTATATCATAACAGTGTACTTTCTCCCGCCTAGAAACGATTAGTGGGGAAAAGGAGACGAATACATTTTGAAGAGTCCACTTTGTCCCACCTGTGGGACATTTGGTAGGAAAAAGTGAAATAAACCCATTTTCATAAATGTATTGAGAGGCCAAAGTTAATATATATTAATTTCCTTAATTTTTTTCTGAACGACTCTAGGTTTTAAATCATAGATTGCTCTTATGGCCCTCTTCTGTTCAATTCAACTGTTGTGAAAGAATGTCAGTGTGTGTGTGTGTGTGTGTGTGTGTGTGTGTGTGCGTTCGTAATAATTTTCATGTTTACGTTAAAATCGATTTTATAGTTTAAAAAAAACATATTTACCAAACGAGAAATTGATAGCGAAGGCAGACCGAATTGAATGCACAGTCTTTTTCTAAGTTGATTAATAATAACTACTGCTGTCAATCAAAAAAGTGATTGACCTCTTTCCAATAATTGTACAAGCAAAAATCATTGGATCCGGTTATGGATACGATTGGAATTCGAACCTCCAATTAAGTTCGAATCCCAATCGGAGGTTCGAATCCCTAAATCAATAGACAGACGATTGTCGACGACTAAGAAGCAGTCACCACGCCTATAAAGAAATGTATTTATTAGAATGAAAGAGATATTTGATTTAAATGCATTGAAATTGCATAAATCCAAAAAAAATACCTAGTCAGGTCATAAATTCTGTCACATGTTTAATATAAAATAATTGAAACAAGTTTATTCATTATGTAACCATTTATATACCAAAATGATCTTAACGAAACATACATTCATAAGACACTAAAGTTTATTCAAAATGACCTCCGTGATTTTGAATACAGGCCTTCAATCTGCGCGGCCAGTCGTCTATCGCAGCACGAACGAGGTCCATGTCAATATCGGCGGCTGCCTTAATCAAGGATGTCTTAAGTGACTTCAAATTGGGATGAGGCTTTGAGCACGCCTTTTCCTCCAAGTGTTGCCATATCTTGTAATCTAACGGATTCAAATCTGGACCAGTCTTTATGCCGGATGAAGTCGATTTCACGCGCCGCCAGCCAGTCTTGTGTGCTCTTCGCTCTATGAGCTGGCGCCGAATCTTGTTGGAATACACAGTGCCTGTTATTGAACATGGTTTGAGAAACAGGTTCCACAAGGTTCGTCAGGACAGTATTTTGATACACAACTGCATTCGTTTTTACACCTTTCTCACAAAAATGTACCTCTGTTAAGCCCCAATAAGAAACTTCCAACCATACCATGAGCGAGAATGGAAAATGACCTCGTTGGACACGCGGAATACGGTTGCTCGCTTCTTCACAACTGTGTGCGTACACCTTATCATTTTGTTTGTTGTAGCTCTCTTCTACGGTAAAAATTTTTTCATCCGAAAAAAGAATATCCCGATATTTTTTTCCCGCGTATCGCTTCAACAAAGCGCGGCATCTCTTCAGTCTCAGGTCCATTAGACGAGCATTCAACCGATGTCCTGTTTTTCTTCGATATGCCCGAAGCCCTAAGTCTTCATTTAACACCCTTTTCACCATAGTTCTGCTTAACCCCATCTGAAGGGCCAACAGTTTCTGCTTACGTTTCTTTGAATTCGCGCCTTCACAGCTTTTATCACTGCTGGAGTCCTAACAGACCGAGGGCGACCACTTCTCGACCTGTCATCTACACTAGAGTCTTCATTGTATCGTTTGATGGTACGATAAACGAATCTTTTGGTTATATTCAAATTTTTCAGTATGTCAAAATTTGAATTGGCGCGTAACCGCAACGATGCAACGCAATAACTGCAACACGGTCTTCTTTAAGCGTCCACTCCATATTTAAAAATGAGTAAAATTCTAAAAAGTATACAGTTTTATTTTCATGAACAATTCGAAATTCGAATTCAATAAACTTTTTTGTGGCCAGCATTCTAAAAGAAAAGTTTTTACTGTGTGACAATACTTATGACCTGACTGTGTATATATAAAACTATTGTTGAAGCTTTCCACAACTACCTACATTCTTATTCTACATAAATTATACAACATGTTTGTATAAGAATATTATAAGGTTACCTAAAATATTAACAATAGTCAAATATGAGAATATTGGTATAATAACCCAAGTCCGAATCCGCAATCATAGTTTATATCAGTAATTCACTGCCATAATCCCAACGATGTGTTCCCCGAAGTACATTATGCAAATGAACTTTCGTTCATCTAACTCCTAGCGGCGATACCATTAATTAATAGAATTCATGAATTTTCGAAATAACATTTCATGTATCGAAGTCGTTCATTGATACTGATTTTGAGCGACCAACTTTAACGACAGCATTGAATAAACACTCATTATTGATTCTACTGACTCTATTTTTCAACGTAAAAAAAAATATTTAATTTATATACACCATTTTTAAATTCATGCCTATCTCAAAATGAATTCCCTCTGTTCTGTCAGGAGGTGGAACCATAGATAATACTCTATATACCAGAGAGGTGGAACGACTAAAAGGATTCCGCAATTATTCTCATAATATTCTAAATTTTTAGCCAGTGGTATACATAATCCATAAATTATATATAATAGACAGATTATTATAATATAAGGATTGGATTAAGTGATATTAAAGATATAATATTATATAAGGATAGAATGGGGGCTAATAATTTTCTGCTCACCAGATGTTGCTAGTCGACACTGAGGTAAAGTTTTTAGTTACATAATGTAATTGAATTGAGAAGTTGATTTTTAATAAAAGTTTATCAGTTTCTAGAGTATTATATTAATACACAAAATAATGCGTCAGTGGTTTGCTCTTTTTTTAAAATTTATCTACTTTTATGAATATATGTTGTTTAGTTTATTTATTTTTAATCTTATTAATATAAAATATAGCAAATAGTCCAGAAAGAAACAATAACCTTTACACATCTGAACAAATTAACTTCCCCGCTATGAAATCTGTCAAATATTATAACTCACTTTCTAGTTGCGCCGCCATGGTGACAGAAAAAGTCGTGGATGCCCTCATTGATGATGACTGCGTCGTTGTTCTAGTGGTCGTAACCGCCATTGCTGATCATGAGGTCTCGGCTCGGACCAAAATCAGTTCTTGGTTTCTTCTCTCCAAAAATCTCAGTAACAGACCGGCGTCATGAAGTTGGCGGTGTTTCACCCCCGTAACTCGGAAGCGCGTAAACACTGTCCTACGCCTGATCTCTCTCCGGTTGTGTCCGATTATCGTCCCATCAGACTATGAGTGAGGGAATATATAGTGCACCTTTGTTTGCGCATACACTTGAATTCTATAACTCTATCCTGTGCAGATGTCTGTAACGTAAGACTACGTTTGGACTGGCCGCCGTGACTGAAATTTGGTTTGGACGACATTATCTCATCATTCTGGAGACCCGAAGATAACTCGAAAATCAACGATATCGACCATAAATTTGAATAAAATATAAATCTACTTGTGTGAAAACTTGAAAATTTAATTCGTCATTTTTGAATTAACTGAAAAGAAAATTACTTAAAATAGAAGCTGTATGAATATTGTTTATTGCAATTGTGACAAATTAATAATATTCTGAAGACATGTAAAGTGAAAAGCGAGTGGAAGCTAGAGACTTTCTAGAGAGAAAGTTATCAACTGCTAAAGAAAAGATTATTGAATTGATTTAGTTCTTTTACAGAGTTCAAAAAAAAAAGGTTCTTTACTCGACGCGTGTTTTTTGCACCTATGAAACGGCTGAACAGATTTGAATTTCAATCATTTTTAATAAATAGGTTCTACTTCAGTCGTGGTCGTGGAAAATTCCATTCCTAAATTTTAAAGTCAAGAAAAGTTGCAAAACAGGGGATGAAGATTTTAATGAAACTATCTAGTTTCCTCTTGAAATCGGTTTGTAGGTATTTTTTATTAAAAAATTAAATTATTTATTTTTAATGAGGCAATGTTACAATGCGAATCGATGTGAATTTTCGGATATTAAAGTTATCATAGTAATGAAATCACATATTTGCTATGACAAGTAAAAAAGTTGAAAAAAATTATAATATTGTATACAAACAAGGAGTTTTAATTTAACATTAAACATGAAGCAAACTGGCGGTTTATTGGAGATGGGTCACATCAAGAGTACCCTGAACCGGCGAGCGGGCATGTATGGGTTTTAAGGATGTGGAAGAAGTGAGAATGGTGTGTCAGGGTCATCGTGATCATCGTGCCAAATAGAAGCTCGGAATCCCTGTGTACCCCTCTGGGTGACAGATGTGAGAGTTTATGTTATGTTGTGTAAAATCTATTATTTATTATTTTACTAGCAGCCCTCTTAAATGTGAACACAAATTTCATTAATTTATCTAAGTATGTGTTAATGATGAGAATTAACCAGTTGATTATTATATAATTAGAACACATGCGGTAGTTCTAGTAAGCGGTTGAAGGACAAATGCCATTATAATTAACGTGTTGCAAATTGGAGACTGAGCATTGTATACTACGCGCGGCAGTGAGTGTGCTCATTATGACGAATCTCGGTTTTTTTAATGCACTCGCTGGAGCTAGCTGCACAGCCTACATTCATATTACAACATCAATGACTTTTTCTAGTATCACACGTAGGATTTTGAATGTTAGTTTTTTGGAATTTATAACAATGGGAAAATATTTCAAAAAGCTTATATTTTCAAATTACAATGAAGCTACATACTGCATGACTGCAAAATGACAATGTTCTGATCACATAGTTCATAATTCAAAATTCGGGTTTGGCACAAAGCGCTTCTTTCGAAGCTCCCTTCCTATGGGCTTCCCGAGAAATTTTTCAATTGGATCACCAGCTTCCTTGCAGAACGGAGCATCAAGGTCGTTGTACATCTACACCACCATGTCGGAGCATGCACCATCGTGCATGCTCCGACTACAAGTCTATTAACTCTGGTGTTCCAGAAGGCTGTGTGCTATCATCAACGCTGTTTCTTCTGCATATTAATGATATGTTGCAAACTGGTAAATTTCATTGCTATGCGGATGACAGCACTGATAATGCTCTATACACCGGCCGTGCCAATATTTCTCGGGAAAGCGTCGCCGAGTACCGGAACAAACTTGTGTCTGAAGTCGAATCTTTGCTGAACAAAGTCTCGGATTGGGGGAGACTAAATCTAGTCCAGTTTAATCCTCAGAAGACACAAGGTTGCGCGTTTACCGTTAAAAAGAACTCCTTTGTCGTATCTCCTCACTTTCAAGGCACTTCCCTTGTTGCCTCAGCCAGTATCGGAATCCTTGGCGTCGACATATCGAGTGACGTGCAGTTTCGTGGTCACTTGGAAGAGAAGGCCAAATTGGCCTCTAAAAAGCTTGGTATGCTCAGCAGAGCGGGACAGTATTTCATGCTGGCAAACCGCCTGCAACTTTACAAGGCACAGGTCCGGCCTTTTCGGCCGGAATACTGTTCCCATCTCTGGGCAGGGGCTCCCTAGTGCCAGCTCCTTCCACTTAACCGCATCCAGCGCAGAGCGGCTCGAATCGTCGACGACCGAGTCCTTTCCGATCGGTACGATTCATTGGCACTGCGAAGAGATGTTGCATCCCTTTGCATTTTCTTTCGCATTTACCACGGGGAGTGCTCTGAGGAATTGTTAGGATTAATTCCAGCCGCCAAATTTCACGAACGCACATCGCGGTAGAACTCGCGATACTATTCAGAGCAACTGGATGATTGGTGGTTCACCACTGTGTGATTTAGAAGATGTTTTCTTCCTCGCACAACTTTCTTGTGGAATTGATTACCATCAGCGATTTTTCCGGACCGATACGACTTAGGGACCTTCAAGAAAAGAGCCTACACCTTTTTAAAAGGCCGGCAACGCATCTGCGATTCCCCTGGTTCCCCTGGTGTTGCAGTTGTTCACGGGCGGCGGTAGTCACTTACCATTAGGTGAGCCGCATGCTCGCTTGCCTCTTCTCCTATACAAAAAAACATGCGTGAGTGTCGTGGAACACCCGGTTGGACCGAAGTTCCTTTCGTACTATATTATTATAGATAAACGTACTATATTATTGATTAACAAATACAAATAAATGAATTACTTACGTTGACGGCTCCGTGGCGCAATGGCTTAGCAATCAGTTGTTGCGCTGGGGGCCGCGGGTTCGAATCCCGCACGGAACAAGTATTTGTATGGCCTACAAATAATTGTTCCTGGTCTGGATGTTTGTCCTTTGCAATTTATGTTTGTAAACTGCCTCCACGACACAGGAGAAAATCCTAGTGTGGGGGTAACGTTTTTAAAAAACAAACAAACAAAACAAACAAATTACTAGCGCCTATTAAAATGAAGCGTCATTTAAATTAATATTTCTTTCATGGCAAGATAAGAAAAAGTGCGAAGGAGATGTATATTATTCTATCTCGCTCGTACTGTAGCAAGGGGGTCGTGACGGAAAAATCTTACACCTTTCTCGACTAGCCACCATCCGTCAAATTGGTACCGTGCAATAAGGAACTTCGTTCCAAAAAATAAAACGCGATGCAAAAAATAAGATGACGTTACACAATATAAGAGTGATAAAATACTCTCATATTGTGTAAAGTCATCTTATGTGACCTACGTTGTTCTTATCCTAAGTCACTTTCTTACTCCTTCTCTTACAATTTGTTCTTAATTACTGAATTACTAGCTTAGCATTCGCAATATTATAAATTTATTTTTTTATCAATCCAAATCAAAATGAAGATGAAGTTTCACCAAGTGATGATTGTCGTAAGTATAAATAATTATATATCGTTTTTAATTGGCTGGAACTTTTTAATTGTAATTTTTCCTAATACTTACAAGGAGTATCTACTTTATGATGTATTTATAAATTCTTATCCAATTCCTGCATGTCCAGCTGTAGATTACCTAAAGTTGGGGGCCATTATCGCTCAGCTAATTTCCGGACGACAGAAAACCAATTTTAGGCGCGAATATACCTACTCTACGAAATAACTTGAACTGATGAAATACTTTATTATAATTTTTGATTAAAGTTTTCATACACGTACATAACGTATCAGTTTATTTCGTTATTTTAAAACTATTTTAATTATGATATTCAATCTGATTCTTTATATAAGTAAATATTTCTGCCCTATGGTTAAATTTCATAAAAAAAAGTACAAACTGAATGCGAAAAACTAAAATAATAAAATAATTTACACTTACTTTCTTCGGAACTTCGTTTTTACAGTCGAGCTTACGAGTAGCTCCGACTTCATTGTATATTATTATCACAATGTAAGTAGTTAGGTTGTGATCATATTTATACATATTATGTGGCAAAAATATTGTAAGTAGAGGTAGAGATGGGCCGACTATGATATTGGCCGACTAGTCGATTGGCCGATAGTCTGTTGAAAAAAGGCCAAGCCGATCATTGCTTTCCGGCAGAGTTCGGGTAGTATCGGCAAACCTCGTGGCGCTTTGTTGTCAGCTGATTTGAGTGTTTGAGTCGTAACAGTTCAAAATGTGTCAAAATGTGGCGTCTTGCGGATAAGTCTCTATGTGTATATGGAGAGACATCCCAAGCTGGCAATATATACGACATCAAAAGAAATAGATTGCTGCCAGAAAGGGCAGTGTCTGGTGTTTTTAAACCAGCATTTGGGGGTATTCCCAGTAGTCTTACCAAGTAGTCTTACCAGTAAGACTACTGGGAATTTTCTTCCCAGTAGTCTTACTGATAAGACTAACGGGAATTTCCTAATGAGAACTTCCCAATAGTCTTTTTTTTATTTTATTTTTATGGAATAGGGGGCAAACGAGCATGCGGCTCACCTGATGGTAAGTGACTACCGCCGCCCATGAACAACCGCAACACCAGGGGAATTGCAGATGCGTTGTCGACCTTTTAGAAAGGTGTAAGCTCTTTTCTTAAAGGTTCCTAAGTCGTATCGGTCCGGAAAATTTGCTGGTGGTAATTGATTCCACAAGGAAGTCGTGCGAGGGAGAAAACTTCTTCTAAATCGCACAGTGGTGAACCGCCAATCATCCAGATGGTATGGATGGTAACGCGAGTTTTGTCGCGATGTGCGATGGTGAAATTGAGCGGCTGGAATTAGTCCAAACAATTCCTCAGAGCACTCCCCGTGATAGATGCGATAAAATACGCAAATAGATGCAACATCTCTACGCAGTGCCAGTGTATCGAACTGATCAGAAAGAACTCGGTCGTCGACGATTCGAACCGCTCTGCGCTGGATGCGGTCAAGTGGAAGGAGCTGGCACTGGGGTGCCCCGGCCCAGAGATGAGAACAGTATTCCATATGGGGCCGAACTTGCGCTTTGTAAAGTTGCAAGCGTTGTGCCGGCATGAAATACTGTCTCGCTCTGCTGAGCACGCCAAGCTTTTTAGAGGCCAATTTGGCCCCTTTTTTTTTCCCTTCCAAGTGACCACGAAACTGCACACTATTCGATATGTCGACGCCAAGGATTCCGATACTGGCTGAGGCAGCAAAGGGAGTGCCTTGAAACTGAGGAGATACGACAAAGGGGTTCTTTTTAGCGGTAAACGTGCAAACTTGTGTCTTCTGGGGATTGAACTGGACTAGATTTAGTCGCCCCCAATCCGAGACTTTGTTAAGCAAAGACTCGACTTCAGACACAAGTTTGTCGCGGTACTCGGTGACGTTTTCCCGAGCAATATTGGCACGGTCGATATATAAGACATCACCAGTGCTGTCGTCTGCATAGCAATGAATGCTACCAGTTAGCAACATATCATTGATATGCAGGAGAAACAGCGCTGGTGATAGCACGCAGCCTTGTGGAACACCAGCGTTGATAGGCTTGAGATCAGAGCATGCACCGTCTACTACGATCTTGATGCTCCGATCAGCAAGGAAACTGGTGATCCATTTGCACAATTTCTCGGGAAGCCCATAGGCAGGAAGCTTCGAAAGAAGCGCTTTGTGCCAGACCCGATCAAAGGCCTTCGCTACGTCCAAACTAACGGCTAATGCCTCGCCCTTGGACTCTACTGCCTCCGCCCATCTATGAGTTAAGTAGACTAGAAGATCACCAGCTGATCGACCCCGACGAAAACCGTACTGGCGGTCACTAATCAGCTGGTGATCCTCAAGATACCTCATGAGCTGGCAGTAGTAGTAAGTCTATTGGGAATCTTCGTGGCGTGTTGTATTCCCAGTAGTCTTACCAAATAATCATATTAGTAAAACTACTAAGAATATCTTTACCAAGTAGACAGACATACGCGAAATAAAATTCTCAGTGGTCTTACTCTACAAAATACATGGAAATTTTTATCAAGTACTTTATTTTAGGAATGGTACTAGGCAAGCATAAACCTGCAAGAGGTAGTAGGATAGTTCTAGTTTATATTTTGTATACTTGTACAACTTCTTTTGACTTTTTGTTGACTTGGACTTCTGAGGCAAAACATATAATATTAACAAACCAAATAGATCTAGCAGTGTTGGTTAGACAATCATCTTATTAGATTTGAATCCTGGGCCAAAGATAAAAACAATTTGATAAAACTAACAAGTAGAACTAACTGGTAAGATCACTAGGGTAGAAAATACTGAGTAATACAGTAGAATATTTTTTATCACTACCTAGTCATAAAGAGGCATTTTACTTACGTTTTTTGGCCTAATTTGACTGATATTTGATTTTTTATAAATCGTAGGAAAAGTACTAGGTAAACATAAACGTAAAAGAGGCAGTCGAACAGTTCTTCAGATCGTATCTTTCTATTGCCTCAGTCTTATAGTTCCATGGGACATGACCGGGGAGAGATCAGGCGCAGGAGCAACAGCTGTACATGCTTTCTGACTCCGAGCTGCTACTGAGAATTTTTTTAACAGACAAATTCAATAACTGATTTTTGCACCGACTCAGGATTTGAACCCGAAGCTAAATATTTAAAATAATTTAGCTTGACCTGGTGAAAAATCTCACTTCTAAAATCTGTGTATTGATTAGATCCGATGGGATATATTCTTCACATTTTTAATAGATATTATGGTGTCACATATTATATTTAAAATCTGCAGTGCTATGCTTTAAATCTATGAACATAAGATAAAAATCTACAAAATATAACAATAATCGTTGCATTTAATAACTAAAGCAATAAGAAAACATGCTTTTTAATAACAAAATAAAGTTACTTTACCTAATTCAGGAGTAAACCAACTAAAGTACTTGATAAAAATTTCCATGTATTTTGTAGAATATGACCACTGAGAATTTTTTCTGTCTATTGTTTTGTCTGTCTATATGGTAAAGATATTCTTAGTAGTTTTACTAATATGATTATTTGGTAAGACTACTGGGAATACAACAAGCCACGAAGATTCCCAATAGACTTACTAGTAAGACTAGTAAGTCTATTGGGACTCTGCACAAGCTAACCGAGGAGAAACGACATTTGTGCTGGGATGAAAGTTGCGATATCGCATTCGAGGAGCTCAAGGACCGTCTGTGCAAAACACCTATTTTGGGGTACCCTGATGCGGGCAAGGAATTTATAGTTGACACAGACGCAAGTGATATAGGACTTGGTGGTGTGTTGCCTCAACGGAGTGGTGATCAAGAGGTTGTGATAGCGTACTTCAGCAAGTCGTTGTCGAAGCCGGAAAGAAACTATTGTGTCACAAGACGGGAATTGCTTGCTGTGGTAAAGTCATTGCAGCATTTCAGCAAATATCTTCTGGGGCGGAAATTTCACTTACGAACTGAACATGCTGCACTGAAATGGCTATTGCAGTTTAAAAATCCGGAAGGACAAGTTGCAAGATGGATTGAACTACTGCAGGAATACGTCTTTGTGATCGAACATCGCAGCGGGAGATCTCATGGCAATGCAGATGCATTGTCAAGAAGATCTTGGCCTGAAGATTGCAAGCATTGTACTAGCCAAGAGGTTAAGGAAGTGGTATCTGTGAGGATGCTCAGGACAGACCAGCTCATATATTACCACTGTAAGTCTGATTCTAAAATAAAATTATTAACAATGAAAGTTAATATTTCGTTTTAATTATTCTACAGATTATTGAACTTATTTGAAATATGAATAAAATAATAGGCCGACTAATCGGTGCTTTTTGCCGACTAGTTGCCGACTGTAAATATGGACGGATAGTCGGCTTTCACGACTAATCTGCGACTAGTTGGTACATCTCCAATTATAAGCAATATCACAAGTTCAAGGTAACAACAAGAATATCTTCTAAATAGTTACATGGAATTTTCTACAATTTTTTACAATTGGCAAATTGTGTTATGTGTAGGTTACGCACAAAAATAATAATACAGTCGAATTGAGAACCTTTTCGAGAGAGTCTTACTTGAACTTAAGCTTTTTTTATTTACATCTTATGTAAAATGTTTAGAAGTTTAAAACTTAAACTAAAACTAAATGATATAATAGAGCAAAAAAGTTATTAAATAAGGAAATCAAATAATGTTTTTCTACTCAGTTTACAATATGATTTGTTTGTTGACTAAATTAATGCCAGCGATTCGCTTCACCCTGCGGGCGTTTCTTTCTACCAGACCGAAGTACCGGCTCACTGCCAATTCTCTTATTCTTTATCCTTACATTATAATGTAACTATTTTACGTCCGTTTTATTATTCGTAGATAAGTAACAAAATATTTTATCTTTGTTACATTTTACAAATAGAAATCTCCCTTGGTGGTAGCAGGAGGTAGGAGGGGGCAGAGGGGGCCATGACCCCGGGCGGCATACGAAAGGGGGCGGCGGCAATCGCCACGATTTTTTCAATTTGAAATTTAAAAAAAATAACTCTAAATCGCGCCCGCAATGTAACGTGCCAAGCGAAACCACAAGGGTGCAAAAGAGAGGCGGCGAGATGAAGTCTAGTGCTGTCGAGTGTCGAAGTGCTAGCGACAACCCAGATATTCAGGCACTTGTCTCACCGCCGGCGATGAGCGAGAAGCGAGTAGAGCTAAAAACTAGAAATGAATTGGCGAGTAGCGAGAAGCGAGTGTGTAGTTCCTATATAGCTGTCTCGCTGGGCTATAAAGCGAGTGAGCGAATGCGGCGGACGATACTTGTGCCACTCGCTGAGCGCGTGCTATAACACACAAATGCTATCATAAAATATATCATCATTGTCATCTGAACTAGTCAACAATGATAGTTCTAATGATTGCTCTAAATTCAGTGCACTCAGATCCACACTAGTAGAGAAATGACCGGTGGTTCATCTCACGGTGTGTGTTCTGACCGCCAAGCCAGTATCAGCTCAGCGTGTATCGCTGAGCGAGTATCGCTGAGCGAGTGTTGTAGTCGCTGCGACAAAATAGTGGAGAGTGTCGTGTAGCGACAATTAAAAGAGAAAGAACCTAACCTAAGAACAGCAAAACAACAAAATAGACCAAGAAAATAATATATTATAATTTTTTAAAAGGTATTTACAATCTTATAAAAAAATGAAATATGAAGGTGATGGATGAAATGAGATTACAATTAGGTTTAAAAAAAAATAAAGGTTGGAGAATAGGACAATATAGTTTTATAGTGGAGCCTGGAGCCTCGCTGCTTTTGTAGAAGTAGGCACACGCAGAGCTTGAGGTTTCTCAGCGGCGACGGCACGCAGCGCCTGGACTGGGCACACGCAGCGTCCGGAGCCGGCGCACGTAGCGCCTGGGGTAGGTGCGCTCAGTTCTTGGAGAAGTAGTCGCCGCGCCCAGAGGTAGCGCGGGCAGTAGGGACGCAGCGCCTGGAGCCAGCAGTCGAAGCGCGCCTGAAGGTAGCGCGGGCAGTAGGCTGCACTCAGCGCCTGGATCAAGCAGTCGTAGCGCGCGGAGTAGTGTGGCCCCGCACTTGAATTAGAATTCACCGACGACTTCACGTGTAGATGGAGGCTTGCAGGATCCCGGGGCAAAGCGGCCCCGGGATAAGGCCTTTAGTAGATGTTTCTCGTTTGAGAACCGAAGCGAGACTGTCCTGTATTCTCCAATTGTTTGGCTTTTATACCTTTTTAGAGAGAACGAGAAATTATTTAAATTAAAACGAAATTTATTGTAAATGACCTACAGCCAAAAAGTATTTATGTAGAAAGAACATCATACCAGAGACGAATTTAAATAAAAGTTACCATAACAACCACAAAAACAATGGTTGTCAAATTGAGGAATTTTTAGTTTTAGGACTCTTATTAAGAAACTATTACATTTAAGTAAGAAACGAGATAAAATCACATAGGAAAAACTAATGCACGACAACGTACACTAAGCCTGAAATTGTAGAGTTACAGAGAATTCAATAAAGGACCAAAAAAAGGTAAGACTTCGTTGACAGCTAGTTTAAAAGTACTAAATAGTGTGAAAATACGCAGTAAAATGATATGTTATTGTGTAAAAACGTTACAGGATCCTATATAAATAAAGGTGATGCAAAATATAAATTCAGAGAATCAAAAACAGAATGAAAAAAATAATATAAAGTGATGCAAAACATGAATGCAGAATATCAAAGCAGAATGGAGAATTAGTGTACAATGAAATGTAAGTTGCATAACACTACAAGAGCGAGTTCTCGCCGGCAGTGTGAACAACCAGCGATCAACGATTAATATACGTGTCCTTTTACTGACACGGAATCTATATCTTTTGTTCGTTTTTTGAGCGAGAAAATAGTTGATAGCTAATCACTTACTCGCCGGCGCACTATGGAAAAACCCCATACAAAGCCGTCTCATAACTGTTTTTGACGAAAATCGTTGTTATACTTTATTTATAATAGTATATTAATTTATAATGAAAATTATAAATTAATATACTATTATAAATAAAGTTTCTCTTTAGGTATTTTTATTTTATTTTGTATGTTTAACATAAATATAAAAGTCTTCTCAAACAAATCTTAGTCTTGTTCGATTAGACGATTTTGACAAAATATCTACGTTATTACGATTCAATGCCACATTTCTTGAAAGCTTTCCATATAAGTATACAAAGAGAATATAATCACTACGTTTATAAGTATATACAAGTATTATACATTTTTGGACTGCTTATATGCTTCTCCAAACTTTTCGTAAATAATACTATATTATGTTAGTTATGTAATTAAACAAAAAAATAACCAATATTTTAACAAGAGATTTACCTCTTACCGACGCTTGCCGATGTCGAGATATTCATTGCAATAATTGTATCAACATAATATATTGACCTTCATACATTACTCTGTTTAGGAGTAAAAAAAATTTGCATTTCATATTTGAGTCGTCTAGTTTCAAATCCCGCTAAAACAATTTTTTTGAAAATTTTAGCGTAGTATGACATTTGGAAGTACTCTTAGGGTAGTACAAATTCGTAAATTTATTTCCTATCAAACTCCGCTATAAGCGGGTGTAAAATACATTTTAATAACAGTGTTCGGTGGAAAGTACTCTAAAACAAAGTGTGCGAGTTTCAAATTCCTCCATAACAAATCCAACCAATCAAAGTTTTAAGAATAGTAGCAGATGGCTGTTCTGGGCAAAATAAAAATTCCGGCACGGTAGTCATGCTTGGAAAGTGGTTGACAACAGAAGCACCCAGAAGCACAGAAGCAACCACACATCAAAAGGGTAGAAATAGCTTTTCCTGTTGTAGGACACTCCTTTATTCCACCCGACCGCGTATTTGCTCAAATAGAAAAAGATTTGAAAAGCGTGAAGTCATTTCGTCACCTGAACAATATCAAGAACTTATAACTCAATATTGTAAATTGACTGTTTTAGATACAATTGCTGTACGAGATTGGAAATCGGCCTATGCGCCAATTATCAAACCAACGACTAGCTGGCACGTACAGTTCCAAAAGTGCAAAAGGTTTTTCTTGACACGTTCCAAAACAAATAATTTATTGCTGCAAGGAGAACAGTCATATAAAATTGAAATTAATGTAAAGAAGCCGATAACAAAGAAAAATAAAAGCATCACTATTTTGACTCCAGTTGTTATTCCAGCAAACCAGTTAATTCCAAAAAAAGCAAAGATCACCGATGTTTCTAATATATTAAAAAAAACATTATGGAGAGCAATGGAGAGACATTGAAACATTAGCGTTTTATAAAACAGTGGAAGGCAGAAGGTCTTATGAGCAAGGAGATATTGACGAGGATACAGCAGAGATACCAAGCGACCTTTGTGAAGACGGCTTTGAGGATGTCAACGTAATAGTATGATTTAACTTTTTGTCTTTACCTCATTTCTAATGTAGAACAACTAACTAGTTTATTATCATATTAAATTATTAAGTAAAATTGTTCTTCTGCATTTTTATTTACTTACTGACCAGTTGTTGTTGCATAACATTGACCATCAAAATAGAATGACATAAGTTTCAAATCCCGCTATTTCACAAAGCTCAGTTGCAAATGCCCCCATAACACTTAGTAAGTTTCAAAATCCTCCATATTTAAAATCAAAACCTGTTTTTAGCTAGTTTTTGGTAGTAATGGCAGCTTTTTTTCATTTTGTTATATAGGTATCTTTTATTGCCGTGGAAGTAAAAGAAAGTCGTCTAATAAAGTAAAGATGTTTCTATTTCAAACGTTTTTTTTTCATTTCTGCTAAATTTTGTTGAATCGTTTTAGCGGGATTTGCAACTAGACGACTGATTTATTGATTTGTCAGAAGACAAATTATTTGCAACAAATTTCAAAACGAGTTAGACGCGGGTGCTGACGCGCGTGGCGTGTGCGTAGCGGGTGCGTGTCGTCGGAACGCGGCCTAACACTTCTTATTTTCATTACGCGAAGACTTATTTCATAATGTAATTTAACTACGACATGATAATTCGTAGTAATTCGAAGTATAAATTTTAATTATAAACTTAAAATAATATTAAAACACATAATTTTAAATAAATGATGAAATATAAAATAAAAGATATAAGAGCTAAAATTTATAAATATATATCAAATCGGCATAAATGTTTGTGTCGATTCATATATTTTTCCATATATTTCTTCAGTATATTGTTTTTTCTACTACGCCACTGGGTGGTAGGACTTTTTGTCTGCCTGATTGTTCGTATAGGTAGATACCACGCTCTTATCTATTTCTGGCGCTAAAAAGCAGTATATATATAAGCAGTATAGAAAAGCAGTATAGTACTTAATGAGTACATTATGTTACTACTACGCCCCATCAAAATTCCACTGCTTATTAATATTCCACTGGATAATTGGAGATTTTTTTATACTGGAGACTTTCCCGCTGTCGCTTCTTACGACACCCACGGGACGATATGGGGTTGTAGATATTCTTACATCCCCACTACATGGTCAAGCAGATTATGTACTCAAACCACAATGCCCGGGTAGTAGGAATAATAATAATTACTTAAATAATTTACGCGAATACTACACATGAAAAAGTTGAAGTTCGTTAACTATGACATTGGTAGTATTTTTCAACAGTGGTAGAGCCACGCGGCAGCTTTTGCTGTCGCAGGGATGGGTCGGCTCGAACCGGGGTGGTACCACGACCTCACAGAAAACCAGTGTGAAGTAGAGGTTTACCTCTGCATTTCGCTTGGAGAGTGCAGGTGGCCGGAGGCCCTTTTTACTGGAAATGAGGCATTCCATCTTAGTCCTAACGGGTGACAACGCATCTACATTTTGATTTGTAATAGAGGATAGGTGTAGACGTCTATGGGCCGCAGCAACCACTAACCATCAGGTGGACTGTGTGCTCGTTTGTCACCCTTATCCTATAAAAAAGTCATTGGGATTTGGGACGTCAAATACCTGTCTCCCTAGAGACCATGGCTATAATGAATACAACGTCTTACAACAACCATGTCATTAATGTGGTGATGGACTTCCTTGCGCCTTCATCACATGACCACTTTATTTTTTATTTATTCATTTCAGCCCATGAAGTCCACAGCTAAACACAGTCCTTCCTATATAGGGTTATTTTTCAAATAGTAGCCAAATTTTAAACTGAAGTTCGAATATATAAATAATGATATACCGATAATGCAGTTTTTGAAATCATCGATACTTTTAAGTCTACTTTTATTTGAAGTTATCTCAAATTGAATGTGATCTATGAGCAACAACTACGCGTACGCGCGCTCCCCTGTGTGAGATTCAATGAGGGCTAATAATCTTCCACACACCAGGTGTCGCTAGTAGCGACTGAGGTAAAGTTTTTTGTTACACAGTGTCAGTTAATTGAGAAATTAGTTTTAAATAATAGTTTATCATTATCTAGAGTATTATATTTATATATAACACAATGCGTGAGTGGTTTCATTTTTAATTTTTTGCACATAATATTAACTCTTTTTTTTAAAAAAGTCGTCTTTTAGTTATTTTTATAGTTTGGTTTATTCGTTTCTAATGTACTTAATTAATATAAAATATAACTAATAATACAGAAAGAAACCTTAAAGATTACATTTTCCTAAGAAATTATCGTCCCCGCTATGAAATCTGTCAAATATTTTACCTCACTCTATAGTGGCGCCGCCCTGGTGGTAGAAAAGTCGTGGATGCCCTCATTCATAACGTTTTTGCCTACCGATTGACCCTTGCGAACGTGTGCGTGCGCAGTAATACCAGTTAAAATAATGCATTACCACGCACTTTGAATTTAAAAGATAAATAGGTCAGAAGGCTTGAGATTTATTTAATTAATTTTTCTTCGCCATTTGCCTATATTACTTATTCTGAACCTTCTCTGTAAATTTGGTCGGAAAATAACCCTGTATATTGCCTCTAAAGGTGAAATTTGCCATAGTTGCCACGCTCGGTAGTCAGGTTAGCAATGGCAAATATTTATATTCTAGTTATTAGGAAAACGCTGGAAAGACTGCTTGTTTCTTATTAATCTGTAGTCGTGTCGGCTCCGTGGCGCAGTGGCTTAGCAATGAGTTGCTGCGTTGCTGCGCTGGGGGCCGCGGGTTCGAATCCCGCACGGAACAAGTATTTGTATGGCCTACAAATAATTGTTCCGGGTCTGGATGTTTGTCCTTGTGCAATTTGTGTTTGTAAACTGCCTCCACGATACAGGAGTAAATCCTAGTGTGGCGGTAACATTTTTTTTTAAAGAAAAAAAATATGAAAAAAAATACTGGGTCACTTATTGATTTCTACGCAAATACTACAAAATATTAAATAAAACAAATTTTACATATTTTATCGCTTTTACTTTAAACGTTTTTATTTAAAGTGCTAGGTATTTTTATTGCAGAAACATACTCGTAACTTTTTAAAATAATTGGTATATCCAATTGAGCATACCTTAAGCGCATAAAAAATACGTATAACATGATTATACGGATTTTTTTTAAGTAGTTTTTCATTTTGACAGCACTATCGGCTTCAACACCCTCGAAACCCATAAAAATGACACCCATGATGAAAAAAATGATACCCATCGCAGCCGCCACCTTGGATTTACATTTCGACAGCACTATCGGCTTCAACACCCGCGAAAATCATGAAAATGACACCCATGATGAAAAAATTGGTACCTAATTCAGCCGCCATCTTGGATTTACATTTCGACAGCACTATCGGCTTCAGCACCCTCGAAAACCATGAAAATGACACCCATGATGAAAAAATTGATATCTATTGCAGCCGCCATCTTGGATTTACATTTCGACAGCACTATCGGCTTTAACACCCTCGAAAACCATGAAAATGACACCCAAGATGAAAAATTTATATCTTTTGCAGCCGCCATCTTGGATTTACATTTCGACAGCACTATCGGCTTCAACACCCTCGAAAACCATGAAAATGACACCCATGATGAAAAAATTGGTACCTAATTCAGCCGCCATCTTGGATTTACATTTCAACAGCACTATCGGCTTCAACACCCTCGAAAACCATGAAAATGACACCCATGATGAAAAAATTGATATCTATTGCAGCCGCCATCTTGGATTTACATTTCGACAGCACTATCGGCTTCACCACCCTCGAAAACCATGAAAATGACACCCCAGATGAAAAAATTTACATCTTTTGCAGCCGCCATCTTGGATTTACATTTCGACAGCACTATCGGCTTCAACACCCGCGAAAATCATGAAAATGACACCCATGATGAAAAAATTGGTACCTAATTCAGCCGCCATCTTGGATTTACATTTCGACAGCACTATCGGCTTCAGCACCCGCGAAAATCATGAAAATGACACCCATGATGAAAAAATTGATATCTATTGCAGCCGCCATCTTGGATTTACATTTCGACAGCACTATCGGCTTTAACACCCTCGAAAACCATGAAAATGACACCCAAGATGAAAAATTTATATCTTTTGCAGCCGCCATCTTGGATTTACATTTCGACAGCACTATCGGCTTCAACACCCTCGAAAACCATGAAAATGACACCCATGATGAAAAATTTATATCTATTGCAGCCGCCATCTTGGATTTACATTTCGACAGCACTATCGGCTTCAACACCCTCGAAACCATGAAAATGACACCCATGATGAAAAAATTGGTACCTAATTCAGCCGCCATCTTGGATTTACATTTCAACAGCACTATCGGCTTCAACACCCTCGAAAACCATGAAAATGACACCCATGATAAAAAAATTTATACCTATTGCAGCCGCCATCTTGGATTTACATTTCGACAGCACTATCGGCTTCAACACCCTCGAAAACCATGAAAATGACACCCATGATGAAAAAATTGGTACCTAATTCAGCCGCTATCTTGGATTTACATTTCAACAGCACTATCGGCTTCAGCACCCTCGAAAACCATGAAAATTACACCCATGATGAAAAAAATTATATCTATTGCAGCCGCCATCTTGGATTTACATTTCGATAGCACTATCGGCTTCAACACCCTTAAAACCATGAAAATGACACCCATTATGAAAAAATTGGTGCCTAATTCAGCCGCCATCTTGGATTTACATTTCAACAGCACTATCGGCTTCAACACCCTCGAAAACCATCAAACTGTCAGCCATGACGAAAAAATTGATACTTACTTACTTTTAGTACGCACTACTATTATTTATTCTGTGCTTTTAAAATATTGTAATAAAAAAATCTCTTATTATTATAATAATCAGGTATTTAAGAAATTTGGATATTCGAATATATTTGTACAGCGATCTTTTTGAGCCGCTGCAAACATCCGAAACAATGTCCACTCACGACGGCGACTGACCAGTATATAAAAAGTACTCTGTGCGTCGAACTGAGTGAGTGAGTAAACTACTCTGTGGCTTTAGCTCCCTTTACAGAATTAATTTACATACAAGGCTACCAAATCAACAAAAATTTCGCCATTTTGGAGCCGAAAAAAATTAATTATAGCTAAACAAAACAAAATTACACTGCCATTTACATTCAGTGGCTTCCCACATGATAGATGAAGAGATTAAAAAATAGATTGAGTTAAACAATTTATATTTTCAAAAGTTAGAGTGTTTACAAGCCTTCCGGACTTGATAAATCCACACCATAAGCCACAAAAACCCCTTTTTTATTTGTAAATAGCAATTAATCAATTTAAAAAAAAATATTAATAAGTTCAACAATCATTTATCTTTCTAACAATGTGCTTTTTATATCATTTATATGTATAATATGATTGCTACATACGATTTTATTCGATAAAACGTTGGAATCTTAATTTTTAGGCGATAGTAGAACATACCTTGCGCTTTCGCTTAAGGTATGCAAAAGATTTTTGTGATTTTTATTGCCTCTCCCTCCCCCCGTCTTCTTAATACGCCTTATTTGTGAATGAGGGCTAATAATCTTCCACTCACCAGATGTCGCTAGTTGTGACTGAGGTAAAGTTTTTGTTACACAGTGTCAGTTAATTGAGAAATTAGTTTTAAATAATAGTTTATAATTATTTAGAGTATCTATTATATTAATACACAACACATTGCGTCAGTGGTTTGATTTTTAATTTTTTGCACATTATAACACTTTATTTTTAAAAGTCGTCTTTTAGTTATATTTATAGTTTGGTTTATTCATTTCTAATGTAATTAATATAAAATATAACTAATAATACAGAAAGAAACCTTAAAGATTACATTTTCCTAAGAAATTATCGTTCCCGCTATGAAATCGGTCAAATATTTTACCTCACTCTAAAGTGGCGCCGCCCTGGTAGCAGAAAAAGTCGTGGATGCCCTCATTAGAAAGAGCCGTGGTAGCTCAGGAGCTTAGTGCTCGCCGTAACTACATAATACGCAAGCAATGCGTATTCGATTCCCCGTCGGCACCACTGAAATTGTTAATTTCAATTTTAAGTGCTGATTTACCACTTGCTCGACGGTAAAGGTAAACATCGTCCGAAAACCAGCATTGCTCTACAACTATAACCCTTTTAGTAATGAGAGGAGGCTTGTGCCCAGCTGTGGGACGTATATAGGCTTTAACTTTACTACCATTCATCCATCCATTACAGCCTATAAATATCCACTGCTGAACATAGACCTCTCCCATAAACTGCCTTATAGAGAGCATTTTACCATAGTGGCCACGCTCGGTAGTCAGGTTGGCAATCGCGGTTTTTTTCAATTATTTTGGTTGTTATCAGGAAGATGCTGCTGCCCATATCCTGTTTAGTTTCCCTCTGTCGCCTCTTATCAACCCGTGGGATATTGTGTAGTGGATATACCTGCACCGCCACTACACGGCGTGACTTTACAACACTACTATGTATACCTTAAGTTATTGATCTGTACCAAATCTTGATGTAAATGGAGCAAGTTTTTATACGTGGTAGAGCCATGCTGCAGCTATATTAGTAGTATAGTCGTAGCACGAATGGGTCGGCTCGGCCGGGGAAAAACCACGCTCTCACAGAATACCAGCGTAAAATGGCAGCTTGACACTGCTGTGTTTCGTATGGTGAGTGTAGAGAACCGGAGACCCTTTTTACTGGAAACGAGGCATTCCATCTTATTCCTCACGGTTGACAACGTATCTACATTTTGATTCGTAATCGAAGATAAATGTAAATGTCTATGGATTACAGCAACCACTTACCATCAGGTGGACCGTGTTCTCGTTTGTCACCCTTATCCTATACAAAAAAGTAAGAGCATTGAACTTCAAATTATAATACTTGCCCTAAATCATAAAGTAAATGGAGCTAGTGACTTAATTTAACTTCAAACTATAATACTTACACACGATACGTAATAATCGATTTTAATTGAGCACAAAGTGATTTTGCGTGAGTTAAGCTCTGTTAAGTTACAGTACTTTATATTTTATAAACCTCAGTAACTTTAATCGATTTACAATAGTTAATTGACACGAACTTCTCCGTTTTAACAAGTCAATTGTTAAAAGATGAACATGATAGCAAAATCACTAATAACAAAATGTTATATGTATTTAAAACTAGCTGTTCCCTACGACTTAGTCCGCGTGGATTTTATTACGATTGGATTTCATGGGTTTTAATTTTTTGCGCGGCAATTCTTTTTATAAAATAAAAGTAGTCTAAGTTACTCAAAGTTACTTAAGTCCCGTCAAAGTCAGTCCAGCCATTTCAGATATTCGTCAGAACAAATAGACAGAGAGCTAGACAAAAATTTAAAAATGTGTTTATAAGTACCATATATACTTACATATTATGTATTTAATACAAAAGCTGTTACTTTGACATTACAGACACTTCAATTTTATTTATTTGTATAGTTTGTTATATTTAAAAATTTGCTGATAGTTGTAAGTTATAACACAAAAACTATTATTGTACCTAATGACGTATAGTGTAATAGCAGTAAGCGGTGTAAGAATATCCACTACCATATGTCTTTTCTATTCAAAATATAAGAAACAAACTGTACACAAAGTGAATTTTTATTGTGTCACTGTTTAGTAAAAACCACACACGGTTATGCCGTCCTGTGGTTGTCTTAAGAGACAATAGAAAGAAACAAATCAGGAGATGGTCAGCGGCGTCTTTTTGAGAACAATTAAAATGAATAAAATGTGTGGTTGCTAACCCGTCTGCCAAACGTGGCAACTATATCCCCCATTTGGAAATCTGTGCGGGAGCACTGGAATTGTACGACTTTTTAGTGGCTGTATCGATAACGATAAAGGTATATTATTACAAGCATATTATATCTATATAAAAATGATTAAATTACATTTGTAAGTCGACATCTCGTTTGCGCAGTGGCTAAGCGTTTAGTTGCAGTGCTGTTGGGCCACAGGTTGGAAACCCGCACGGAAAAATATTTATTAAAGCTTTTTTCCTCTTTTTGAATTCTACTTTGTCTACGTCCAATTTACCGTTGTAGAATACTAGAGAAAATCCTAATGTTTTTTCATAACAATACTTTTTCCCCTTTCAAAATCGTCTCTTGGTCTTAAAAGTCTATTATAGAGACATCATGGTCTCAGACAGATGGCGTAAAATAAAGCTTAAATTTTTCAGACCAGTTACGATAGCCAAGTTTAAAAATGTTATTAAACTTGAAAGCGGGTAATGAAAAATAGCAACCTGTAACTAACCTTATAATGATTATGGAATGTAAAAAACAAATATTGGATTACATTAGTCCACAAGTTACTACTGTTATTTACCACATGCTCGGCGATGAATGAATACAGCGTGAGGAAACCTTCATGTCTGAGGAATAAAAATATTGCGAAGACGTGTAAAGTCCGCCAACACGCACTGGAGCAGGCGGCCTACTTACTCCATAAACCTCCCAAAACGAGATGAAACTTGTGACCAACAGTAATAGGTCTATATACTGTAACTTTACTTTTTGTTTATATTATTCATATGGTTGTGCCAGTGTCCAGTCTTCTTTCATTTCTGAGAGGGTTGTAATGTGGGAAAGACTCAGAATTTACAAGTTCTTCAGTTTTTTTTTTTATTTCACATACGTAAAAAACTTTCTAACGATGTTTTTGATTCACTAACAAGCACGTGTTACGTAAACCATCACTTATCACAAAAAAAATAACTGCGAAAGGCTGAACTATCACGGAACCACGGCTTTTGTAATATGTTGGCAACCACTATTTATGGTTACCAACACCACTCGTCAAAAAATTGTGTACTCCTAAAAAAGGTGTTAAATCATTAATACATTGTATATTCATCAAATGTCCACACAGCGACAGCATATCAAAAGTCCACAGTTGAACATAAGCCTCCGTCGTATAACCTCTTTGAGGGGATATTTGAAATAGTTGCAAGCGGAAGCTTAGCAGGCGTATTGTCAACCGCAATGTTTTAATATTTTGAGTCTTTATTAGGAAGATGTCGCTGTCCATCCTCAGTTTGATTTCCCTCTATCGTTTCTTATCACACCGACGGGATGGTATGAATTTGTGCATTACACCTCTACTACATGTCCAAGAACAAGCTTTAATTAAGATACTAAAACCACATTGTAATCCAATATTAAAGAGGTTGGTAATTTTTATTCATCTGTGTTTACAGGACAAACACTACCTGTGTATAATGGCATCGGACTCCCCGGATCAGAACCTCACTCAATACTTTAGTTTGTGCAACGACTTCATACATGCGGCGCGTCTCAGGGATGGCAATGTACTTATTCATTGGTGAGTTTTTTTTTCTTGTTTTATTGTAACCACCTGCATACGTCTCAGTGCTGGGCGATGTATGCATTTCATTTGAGATAGACTCATATCACTTGTGAGGTGGTTTTAGGGCTCGGCTCACCGTGTTGCCCCAGGGAAAATCATAACTTAGAAAAATGTTTGTGTCATAAACATGCTGGTTTCTGTTATATACTTATAATTTTTATAGGATAAAAGTGACTAGCGATCACACAGTCAACCTGATGGTAAGTGGATGCTGTGGCCCATAAACATCTACATCTATCATCGTTTGCGAATCAAAATGCAGATGCGTTGTCACCCGTGAGGACTAAGATAGAATGCCTCTTTTCCAGTAAAAAGGGTCTCCGATTATCTACACTCACCATACGAAACACAGCAGCATTAAGTTGCAATAACTGCAATAACTGCAGCATGGCTCTATCACGCTGCAGCATGGCTCTACCACGTTGTAATGTCATGCCATGAATAACGTTGCAGCGTTACCTAGTTATTCAAATAACATTGCCTGTATCTTTGCAGTGAAACCAATAAAAGAGTAATTTAACAGTTTATATTCCATCGTAAAATGCTTGTGTAAAGAAAATATTAAAATAATCTATGTGAAAGCCAACGAAGTGCAGGTTGTTAAAAAGCAATAAAGTAATATTTAGTATTATGTTATCGTTAATCGTCGCAGGTCAGGGCTCGAACGAGGCATTCCATTTCAGTCTTCAGTGGTAGCAAGGCAACTGCATTTTGATTCTTAATCGAGGATAAGTGCTCATGTGCTCATAGACATGGGTCATTACATTCACTTACCATCTGGTGAACTGTGTGTTCGTTTGTGAGTAACAAACGAACACATAGTTTCACAGTTGTTTTTGTTTATTTATTTATTTATTTTATTAGGCTCTCACAACAATGAGTACACTGTTACATACATATGGAATTACATCACAATTATTAAAACTAAATGTCCCATTACTTATAAGAGGGCACCACATGCATAAAAAAAGAGACTTTACGTTGATTGTTCATCTTTATATATAAAAATTACGTGTCACGTTGTTTGTCCGCGATGAACTCCTAAACTACTGAACTGATTTCAATGAAATTTTGCACACTCTGTGCAGTTCTGTCCAACTTGAGAGATAAGTGACAGTCAATATTTTTTTTATTATGAATTTAAGGATTTTTAAAATGAAGGGTCGTCGAAAAGGGCAGAACAACGTCTGCCTGGTCAACTAGAACTCTATAAAAACAAATTACAAGATTATAAATGAATAATATGATTAAGTTACAAAATGTTACAAAAGATGCGAGTTCTGAAAAGATGTGATTTCTCAGTTCTTTTCGTTTGTTACGGACGGCTTTTGGATTTTATTAAGATCCCATGAACATCAAAGGTTTGTTTGCCTCGACATTGAGTTAGAAATCAAATAATGGAAATGGCTGTTTGCCAAAAACAGCTCCATATTATTTTATTTAAACGAAGAAAACACCATCATAAATATAGCAATCTACAGCAGATTATCATAGTTTTATTACGTGATTTAATCAAACAGTTAATTATATGGGTGTACCTTTAGTTAACTATCAGCATTCAGTTGAAGCACAGTCAATTCACATTAAGTAATATTTAACAAAAAGTTATTTTATCGATATTCAGCCATTTGCGGCTATATTTTGTATTAGGTTATATGTACACAGTTTCAAATTATGTTCAAAATTTAACTTCAATTGGATTATTTGCTTTTTTTACGCTAAGACAGTATGATTTACGATCTAAGGCTGCATCACCACATACCACTACTGGCTTATAATTAGTTAAAAAAATCTTAGCTTCTTATCTTCTTCTTCTTGTCGTTATAATCATCAACAATAAGAATTAACAGATAATTTGCAGTATAATAATTATTAATTTATTACATGTTTATTTAGTTTTGTAAAAATCTTACCAAAACTGTTTAAAATTCTTCAGTATATTGTGGAAGCGGTTTACAAACATAAATTGAGTGTTGACAAATTGATACTAGCCAGACCCAGAACATTATATTATGTAGTTACAAATATTTTGTCCGGTATGAAAATGGAAACTGCGACCGTATCGTCGCAATCAAAAACTGTCAGTCACAATACTTTCAAACCATTATAAAAGCCGCTCTACTCTCTTTAGCTTTAAGGTATTTTGTCTTAAAGTATTTATAATATATTTAAAATACTAATCCGCCCGCAGACATACAGTACATATACTTTACCTCCATATATTTGGAAGTTTTGATTTAAAAACATGGCAGAATTTCTGAAATACTATGTGATGTACTTTTTGAATTTTCAAATTAGCACAGCTTTAATTTCGGTTAAAAGGTAAAGTTCGGTAAAAATTGTAGCCTATATATGTACAGCTTAGATATAGGAGCTTTTTATCACTATGCTATTACTCTATACATTTTCACTTCACCCTAATAGGTATACATGCCTGTATATACTATGGATGCAGGTGGCTCAGGAGTTCAGCAGTGGATTTGTGAAGGGTTGTAATGAATGAAAAAAATTATATACGAGTAGATGTACGTCCCACCGCTGAGCACAAACCTCTTATTATTTTCTTTGTAATGAAAACTTACATATTTGTAGTACCGGTGTGCTTATTATATAGAAAGTATTCATAGGTTTATATCGAACTCACGATATCCTGGCAATAAATCCTAAGTCGTAAATTTGTTATTTGGTCGGTAGACGGTGACTTTAATGTTTTTATGTACTAAAGTACTAAAGGAAAACCCCTACTCAAACTGTGTCATTTTGCTAATGCTCGTTTTTATTTCGTATTTTTTTTATTATTCTAAGTTACGTAATGCTTTTTATATTCATTATTAAGTGGCAAAGCTTGCGAAGACACTTATTGATTTCACGATGTCTGTCCGTCTGTCCGTGTGTCCGTCTGTCCCACGATTATCTCGAGAACGGTTTCAAATTTTCAAATTTTGTTTTCAGCAATCAATTACTGATCACCCAGGCATCTGAACCTCCTATTTTGAAACTGATTGCTCATGCGCAACCGTTAGAAACCGCTACAAAGCTGATTGCTTCGCCACTTTGCTATGCTGTTAGCTAGCTAGGTTTATTTAAGACTAAATGTTCAATGGCAAAAAATTCCTTAACACATTTAAAGTTCTTGAAAAATAGTTCTGATTAATGTGAAAATTTTAAATTAATCAAATTTAAAATTTTCACATTAATTGTAAATTTGATTAATTTAAAATGTGAAAATTTTAAATTAATCAAATTTAAAATTTTCACATTAATTGAATCTTAATATATTTTCGCAATGTTTCCATTGCTTTGTGGCATCATCACTATGGGTGAATTTAGAATGAGATATCATAAACACTATCATTATCATAATCATTACACCCTTCACAAGTCCACTGCTGAACATTGGCCTCCCCCAAGAAAAGCAACAAAGCACGGTCCTGAGCAACGAGCCTCCATCAACTTCCTGCATGTCTAACCAGGTTGTCACTCCATCTAGTGGGGGAGGGGGGAGGGGGGCATACACTTCGTCTACCGGTACAAGGCTGCTACCATTAATAATTAATTTATTTGATACGTGTTATCCGCGTTAGTATAAGAAATACTAAATAAGTAGGTACTGTATATCCAGACCGGTGCAGGGTAGCAGCGGCAAAATTGCGAGCTGGTGCGAGCCGTCTGCAAGCGTGATGATTAAGGCATATCCTTCATACAACGGGCATGTCCATGTCTAGCAGTGGACTTTTAGGGCTGATGATGAAGAATAAGAACATTAAAAAAGTTCCAAAAATATTTCTTCAATTTGAGGAAAGACATTCCATAATCATCACGATAATCGTACCTAATACCAACAGCTGAACTTAACACTTCACTGTTCGGTTTCCAGACACAATAGTAAGACAATAGCATTGTATCATATGTGGCTCATGGGACAATGAATGGCTTAATATTCTTCAACCTTAACCTAGGTAATCTCTACCTGTAATTTAGATAAGACTTTCATAAGATGTCAATTACTTTAACATTCTTTTTTATACATTTTTTATACGTGGTAGTGCCATGCTGCAGCTATATTAGTAGTATAGTTGTAGCACGAATCGCTCGGCTCGACCGGGGAAAGACCACGCTGTCACAGAATACCAGCGTAAAATAATAGTTTAACGCTGCTGTGTTTCGTATGGTGAGTGTAGAGAACCGGACCCATTTTACTGGAAAAGAGGCATTCCATCTTAATCCTCACGGGTGACGACGCATCTGCATTTTGATTCTTTATTGAGAATAAATGTAGATGTCTATGGGTCACAGCAACCACTTACCATCAGGTGGACTATGTGCTTGTATATCACCCTATCCTATATAAAAAAAAAACATTCTAAGACCAACATTTTCCCAACAGCTTAGCAGGGATGTCACGAAGCGTGACCGTGGCTGTCGCATACATTATGTCGGTGACACCTCTCACGTGGCGCGAAGCTTTGAAGGTGGTGAGAGCTGGACGCGCAGTAGCAAATCCTAACATGGGCTTCCAGCGTCAGCTGCAGGATTTTGAAACTTATAAACTAGTCGAGGTATCTAACATTGTATCTGCAAATGTTATTCATGTTATTTCTGTTGAAAAATACCATATTATTTGTAAGTAGTCATTCATACATCAGCCGTGATTGCGTCGGAACAGCGGCTACGCAAACTATTTGAAATTACATGCATATATTGATTCGTATCGTGAATTTTAAAGAAAATATTAGCCCAACAAATGTATAGTGTTATAAAATATCAGCCGCTGCTAAGCACAGGTCTTCTCACTCTCATTTTTAAGGTTTTTAGAGCAAGGTCTCTACCTTTACCCACCTAGCTTTATGTGTATACAGATGACACAGCTCATGCTATTCGGACGATTCACCCTCCGTGGCAATTTGTGAGAGTATTGTTATATTGATTAATTTGAGTTCGTAACCGCTATTACACTAGTGTCGTAAACCGCTCGTAGCACGAGGTTTTTCAGTTTATAAGCTTAGTGATGTGTTTACTCCATATCGTTAAATATGTAGGGTTAGACTTGAAGTTAATATCGAGCCAAGTCAAAGGAGAGATGTTGCGACAAAGATCGAGGACGACACAGAAACATGTTTGTACGAGGTCATTGCTCTAGAATATTTTCTCATTCTTTTTTAAAAGCGTCTTGGTTTTTGGTCTGTTATCCTTTTTCCCTGCCAGTTTCGGTTTGCAATACTGGCATTCACTATAGTTGGAGTAATTAACAAGAAAATTAGTAATGTTAATAGAGTTGCTAATATTGTGAATATTGGCAACAT
The DNA here is from genome assembly GCA_033319125.1 of Parnassius glacialis. Taxonomy (NCBI): domain Eukaryota; kingdom Metazoa; phylum Arthropoda; class Insecta; order Lepidoptera; family Papilionidae; genus Parnassius; species Parnassius glacialis. The sequence goes on from JAVANC010000018.1 coordinate 30,417,625, forward strand.
ATTTTTAGAAAGTGCTTTTAAACATTGCTTAGCACAGGCATCAATTTAATGTTATCGCAAATATCTGTTATCACAGGAAAGAAGACGTCTAAAAGAGAGGTATCCGTCACTAGCGCTAGCTGACAGCGATCTAGCAGAATGCCGAGTGATGTTGGACTCTTATCAAGACATGCTCAAGCAGAAGACAATCTGTGAGGGCAAGTGCGCCATGGGGCGGCAGTGTCCCACCGGTAACATTGTTCACGTTGTTTCTTATTAATTGAGTGTTTAAATTTTTATTGGAACGAAGTTCTTTATCGGACGGTACGGGTTTGGCGGATGGGAGCTAGGCGACAAAAAGTGTAAGATTTTTTCGTCACTACCCCTAGTGTCATAGTGTAGACGGCCTTGGCGGCGAAATAAGGAAGTGGATATTATTCCATCTCACTCGCACTTTTTCTTATCTTGCCATGAAAGTAATATTATTTTATTTCAAATGACACTTCATTTTAATAGACTTTAGCAATTCATTTATTTGTATTTGTTAATCAATAATATGATACCTACGTTTATCAATAATCATATACTACGCAAGGAACTTCGTTCCAACCGAGTGTTCCACGACATTCACGCAATTTTTATATTATTTGTATTTAAACCAACGATTAAGATTTTAGTGTTTCTCTGATGGTAGGTACCTACGTGATTGTGACTAACGCCGTTCATAAACAACTGCTACACCAGGGGAATTGCAAGTACGCTGCCGGCCTTGTGTTTTTCAATTCAATGGTTTACGGTTCGGACACTAGAATACTTGTGTATATCCGAATGTGAGTGCATTTAACGAGAACAAATGTTTTAGGTTTTATCTCTTTTCATCTAAGATAAAGTCCCTCAGCAAAGACATAGCAGAGCTTTTTCCTAGCTATTTAAACTATGTCTTTTTTTATAGGATAGGGGTGAAAAACGAGCACACAGTCCACTTGATGGTAAGTGGTTGCTACGGCCCATAGACATCTACATCTATCCTCTGTTACAGATCAAAATGCAGATGCGTTTTCACCCGTGAGGACTAGGATGGAATGCCTCATTTCCAGTAAAAAGGGCCTCCGGCCACCTGCACTCACCAAGCGAAACGCAGAGGTAAACCTCTACTTCACGCTGGTATTCTGTGAGGTCGTGGTACCACCCCGGTTCGAGCCGGCTTATCCATGCGACAGCAAAAGCTGCCACCTGGCTCTACCACTCCAGTCTTCAGGCGTTGTTTCTCGTTTATTTGTTGTAGAGTCCACATATTCAGAACGTTATGCCGATATACTGACATACTGCGATATGGTTAAGTGTGAACTCGTTTTTGTCCCTCACTTTTGATACACTAGTAATCATCACCATCATTACAGCCCTTCACAAGTCCACTGCTGAACATAGGCCTCCCCCAAAGAATGCCACAAAGCACGGTCCTGAGCCACCTGCATCCATCGACTTCCTGCATGTCTTACCAGGTCGTCACTCCATCTCGTGGGGGGACGCCCTACACTTCGCCTACCGGTACGAGGCTGCCACTCGAGAACCTTTCTTCCCCATCGGTTGTCGGTTCTTCGAGCTATATGGCCGGCCCACTGCCACTTCAGCTTACTAATCCGTTGGGCTACGTCGGTTACTCTGGTTCTACTGCGGATATCCTCATTCCTAAGTTTATCACGCAGAGAAACTCCGAGCATAGCCCTCTCCATAGCTCGCTGAGCGACCTTGAGCTTCCTCATATGGCCAGCAGTGAAGGACCACGTCTCAGTTCCGTAAGTCATCACTGGCAACACGCACTGGTTGTACAATTTCGTTTTAAGGTTTTGAGGTATGTCTGACGAGAAGATGTGTCGTAGCTTCCCGAACGCTGCCCAGTTGAGTTGAATCCGTCGATTGACCTCTCGGTCGAAGTTGAACTTACCTAATCGGACTGTTTGTCCCAGGTAAATATACTCGTCAACAACTTCGAGCTTAGTGTTCCCAACAACTATTGTAACAACTGTGACATGGACGTTAAACATAATTTTTGTTTTATCCATGTTCATCTTAAGACCTATCCCTTGGGAGACACTATTAAGGTCATTGAGCATAATGCTTAGGTTCTCCAGTGCAGCTTCTTCTGCCATAAGGACTATACCGTCGGCAAATCGAAGGTGAGTGATGTACTCGCCATTGATGTTAATACCGCATCCTTTCCAGTCAGCTTGAAAACGTCTTCCAATGCAGCGGTGAAGAGTTTCGGGGATATAACGTCACCCTGTCTTACACCTCTCTGCACTACACACTACACTGCACTACATACTACACTAGTCATACGGTATGGTTGAAATGGGCATCTAAACTTAGAATTAGGAAACAAGTACTCCATACGGTACACCTGATCAAGATGACTAAATTTGGACCCGGCCATATATGCCACAAAACTATAAACTTATATGCTACTATTTGCTACAAAGTTTTCTTCGATTATCGTGTCACTTCCACATTCAAACTTCTCAAGACGTAGTGCATCTACCTCCCATTGATGATCGGGAAAAACTGACTAGAGATGTGACTCGGTATATCAGCTATCGTATCCTATCATCCGCGCGATGTATGGCCAAGAGACGGGGTTACTCGACATCCTCCGATTCGCAAGTTACGTAGATATGTTACACACAAATCCTGCGGAAAATTCAATTACTTTATTTCATCTAAGAATAATAACGTATAAATAAAATAATCTCTTTATAAGTATAATAGCTATAATCATTTAAACATTTCCTCAGTCACTGTCCATTCGGATCCTTTTGACTCCAGTCGAATTAGTATTTCTAGTTTCGGAGCCGCTGCGACAAAAATTTAAGGAAACTAATATAACTAAACTATGGCCTCTCAATATTAGTTTTACAAAAATAAGTGATATTAATTCTGTAAATACTAGGAACAGACACAAGTTAGTAGTACCAGTTGCTCAACTCCACCGAGGCAGTGATTCATTCTTGGGGCGATGTATAAACGTACATTACAACAAAATCCCTGAAAACATACAAAATTTGACCTGCCCAAAGTTCAAAAACTTTATTAAACTAAGTTTTTATAAAAAGATTTATTATAATATTAATGAATTTATGGATGATAATAACCTTTGCGAATAAGGTGATCGCTAAGAAGCTATTTCTAATTTGTTTCTTGTGTTAATTGTGTAACATATATGATTGTAGGCTATTATTAAAAAAAAGAAGTATTTTGCTGGTCCTTCCCTAGACAGAAGTTTTTTCCGAACCAGTGGTAAATAACATAAAAGTGACTTTCAATAAGTATTATTAATAATCTACATTAAATAAAAAAAAATCTGTTTCTGTTTCACACTGATTGCGTTGCACATGGACGAACATCCATTTTAGGCCATACTTATGCTCTTCTTAAGATTAAATGTTACAATGGTATCAGGTGTATGCAGGACTGGGTCGAAGCGACAACCGCGAACCCGGAGGCCGTCGGGTGCCACAGGAACAGAAGCGGGGTCGGCAGGGCTGAAACGGTCTCCGTCCACGTTGTCTACTACGTCCACTGCGTCGGGCTACAGACCTCGCTCATCGCCAGCTGGCCTCTACAGCTATACTGGCCGTAAGTAAAATTGCGATTGTTATAGTTAAGCCGGCTATATCACATGTTGGCCGAGTGAAGGCGAGTACCAACGTAAAGACAGCCCATTTTTCTAACATCGCCATTGCTCGTCGACGCTCGTCTAACTGGCCGAGGGCAGGTGAGCGCCAACGTGTGTACGGGTCGTTTGGCAATGTCGGGTTTTCTGCACAAATCAAAGGCGCTCGCCTGCACTATGCACTCGGCAAGTCGCATCCGCACCATGACCATGACCATGTCAGTTACAGTTTGGCGTCCGTCCCGGTGAGATGACCTTAAAACGAAAACCTTAAAACGAAATTTTACAACCAGTGCGTGTTGCCAGTGATGACTTACGGATCTGAGACGTGGTCCTTCACTGCTGGCTGGATAAGGAAGCTCAAGGTCGCTCAGCGAGCTATGGAGAGGGCTATGCTCGGAGTTTCTCTGCGTGATAAACTTAGGAATGAGGATATCCGCAGTAGAACCAGAGTAACCGACATAGCCCATTAGTATTAGGATTAGTAAGCTGAAGTGGCAGTGGGCCGGCCATATAGCTCGAAGAACCGACAACTGATGGGGAAGAAAGGTTCTTGAGTGGCAGCCTCGTACCGGTAGGCGAAGTGTTAGGGCGACCCCCCACGAGATGGAGTGACGACCTGGTAAGACATGCAGGAAGTCGATGGATGCAGGTGGCTCAGGACCGTGCTTTGTGGTATTCCTTGGAGGAGGCCTATGTTCAGCAGTGGACTTATGAAAGGCTGTAATGAAGGTTACTTTGTAATTCATTGTGTTTATTTATATCAAACCGTTTTGTCAGCGTACGCCGATAATGCAGCCAATTACTCGTTTTCTCAACTTTTAGAAAGACTTTATTATCAGAAAAAAATATGCTGAATTTATTCTGAAAATTAATTTTAGTCACAATAAAAACATAGCTTGGAAATTGTGTACATTTCTAAAAGTAAAGTAAAGTGTATTTTCAAAATCGGATCATGAGTTGCATATATCCTGTCGAGACACCTACATATTTCAGTTATTTTACAGGATAATGTCTGATCGAATTTTGCTACGAGAAAATGCGACTGATATAGAATATATTTTTGTTTTGCAAAAGAGATCCATTTATAACATTAAACCGAAAGAGTCTCTTAGAGAAATTTTTTACTAAATAAATATATTAACTTCGGCCTACTATGTTTGTATGATTACAAAAACATAAGTAGTTTTAATATGAAAGTGATATATTATATTCTGTAAACACTAGGAACAACACAAGCTAATGTTATATAGTTACTCAACTTTACAGAGTCAGTAATTTATTCATGGAGCAATGTTTACAAATTTTTCACCCAAGTCCCTGACATTAAACAAGGTCTCTCTATTATCAAAGTTAATTATTTTACAAAAGAAAAATTGTATAAGAGTTAATATAATATATATTAATGGTTGATAATAACCCCTGGGAATGAGGTAATCGCTTCTAAGCTGCTTTTAAAACTAGTTTTGTGAGTAATTTGTACATCCTAAGTTTTATTTTACCTAGTCAGGTCATAAATTCTGTCACATGTTTAATATAAAATAATTGAAACAAGTTTATTCATTATGTAACCATTTATATACCAAAATGAACTTAACAAAACATAGATTCTTAACACTAAAGTTAATTCAAAATGACCTCCGTGATTTTGAATACAGGCCTTCAATCTGCGCGGCCAGTCGTCTATCGCAGCACGAACGAGGTCCATATCAATATCGGCGGCTGCCTTAATCAAGGATGTCTTGAGTAACTCCAAATTGGCATGAGGCTTTGAGCACGCCTTTTCCTCCAAGTGTTGCCATATCTTGTAATCTAACGGATTCAAATCTGGACCGGAGGACGGCCAGTCTTCGTGCCGGATGAAGTCGATTTCACGCGCCGCCAGCCAGTTTTGTGTGCTCTTCGCTCTATGAGCTGGCGTCGATTCTTGTTGGAATACCCAGTGCCTATTATTGAACATGGTATGAGAAACAGGTTCCACAAGGTTCGTCAGGACTGTATTTTGATACACAACTGCATTCGTTTTTACACCTTTCTCACAAAAATGTACCTCAGTTAAGCCCCAATAAAAAACTCCCAACCATACCATGAGCGAGGATGGAAAATGACCTCGTTGGACACGCGGAATACGGTTGCTCGCTTCTTCACTACTGTATGCGTACACCTTATCATTTTGTTTGTTGTAGCTCTCTTATACGGTAAAAATTTTTTCATCCGAAAAAAGAATTTCCCGATATTTTTTTCCCGCGTACCGCTTCAACAAAGCGCGGCATCTCTTCAGTCTCAAGTCCATTAGACGAGCATTCAAACGATGTCCTGTTTTTCTTCGATATGCCCGAAGCCCTAAGTCTTCATTTAACACCCTTTTCACCGTGGTTCTGCTTAACCCCATTTGAAGGGCCAACAGTTTCTGCTTACGTTTGGGATTTCTTTGAATGCGCGCCTTCACAGCTTTTATCACTGCTGGAGTCCTAACAGACCGAGGGCGACCCCTTCTTGACCTATCATCTACACTAGAGTCTTCATTGTATCGTTTGATGGTACGATAAACGAATCTTTGGTTTGGTTATATTCAAATTTTTCAGTATGTCAAAAATTTGAATTGGCGCGTAACCGCAACGATGCAACGCAATAACTGCAACCCGGTCTTCTTTAAGCGTCCACTCCATATTTAAAAATGAGTAAAATACTAAAAAGTATACAGTTTTATTTTCATTAACAATTCGAAATTTGAATTCAATAAACTTTTTTGTGGCCAGCATTCTAAAAGAAAAGTTTTTACTGTGTGACAATACTTATGACCTGACTGTGTATATTTTTTTATAGGATAGGGTGACAAACGAGCACACAGTCCACCTGATCGTAAGTGGTTGATGTGGCCCATAGACATCTACATTTATCCTCGTTTACGAATCAAAATGCAGATGCGTTGTGACCCGTGAGGACTAAGATGTAATGCCTCTTTTCCAGTAAAAAGGGTCTCCGGTTCTCTACACTCACCATACGAAACACAGCAGCGTTAAGCTGCTATTTTACGCTGGTATTCTGTGAGATTGTGGTCCTTCTCCGGTCGAACCAACCCATTCGTGCTACAACTATACTACTAATATAGCTGCAGCATGGCTCTACCACGTTGAAGAGCCATGCAAGTATATTATTTACTTTGAAAGAAGTATCGTTTGCTTGCTAGTTCTTCCCAGGATAGATAGTTAAAGGTAAATTAAATTTGGTTCAATGAAAATCAATTGTAATTTTTTCATTAGTGTGAGCGTTTTTATCACGTTTTACGTCAAGCATAGAAATAAAAATAATAAACCCGATATAATGAAACTTTGAAAACATTCCAAATGAAATCGCACATAATTTGCTTCTTGGCATGGTTGTACTGTAACTTGTAAGAGGATATACCAGCCAGTAACACGGTGCAAGTTACCAATTGCCTGTGCAACACATTTAGAACCGATCGTAGATTGTGAACTGATTTTAATGATTCTTTTTTTATTAAATAAGTGATACTTTATAGATGGTCCCATATAAGTTTAGAGAAAAATTTCCACCTAAAATAGGAAAAGAAGTTTTAATGATACTATTTAGATGATATTGAGATTGTGTTATTTATTAGGCCACACAAAACACATGGTATTAACTTTTAATAAGACTTCATAGAACTAAAAACAATAGAATAAGTTACATTCTGAGAATTACTTAAAACAAATAATAAACGAAATAAGCGGACCATGTGCACATTTGGCGGCAGCTTGCCAATTCGGACAACCAAATGCGAAATCGGTGGACCAGCCCACAAATATCATTTGTTTTTTATGGTTGTTAAGATTTGTGCCCAAAATCGATTTAAGAATACAATACAATATCCTATGAAATATGCTTGTTTTAAACATCTTTTTATATCTTTTAATATACAGAATATTACATTACAATACAAAACTAAAACAATGTACTTATATTGCATTAGTTTTTAAATTATATTTTATATATGACTAAATTTATAAACATTAAATGTACACTTGTAAAACTAAATGATATCCAAGAAACAAAACGTTATCAAACCCCAAATAGGTACATAATCTTAATTCGATTTATATGACAATACACAAAATTATTTAACAGTGGTAGAGCCACGCGGCAGCTTTTGCTGTCGCACGGATGGGCCGGCTCGGGCCGGGGTGTTACCACGACCTCACAGAATACCAGCGTGAAGTAGAGGTTTACCTCTGCGTTTCGCTTGGTGAGTGCAGGTGGCCGGAGGCCCTTTTTACTGGAAATGAGGCATTCTCGTTTGTCACCCTTATCCTATAAAAAAAAATTATCCTTAGGATCATACCAATATTTTTGGCCATAGCCGCCGCCGCGTTGTCTTCGTACTATTTTCTGCCGACTTCCAAAAAGGAGACGGTACTCAATTCGAGTGTATGTTTTTTTTTTTTTTTTATGTGTGTTACCTCATAACTTTGTACTGGGCGAACCGATTTCGATTATTCTTTTGTTATATGAAAGCTGATAAATCTCGTGTGGTCCCATATGAATTTGATCAAGGTCAGACCAATGGTTATTGAGTTATTCTCAAATAACCTATATTGAAGTCGGCTGTACAAAATTTTTAATTTTAAATTATCTAAGTCATAATTTGTACACAACAAGCCATTGATGGACTCATTAGACAGCCTATTTCATTGGTTTTTTGATTAGATCAATATGCGAAAATATGCGCCAAGGAATGGCTCAAGAATGGGGTGGTGATGAAATAGTAAAGATAGAAGTGCATAATGATGGAAATCGCCATGCAGTAGATAAATGATTTGTTTGAAACCTAAAAGAAAGGAATAGGTTAGCAAATTCAGAAATGTGAAATCAGTAAAAAGTTCGGGAGAACTTCCTAGTATTCTCAAAAATCGTGAAAAATTCTATACGTTTCGGTAAATCGATAGAAATATAGCTACTATCCTGTATTAACGTCTAATATCGATGTAATAATATTCCCTAACCCATATCATCTCGTGGGTTACAACACCCAGACGACAGAGGAAATCAAACTAGATGATGGGCGGCACTGTCTTATTAATAACAACTGAAAATAAAAATCTACGGTTGCCAACCCACATCCACGTCGTCAAATTTCGTAACTATGACAATATCGTCCGTATGAGACAATCTATGGGAAAGACGTACGTTCAGCAGTGGCCTTTTAATAGACTGCCACGGTCACGGTTAATGGTAGAAATACCGAAAAATCGATAGGTTCAGTGTACCATTTACAGGTGTGGCCGTAGCCATCGTATGCATTTAGGGACACAGTGAGGCACAGCACTCATGTGGTGGAGGACTGCAAGCCGCGTACCAAGCTAGAATATGCAAGGAACTGGGATGTCATTTTGCAAGCTTTTCGCATTTAATACACTGTGCAATTGAAGTGAGAAACTAAATATAATAGAATACTAAATATGCAAGCATAGGTTGTTTGTGATATATTTATTTACATAACATTATATTCATAAATATTTATTACTATAATACAAAAAACTAAATCTGGAAACTTAAATTATCGTACAGTCTCACTCCCAGCGGTATAGTGTCTAAGAGCGTTATCACTCTAAAGTCTTTAAGCAATAAAAGAATAGCCCTCTTACCAGTGGCAACGATTGTCGCGAATAGTTCCTTTAAGAACACGGACCGATAGCGTCTAAAGTAAATGGCACAAATTTGTGATCATCTCTCATCGCTCAAAGACTTTGCTACTTACTTAGTTTAACCACCTGTGATTCCACACCGGCTCTAGACGAGCTACCCTTGTCATGAGAAATTGCCAATGTCAGGCTGTCTTACTTCAAAATTAAATGTAAAAATTTTCCTAAAGCTATCTGAAAATAAATATTAATGTCCTTTAAAATATCCGAAAACTTCCCAGACTTGACTCAAGCAAAGTAAGTATATAAATCTAGATACAAAAGATAATACTTTGAAAGAAAAAGAGCAATGTAATTAATTAAGATATACTTACAATGTGTCAACATGGCTTAAAACGAATAAAATTTTGTTTTCAAATCAAGTTTAATATTATCTAATAACAAGGGTGCACCTAGCAGTTAGATGTAGCGATTCCGCACTAAACGTTTTTATTCCTGAAGAAATATGATTGAAATTTTGAATTAAACTATCTCTGTTAGAACCAGAGAAATATCTGAAAATAAAAAACAAATTTAAATAAATGGAGTATTAATAGGGTAATTTAAATTTTTAAAAAGTTTCTCTTTTAATGGGGACGCAATTGTTTTATCAAAATGAAAATGGATTTAGGTGAAAGTAAATTATTTTTGAAGATAGATAGATAGAAGATATTAAAAACACTGAAAAATGTATGTCATTTGTGTTATAATGTCCCATTAATAATAAAATTGCGAATTTCTACGGTGGGCCAAAAGCCGAAATACTTTTGATATGACAGTGGTTCTTATGTATATTTAATCTCCTTTTACCTTTTAACAGCCTTATGTAGGGAGGAAATCTGGCTGTGAATGTACAGGAGCGACGATATTCATCTATACAAATAAATAAAATTGAAGTGTCTGTTTGTAATGTCAAAATTACGGCTTTTTACTAGATACATATGAAAGTATATACGATACTTATAACAAAAAACACAACTATTAAAATTTTTGTCTGTCTGTCTGTTTGTTCCGGCTAATCTCCGAAACAGCTGCACCGATTTCGACGAGATTTTCACTAGCAGATAGCTCATGTCACAAGGAGTAACTTAAGCTACTTTTGTTTCAGAAAAATAATTAGGGTTCCGCGCAAAAAAGAATTAAAACCCCAAATAACACGCGGGTGAAGTCGCGGGGAACAGCTAGTTATGAAATATAAACAGATCACTACAATATTCAAAAGATTATGCTTGCGCTTTACCATTTTTTTCTATTATAAATTGCAGTTTTTTTGTAACATGTAATTAATTAAAACTATTCTTATTTAATATCGAGTGTATATTACTTTATTTAAAAAATTCAATAAAATTATAATGTGCGTAAAATGTTCAAATAATGCAAGTAATGTAACATAATATAATATATTCGTAGTTATATATTATTTAGCTTCAAATAAAGATGGTTCTTTCTTTTTAATATAATAACAACTAATGTGCTCTTAGTAAAATCAATTATCAATTGCGAAAATACCTAACTAAGCTCCATTTTATGCAGATTAGTCGACTCGTACTCATACACATATTGTGCCTTTAATCATTATGATTGAAAAGGCACATCATTCAGCTAAAAGCTTGATTAATTAGGTAGCTGAAGTACGAGAAAGCTCAAAGCCAGTCGTGGTTAAAAACGATTGTATTTTACGACTGTACGAATGTAAGCTTTCGACATTTAGTTACACACTCATAGTGATGTGTACTTGTAAGTGTGTAACCAAACACATTTCCTAGTCAGAGTACCTGCATTCTACGCTGCGAGTCCTAGGTTCGAGTCAGAGACGGAGTTCAAATTTCTTTTCAGATTTAGTTCTTTTGTACTTGTCTCTGTATCCCTGAAACTATATTTTGGCCTACCTCCGATTTTATCGCATAAGCGTTACAAATCAGTGAGTGTACACAATCATCGAAAATCCTCTTGAGTCCACGTTACCCGCTACAATTAACAACGTATACGAAGATCGTGTTGTTACCGATGGTATTAGCAAGGGCGTATACTAAGTTACCACTAAGTTCGTCCTAACACACACCCCTTTGAATTGCGCTCCCTTTGAATTCCAGAAACCACTCCGGACGCGAGCGGCAAGGCGAGGCGTAAGACGAATGTATACATATTAGCGTCGTGATCGTCTGGCCATTTTCTCGAATGTGTAAACGCGCTATTAACATAATGTTTCAGGTGTGCCTCTTGTGACTCATAAATAAGTCAATTAAGTCAAGTAAGGAGCACTCTCCCACCGAATACTAACGTAAAATAACTATATATTATGATTTCTTTATCGTGGGTAGAAAATAGAATTGTTCATAATGCTAAAGTGACATTTTTAGCTTTTAAAATCTACTGTTAAATATCCATCCATACATCCATTAGTCTATAAAGTCCGCTGTTGAACGAAGACCTCCCGAGATTTTACCACAATTGCCACGATTGCCAAGAGAGTTGACAGCAGCAGATTTCTATAATGTTTTATTATTACCTATCTGGAATATGTTGCTGCTCATCTCCTGTTTCAGTTTCCCTCTGTCGGCTCTTACTGTGGGTGTCCCATAAAAGTGTTAATTGAATTACTGTATACTCACCACCCTGGGTAGAAGTGTTTTGTGCATGCGAAGAATTTATATTTATAGCAGAACAACAGTGCAAGGATATAAATGACTCGCATTTTTGAAAAATCTTTTTCGCATCCAACAGAATGCAGGCTCTAACAGCAATTAAGTACTTCTTTATTTATCTGAGTATGTAGGACAATACATAGTCAAAGTTAAAGTCAAAATATTTTGTATTCAAAATTAGCCTTTACAAAACACTTTTTAAACGTCGAGAAAGCTACTTCATCGCTTTTACAAGTCTTTACTACGGGAGACTGTTAAAAGAAACCACAAGAAACATACAAGTAGACAATTTTTATCCCAAGAGTTACAATTTAATCTTATAAATACAATATATATTGTACATAAGCAAAAAAAATCTACGGAAGCTCCTTAAATCCACGCATTCCTATCTATTAAATATTCATCTAATTTAAAAAAAAATCTTTTCTTTTTAAGAATACTGTTTACAAACACTTTGTTGAGTATATCATGTATGTTTAATAATATATGTGTTAGTAGGAGAGCTTTTGAGAAATTTTATGTAGATTCTAGAGGCACTACGAAAATTTTTTAATTGTCCTTGAAGGACCCCTAAACGACTGTCGACTGTCTTAGTTGAGGTCTGGCTGAAGTGTAGCGGCCCCCTACCAACCCTCGAATTTTTAATAGGAAAATTTCTTTATAAAAAATATTTTTAGGCATTTTGAAATTTTTATATCTTTAAGGAATTAAAAAATAAAAATGTCAGATCAATTAGTAAGTAGTAAAAAAACATTTTGCAATAGTCTGGTTAACATTTGGACCCACCAAATGTTAACCAGACTATTGCAAAATGTTTTTTTAAACAAATGCAAAAAATGTTTTTGGGGCACTCTGAGATTTTGGGAGATCAATATAGGTACTAGTATAGTTGTAGCACAAATGGGTCAGCTCGACCGGGGAAGGACCACGCTCTCACAGAATACCAGCGTAAAATAGCAGCTTAACACTGCTGTGTTTCGTATGGTGAGTGTAGAGAACCGGAGACCCTTTTTACTGAAAAAGAGGCATTCCATCTTAGTCCTCACGGGTGACAACGCATCTGCATTTTGATTCACAAACGAGGATAGATGTAAATGTCTATGGGCCACAGCAACCACTTACCATCAGGTGGACTGTGTGCTTGTTTGTCAGTCGAACCTATAAAAAAAAGTTCCTTGTAAAAAAAATATAAAAATCTATAAATTCAATCAGTTTTATCACATTACGTTAAATTAAAAATCAAATTAATTAAATAAAATCAAATTCTAATTCCAAATCAACTAATACGCAAATATGAGTCTCTGAGGAATGAATACATATTTGTGCCATTTGCTGTAGAAACTATCGGTCCGTAGGGTCCACGTGCGGTGAATGCCTGCCGCAGGGGCAATCTAGGGTGTAAGAGTGGGGATGACCCTTAATTGCCTCCTAAAGGCCGCTACTGACATGCCTGCCGCAGGTGCAATCTAGGAAGCTCAGCGATCGGCGCAATATCGGAGCTGTCTCTACACACACGCCTGCCGTTCAGTATGAGAGTGTACGTCTCGCTGGACGTACGCGTTGAGAATGGCGCCAGTTTTATCCAAATATCAGTAAATCGGTGTACATGCCCCTAGTTGCCCCGACAAAGGTCGACCATACCGGGGCCCATAAGCGGTAGTGGCGACGGACAACCAAGGGTGGGGCCCAATGGCATATGGATTCTTATTATATATAAGGGCTGATAAGCAACAGAAGCTTACCGAATCCCGGAAGTAGGGTCGACCACAAGGCGAAGTCAGGTGGTAAGTGAGGTGTATGTAAGTAGTGTGTTAGAAAGTGTGTATATGTGTAACCTGACGTCCCGATGTAATCGGACAGCAGATCCACAGGCGCTGCTTTTCTCGAAAATGTGCGATCCCTCCAGTGGGCGTTCACCAATTGAAACCTTCTGCTTTTATTTCGCTATTTTAGGTTATCAACTTTATTGTACATGTAATTAACTTCAAATTCAATTAAATCAACGTTCTTCGAAATTAAAACAAATGACACACTGCACAACTTAAGAACTGTCGGTCTAAGTTCAATGTTCCATGTTCCAAGCAAATTAAATATTGCAAAATGCAATTTTAACATGCAATCACTATACAAATTAACGTAAATTACTTGCAAACGAAGTTAAGTTAATCACTCAAACTCAAGAAAAACGCCTCGTCGTTACGTAAAACGAACGAAAATAGACAACAAAATAAGAGGCACTTAACGCGACGTTACAATTCAATATTAACTTGCAAAACCAATTAACCGACCCGGCGTCCGCGCAGACAATCTATTTTTCCATAGGTATATCAGAAAATCACTCAAAACTCTAAAATCAGCCTCGTTGCCACGAACCGTACAAATTAAGACAACGCCATAGGAGGCACGCAACCCAATTAATTCATATTAACTTCCCAAAACAATTAACTCCCGGCCGTCGCGCGACAATTATCGTTCTAGACTAATCTCGACCGCCGACGCCCTCGAATGGAATTCGAGCGAGCGGGGGCCGGCGGTGACCTTGGTAACATCGGATGCACGCGTCGAGCGCGCGTCGTGAATTCAATTTTCAAAAGGTTAATATTTGGCCTAGACATTGGTAAATATATCCTTGACTCTTTTTTATATAGAATAAGGGTGACAAATAAGCACAGTCCATCTGATGGTAAGTGGACACTGTGGCCCATAGACACCCACATTTATCAATAAAACAACCAATTAATTAATAATTACAACCATAATATAGTGCTTGTAAGCTGCAGCATAGCTCTACCACGCTATTTTTAGGCTATAAAAGACAATTAAATATGACTAACTTCACTCGTCATAATTTAATATAACCAATTTATTCTGTGATATAACTTAACTTATCTAGTGCTTTGTAACTATAATTGAACTAATGTTACAAATAGCTAGGATAGTTTTCCAATGATGAGTTTTAATAAATTTAATTACTAAAATTTGTATTTATGTTTAATTATTTAGTTAATGACATTTTATTTATATTCCAGCAATTTTAATACTATTGGAAAATATTCTTTCCCATACTAGCCCTTATGATAAGTTAGGTAACAAATCCCAGTAATGTTACTTGTAAGTTACTTGTATTATCTCGAGAACGGTTTCGAATTTTCAAATTCTGTTTTCAGCAATCGATTACTGATCACCCAGGCATCTGAACCTCCTATTTTGAAACTGATTGCTCAACGGCAACCGTTAGAAACCGCTACAAAGCTGATTGCTTCGCCACTTTGCTATGCTGTTAGCTTGCTAGGTTTATTCTATATAAAAAAGAGCCAAGGCTATATATACCGATTCATGGATATTTCGATAAAACTGGCGCCATTCTCAACGCGTGCGTCCAGCGAGACGTACATTCTCATACTGAACGGCAGGCGTGTGTGTAGAGACAACTCCGATATTGCTCCGATCGCTGTGCTCCCTAGATTGCCCCTGCGGTAGGCATGTCAGTAGCCGCCTTAAGTATAGCCATTCGGTGGGGAAACGCAGCCATCGTTCTTGGCACGATTACACAGGGAGTAGAACTTTATGATAATTAAGTTACTTGTTTTAGTTTTTTTTTTTATTATAGTTTTTAATATTTTATTTAATAAAATATTGTATATTTTTAGTTTGCTAATCGACTAAAAAATCTAATTTAACTAAATATTATTACTAAAACTGAATTAACTAATAACAAACTAAAACAAACAAAATAAGAATGCTTCAATTATGATTAATTTAAAAATCCAGTGCTTAGAGAGTATGAAGCCGTGTCAATGGAGTAAGTAAACGGCTGACTCAGCATTCAGCAATGGTTTGCAGGATGTTGTTGGTGCTGGCGCGACAACAGACAGAAGAGCGCTCCGCTTGTGGATGATGCCGTGGAAGTCATCGACCCGCGCTTGCGCAAACATACCGGACGCACTGCAGTAGCGCGGCAGCCCCATCAGCACCCTGAACGCATTATTGTACTGTGCACAAAGATTGCTATATGTCCGACGCGTAAAGTCGGCTCACAGGTTATGTGTGTAAAAGGACTGACACATTTATCCTCGTTTGCGAACCAAAATGCAGATGCGTTGTCACCCGTGAGGACTAAGATGGAATGCCTCTTTTCCAGTAAAAAGGGTCTCCGGTTCTCTACACTCACCATACGAAACACAGCAGCATTAAGATGCTATTTTACGTTGGTATTCAAAAGCGCCCTCTATCAAGGCTCAGACTCAGCAGGATTATATCATCCATAAACTCAAGTTGTTTACGCAAACGCCGTTAATACGACATCCGATATTAGTAGTTCTGCTAAGCACAACCAGGACCCTGTTTGTATAGAGGCGAAGTAGGCTGGGAAATGTATTTATCTGCCTCACCCCCCACTCCAACTTGTACTCCTCCGTAAATGTCTCTCACCATCATAATTATGTCAGTATTTGAAAAGTGACGTTAATTTCTAAGGTATTGTCCAGTTTCAGTTACTTCCAAAGAATCTCATATGGAACCATGTTGAAGGCATTCTTGAGAAATAGGAAACACGCGTTAAATAGAGTTTTCGTGATTATTGTACTATACTGTCTGCATACGACATAAGATGGCACTATCAGTTGACAAACCGGGCCTGCAGCCAAACTACACGTCATTAAGCTTAAAGTTTGCGAGCGAGGACATGATACCTGCTACGAACACCGTTGCGTGGGGTGAGACCAGCAAGTGACAAAATTAAATCTTTAAACATAACATAAACACTCCCGTCTGTTACCCGGAGGGGTAGGTAGAGACTACAGACTTCCATTTGTGACGATCCTGACACACCTCTCTCACCTCCTTTACATCAGTAGTACTCTTAATCTGGCTCATCTTCAATATATCGTCAATTTGGTCGATAAACTCTAGGACATCCCTTCCTGACTCTGCGACATAGATTTTCTATGTCACTCTTTCCTCGTTCATTCTTTCTACATGACCAAACCATCGAGGCATTCCTATCTTAATCCTGGTCACAACATCATCTTGCAAACCACACTTTTCTCTTATCACACAATTTCTCACCCTGTCATTCAGATTCAGCCTTAACATACTCCTTAATGACCGCATTTCTTCAGCATTTATTCTATTCTCTTGCTTCTTCTGCCACACCCAACTTTTACTACCATAATTAAGGTATACCGCGTTGTAAATTGCCATACGTGCCTTTTTTGACACATTCTGACTTTCCGCAATAGAGGGTAGAGCTCCATTTATTCTATTTCCTGCGTTTAATCGCAGTTCTACGCAGGCGGGATGATAAGTAACTAGCCACTGCTATTTAAAAAGTTTAAATTAAAAAAATATTTATGTCATTTTTAAATTCGTATCTCTGGCCACCTGTGTTTTAAATTTGAATTTGGTGGCGTGAAAATTTTATTGATTTTTTGTCATTTGAAAATATATTTCGTCAACTGTTTTCAAAATGAATAAAATTAAACAAAGAATGGTGATAAAGTTTCTTCATATGAAGGGCATAAAGAGGAAAGACATCTATGACGAGTTAAAGAATGTTTTGGGTGAATATGCTCCTTTTTATGCCGCAGTAAAAATCTGGGTGGCTGAGTTTAAACGCGGTCGTACATGTGTCCAAGATGATGCTCGCCCCGGACGTCCAAAAAGCGTCACGACTCCGGAAATGGGCGTGAAAGTACATTTTTAACAGTGGTAGAGCCACGCGGCAGCTTTTGCTGTCGCACAGATGGGCCGGCTCGAACCGGAGTGGTACCACGACCTCACAGAATACCAGTATGAAGTAGAGGTTTACCTCTGCGTTTCGCTTGGTGAGTGCAAGTGGCTGGAGGCCCTTTTTACTGGAAATGAGGCATTCCATCTTAGTCCTCACGGGTGACAACGCATCTGCATTTTGATTCGCAAACGAGGATAGATGTAGATGTCTATGGGCCGCAGCAACCACTTACCATCAGGTGGACTGTGTGCTCGTTTGTCACCCTTATCCTATAAAAAAAATGATACGGTTTTAGCAGATCAACGATTGTAGTTATATGAAATAGCTGACACTACAGCTATCTTAAAAGAACGGGTACATTATATCCTAAGTGAAGAATTAAATATGAAAAAATTATCGGCCCGTTCGGTGCCGCGATTGCTTACGCACGATCAAAAAAGGATTCGGGTGCGAGACTCAAAAGAATATCTAGACCGTTTTCAGAGTAATATTTTCAGAGGCCGATTTTTACGTCGATTTGTAACAACAGATGAAACATGGGTTCATCATTACACGCTAGAATCAAAAATTCAATCACAACAGTGGACTCAATCGGGATGCCCGGCTCCAAAAAAGCCATGGCTGTAAAGTCAGCTGGAAAAGTGATGGCTTCCGTCTTTTAGGATTCTGATGGCATCTTGATGATAGATTACCTTGCTAAAGGTCAAACAATTAATAGAGAATACTACGCTAATCTTCTAGATAAGCTTCGTCTATGTATTCAGCAAAAACGAAATAATTATAATAAAACGAAAAAAAAAATAATTTTCCACCAAAACAACGCTAGGGTTCACACATGTGTTAAAGCTTTGGCAAAAATCAACGAATTGAAGTATGATTTGCTGCCCCACCCACCTTATTCACCTGATCTAGCGCCATCAGACTTCCAATTATTCCTTAAGCTGAAAACTTTTTGGGCGGACAGAAATTTGCCACAAATTATGAAGTCATAGCCGCTGTAGAGGAGTATTTTGCAGTCAGTATTTTGCAGTGTGAAATCATTTCATGGAAAGCATTACTGCTTTAGAACGAAGATGGAATAAGTGCGTAGAGGTTCACGGAGACTATGTCGAAAAATAAAATTAATTTTATCACGGAAAGTTAAGTGTTTTCTTATTAGGCTAATTACTTATCATCCCGCCCACGTATATCGTTATCATATCTACCATCCCTGCCACTGATCTCTATATATATACAAGATCCCTGCTAAATACACATCGTAAATACACAAGCCAAGTCATCTACTTGCTGAACCAACCCCCTTTCTATTCTTATTTCACATATCGATTTACTTTCTTCTCTTTCAAAAACCATTACTTTCGTCTCACTTGCGTTCACTTTCATTCCGCTTTCTTTTAATGACCTCTTCATTAATGTAATCATCGTTTGCAGCTCGGCCGCCGACGACGCAAATTTATATGACTTGATCATCAGCGTACAAAAGGCATTTGACATATTCTTCAACTTGCAAAGTTTTTAGACAACTGTTCATAAATAGGTTGAACAGCCACGGGGAAGCCACACAGCCCTGTCTGACACCTATAAGGATGCCAAACCAGTCCGAGTAGGCCCCGTTGATCTTGACACAAGCACTAGAGTCCGTATAAATAGATGTTAATAAACCCGTGCTGAACTCAAATGTGTTCAGTATTTGCCATAACACATCCCTGTCCACTCTGTCATAAGCCTTTGCCAAGTCCATGAACGCACAAAAAATTTTTGGTTTTTTGCCAAAAACTTCTTCGCGATCTTGCGCATGGAAAATATTTGATCCGTACACTCCATTCCCTTTCTAAATCCAGCTTCCACATCCCAAAATTTTCCATTAGTTTCTTTCATAACTCTTTCAATTTCAGTGCTAATTGGTGCATACAGTTTTCCTACAATGCCAGAAGGCTGATACCACGATAGTTTTTAGTCCTTCTATGACCCTTTTCCTTGAACTATCACGGCTTTGCACCAGTCTTCCGGTACCCGCTTCAGTTCCCAACATAAATTAAATAAGGTCTGCTACCACTCCCTCTCCAACCCTTAGCATTTCGAGTGATACTCTATCATATCCGGCGGCCTTACCTGCTTTCATTATTTTTATTGCTTTCATTATTTCATCTATACTTATCTCCCTACCTCTTTCATTTTCTTTCGGAATTTCTATTTCATTTAATTCAAACGTCTCCTCACTCATAAACACGGTAAAGTATTCCTTCCATCTCTTTAAACTCGAAACTTCGTCATTCAGAATACAACCATTCTCGTCTCGTATAGCATTCATTTTAGGCTTTTTAAATTTCTCCCCAGGCAGTCTTAAAAGTTTCCAGAACATTTTAATATTTGCCTAGAAGTTATCAGATATTCGTCTATCATTCTTATCCGTTCTTTCTTGCTTTTTCCTTACGACTACTTCTTTTTAGGGTTCCGTAGCCAAATGGCAAAAAACGGAACCCTTGTGGATTCGTCATGTCTGTCTGTCTGTCTGTCCGGCCGTATGTCACAGCCACTTTTTTCCGAAACTATAAGAACTATGCTGTTGAAACTTGGTAAGTAGATGTATTCTGTGAACCGCATTAAGATTTTCACACAAAAATAGAAAAAAAACAATAAATTTTGGGGGTTCCCCATACTTAGAACTGAAACTCAAAATTTTTTTTCCATCAAACCCATACATGTGAGGTATCTATGGATAAGTCTTCAAAAACGATATTGAGGTTTCTTATATCATTTTTTACTAAACTGAATAGTTTGCGCTAGAGACACTTCCAAAGTGGTAAAATGTGTGCCCCCCCCCCCCCTGCAACTTCTAAAATAAGAGAATAATAAAACTAAAAAAAAATATATGATGTACATTAACCATTAAACTTCCACCGAAAATTGGTTTGAACGAGATCTAGTAAGTAGTTTTTTTTAAACGTCATAAATCGTAAATTATGTTACTTGCTGCTACGGAACCCTTCATGGGCAAGTCCGACTCGCACTTGGCCGCTTATTTCTCTTATTACATGTCTAAAGACTGCCTTTTTCCTTTCAATCTTATCATTTATACGTGGTAGAGCTATGCTGCAGCTATATTAATTGTATAAAAAAAATTTTGATTTTCGAGCGTTGCGCTGGAAAATAAGCGGGAACTTCCAGGGATGTTCTACAGGGTCAACCGTTTTTCGGATTTCTTTTAAATTATAAGTTTTCGAATAAAATATAGCAGATCACTAATGGCATTACTCTTTATCTGTTCGTGAAGTTCCATTACAACCGGTCCAGACATTCTAGATTTATTAAAGAAGCTTAGACCTCTTTCTTTCTTCTTAAATTTTTCATATTGAATGTCCCACAGTCTGCAATAGAAGGTGGCTTTCTTTACCCTTAAAATCAGAACACTGTGAAATAACTGTAGGCGGGAAGAAGACCCAATGTATTTTATTTATTGCAGCAACATCTAGGCCGACTCGCTCGACATCTGGACTGAGTGTGACGCGTGTGACGGACCGGGTGAGCGGCGGTACAGCGATGGCGGTGGGCGGCACGGAGTACTCGCGGCGCCGCGCTGCCTCCGCGCCCGCTACGCCCGCGCTGTCACCCGCGTCCTCGCCGCCCGGCTCCCCACATAGAGCAACGCATAGGTTACAATTTTTTTTATATATTCAGGATTATTTTGAAATAACCGGCCAAATTTGCAGACAAGGTTCAGAATAAGCAATACAGGCAAATGGTGAAGATACATTAATTAAAAAAAATCTCAAACATTCTGTCCATTTTATCTTATAAACACAAAATGCATGGTAATGCATTATTTTAACAGATTTTACTGCGCACTCACATTCGTAAGGGTCCATCGGTAGGCAAAACCATTGTTGCCCATAAATCACATTCAATTTGGGACGATTTCCAATAAAAATAGATGCCTTATTTACTCGTATTTTCAACAACTTCAATAACGGTGTATCATTATTTATATATATTTGAACTAAGTTTAAAATTTGCCTACTCTTTGAAAAATAACCCATAATAAACCGTGGTAAATGTTTACGTAATCTATGGTATATATCATTACAGTAATAAACGAGCCTGCGAGTCCGTCACTTTGTGACAGTGTAAGATAGCAGCAGTATAACCTTCTCGTATTTTAAAGTTAAAGTTCCAGCCTAAATATGTCCCACAGCTGGGCTTTTTCTCCCGTTTCTGAGAGGGTTTTTGGGCAATGAATTGTCCGGCCGCGCTGCCCCAATGCGCGTTGGCGAACTTCACACGTCTTTTTTTGTTATTTCTTAGACATGCAGGTTTCCTTACGATGTTTTATTACATACAAAATAGCACATCGTCGGCGATACGAAGAAGCCTCAAAGAATACAATCGCTAAACAATTTGTCAAGCCTGACGATTATGTCAAATTCCCCCTAATATGGAGGAGATTAATGTCTAGTATTCGACTGGTAAGTCCTGTTAAGACAAACGAAGATTTGTCATCATCCATTTAATCATTATGTGTTGTCTGTATTGGGTTTCAATAAAGCGTATTTTTTAATTATTCAAACAGCGAAACCTAATCGTAACTAATGTAATTCCAATTCCAGTTCCAGTATGTTTCCATAGTAATTTGAACAGTAATTAGAAGAAACTTACAGTATTAATGTGTATCTCCGTTCCCTGAAGCTTGTGCCTGGTTTTTATATAGTTAAACGTTTCAATTTATCTAGCTACCTATAAAAGTAATTTAAAGCCGGGAAAATAATCTAAAATAATTTAAAATTAATAATTTTGTACAGCCGACTTCAATATAAGTTATTTAAGAATAACTCAATATCCATTGGTCTGACCTTGATCAAATTCATAAGGGACCATACGAGAACTATCAGCTTTCATATAAGAAAAGAATCATCGAAATCGGTTTCCCCAGTACAAAGTTATGAGGTAACACACATAAAAAAAACATACACTCGAATTGAGTACCGTCTCCTTTTTGGAAGTCGGCAGAAAATAAAATAAACCGGTTCAACTACTTACGGCTTTACTTTTTTTTTATCCGAAAAAGGTGACGAACGAGTACACAGTCCACCTGATGATATGTGGTTGCTGCGGCCCATAGACATCTACATCCATCTTCGATTACGAATCAAAATGCAGATGCGTTGTTACCCGTGAGGACTAAGATGAAATGCCTAATTTTCAGTAAAAAGGGTCTTGAATTCTCTACACTCACCATACGAAACACAGCAGCATTAAGCTGCTATTTTACGCTGGTATTCTGTGAGAGCGTGGTCCTTCCCCGGTCGAGCCGACCCATTCGTGCTACAACCATACTACTAATGTAGCTGCAGCATGGCTCTATCACGTAAAAGTAAATATCATTTCAGTATAAAGTACATTATGCGAAATAAGAATAGAAGGGGAGTTGATTGAGCAAGTGGATGAGTTTGTATATTTGGGATGTTTATTTAGCAGGGATGGTAGATATGATAAGGATATAGAACGACGAGTGAACGCAGGAAATAGAGTGAATGGGGCTCTACACGCTATTATGAGGAGTCAGAATTTGTCAAATAAGGCACGTATGGCAATTCATAGTGCTGTGTTAGTCCCTACTTCAATGTATGGTAGTGAAAGTTGGATCTGGCAGAAGAAGCATGAGAGTAGAATAAATGCTGTAGAAATGCGGTCCTTAAGGAGTATGCTAGGGCTGAATCTAAATGACAGGGTGAGAAATAGTGTGATAAGAGAAAAGTGTGGTTTGCAAGATGACGTTGTGACCAGGATTAAAAAAGGAATGCTTCGGTGGTTTGGTCATGTAGAAAGAATGAAAGAGGAAAGAGTGACAAAGTAAATTTATGTTGCAGAAGTGAACGGCAAGGTCGGGAAGGGACGCCCTAGAAGAAAGTTTATCGACCAAATCGGCGATACATTAAAAATGGGCCAGATTAGGAGTACCCTTAACCGACGAGCGTGTATACGTAGGTATATGGATGTGGAGGAAGCGAGAGAGGTGTGTCAGGATCGTGCCAAATGGAAGTCCGTAGTCTCTGCCTACCCCTCTGGGTGACAGGCGTGAGTGTTTATGTATGTATATATGTATCTATAAAGTATATATCATTTTCGTCTTAGAACTAAAAACTTGTAATAAGAAATGGATGTTTCGTTCACTTTGTATATTATATACACACATCAACATTATTTAGCAATACTTCACACCTATTGGCTTAACTTTAATCTTCAGAAGGTAACAGGGGTGACGCGTCACCACAACGGTCAAAGAACAGTCCGATATCTTTTAAACCACCATACTGTTTTCTTCCCCAACATGGTCAATATTGAGGAAGAAAAATCTCCAGGAAGTGAAGATAATACCTCCCTGCAATCTGATAAGGATGATGCACCTACCACTTGTGATGAAAATGAGGTGCCACTAGATTAACTATAAGAAAGTGTTCGACAAAACTGTTTGATCATTTTTTAAAGGCAAATTTCAACTGAGGGAACCCTACATGAAACGCCGTTTACCGACAAATAATTTACCTCGCGAGCTAAACATAAATACTTCATATGTGTTACTTTAAATCCGCCTGAGAAGAAAATTAAATGAGGACCCCCTAGTTAAATTACAAAAGCAAGGCAAGTGCTTTAAACGCTAACGAAATAATTATAAAAAAATGAAAATTACTTGGAAAAAATGCAAACAAACGGCATGTCCTCAACACAGGGTAAAATTTTGTTTTAATTGTGTTTAATGTGTCTTTTTTTAAACTAAGAATATATATATATGCTATTTACTGAAAAGTGATTGATTATTAAATTAAAGTTTATAAGGATTAATTAATATAAAAACATTTTATGCATTTCGTTTATTTACATAAAAACATAATTGGGGGACTCATCATCCTTGTTACTGCTGATGTTTGAATAAATCGTGTTACGAGTACCATCAGAAGCTTAGATCATTCAACCAATGGTCTAAGATCTGAAGGCTAGAGTACTGGCCATATAAAAAAAGATGTTAATGTCCATTTGATGCTGGGACAATTATTATCGATATTACATATTTATTAAAATATAAATACAACTAAATATAGATACAATTTAAAATAATCAAATAAAAAGAAGACGGAGGCAATATAAATATATAATTTAAAGTGATATATAATTAATAAACTTTATTACAGCGCCGATTAGACTACACTGAGAAAAAAGGACACTAAGCTCCGACCTTAGCGCGCGCATCACGGAAAAACTACTGGGTAGATTTCAATTCGATCACAAAACCCACGCACACTCGCGCGCACACACGGACACATACACGCACATCACACGCCCGCACACACCCACACACACCTACCCGCAAAAGACTGAGACTGAGTGTTCTAACTTCTTAACTAGATTTACGCGTACGGTGCGATCCTAACTGCGATTACGGTACACTGATTTATGGTCATAACTAACTGACTTTGCGCTCCAATTATAGTGTAGTCTAATCAGCGCTTAAATTGCGAAATTTATTGTTTTAATTCACAGCTTTGTTAATAACTAATATATTTGCGGTGGTATTTTCCTTAATATGGAACACCGACCTTTTTTAACCGGTGAAAAGATGTTGAGAGCAATAGGCATCTATTCCATACATATTTTCACTGGTTAGGCTGGCTGTTTGTAAGCGGGCGCGATCCAATGTTCCTCATGATAAGTATCTCTAGATTGTGTTGATGTGTTATTTTCAAAAGTAAAAGTTTTATCGTAGGACGAACCGTTTCTTGAAACTAGAAATTCGGCTTAATCTGATTGTAATTAGAACAGGGTATCTTTGTCTTGACAAATATTTTCAATACATCCTCTGCGAAGAAAACTACCAAAAATTATTGTTTTTTCTAAACAAAGTTTTCGCCATTTTTGAAATTTGTTAGGATTAGTATCAGCATTGGGATCACAATAATCACTTTTATAAACTTTCATTTGAATTATCAAAATGAATGCTTTAATGAGGTTTAGTGAATCACGTTTTTGCATGTTGTGTTCAGTTTAATTTTTGCATATTATTTTATTTGCATGGTTCGAAGAAACTGTGCATGGATCATACCTACGCTGAAATGGGACGACGAATCAATGTAGTAGCTTGAAGTTGTCCAGATTTGCTGTCTCAATTTTTTCACGCTTTGAATTGGTAACTATCAAATCATACTTAGTCTCATAATTTACTATAATAACTAAGATATGACTAACAGCCAATGAGGGCATCCACGACTTTTTCTGCCACCAGGGCGGCGCCACTTTAGAGTGAGGTAAAATATTTGACAGATTTCATAGCGGGGACGATAATTTCTTAGGAAAATGTAATCTTTAAAGTTTCTTTCTGTATTGTTAGTTATATTTTATATTAATTACATTAGAAATGAATAAACCAAAGTATAAATATAACTAAAAGACGACTTTTTTAAAAAAAGTGTTATAATGTGCAAAAAAATTAAAAATCAAACCACTGACGCATTGTGTTGCATGTTAATATAATAGATACTCTAAATAATTATAAACTATTATTTAAAACTAATTTCTCAATTAACTGACACTGTGTAACAAAAACTTTACCTCAGTCACAACTAGCGACATCTGGTGAGTGGAAGATTATTAGCCCTCATTGCATAAATTTATATTCTCTTTATAGAAATCGATAAGCCTATTGTTACTGATATATTATTAAAATTTAATTATTTTCTTTTAAAACAAAGCCATATTTATTATGAAAATCGGTTCAGTACCTACTTCGAAAAATGATATGGTCATAATAAATTCTAATGTTCATTACCCCTTACACTCTCAATAACGAGCAATATCACGTAAATAAAGATTGAGTAGGCTAAGTTGATGATGATGATAAAAAGTGCATTTATTAGATAATTGATATATTAATAAACTATTCTCCACAGACTCCTTAATTCTGAGAACAAGATATTGGAGCAGGGAAGGGTTCGATGCACTACCTAGAAATGCATATTGGCAGACTTCACACATTCGCGAAAATGTTTTTTTTTTAATTTTTAAGACATGCAGGTTTACACTTAGTATTCTCATTTACGAATTAATAATTTTATTGGTAACGGCGACCGGCGAGGATCGACGTTCGATTCACTAACCATTTTTACGTCGATTTCGCTTTGAAAAATAATATCGTTTTGAAAAAATCGGTACTAATTAAAAAAAAAAACCTTAGCTACAAAAAGAGTTACAGACTGTAAGACAGAGATAGTAAACGGAATAACTTTTATTTTTTATTTGTTTAACAATTCACACTCAATATTTCAGCTTCAGCTGTTTTATTCATTCATTTAGTCACTGCGATACCTCCATCTCATCAATGCTAGATTCACGATAGTACAATAACGTTTACTGTCTTTGTTATATCTACGCAATGTCACTTCCATGCATTGACTGAATTGTGTAGATGTGTCCAGCATTTCGAAATTCCATAATTCAAAGGCGAGATTCGAACCTGAGGCCCGCTACTGCGCCACAAAACCAGATTGTGAAGATGTATAATGTTAAAAATTCAGCCAATAGCATTGAATTTTGTTTCATTACAATACATATCTCACTGGGAAGTTTAATTTTAATTAAAATATTAAAGTTTAATTTTAAACCCACACTTTTTGTTTTTATTTCGCTACATTACTCGAATGCGATTTGATGGATTTCAGGCATACCTTCGAATTACTTTTACCTCGTTTTTTTTTTCATATTATCAACCAACAAACTGTACCATTTATTCGGTCTTTACCTATGAAATTGTGATTCTGCTGTGTACTGGCCATTTCAAATCAAAATATATAATAACTGTTTGGCTAAGAATTCTAATTTCAAATTAATTTTATTTTAAAAACGCGGAATTCTTTCCTGCGACCTTGCAGGCCATCCCTGGAACGATTATTTAGAAAATTTTAAATGGCAATAATTTTGGAACGCGTTGTTAGATTTTGATTTGCTTGGCGGCATTCGACGCAGTGTTTTAAGTACAAAAAGTGTTTCTGATGTCTGGAGTTGATTAATCAAATATTTTGAAAGTTACATATTTTTTTTGGTTTTTATTTTTTGAAATTTTTGAAACTGCTCGACCGATTGACTTGAAAATTTAATCAGCTCCAAGTTTCAATGATCAATTTCGAACGCCGTGTCACCCACCTCGATCGGTTGATTCGTTCTTCGTCTATTAATTTTCAAAGAGGGAAGTTGAAAAATATAGAAAAAAAAATACGTTAACTTATTCCATAAAAACGGCAATGTCAGAGGTAAAGCCCTAATATTAACTAAAGCTTTATGTTGCCGTTGCGTTCCACTTTTCACTAGCTAGCTTCTCTAACTACACTTACTTTTCTCTCATTTTGTTAATTCATATCACAGTTTAAAGTGTGTTTGTACATACCATAACCCTAGGTATTTAAAATTGCTACCATACTGTTTTCTTCCTCAACATGGTCAATATTGAGGAAGAAAAATCTCCAGGAAGTGAAGATAATACCTCCCTGCAATTTGATAAGGATGATGCACCTACCACTTGTGATGAAAATGAGGTGCCACTAGATTAACTATAAGAAAGTGTTCGACAAAACTGTTTCATCATTTTTTAAGGTAAATTTCAACTGAGGGAACCCTACATGAAACGCCGTTTACCGACAAATAATTTACCTCGCGAGCTAAACATAAATATTTCATATGTGTTACTTTAAATCCGCCTGAGAAGAAATTTAAATGAGGACTCCTAGTTAAATTACAAAAGCAAGGCAAGTGCGCAAAAAAATATGTTAACTTATTCCATAAAAACGGCAATATCATAGGTAAAGCTTTATGTTGCCGTTGCGTTCCACTTTTCACTAGCTATAGCTAGCTTCTCTAACTACACTTACTTTTCCCTCATTTTATTAATTCGTATCACAGTTTAAAGTGTGTTTGTACATACCATAACCCTAGGTATTTAAAATTGCTACAGACGCGATTCGCACGGTTGTTAACTAACGCGTCCAATTGTAAATCTAAACCATTCTCTAATCAACTTAATCACACACACAAAGTTTCATTAAAATTGGTCCATCCGTTTAGGATTTCAGTCACATACACTACACACGGACAGAAGAATTATATAATATGCATGTATTATACATATAAACTTTCCTCTTGAATCATTCTGTCTATTGACGATGTCTATGGTGGATGAACTTCACATCGTTGTTTTCTTCATATGGTTGAATGCTAATGTCGCCAACGGTTATAATACTACAATATCATGTTAATGATATACGTTGGTATAGTAGTCGTTAAGTACAACTGCTGATCATCAGGTCCTCAGGGTTCGAATCCCAGATCGGGCCAAAATTAAACAAAAACTGTATAAATTGGGTTATTATAATATATGGTTAGATGGCTGATAAAACCCCTGAGAATGAGGTGGTCGCTTCCAAACGTTAAGCGTTATTGTATAAGTTTACTTTGGGGAAAAAAAGTCTCGCTGGGTTTCTCACTGGTTCTTCCGATCACAGAGGTTATTTCCGAACTAGTGGTAAAAATAAAAACTGACTTTCAATAAGAATTACGTGTAATCTATATTGAATAAAAAATATTTTATTCTTATACGAATAGGCATGCATGACACTACATGACTGTGTATCGGTGTCATCTCAATTAACACTGGACAAGATGTGTTGTAATTTCCCGAAAGTCTGTCCAGCCAAGTTGTATTTGTACCAGACTGCCAGTTCAGTGCCGGCGAACTGTTGCCACACACACACACATCATAATAAACGTCAATAATTATAATTTTAGTAGTTAAGCAAGAAGTTCTTTATTTATGCGACTGCTTTAAAAATAACGTTACCATTAATCCCACCTACTGCTTAAGTCAGCCGTTGCCCATAGCTACTGCCAACCGTTATTTCTTGTGCCTAGTTTTGTGTCAAAACTTTCCATCTACTATACCGTGAATTAGTTTTAAACAAAGAATTTTCTATAAGCTCTAGAGATACTTTGCCTCCTCCTTATCAAAATGTTCCAAATTTAATTCACAAAATACATCGTTCTTTACCGGTATTGGGCGGTTTTCCATTTACCGGTACGGCACCGGCACGGCGACGGCATTGCGACGGCACGGCGACGGCGCCGTGGCTTCGATTTTCCACTGCGCCGGTGCCAGTGCCGGTCTATGCTCGGTTTTTGCGCAGTACTAACACAGACTTCAGTTCTACAGCTCGTAAAAATGGTAAAAATCTCGAGCTCGTAAAAATTTCGAGTCTCAATCTCAAGGTGTCCGTTCTTCTTCGGTCCGCGCATACGCAAACACGTACACGGTTGCAATACCTACACAATACACATGCATTTTTGTCGGCCGACAACGAGTGGGAGGCTTGCTGTCACGGCACGGCACAGGTGGGAGTCATCGCCGTGCCGTAGCTGGCACCGGTAAGTGCAAAACCGTGCCATATATTTCATACATTTTTGCTTCCCCGGCAGCCGTGCCGTTTCCGTCGCCGTTGCCGTGCCGGTAAATGGAAAACCGCTCATTCAAGGGGGAAACTGCCATGATTTTCATTCAAGAATTACAGTTTTTACAGAAAAATCTGCTCCCATTTCCTGGATCGAAGGTGATCTCTGACGGTTTTTATAAAACCAAAAGAAAGAAATGGTGCGATAGATTATCTTTCACTACTACCACACGCAAATTTTACTATTGCAGTATTTGTGTAAAACATTCAACGAGAAATTTTGATTTATTTATTGAAAATAAACAGCAACATCAGGTTACTTTGGCTATTAAATATATGTATAGTCCGATGCAATAAAACTATAACATTGCTGTTTGTTTTACATTGATTTTACAAAAATTAAAGAAAGAAGGTGATGTAGAAAAAATGAACGATGAAGGGTTGACAAAGGAAATTTATATTGCAGATACGAACGGCAGAGTCGGGAAGGGACGCCCTAGACGAATTTTTATCGACCAAATTGGCGATATAGTGAAAATGGGCCAGATTAGGAGTACCCTTAACCGACGAGTGTGTTTGTAAATATATTATGGATGTAAAGGAGACGAGAGAGGTGTCTCAGGATCGTGCCTAATGGAAGTCCGTAGTTTCTGCCTAACCCTCTGGGTGACAGGCGGGAGTGTTTATGTTATGTTTAAAGAAATCATTTTGTCACTTGCAGGTCTCGCCCCACGCAACGGTGTTCGTAGCAGGCATCGTGTCCTCGCTCTCCATCCGCCCAGTATAAATCGCACAACTGAGTGAAACGGATTTCATATAGAGTATATGAATACTAATATGCCACACGCTATTTGAATTTATAACGCACTCGCTGAAGCAATGTGTCAGCAGCTGCTAGCTATGGTTATGTAAATATGCAGCAAAAATGAATTGACACATTGTAAATATTCAGATATGTTCTCATAAGGAAATGAGTATAAATCGAAAAAAGAGAGAAACTCTTAAATATAGATAGTATACAAACATAAAAGAAAACATTTTGTTTTTATTTAGAAAAGTAGGTCGAGAAGCATATAAAAAAGTCAAAGATTATAGAAATAAGAAATACTTTACAGCTTATACGTAAGAAGTACTAGGGTATATCTTACGTATAACTTGCAAAAGAAAGGGACTCTTGTATGAATATTACGCGGTATCTTCGTTGATTGGGAACCGATTTTGATGATGGTTTTTTATTAAATAGTATACCTATATTTCAGTGGTCCCATCATATATAATATATGAAACAAAAATTAACAAGTGTGGCAAATAGTGGATGAAATTTTTAATGTAACTATTTAGACGACATTCTATTTGTCACCTTGATCTTGTGATGTTCCACTCGATAGAGTAAAAATTTAAATTTTTATAAAAAGTAGACCGACTTTAAGGAACTAAAAATAAATTTATACTTTGTCATTCTGAAGTCGCAATTTTCATTCTTCTATACATTTTATCTTAACACTGACTTTAGAATATGAAATTGCTTAGTTCCTTTTCTTTATGTTAAGTCGGCTTTTACTTATTACTAAACAGTATTTTTTTCATTTTTTGTAACAAGAAACTTGGTTGTGGCCGTAGACATGTTTTCTTGTGTCTATGATCGAACGCATTTGCACGGGTATAAAACAATGTATTGGCATTTGTCAAGGAACCATATCGGATCATGATCGATAAAGCTAGAAGTTCTTGTTCGTGTTTTCTAGTTAAATTAATAAATACTATCCAATATAAGTTTTTGAAGACATATTTAAATTATTTTTCCTAGAAATAAATCTATAGGTAGTTTATGCACAATAAAACAACTAATAGATTAATTACCAACTTCTGTCTTTTATATACTATATACTACGCTTTAAAACTAATTGCACTGCTATTTCCATATCTGAAAAACAAACTTTAATCTAAAATTGTCATTAAAATTACTAAGTACTTACACTACAACTTCTTGTACAATTATTTATTCTGTGCTACAACGAAAAAATTAAATAAACTTGATGAAAAAAGGTGATACAAAATTAAGTAATTTAAATAGTCTGAGTGTTTCTTTCTATATGCTTGATTAATGATAATACATTGGTATACATATTTAAAATTAATAATTTGCAAAATGTAGGTTTTTGATGTATAAATCTCAAACAATTTATTATTTAAATTGACCAACACCTTTATATGTACATTTATTCGAGTATAAATAAGCATTTATGAAACCAGGATGAGGAAATTGGCACAATAGATTTCCCCAAAAATCGGATTTAACCGTTGTAAATAAAGTATTCCGTGGACGGATTTAACGTAAAGGCAATGTGGACAACTAGGTATGGCCCCCCATCGTTAAAGCTAAATAGGTCAAAATGAAATATGTTTTTGGTACATTCTTGGGCGAAAATATTTCTTTTTTAGAAAAAATATTTCTTTTTTAGAAAAAAAAATATTTCATATCAAACTTCAAATGATATCCATGTAACCTGTTCGTACACTACGGAAAGTTATATTAAATCTTGAAAACCAATCATTTGTGCGTTAGCTTGTTTCATTTTTTTATGGAAGAGGGGGCAAACGAGCTTGCGGCTCACCTGATGGTAAGTGACTACCGCCGCCCATGAACAACCGCAACACCAGGGGAATTGCAGATGCGTTGCCGGCCTCTTAAAAAGAAGTAGGCTCGTTTCTTGAAGGTCCCTAAGTCGTATCGGTCCGGAAAAATCGCTGATGATAATCGATTCCACAAGGAAGTTGTGCGAGGAAAAAAACATCTTCTAAATCGCACAGTGGTGAACCGCCAATCATCCAGATGGTGTGGATGGTATCGGCAGTTCTGCCGCGATGTGCGTTCGTGAAATTTGGCGGCTGGGATTAATCCGAACAATTCCTCAGAGCACGCCCCGTGGTAAATGCGAAAGAAAATGCAAAGGGATGCAACATCTCTTCGCAGTGCCAATGAATCGAGCCGATTGGAAAGGACTCGGTCGTCGACGATTCGAGCCGCTCCGCGCTGGATGCGGTCAAGTGGAAGGAGCTGGCACTGGGGAGCCCCTGCCCAGAGATGAGAACAGTATTCCATGTGAGGCCGAACTTGCGCTTTGTAAAGTTGCAAGTGATGTGCCGGCATGAAATACTGTCTCGCTCTGATGAGCACGCCGAGCTTTTTAGAGGCATTCTCTTCCAAATGACCACGAAACTGCACGTCACTCGATATGTTGACGCCAAAGATTCCGATACTGGCTGAGGCAACAAGGGGAGTGCCTTGAAACTGAGGATATACGTCAAAGGGGTTCTTTTTATCGGTAAACACGGAAATTTGTCTTTTGGGGATTAAACTAGACTAGATTTAGTCGCCCCCAATCCGAGACTTTGTTCAACAAAGACTCGACTTCAGACACAAGTTTGTTCCGGTACTCGGCGAGTTTTCCCGAGAAAGACTTTCACGTCCGGTGTATAGAGCATCACCAGTGCTGTTATCCGCATAGCAATGAATGTTATCAGTTTGCAACATATCATTGATATGCAGAAGAAAAAGCGTTGGTGATAAGCACACAGCCTTGTGGAACACCAGCGTTAATAGGCTTGTAGTCGGAGCATGCACCGTCTACAACGACCTTGATGCTGCGATCTGCAAGGAAGCTGGTGATCCAATTACACAATTTCTCGGGAAGCCCATAGGAAGGGAGCTTCGAAAGAAGCGCTTTGTGCCAAACCCGATCGAATGCCTTCGCAGTGTCCAAACTAACGGCCAACGCCTCCCCCTTGGACTCAACTGCCTCCACCCATCTATGAGTCAGATAGACCAGAAGGTCACCAGCTGATCGACCCCGACGAAAACCGTATTGGAGGTCACTAATCAGCTGGTGATCCTCAAGGTACCGCATGAGCTGGCAGTGGCAATGGATTGCATTATTTCGGAGAACAAGGAGGTGATGGCGATAGGCCTGTAGTTGGGCGGTTCTGAGCGGTCGCCTTTTTTAGGGATCGGGTGGACAAAAGTTGTTTTCCATGATTTCGGGACTACGCCTAGGCAGAAGGAGTACCGGAAAAGACGTGTTAGAACCGGTGCCAACTCCGGAGCACACGTCCTCAGCACAATTGGGGGATTCCGTCAGGCCCACTGGACTTGTGGATGTTCAGGGAGAGGAGTGCTTGGCGAACCGAGCGCTGTGAGAACCGCACATCCGGCATGGAGCACTCACACCGCGGGATAGTCGGCGGTGTGTTCCCCCCGTCATTAAGAGTCGAGTTGGACGCAAAAAGGGAGCCTAAAAGGTCGGCTTTCTCTTTTGCGGCGTGGACCAGTGAGTCGTCCTGCCTGTGCAGAGATGGTAGTGATGGCTTACAAAAATTCCCCTGGACAGCCTTGGCGAGAGACAAGAATGCACGGGTTCCCGAAGGAGGGTGAACTAGTTTCTCGCCAATTCTGCTTATGTGCTCTGACATTGCCTTGGCAATAACTCTTTTGAAGGACCTGGAGGCGAAGTTATACTTCTTTTTAAGCAAGCTGTTGTTTACATCCCGAGTCGCCGAAGCCGCAGCCCAGGCTTGATGTCACTCCTGCTTACATACAGGAGCGACCAAACCAAGGCTGAGATCTGCCTCCGATGGGTACCACAGATGATGGAATAAATAGTTCCATTCCCTGTAGCACCACATCAGTGACAGAGTCAGCAACAGCGCTGGGATCGTCCGGCGAGAAGCAAATCCGCCCCCATGGGTAGGATGCAAAGAAAGACCGCATTCCGTCCCAATCCGCCGGCCTGTAATGCCAAACACGGCGGCAACCTGCAGAACGCAACCGCGAGGGTAGCGTGAGTGGCATTCATCAGGAGTTCATCGATTGCGTTAGAACATACAACCTTGGCACAGTAGCCACATCCCCTGACATCTCTACTCTCGGTCATGCACTCGTCTTTCCTATATTTAAAATATTTTATACACATTTATTATAATATCGTGTTTTTACTTATAAGTTTTGTTATTTTAATTTAGTATGACTGGATGATTTACGTCGTTAAAAAACCACCGTAGTCCTTGAATACTTTAGACCATAGAGTATCTTATATTAAGTGAGGACGGCGAGGCCGAGCAATGAAGGCTAATAATTTTCTGCTCACCAGATGTCGCTAGTTGACACTGAGGTAAAATTTTTTGTTACACAATGTCATTTTATTGAGAAGTTAGTTTTTAATAAAAGTTTATCAGTTTCTAGAGTATTATATTAATACACAAAACAATGTTCCAGTGGTTTGCTCTATAATTTTTGCAAAATTTTAACTATTTTTTATTTTTTTTATTCTTTATGAATATCTGTGGTTTGGATGATTTATTTTGAATCTAATTAATATAGCTAAATAGTACAGAACGAAAAATTATAACCTTTTTATTTTCCGAACAAATTAACTTCTCCGCTATGAAATCTGTCAAATATTATACCTCAGCTTTAAGTGGCGACGCCCTGGTGGCAGAAAAAGTCGTGGATGCCCTCATACAAAGCCACAAAAAGCAATAAGTTTTCTTTAAAACATGCACGCGAAGTGAGCTAACAGTGCGGCGAGCTTAGCGTATTTATTTATAAGAGGTATGAGTATTTATAAGTAGACCGTACTTTGACTTTACTCACACTTTACTTTCGAGCTAAGACAATATCGGTATTTATAGAGCTAACTTCGAAGTCGTGCTGAGTGCGCACTTAGCAAAGCTTAAGTGAACGATATCTATTAATTTTAAATTATTGTTTTTATGTTACTCTAATTATGTATAACAATAAATAGGTAGTTTTAGGCCGTCTTCTAGTTTTAAATAGCATTAATCCTTTTCTATTTACGTTATTTCAAACTTATTCCGAATTTCTTAAAATCTTCTTTTTTTCTGATTTTGCACTGAAATACAATTTGGACTGTTTTTATTTTAAATAAATATATATATATATATATATATATATATATATATATATATATATATGTATATATATATATATATATATATATATATATATATATATATATATACGTGTATATATATATACGTATATTGATTTTATATTTTATACGGTAAAGTCAAAAACACAATGCGTGGAATGAAGCATCCATTAATATTTGGACTGTCTGGACCTTAGCATAGTCTTAGCCGGATACAGCTATAAATTCAGAATCAAAGTTTATGCTTAGCATATACTCAACTAAGTTTTTCGTAAGCTAAATCTGAGCAAAGTCAAAGTACGGTCTATAGATTTCAGCATAAAAGTGCGAGTGTGCCTTGGCGTGGTGGCGACTGGAAAAATGTATTTAAATTAAATTTTAATAATTTTTAATAGGGACAAGTAGTTTAAAAAAATAACTAACTTACCATTATCATTGTAGGCCCAGTAAAATGTATTATACACGCGGTTATTGAGGAGAGTTGGCATCAAACAAAATTGTTTTTAAAAATAAAATATTTATTATAACTTTTTCAGAAGAGTTGATCTTTTAGGAATAATTTGCTAATATCCGTATGCAATAATTAAAACAACGGTTAAGGTTTATCGTAAGACAAGATTAACAGTCTTAAAGTACGTAGTACTATTATTTATTATGTGCTTAAAGATATACAATTGGCTTACCTGTGATCGTTTTTAATTTATTAACGAATTCTATAGGATTAGTTAGTCGGTAGCTAAGGGGCTAACCGCTCGCTGTAAATTTCACAGTACACGAGCAACCTGGGTTCGATCCCCGCCGGCACCAATGAAATTGTTAATTGTAATTTTAAGTGCAGATTTACCACGTGCTCGGCGATGAAGTAAAACATTGTGAGGAAACCTGCATGTTTAAGAAAAAAGGAAAAATGTTTCGAAAACATTTGAAGTTCGGCAACACGCACTGGAGCAACGCGGCGAACATTTCCTTGTCCTAAAACCCTCTTAAAAATGAGAGGAGGCCTGAGCCCAGCAGTGAGACGTATATAGGCTGTAACTTTAACTTTTAACTTCTAGATATATATCTATAATTTATTGCACTTAAATATAGAAGAGTAATAGTGAGAATATAATGAGTTCCACTGTATTTCACCAACAAATAGTTTTGAAGCAAGATTCGAACAATTAATTAGTTAATAGCGTAGCTTATGTAAACTTTTGCTCAAATTTATAACATATTCCGTTCAATTTGCACAATTCTCTATAAAAACGAATTCATGGATAGTGGGTTACGCACCCTGATGTTTTAGTGTTTTGTGATATGTATTTGTGAGATGTTTGATCACAACTTTCCTTAATCGAGGAAGAATGGGAATATAGTCAGACCAACTAAATTAGAAAAATATTTAGTCTTGTAGTTACATAGATCAAAAACATTTGACAAAAATTATTGTTGTTGCAACCGCACATTGCAAACAACATGAGCCTAATGCACATTGCATGGTGACTGTTTTCCTTCTGAATCTTGCACAAACTGACCCTTATAATTATAATACAAAGCTCACAATGATTAAAGTAATTAAGTAATCATATGTATATTTTATATTTGTCTGAGTATCCGTGCCCTATTATTTTTTCACTTAATAACTTTACAAGAAACCCTCTAATAAAATATAGGCAGTCCCAAGTTAACTGTATTCAATAGTTTGTTGTAACAAAATTTCAAATTTAATATTCACCGCCTTTATAATATTGTTTATGAAAAATCAAAAATTGCCAAAGAGAAGTCTCAAACGCTCGGACGCTTCATCGCCAACCTTTTAAATATGTCATCTAATAGAAACGTTGGCAAACGAATAGCTATAAATAAAGAGTCACTACGTTATAGTAATGAGAGCGACTGCCTGTTCGTTTTACTTTATACCGTACTTGTTAAAGTTGTAGGTGCCATGCCAAAAGCAAGGACTGCTTAGAAAACCTTATTTATTCTATTTTTTGCTAGGGCTTAGCCTTAAATTGTAATTTAGATGCCTTCATAGTGTGGTGACGATAGTAGTGTTTTAGAATTAGAATTAGTAATTTAGAGCACCGCTGTAGATTTAGTGATTTAAACAACTGTAAATATTTCCTTCATTCAGATTATAAATCTGCATAAAAAATTCTAAAATATACTTCTATACTTAGTACATGCGAAAAATCTAAAGTTCCTTTTCTCAATTTCCATTTGAACGTTGTTCCACTTGCACATCGAAAAATATTACAATGTTCGTTACGTCCATCTTAATGCTTAATTGAATTTTTATCTTTCTAAAAATTTCTCATGCACGCAATAAATAGAATAGATAAACAGTGATAACTGATAATATATCAAGGTGGACAATATTTTATGAGAAGTTTATGAGAGCTATTTTTGTGTATTTATCGGAAAATGTATTGCATATACGAACGTACCTGTTTTTATCGAGGCAGTTATTGAATGAAATTGAAGATATTATGTTAAAATATCAGCACGCTAGGAAAACTAAATACATTATACTTTCATAGTTCACGTCACATTAAATGTTAATTTAATTGAAATTTAGACACAATTTAGTATATTGAAAGCACATTGGAAATGTTGATATGTATTGTATATATATTTTAATAAAAAAATTAATAACTAAATGTATTTTATTTTAGTTGTATTGGACAAGTCGTTAAAAATATTTAATCCACCTAAGGAGTGACCTAGCCAAATATGTTCCAGCGTGTATTGTAATGCTCGAAACGTTATACTCATCTACACACCCGACGACAACTGAAGAAAAAAAAAACGCTAAATCAAGTTTCAAAGTGGTCATGTACAGCAGTATAACCAATGAGTTCCACTTCAGAACTCACTCACCCGCCTGTTATGCGATCACTACGCATATCAAGTATATCAAATAGTTAACTAACAAGCTAACAACGACATTCTTGAAATGTGTCTAAAACAACAGCAGACTTAGGGCTGTTGAATGGTGTGTGTATTATTTACTTTTTATTTTATTATTGCTTTACGAACTACCGTGAGGCGACGGAGGGAAACAAACCAGAAATAAGAAATCTACGGTTGCCAATCCGCTTGCCAATCGTGACAACTATAACAAACATTCTCCCATGACCAGGACAAAAAGAAACGGACCCCAGTCCCCGCTATTACTGGATGTCTATTTAAACGACTCGACCTAACAGCATTTTACGCACGCACTCTAAAAACGAACGAAAATATTTTAGAACTGGAGAAAGATGGAAAAGTGCCGCTGGGATATTATAGAATATCTGAGGTTCGAAGAGAGGTGGGGAACACGATCCTCGAATCCGGCCACTAGTCCTATCACGGGAGTGCAGATCTGCCCCAAGCATGTGTCAGATATATCATCCAAGTCCCTCGTCAACTAAGTTGTGAAGATTGTAGTGTGTCGAAAAGAGTTACTTTGTACTCAGAATCACTACACGGTATTTGTTGATCATACGGGTATCTACTTACCAACGTGGAAATGTGTGAGGATATCTCGAGAAACATGCATAGTGTATGTATAGTGTTGATAAGTGACTTTAACGCAAAAGGGTGTCCTAAAGATAGGAAAAATTGGAATTGAGCAACGGAACCTAAGAGGTCAACAGTAAGTTGAATGCATGGAGAATGAGGAACTCTTTGTGATTAGGAATTTTTTGAAAGGACTCTTTCTTCTAGAAGCGGCCCCAGAAAAAAAATTCGAAGAATAATAAGATCAACTTTATTATGACGATCAGACTGTCACTGTTTAGTGATATGTCAGTGATCGCGAAGGTGAAAACTAATGAAGTCAACGCTCCGATCCTCGTACTTTAATCCAAAGCCCCGAAAACGATCAACACAAATTACAATTTTTTTTCAATAAACAGAAATGACCAACGAGCTTACAGTCCACCTGCTGGTAAGTGACTTCTTACCTGCAACCAATTTCTAACAAAGAAGGCTACAGCTATAATACAGCTCTTATTGAACCAGATATCTGTCTGCCGATAAAGCCTTACTTTCGAAGTTGAAGATCGGCTGTGGTAGCATCCGGGTTACCTAAAATTTTAAAAGATTGAGAGGTTCTACGGACAGCTGTACGCATCATCTTTGGAGCCACACGAAAGTGTAAGTAACGATCCAAGAGCAAGTCTTATCGGACACTGTTTCAATATAATCAACATCACTGACAAATAAATCACTCACCTTTGATTTGCCGACGATATAGAATGACGTCAATAATGTCTCCCAACTACCAGATCCGGCCTAGGGGTCAGGACGGTTGGTGTTTCTCGGCGCTTGCTTTTCCTAACCCCATTGCCTCCGCGTATCGGACTTGAAGGAGTCCGTTGCGCGGGTGATATTGAAGGTCACAGAGGAAGGCGCCTCATTAGTCCCGGTGTGCCTTACCTTAGAAGGAATAAGAGGCGGACTTGTCGTCTCCCAAGAAGGGACTGCCATAGGTAGCGGCCAGTGTTGCCGTTTAGGAAAAAAGATATCTACCAGACCTATTCCAGTCGTAAGTCCTAGGTTCAGAATAATTATATTTAAAAAAAACCACTAAGTCACCAAATTTGTCAAAGTTTTGTTTGTTGTAAAAAATATGGTGTAATTAAAATGCGAATTTGTAAAATAACACATTCTTCGTTGCGGCACCAATTTTCAAACCAACAGACATTGATGACACGCCTATTGTGCCGTCCGCCAAGTGTAAAATTAATGTTCTTTTTTATGCTTTTTTTACTTTTTTAGACCTAATTAAGTTTATTTGACATCAAACATAAGTTACAAATGGAAGGATACTTGTTTTTAGTGGGTAACTACGTGTATTTTTACGTGTTTTCTTTGAAATTGAGAGTAAGTGACTTTTTTATGAAGAGATTACAAACCTTTTGTACTATTTTTTGTTGTTATAAAAAAAAATCATATAAGTAGGTACAGCTAAATCACCCCGGAAACCTTGGTTTTTATTAAATTAAATTTTGACCTAATAATAACATTTGTAAATATCAAACAATGAAGAATATTAATTTGAACAAAAAAGGTTTATTATTCATTGATATTAACAAATGTTAAATATTATTTAATGTTATACAAATGTAAAAGTAAAGTCGATCTGAAAACGTCTATTTGTGTGAGCAAAACAAGTGTTTTCAAAAGGAAAAAAACGCCGGCGCTATACGGCGCCGGATTGACAAAAGACTATTTATTAGCGAACTTTTTTTATGCATGAACGGTTTCGAACTGTTTCAATCAAAAATAAACATTATACCATATCACAAGAGCACATTGTACTTCGTAGGTCTTTTCGGCCATATGATAGTAATAACGCCAGTTCAAGCGTTTGAAGCAAAATTAAACAATAAGACAAACGCATTGTTTTCTTTTAACAGGAGACTTGTTTTCCAAAAATTTATTTACAACTTGAGTTTGTGAGCGATCGCAATGAGTGCTATTATTTGTTACTTATTAGACTATTTTTCCATAACATGATTGTTACGGCCAGCAGCTGCTTATCCCAGAAGTAGGGTCCTCCGCGGCCTATAGACGAAGAACCTACAAGCAGGTGCAGGTCGGGCGTCCTAACGCCAAGGGTGAAAATTTTCTAATTACAATAAACAATCAGGGGGGAGCGTTCTATTTTATTAAACGGAGCTTACTTACCTCTATCCAAGGCGACTGGTCCCTCAGGTTTCGGTCAGGTCGCATGTGGTTGTATAGTGCTAGGAAAGTAAGGGTCAGTGATGTGTATCTGGGTGTGGCTGGTAGTGTTATTGACCTTATTAGACCGTTACCCTCTGCAGCAGTTCGGACCTCCGCACCTCTCCACCTCACGTCACTTTCTTCGTTAGTCACGATGACAGTCTAGTAACTCTGTCGTACGATTAACTACCTTACAGAAGCCACTAACTCTCGTTTGTTATAACGCCCGACCCGCGAAACGAACACAGAACGTACGGATCAAAGGTCACTACCGTTTCGCGTGGCCACAGTTATTTCTAGAATATCCAATACCGCACTAGCTATTATTGTCGAATGCACTTATACAGATTCTGAGTTAGATATAATAAGCTAACAAGAAAGGAATGCGCGTTACGTATTCTAAACCGTATATTTCCTAGATGCGCGTGTCGTATTCCGCTTTCGACTTCCCGACAAAAAAAACAGCGTGTCGCCTATCGCAGCTGAATTTGGACTCTTAATTTTTCTAGCGCGTTCTCGACACCCACCGTTCAACACGCTCGGCCGAACTTAATCCCGTATCGCGCCGAGCCGAGTGCCATCCAGCGTCGATTCTTGACATTAGCGCTTTGGCGCGAACAAACCCCCGCCCTGGACATAAGGACTTATGTCCGCGAGCAAACGCGCCAGCCGGAGGGTCGAGCCTCCACTGGATGCCCCTCCTGGACATCGCAACACCTCAACAAGTCCTGTACTGCACAGAAGTCCGATGACCTCTCTCAAACACCTATCTGTGCCCCTATGATTAGTTCCGCAATCCGACCGCATCAGGTCTGCAAACAGCGACGCGACACGAAGCGGCCTAGAGTGATCTCCTAAGCTTCAGTGCAGAGAGCACCCCCAAATTCCCCATGAACGTGGTCTGTGGAGAGCCGAACGAAACGCACAGATAGTCCCTAGTATGAATTTTCAAACAAGTAGGCATAACCAAACCATTTACCATATAATCATTTACCAAATGGTGCGATAGCTGATTTCCATCTGATATTATACAAACCAGATAGCCCTTTAGGCAGGTAGTCCTATGCTCATATTTCAACTAATTTTTCAAAAGCATCAATGTTCAACTACAGAATTAATTAAAACAAAGTAATCACTGATGCACATAGGTCAACTTGACAAAGTAAACAAAACAATAAACGTAAGAGACAGCCCTATTTCTCGTTTGAAATAAATATCTTAGACAGTGCCAACAAAATGTAAACCAAAAGAGAATTGACTCTTATTCCCTTCGGCACAAATAGGGTTATCCTTTTCACAAAGCAAAATGATTAAACACTATCACAAAACGTATATCTAATTTACCAAATCGCGTCATTCAATCTCAAATGAATTCAAACTTTCCTTTCAGCATACAGACGCAACAATCAAATACAATTACAAAGCATACGCACAAGCATTCAAAAGGGCACGCAATCCAATTTCAATTTTCCGTGCAACAACAAACACAGTGATCAAGTATATTTACAAAACATATGCAGCAGCATTTAAAGGAGTATCTTAAATTCAATTCTTTTAATCACAACCGCTACAAATATGAAAGTTTCGCGGAAAACGCAAAAGCATTTTTAATTTTAATTTAAAGCGTCGTTAATTAAGTACTCGACCAAACCCAAATCTAACACCCCCTGACAGCGTGATTCAACGCTCCGGGGGGCCCTAATCTTCCCACCACCAAGTGGAGGCCACACCGCGTGAACCCGAGACCAATAGAGCGCAAACCGCTAACAGTCGCCACTCGGGTTGTACGCCTTCATCGAGGCCGTCGGCAACAGAACATTTTGACAAACGGACTGTTGACAGCTTAAGGCTCAGTGGAGGCGGCCGTGGTGGGAGCTAAGGCGGCA
The DNA here is from genome assembly GCA_033319125.1 of Parnassius glacialis. Lineage (NCBI taxonomy): Eukaryota > Metazoa > Arthropoda > Insecta > Lepidoptera > Papilionidae > Parnassius > Parnassius glacialis. The sequence goes on from JAVANC010000018.1 coordinate 30,461,341, forward strand.
GCTAGCTAGGGCCGCCTCCATCAAATGGGGAACAGTGGTACACCCGTCGCGGAAACTCAGCTAACGGGAGTGAGAAGGGTCCAGCGGACTAATGAGTGACCGTGAAGTTCCTCTCCGCACGCTGAGGGGGGGTGATGACACCCCCGCCCCTGGGGGAATTACCCCCCGACTGGTCGGGGGAGGGACCCCTTTCAAACCTAGGGGCCTGGTGGCTAGCCGGCGGACGCCGAGCGTCGCCCGTCACAGGGCGTGTCGGAGCACCCCCACCCGTGGAGGTCGAGGGCCTGGCAGAGCCCCGAGAGGAGACGCCGTTCGCACCCAGGCACAGAACGGCATGGTGATTGCCCTGGCAATGCAGACAGGGCCGCCGTTGCGGACAGTCTCGCTGGAGGTGCCATTTCAAACATGAGTAGCACCAGCGGCGCTCCTTGGCGATAGTTCGCCTCGCCGGAACCGGCTTACCTAATAATTTCGAGCAAGGCGTTACCCGGTGATCAAATGATCGACAATAGGAGCAGGAGGGGGGTGGTTGACGACGGCTTGCCCGGTGGATTCCGCCTCTCACTGGGCACGGCTCGTAAGTCGTCGACGGTGCCCGCCGCGTGCTCGATCTGTCGGCACTGCTCCTCCAAAAACCGCAGCAGGTCATAGAAGGGCGGAATATAGGAGGCCTCGTCCCCGCCGTACCTCTCCTCAAAATGTATTCTAAGGTCGAGAGGTAGGCGGGACAGCACGATGCGGAGCAACAAAAAAGCCCATTCGCCCACTGGTAAATCCAGCCGCCTCAACGTATTACAGGCCACCAAGACTGGATCCAACAGGTCCAGACGTAGTCTGGCCCAATCACTAAGCAGCGGGAGGCTCAGAAGCTGCTTAACATGTTCGTCCGCAATTCGCCGGACGTTGGCGTATCTTCTGGCTAGGAGGTCCCGAGCAGTCTGGTAGGCGTCGTCCGACAATCTCAAATGGCCAACGACGCTCAGGGCCTCCCCTTCCAGCGAGGCCAGGAGGTACGCCATCTTCTAGCTCGGGGTCAAGTCACTCCGGGCGTCCACTAGGCTGTCGAAAATACCAACGAAGGTCAGCCATTCGGAACGGACCCCGGAGAACCTTGGCAAGTCCAGAGTTGGGAGTCGTCCCAACAGCTCCGGCTGAGGCTGCTTCCGAAAGGACTCGGGCAGGCCCCTCGTCCGAGCTTCACGCGCCTCCTCGGCATACTTGCCTTCAGCCTCGATCAACTCGGCCGTGAGCGAAAAGAACTGCTCGTAGTCTGCGAAGCGGGAGTCCAGGACTCCCTTTTCCACATCCGAATCTTCGAGCTCAGCGTAAGCCTCCTCCACTGCAGCCCTTCGAGCATCGACCCGCTCGAACCGCTTCATCAAGTTATGGACCCTATCCGGTCGACCTATCAAAGCATGGGCGCTGGTGGCCCAGCGTAACTCAGTCCGCAGGCAACGGATTAGTATCTTGGGCGAGGACATCACTACTAAATACAAATTACGACGCGGCTCGAGCACAATTACAAAAATAACAAATACAACAAAAAATTAACAGTTAATAAATGCAGTTCCTATCAAATCGAGTTGAATAGAAATTATACAAATACGAATTACTACTTATCAAACCAAATACAAGTTAGTACAAAAGAAAAGACACTAACCAAATTAACAAATAACAAATACTAGTGCGATCAAATCAAGTTAAATTCAAATTGCGTAAATACAAATTACTACTCTTTAGTTCAAATACAAATTACAATACGAAAGATACATAAACGTAGATACACATCACGGTCGATCAACAAAAAATGCCTAGCTCGGAAATCGACCCTTCGATAAGTAATCCACTACAACTATCCGACAACGATAATTAACCGATTACGTAAAAATAACCATCTACCTACATGACGCAAACTCCCGCTTACGCACTAACCGGGCGCGGCTTTTCAAATTTACCCGCCAACAACCAAAAAATCAAGCCACAAAAGAAAAGAATTTTATTATTAGGTATATAATTAAAAAAATATTTTTACGTATTACGGACGGGCGTGATTGTAGACACAAAATTAAACCAATCAACCCAACGCTCCCTGCCACCAAAATTGTTTAATTTTTATCAAACATTAATCGCGCTCTGCTACCAAATGTTACGGCCAGCAGCTGCTTATCCCAGAAGTAGGGTCCTCCGCGGCCCATAGACGAAGAACCTACAAGCAGGTGCAGGTCGGGCGTCCTAACGCCAACGGTGAAAATTTTCTAATTACAATAAACAATCAGGGGGGAGCGTTCTATTTTATAAAAACGGAGCTTACTTACCTCTATCCAAGGCGACTGGTCACTCAGGATCCGGTCAGGTCGCATGTGGTTGTACAGTGCTAGGAAAGTAAGGGTCAGTGATGTGTATCCGGGTGTGGCTGGTAGTGTTATTGACCTTATTAGACCGTTACCCTCTGCAGCAGTTCGGACCTCCGCACTTCTCCACCTCACGTCACTTTCTTCGTTAGTCACGATGACAGTCCAGTAACTCTGTCGTACGATTAACTACCTTACAGAAGTCACTAACTCTCGTTTGTTATAACGCCCGATCCGCGAAACGAACACAGAACGTACGGATCAAAGGTTACTACCGTTTCGCGTGGCCACAGTTATTTCTAGAATATCAAATACCGCCCTAGCTATTATTGTCGAATACACTTATACAGATTCTGAGTTAGATATAATAAGTCCCGGGTGAAGCTAACAAGAAAGGAATGCGCGTTACGTATTCTAAACCGTATATTTCCTAGATGCGCGTGTCGTATTCCGCTTCCGACTTCCCGACAAAAAAAAACAGCGTGTCGCCTATCGCAGCTGAATTTGGACTCTTAATTTTTCTAGCGCGTTCTCGACACCCACTGTTCATTACGCTCGGCCAAACTTCATCCCGTATCGCGCCGAGCCGAGTGCCATCTAGCGTCGATTCTTGACATTAGCGCTTTGGCGCGAACAATGATTTAAAACCCACAAAGTAAAAATAGTACCATGTACACGTTAAAAAAAGATTATTAACCCCTAAAAATTTCAAATTTTCAAAATATGAAGAAACGAAGCTGCACGCATGAACTACTTGCAAAATAATAATTATTTTGTTCTGGATAAAGATTTATCCAGAACAAAATCCAAAAAAGCAATTTGAGCGAGTTATAACGATTTTTAAAAAGGCACGACTCGCGTATCATACGCCACACACAAAAGTAATCACGCACGCCTGGCGTGCCACCCGAACTGAACCGGTTAAATTGACATACCTGCTAGTCCTTTGAATCAAACTTTTTCTAACTGTAACAAAAGTTGGCTTTAGCAACGTGAGATTGAAACACGTATCCCTCAGGAGGTACTGAGCTTAGGTGGTTATAAATCTTAATGGACATTTAAACGGAAATAAAACTAAATGTATTAAATTTACAACAACGAATGTTAGAAATCTGAGTACCAATGTGTTTTTAAATGGGGAATGAGCCCTGTTGAATCCACTATTTTTCTTGGCATCACTCTCGACGCAAAGCTTCAGTGGGGCCCCCATATATCCAAACTAGCAAGCAGACTAAGTTCTGCAGCCTATGCTGTAAAAAAGATTAGAGGTCTCACTAGTGTCGAGACAGCTAGATTAGTTTATTTCAGTTATTTCCATAGCATAATGTCTTATGGGATTTTGCTATAGGGAAATGCGGCTGATTCAGAAACTATTTTTGTTTTACAGAAGAGGGCCATTAGAGCTATTTACAACCTAAAACTGAGAGAGTCTCTTAGAGATAAATTTAAAGAAATAAATATATTAACTTTGGCCTCTCAGTATATTTACGAAAATTTAATGTATGTTCACAAAAACAAAGGTAGTTTTAGTAAAAAAAGTGATGTGCATTCTGTAAACACTAGGAACAAACACAAGCTAGTGATACCAGTTTCTCAACTCCACAGAGTCAGTAATTCATTCTTGGGGCAATGTATACGCTATTACAACAAGGTCCCGGAAAGTGTACAGGCTCTCTCCATTAGCAAGTTTAAATGTTTTGTTAAGTTGAAACTGTTTAAAAAGGGTTATTATAGTATAAATGAATACATGGTTGATAATAACCCCTGGGAATGAGGTGATCGCTTCCAAGCTGTTTCTAAAATAAATTTTGTACTTATATAGTTAGTACAACCATTATTGTAAAATTTGGTTTAAAAAAAAGTCCCGCTGGGTTTCTTGCTGGTTCTTCCCAGGACAGAGGTTTTTTTTTCGAACCAGTGGTAAAGTAAAAAATGACTTTCAATAAGAATTACACATGTGATCTATATTGAATAAAAAATTATTCTATTCTATTCTATTCTATTCTAAATGATCAAATAATATTTTTCGGTTATTGCAGAGTTTGGTATCAATATTCTGTTGCAGACTGATAACAGGCCTTACTCTTCTGAACTCTTCTTGTTGTTCTCATTCTGGTCTATACTTTTGACCATATGCCTTCTTTTTTCAACAATTAGATTCCAATATATGACCACAAATTGAACAAAGAAACTATTCACACAATGAGAAACAGATTTTTGCTCAGAGTTCCTAAGTATCTACGTACGTAGTGATGAATGAATGAAAGACAAAGAAATGGCAATATCTGATGTACGGTTTGAAGGTGATAGGCATCAAATCGATCTAACGTCATTATGGCAAGGGATTAACCGAAAAATCAGTAGCAATTCATACTGTTTCCAGTAACTAGATATATATCTGTACTAAAATATATCTGTATTTTTAAAATGTCCTTGTCAGAGTCATTTATACTCCTACATAATACCGAATACAAGCAAATATTGAAAAAGTAGGTAGTAGTCACTGATTTTTTTAGTTCACTAGATCGAAAAAAGTCACTGAAGAAATCCAAAATCCACTAGGGTGGCGCACGTTGTTGGAGCGTCGAATGTGTGCGAGTGTTTCCGTGATCTTACCAATATGCGGCAACACCGTTGTAACACCATGGGGTTTTAGCCGGTTCGAATCCGACATAACTAGGCTTGTAAACCGTCCCGCGAGAGCCTGGATTTCTCGTTTCTAGAGCCTCGAATTGAAATTCACGTTACTCGATTTGAACTCGAGTTACGCAACTCGAAATTGGCGCAACGAAGGTGTGTCAATTTGTTACATATCTACTAATACGATGTTTGGCACAATTGTTTTTACTAAACTTAATAGGTAGGATTAGGATGAAAACGTATTTATCTTATAGTTCTTACTATATATATATATATATATATATATATATATATATATATATATATATATATATATATATATATATTACATTATATATAGACAATCTTCATAAAATATATCACTAACTTTATGACGTAGGTATTTATGTAATTAACAATTTAACTATCACCCATTATACTAAATCAATTTATGAGTATTATATATATATATATATAATAAAGGTTTTATTCATAAACACGGTCTTACAAATATATATACCATGGTAGACTTCTTCTATTGAACGCATAATGCGCCCGTATCAGAAATAAGCCCCTCTTCCATATAATACAATTTATTAGTATACATATACAATATATATATATATATAATATGCACGATGAACGAATTCTGCGCTCGCTTGTTTTGTTCAATGACTGCCAGCCCGAACTCAAATTAGTGTGTAACTCGAGTTAAGCTCAACTCGAATTAGTAAGTAGAGTTGACCCATCCGCCCAATACCACAGAATAAATAATAGTACAAAAACCATCACTGAGATGTGTGTGGGATGCCAATTGTGCCGTTTTCTTGTATGCGAGTAAGTTTCGGACAGGAGTATCTAAAAGTGCACTTTTAGTCTCTCTTATTTGAATTAAGTGGGTAGGTACATAATGGTCTTGCCCTTGGAATAACGGGGAAGAACACGGTGTAAGATATCCACTACCCCTCACTATCATCCCTTGAGTGTCATAAGTGGCAACAAAAGGAAACAAACCAGGAGATAGGCAACAGCTTCTTAATAACAACTACGAGTAGAAATTAAAAAAAACTGAAAATGAATTTATATGGGGGCCCATACCTGAAGCTATTCAATAAAAAAGAATTATCAAAATCGATTCACAATTGACGAAGTTGAATCGTAAGCCTCCTCCTTTTTTGCAGCCTCTTCGTAGTTTTTTTTAAATAGGATAAGGGTGACAAAGGAGCACACGGTCCACCTGACGGTAAGTGGTTTCTGTGACCCATAAACATCCTCAATAAAAAATCTCAATGCAGATGCGTTGTCACCCGTGAACACTAAGATGGAATGCCTCTGTGTTCCAGTAAAAGGATCTCCGGTTCCCTGCACTCACCATACGAAACACAGCAGTGTTAAGCTGCTGTTTTACCCTTCGCCGGCCGAGCCGACCCATTCGTGCTACAACTATACTTCTACTATAGCATGGCTCTGTGAGGTGCGTAGTAGTTTTTATAAATGTTAAAGATTAAAAAAAATATCTTCGTAATACCAAAGTGATGTCGATGGAGTAACCATGAAGGAGATGGATCCCCTTCTAACCTAATCTGTCAGAGTCCGGGTGCCCTAAGCCCAAGCTTGCTTCGCTCACTCTTGCACCAAATAATACACCAAAATATTAACTTTTATAGTTACTTTAATAAGTAAACATATTTTATCACTTCCACCATTACCAAAAATGGATCTTTATTATATTTCATAATGTTCCGCCACCACAAGTACTCCACTATCGCATCACCAAAATTCTCTAGATTATTGTAATTATCTTTTTTTTAAACGCTTCATGGCTCTCCATTGTAGCTCAATCTTTTGTGTGCGAGTCTCGTCTGGAGCCACAAATGGATTGACAGGGTCCGAATGGTTGACTTTTTTGTGTACCCATGTACGCTAGGCAGTCATATGCATTCCAATAATCTGTGTGAATTGTGGTGCCCGTTGGGGGCACCAAAACTTCAGCAGAACGTACATTGTCAGGGCACACCTCTCAGTCACACATCCTCAGACCCATCTTCAATCACACCAAAGAATGGCCCTCAATATGGCGTCTTACAACAAACACAATTTGATCAACTACAATATCAAATTAGAAGTTTATGAGAACAAGTAGAATAAGAGTATTAAACCAAATTTACCTTTGTCGTGACCCCCAACAGTGACAGACTCCTCAAATTCTGGCAACTTGATACTGAACCCAACCCCAGCTATTTGCCGCTTTTTGTACCGATGTCCCACAAGGTGATTGCAATTATCCCGCAAATCGGTGCACTAAGGTGGCAAACTTAGACAACCCGGTCATGCCCCCGTAGATCGGGTATGTGCAGTGCGCAGGCATCTCCACGTTTAAAAAGGGGATTAATATTTATTATGTATATGTAAGAAGCATCCTTGGGTATGCGAGCACAATATCATCATCATTACAGCCCTTCACAAGTTCACTGCTGAACATAGGCCTCCCTCAAGGAATGCCACAAAGCACGGTCCTGAGCCACCTGCATCCATCGACTTCCTGCATATCTTACCAGGTCGTCACTCCATCTAGTGGGGGGACGCCCTATACTTCACCTGCCGGTACGAGGCTGCCACTCGAGAATCCTTTTTTCCTATCGGTTGTCGGTTCTTCGCGCTATATGGCCGGCCCATTGCCAATTAAGCTTACTAATCTGTTGGGCTATGTCGGTCACTCTGGTTCTACTGCGGATATACTCATTTCTAAGTTTATCACGCAGAGAAACTCCGAGCATAGCCCTCTCCATAGCTCGCTGAGCAACCTTGAGCTTCCTCATCCGGCCAGCAGTGAAGGACCACGTCTCAGTTCCATATCTATGTCATCACTGGCAACACGCACTGGTTGTACAGTCTCGTTTTCAAGTATTGAGGTATACCTGACGAGATGTGCCGTAATTTCCCGAACGCTGCCCAGCTGAGTTGAATCCGTCGATTGACCTCTCGGTCGAAGTTGGACTTACCTAGTCGGACTATTTGTCCCAGGTAAACATACTCGTCAACAACTTCGAGCTTAGTGCTCCTAACAACTACCGGCATGGGTGTGACATGGACATTAAACATGATCTTTGTTTTGTCCATGTTCATCTTAAGACCTATCCGTTGGGAAACACTATTGAGGTCATTGAGCATAGTTGCCTAGGTCCTCCAGTGATTCTGCCATAAGGACTATATCGTAGGCAAATCGAAGGTGAGTGATGTACTCGCCATTGATGTTAATACCGTATCCTTTCCAGTCCAGAAGCTTGACAACGTCTTCCAATGCAGCGGTGAAGTTTCGGGGATATGACGTCACCCTGTCTTACACCTCTCTGCAATTGGATAGGTTTCGTACTCTGGTTCTGTACTCGGATAGCCATCGTAGCCCTACTGTACAAGCACTTCAACGCTTCGATATACCGACAGTCAACTTGGCACCGCTGTAGGGACTGCAGCACCGCCCAAATTTCGACGGAATCAAAGGCTTTCTCATAGTCCCTATACGCCAGACATAGAGCACAATATGGTCCCATCAATTTATTCTAAATAAGAACCGCCCGGAACGAATAAGAATATTTTGAAGCTTCTTAATCTTTCGTAAACGAAATTAACTTACAGAAGAAGAAAAGTGCACGGTTGTGGATATGAGCTTACTATTCAATATAGTTCGGGAAATAGACTATCGTGAATTAGTGTCAAAAGGGGTAAATCAATTAAATTATATATATTTATATTATATATAGGTATTTTACCTATAAACAAAACGTTAAAATTATGTTTTATATGTAATTTGAATTACTTACCTACGTATCTATTTGGGTTATACGGTTATACCACGACTAAAGCAATTCTCGGAACCAAACTCGTTAAGTTACCACAAGTCATGTATTCTTTTCCGCAGTAATATGATTGTTATCTATCAAATCTGTCGGACTCTAAACCTAAGTACTAGCCTTTCTTAGATATTTTATTGATACAGGTTTTAAATTAAACAAATAACAGTCATGACGTCAATATCATTATGTATTTATACTCTTAAAAACTCGAGAGCTAAAACATTTAATTATTATATCTAACGGTAATGTACCTATGTTCTTTAACAATATTTTTGACGAAAACTTCTATGACTTCACCATTATTTGTTACAAAAATAATTTTATTTATAGTCTGAAATAAACAAATGAATTCTTACATTATCTATTTTAATATATTGGCCTATTTATCGCATTCATTTTAACAATTTTCAAAATTCTGCTCCCAAAGGATGAAACTTTAGGGGACAATTTAATTGACAACTATAAAATGCAAATCAAGCCTTATAACATCAATGTTAGTAAAGAAAGCTGGCTATCGAGCCACACAAAATAAAATATAAAAGTGTAATGTACGAGAACATAATATTTACAATTTTTAATAGTTAAAACTTAATATAGACATTGATTAGTAATAAAAACTTCATTGAATAATATAGTTTTCTACCACACATATTATAGAAGACAAATAGTCTCAAATTTATTTAATGTATAGATGTACGTATGTACAACCATAAATAATTTACGTATTTATAAATAACATTGTTGAAAATCATCGTTTTTAAAATATTACTTATAAACTATGTTTTTCACTATCACCATTTTTAAGTAACTTCCCAGTTGACTTTATTTTTTGTTTTACTTGTATTGGGTTTAAGGTAAAATCACTATATAATAAAGCTTTTTAGAAAGTATTAAAACACGGCATCTCCCAAAGCAAGTAGCCTACTTACGTAATTACGTACCATAGAAAGATAATTGTAGCAGTTTAGGCTATCCGCGCGGAAGTCTCCGCTCAAAATCTAAAAATCCCGTTTGAGAAATTATACAGCGCCAGTATTAAAATTAAATTAAAAAAATGACAAAGGATTTATTTTACATAATTTTTTTTTATTTATGGATTAACTGATCAATCGGCTAATAAGTGTAAAAATACCTGTGATGGAGTGAATTTAAATATGAAATTTTAAATTAATTGAGTGTTGTATTTGTCATTTTAGATGAAATATATATAGGTACATATACTTAGATAGTTTTACATAAATTCCAAAACGGTTAAATAGCGATCAGATTATTTTTCTCATAGCTTTCTTTGTCAAGAATACATAATTGGACGGCGAAGCGGTGTTTGTAATTAATGAAGCTATAGGCTTAATATTAAATATAACATTTACTGTACACCTTATGTAATGCATGAAGTGGTGATAATATGGTCCATCAAAAAATGTAAGGTTTAATTTTAACAATTATTAGTACTATCGAGTAGCTCAGCAAAGTGGAGAATAGTTTCACAAATTTAAATATATTGATTTACATATTATAAATATAACATTTTAAGGCAGTGTCTGAAAATGATAAAATTATTAAGAAAGCGTTAAAATGTTATTCATAACATCGTAAAAATTACAGTAAAAGCTACTGATACGTTACGGATTCCATAATTCATTAGGTACCATAATGAATAATGTGAAAATTAAAAATAAAACCTTAAACTATTTGAATTCTAACATTATAATTTTAAATTTTATTATTTAGTAATGTCAGGTTAGTCACAGTGGCATACCTTTGTATAATAGATTTAAACATTAAAAATAAAGTCGTTATTTATTTATAACTGCGGAAATACTCAAGTAATCATGCTTTAACGTTCAATCCAACAGACATGTCAGTAATGTTCGTTAGAGTACAAATATTACTGCTTCCTTCTTTAGATTTACAATCAAAATTTTTGACAAAGAGACTAAATTAAAACGCATAAAATACAGTGGTGTACGTACCATGGTTGGGTGCTTTAGCTCGGGGCCGCCAGAGCCAAAAACGCCGCTCTCATCCCCCATTTTCGCAAATACTTTTAAAATATATAATCGATAAAAGTCTTATATAGTCTTCGCATATAATTTTAAAAATAATTAAAACAATAAAATGTATTTTTATGCTTATTCGTAACCAAGTCCTGATTTGCCTAGGGCGCTAATACCGACCCCCTTACTTATGTACAGAATGTAATTTGGTTTAATATTTTTAATAAATAATAAAGCAAGTGTCGCAAGTATTTTACATAGTTTATTTTTTGTACAATATTAATAAATAAATAAATGTTAAAAATAAGAATTTGAATTATTTGGTACCTTTCGTCTTTGGTTGACTGACTGGTTATGATTAAAATAATATTTTAAATTGCTTAAGCTCTCTTTTCTAGTTAAATCAGTTACGAAAACCCATACATAACCAGGGCCTGATTTACCCACAGGTTAACTACGTTTTGTACATGGTAGAGCCATGCTGCAGCTATATTACTGATATAGTTGTAGCACGAATGGGCCAGCTCGACCGGGGAAGGACCACGCTCTCACAGAATACCAGCGTAAAATAACAGCTTAACGCTGCTGTGTTTCGTATGGTGAGTGTAGAGAACATTTTTACTGAAAACGAGGCATTCGATCATAGTCCTCAGGGGTGACAACGCATCTGCATTTTGATTCGTAATCGAAGATTGATGTAGATGTCTATGGGCCACAGCAATCACTTACCATGAAGTGGACTATGTGCTCGTTTGTCATCCTTATCCTATAAAAAAAATAACTAGGCTGGAGCTTAGGGTGCAAGGTTCGAGGGGGCGCTGAGCTTGCTTTTGCAAGCACACTTATGTATGTTCAGAATAAAATTTATTATAATATTCTCAATAAATGAGTGAGTAAGTGCTGCAAGTATTTTATTTTTTGCTCTATTTTTGGTACAAAACAAATAAGTAGAGTGTAAAAATAAGACTGAATTATTTGGTACCTTTCGTCTTTCGTTGACTGACTAGTCGTGATTCAAACATTTAAAATGCTCAAACTCTCTTTTCTACCTCTAATTTTATTAAGGTGTTTTGCCAAGACAACTATCGCTATCGAAGACAACTTCTGTCATCCATCTGTTCCATCTAGGTACAGGGAGAACGACTCACTGGCCCATGCCGCAAAGGAAAACTCGATCCTTTAAGTTCTTTTTCTGGATGACTGGTAATACACACCGCCGACCATCCTGCGGTGTAAGTGCTCCATGCTGGATGTGTGGTTTACACAGCGCTGTGTGCACTCCTCTTCCTGGACGTCAATAAGTCGAGTGAGCCTGGTGGAGTCCCACCTATTGTGCTGAAGGGTGCTCCGGAGTTAGCACCGGTTCTAACGCTTCTTTTCCGGTACTCCTACTCCCTAGGAGTAATCCCGAACGAATGGATACAGCTTTAGTGCACTCGATCCCTAAAAAGTCGATCAATCATACCCGTTCAGCTTACAGGCTTACCACCATCGCTTCCTTGTTTTCCAAAATAATTGAATCCATTATAAATCGCCAGCTCATAAGGTATCTCGAGGACCACCAGCTGATTAGTGGCCGCCAATGCGGTTCTAGTTCTAATCTTTTAACCCTTTCGCTGTCCCGTGCTCTACATATAGGTCATTGCTATTGTCTTACTATTGTGTTTTAAAACCGGACAAAGAACGTGTTAATTTACCTGACTCATGGATGCAGTAGAGCTATGGTCATTACTTTGAACATAGCGTAGATCTTCCATTGGCTTTGGCACTTCTTTAGAAGCTTCCTTCCGGAAGCTCATACCCTGAGAAATTGTACTATTGGATCATCAGTTTTCTTGCAGACCGGGGCATCAAGGTCGTAGTAGACCATGCATATACAGACTACAAGCCTATTAATGTCAGTGTTCCACAAGGCTGCCTGCCGTCACCTACTCTGTTTCTTCTGTATATCAATAATTATATGTTGCTGTTACTGGTTGTAACACAGGCGATGCTTTTTACATCGGCCGTACGAATATTTCTCAGGAATACGTCATGGAGTATCAGAACAAACTTGTGCCTGTGAAGTCGTGAGTTTTTAATAAAGAAAATCTCGAATTGGTTTGAGTGGTTACCGCTAAAAAGAACCCCTTTATCGTATCTCCTTAATTTCATGGCACTTCCCATGCTGCCTTAGCCAGCATCGGAATCCTCGGCATCGACATATCGAATGACGTACAGTTCCACGGTCACTTGAAAGGAAAGGCTAAATTGGCCTCTAAAAAGCTTGGCGTACTGAGCATATTATATAATGCCGGCACACCGTTTGCAACTTTACAAAGCACAAATTTGGCCTCACATGGAGTACCTACCTATTTCATCTCTAGACCGGGGCACCCGAGTGCCAGCGCCTTCTACTTGACCGCATCCAGCAAAGAGTGACTCGAACCGTCGACGACAGAGTTCTTTATGATCGGCTCGATTCACTGGCGCTGCGAAGAGATGTTGCTTCCAATTGCATTATCTATCGCATTTTCCATGGGGAATACTTAGGAAAATTGTTCGGATTAATTCCAGCCGCCAAATTCCATAACCATTCACACCGCCTGGATGCTTGACGGTACACCATACCTGTGTTTAGTTTTAAGTTTTCTTACTCGCAAGACATCTATGTGGAATCATCTACCACCAGTGATTTTTTCCGGACCGATACGACATAGAGACCTTCAAGAAACGAACCTAATCCTTTTAAAAAGGCCGACAACGCACCTGCAATGTCGCCGGTTTGATTTAATGTGGGCGAAACCGCGGGATATAAACCTAGTAAAATATAAAATCTAGTAAATATATTCGTGGGCTGGGCAAGCACAAACAAAACAGGCCGGTGGGGGGCGCATATTTATAGTTAGCATAGGGCTGTCGGAACTCTAAATCAGGCACTGTACATAACTGAAATAATTGATAATAATGAATTAGCATATAACAGAATATTAAACGTAAAAAAATATCTATACACATAGAAATGCGAAAGAACTCTTCTTCGTTTAACTGCTTGTTACCTTTTCATGCCTGCTGAACAGATTTCGGTAAGATGGACTGACTACATTTTTTTTATAGGATATGGGTGACAAACGAGCACACAGTCCACCTGATGGTAAGTGGTTGCTGCGGCCCATAGACATCGACATCTATCCTCTATTACAATTCAAAATGTAGATGCGTTGTCACCCGTGAGGACTAAGATGGAATGCCTCATTTCCAGTAAAAAGGGCCTCCGGCCACCTGCACTCACCAAGCGAAAGGCAGAGGTGAACCTCTACTTCACGCTGGTTTTCTGTCAGGTCGTGGTACCACCCCGGTTCGAGCCGGCCCATCCGTGCGACAGCAAAAGCTGCCGCGTGGCTCTACCACTGTTATACATCCTGAAGAAGACCTTTTACCGCAAGAAATACCTTATTGTTACGAGGAAATTTCCGCAGGACGGAAAGCTAGTGAAATATGAAAATTTCTTAAGTATATTCGTGGACTGGGCAGGCACAAGCAGGTTAGGCTGGGGGCGCATACTCATAGTCAGCATAGGACTATCAGAACTCTAAAACAGGCGCTGTTCCCACCCTAGGTAAGTGTGTAAGTATGCAGATTATCTCGATTTTCAGAATAGTTACCTTTTTCTTTTCTTTTGCTTAAGTTATTGTTATTTAATCAAAATTATTCAGTTAGAAACATTTTAGATATTTGGAGAATCATTTCATAATTTAAAAGTTAAGTTGGGAGGAGACCGTTCCAAAATTTGCCACCCATGGCCTCCACTCCTGCCCTTCACCTCTTGCTATGCACTGAGAAGATAAGAGTTAATATAGCAATAAATATTCTAGCATACATACTATTATAAACCAGACATGCAACACTCATTTTATTTAGTAGTTTTATTTAGTAGGTTTGAATTAGAATCTTAACAATAGAAGAAACGAAAAAGAAGAAGAAACGTTTATCATTTTATCAATGATTAAACATTTCTATTCTCTATTTTCAGTGACTGGGACTAATGACTTAGGATAGTTCCGGAATGAAACTGAAGAAATTATAAGTACGTCTAAAAGCAAGCAAGAACGCATAAAATATATTGATTCACAAAATAGTATATACACAATCTTTTGAAAATTATATTAATAATATATAATTAATTTATAAGTAGACTTTTTTTAATGAAATGAGGGGACTATGATAATTTTAATCTAGGTTGTAACTTATGTAGGCGTTGTACAATATTAGTAACATTGTCCGGTTTTGACTTATGTTTCTAAACAACGAACAACTAATGAACTATTAAGTATATTAAATGAGTAATCAAATTTATTGATAATTAGTAAATATGTATATTAGTAAATAAATATATAAATCAAGAAATTATGCATCGCTCATTTCCAGTATGGAGTGTAGAGTAGAAGGAGGACCATCTCTATATAAGAAAAGTGTCCCTAAAAACGCGTCCAATAAGGGTGGCGCTGCAGTAGCATAGGATAAATTTAAAAAAAGCGCCAAAAGTAATTAGAATAAGATTGAGAAATAAACAAGGACCGATCAATCCGCTTGGTTTTGTACTACGTAAATAGTTGAGATTTTGTATACTGGCATTTTACTAACTACTCTAGTCATGAAATTATTTAAATATTTAAATTCAGCTGACTTCACTCCGTTCACAACAGCTATCTTCATATCGTAGTTTTTTAGACGCCAGCGCTATTGTGGTAGGTTTTGGGACCTCTATTTTCAGTAAATAGTAGGACACTTTTTCAACTTTCGTCACTTATAAGATGGTTCTCCTTGTACTCTACAGTCCATATTTGCACGTTCGCGATTACCAAAGAAAATGTTGTTCTCACCAGAATTGTCATAACGGCACCAACTGAAATAATCTTTAAGATAATCCAGTGGCGTCATACGAGACACAGGGCATTGAGGCAGTTATTTGATATTAAATTCTTGGTCTCTAATTCTTTCCCATCCTTAGAAACGTAGCTTGCTTTCGATCAGTGCATTATCATACGTATTCTTTACGTAGCTCGTGTCCGATTGTAATTCGTAATAGGCGCTAATTTAAAGGACGTGACGTGACGTGACGTTACGATTCAGAAAGTATATATTTTTATTCTTCAAAGGGAAGAATGTTTACCCGAATGGGCGGTTACGCCCTCTTTCAGTTAGACTCGGCTCTTCCGAAGTTAAAAGAATAAACGAACTTCTTTATTTTCATTAGCCGAAACCTTTAACGCTATATTATAATGTCACCGCACGCCGACACCCATATTATTTAGAAACTTTTTCACTTAACGACACGATACCGACATCGTGGCAATGCATTTATTCAATACGGCAGTCAACAATTTATATTTATTATATCTACTTTGCCGTGTAGTGGCGGCGAAATGAATCACCTCAATTCGTCCCGTGGATATCCTAGGACATTTTTTGTTCTGATTTACTACGTCTGTGGACACTTCCTTTCCATAAAAATCCTCTCAGAAGTGAGAGGAGGCTTGTGCCTAGCAGTGGGACGTATATAGGCTGTAACTTTACTTAACTTTTATGTCTTAGGAAGAGACTATCGGAAATGAAACAGGAAGCGGTGGCATTTTCCTGATAACTCAAAATAAAAAAAAACTGCGCTTACTAAAACGCCTGCCAAGCGTAGCCACCATGACAAATATACCCCCTATAAAGTAATCAAAGGGGGAGGCCTACTTATAGCAGTACACTTTTGATAAGTTGTAATGAATGGAAAAATAAATAATATCTGCTTAAGCTAATCGCTTAAAAGAAAAATTGTTAATCAGTTTGTATCACATCTAATAGTAAGTGACACGTTGACGGAGATAAATTTTCCATTTTTACGACAATTTTCGATGTTCACGTATTAATAAACAAGAGCTTAAATTAATTATAGATTTTTTTTTAAATTACCAACATGATTATTTAACAAACAGCATATATTACGTATGGATAAATTAATGTCAACATGCAAACAAACAGCACAGAGCAAGCACGTTGTTCACTTCAATGGAAAAGAATATGAAGCAGGTCACGCACAAATGTATATGTGCTTATTTACATCTTACATTCTTACATTCTGTGCATATTTACGTTAATCGGGACGATTCTCTATGAAGCAGATGTGTTACCACAATAAATAATAGGTGTAACCGACATATCGGTAACACGTCCGATCCGATGCGTGTCCGATGTATCGGTGTCATGTCGCTAGATCGCTTCATACATTTCAATGCCCCGATATTGATGCGGCTTGTATCGGCTAAGAAATATCGTTATCGTGTCGGCTTATGAAAAAACGACCTTAAGAATGAAATTTATTCAATGTTGAATAAAACTGAAAACCTATATATGCACTTTCATTGTCTTTATAAAATATTTGCCAGATAGTATTTTTATGATATATGTAGTATAAATGAAAAGTTCTGACTGCTCTCAAATACTATAAAATTACACATGATGTAATGATTTCTTATATTTACGCAAACATTACACATTGAATAAAAATACTTTTACGGATTCTATCACGTTTCGGGTACTTCAGCTGAAGGTACTCCGGGTTAACTTTGACATCGGGACGTCAATCACCTCGGTCCCCCGTGACCATAGGTGCTGTAAAGTATCTGAACCGTCGGGAATTAATATAAAATAAGTTAATTAAACGCGATAGAATCCATAAAAGTAGTTTTATTCAATACACAATGTATCACACAACACGTAGCAAAGAAACATTACCCCTTACGTATTTTTTTATTGTGTGAGAGCAGCTATTCAGGGATTCAGAGATATTTTTTTGCGGTCAATATCATCTTTAGAGCTTTGGTTATAGTTCCTTTAATTCTTGAAATAAAAAAAATTATGCTATAAACAAAAAAATCATATAATTTCAGTGAATTGCACAGGATATTCGTAGATGGTATTTGAAATCCCATCCAAAAAGTTATCCAAGGCCCTGCCTCTTTTTATATACATTTACGATAAAATGAGCCGTGGTAGCTCAAGTAATGATACGTTTACGATAGTTAAGATCTGGGTAGGCTTGAATGCAGTGTCAGAAACATCGTATCACTTTAAAACAACTTGTTTTTTGCACAAATGTTGTCTCCGGCTAAGACTTTAACAAAGGTAAGGGACATTTATAATATAGATATTTTCGAAATAATTGAAGAGTCGATCTCAATTTTAAGTGGTTATTTATCACAAGTACGTCGGCAGAGAAAAATATCATAAAGGAACCTGTATGCATTACGAGTAAATAAAATGTATTTGGAAGACTTGCCATGCGATATAATATCACCATAGACGACAATTTTTTGTCTCGTTCTTTGCTACATTTCTATTCTTTATAGCGGGAAAGATTAATAGTTGTATATATAGTTGAATTTATTTTTTTGTTCGAGTGTGATTATAAAGTGCGTCGCGGCAACGGTTTCCGTATACAACACACGATTCATATTAAGTGATAAATACTATAAATTTTTAAATTCAATAATCTTGCCTGTCCCTTAATTTTTTTTATATTTTACAATTCTCTTGTTAATAGGTGCGATCGTATCCGTGGTAGAAGTAAATTCGTAATTCATTGGAACTCGTCGTCGGAACTCAGCAGGGTGGTCTTCTCGTGGTAGTTGGCGGCGCTGCTGATGGTGGCCACGCGCTGCGGCGGGGGCCGCGGCGCCAGCGTCGCTCCCTCGTCCCCTCCGCGCTTCCCTATACCGGCACTCCGCATCACTGTGCATAATCATTCCTTTAAATATATATATTTAACAGTTAAAAGTTAAACGGACCATGAATGTCTCAGTAAAATTATTATTAAGTGAAAGTTCCTTTTTAAAATATATACTAATGTTGTAAACTGTGTGCCACGCTCAGGTTATTAAAAGTAGGTAAATGTAGAAACGTGCGAGTGAAACAAGTTTAACTTGTTTTCTTGATTTGAATCGCATAAAAACTACAACAGTAATTTGTGAATACGTTTTTTTGTGTTGTAAATTATGATATTTTTGTGCACGCTTTTAATCGATGATATAAGCTTCAATAAGGATGTGAGGAATGTAGGTAATAATGTGTAATTTGAATAATCAGCAACATTTCTTACGATTGAAGTAATATAAAATGCAGATTGTATAATGAAGGTCTTATTCAATAATAACGTTCCGTGTCTACAACGTTCTTTCATAAGATGACCAACTTCATTTGTATCATACGGGTGGTATTTGAAATAATATATAGATTTAGTTCAGAATGTAATGAAAGGATTCGCAGCTTAAATTTTACAAGATACAAAATGTTACGTATTTAATTCTCATTTGTAACGACAATTTTTTGATACCCACATGGTATTTACTAATATATGTAACAACGTAGAAATATTTTTAATAATAGTGATTGCAAGATCACGCCACAGTATCGGGGTTGGTCGGCTTACTGTTTTATTGCTATTTGTAGTTTTATTAATTCATTTTTGTAATTTTTATGAATAAGACCAAATATGTGCAAAAATTGAAATAGAAAATGGGTACCATGTATTATGGTATAAAAAGTTATTATTATTTTAATTATAATAATATGTTGGCCCTATGATTAGCTTAGATCTAACATAGGCAACGTCAAACAGATAGAAAACATACGATGATAGTATTACCGAACATTAAGAGTCATGCCAGCAAAACAATTAGTAATAAGCAGCACATACATTCAATAGAAATGCCGAACTTACCTCCTCCATGATGTCACGAATGACGTTAGTTCAATAATCAAAATAATAACATTACAGTAAAGACGTTTATTTGTTAGCGAAAGGGTAAATACAAAGATGAAATTATTCTAAGTGTCAATTATCGCAAATTATAATTGAAACAATTATTCCTCTTAGTCTAAGCATCGTAATATGTAGGTACGTTAAAATTAAATTTATTTTTTATTTAAAAATCACAAAACTGATATTATAAAAAGCTCTTAAAGAAAAAGTGACTTACGTTTAAACCTATATTATTAAATAAAGTAAAAAAAAAACATCCGTTCACGTTAAGACGCGTAAATACAAAGCATATATTATAAACATTTCCATTTAATATTTTAACACCTGACAATATCACCGATAAAATATCGAGATTTGGTGATATTCAAACTGTACAAACTTCGGTGGAATCAAATTGGTACACTAGCCTGTTATCTAACGAACCCGTTATGTACTAAACCGAAAAACGCTTTTAGACAAAATAAAAACAGAGTCATATACATTACAAGAATTTAACAAGCCTAGCATCAACTAACGGAATCATATCCACTAACTAGTAGAAAATTAACAAAAATGTACAGATTTAAGAAAAAAATCAAATCACAGAAATAAAAAACATTAACACACACTTCCACAACACATGTTGGCGCAAGGTACAAAAATAAAAGGATTTTTCGAAATACAAATTTAATATTGAATAGTCCGAATACGGCTACATAGTTCTTTTATTCTTTATTTTGTACATTTAAGAAGAATTATTTATGTATGTTAACTTCATTCTTGCTTAAAGAAGGTCGTATAAATTTACTGTTATTATCAAAAATAAAACAATATTAAAACTGACACGTAAAATTACATTTTGTTAATTATGCTCATCGGACTAGTCAAATTATGGGGCATTTTTATTACGTAAAGGTTACATATATGTATATTATGAGGATATATAACTGAGGAACGCCATATAATATTTTTATGAATATGAGAATTATTATTAGATATTTTATTGAAAATGTTTTCGAAAATATTCATATTGGTTTATTGTTATCTTTTATATATTATTTTGTTTTACAGCAGTCCAACATTTGTTATAAATATGAAATAAAATATATAATACTTACCATATATTTAAAATTTAGTATATAAAACTATAATATTTAAACAGCAAAATGACTGGTTACTTATTAACTTCACATGTTTCATTTTTATAGATTTTAAGTTTTTTTAATTTTTTTTTATTTAGAGCTCTAAACTACTTGTTAGAATATTTTTCTTCAAGTCCAATTTTAGATTGCTTCAAGTCCAATTTTAGATTGTATGTGTTAAGACAATGAAGAAATAGTCATAATGTGATGTCAGTGTCCAAATGAAAACTGGCCAATCTCATTTAAAGTTATTTGTATCCATTGAGATATGCATGCAGTTTGTGTTAGTGAGTGATTCAGCCATACTCGGCAGAATACAACTTGCAACAGCGACTGATGCCAGATTCCTATATTGTAGCAACGTTTCGCACTCCGTTATGATCTGTTTGATCAAACACGAATTGCATGTAAAAATATTTTTATAACAAACTAATCGTAAGTCGTCCAAAGTTGTTCAACAAGATTTTTTATAATTGTTTTCGCACTTTCTGCACCTCAGAACGGTTTTTAAATGAAAATGAAACGTATTTAAACAGATATAAATCTATAGTCCTATTGTTGTTATGAAATAGTCCATGACTGTTTGTAGAGATCACATCAACGAAGATTATATAATTTCAGCGCTACATGTGGCTTAATCATGGCATGGGTGTTTATTTTTATTATGTATACATAATGCACAATTAGACAGTAATGCACTTCATGCAGAGCACAGCTATGGCAGAGCTTATAATTTCTCATAAGGCAGGTGAGATGTGACATCTGAAAGAAAATGAAATCAAAAATAAAAAGACCGCGTTTTCGTTTACAGATAAAACTAAAAAGTATAGAAATTAATTTGGAAAAAATTCTACTGAGCTAGAAGTAATCTATTATATAATTAACATTTATATAATTTGAAGGCAATATTTTTAAAAATGTATAGATGACAATCAAGTACATAGCTAACAGTTTTGTTTACTTTAGCACATTAAAATAATTCATATATTGGTCCAATATTTGGCAAATAAAATATATCAGGCAGCAAAGTATGTCATGCACACATAATGGTATGAACTTACCAGAACTGTATTGCGTGTAGTGTTGGTATTGCGGATGGAAGTTATGGAAAGCATCTGTCATAATATCCTTCGGATTCATAGTTTCCTGTAAAATGGGAAAAATAAGTTAAGTTTTGATGAGTATGATGACTAAAAAAGGATAAAAGGATGAAAGGCACTGGGACACTGTAACCACAACATTCAAAAACATTCTGAAAAATCAATAAGAAATATCATTGAATTCTACCCCAATTGTTAAAAATAGTTTCTTTTTCCTATAAGTGTTGCAGGTTTGTGTATTAAATGACCTGTGATTTATTAGTGAAAACGATATAACAAGTTAATAGTGAGTCATCTCTTGATAACAACTCAAAATAATTAAAATCTGCGGTTGCCAACCCACCTGCCAATCTTGATAATTATGCGAAAACTTAACTATGAGGCAATCTACGGCAGAGGCTTATATGGATGGATGGATGCATGTGAATTATGAGCAGAAACGATGTAGGAAACGATGGAGCAAGTGCTTTGATGGTGATATAAATGTCAGGTTTTTATCCACTTAGTACCAGTTCACTGGATTAAGGCTGTCGTCAAAATCTCCCAATAATTTCGTAATGTGACGAATCAACATAATATTGTGAAGAGTTTTGTGAATAATACCAAATACAAATCAGACTAGACTTACACATGAAAAGTCTTAGACCTAAAAAGCGTAGTTTAGGTAGGCTGTATGGTGTAAGGAGCTTTGCCTGCGTTGTTTTATGATGTGTGGCGCGGTGGTGATGGCTGACCTTGAGGCTGCTGGAGATGGACTGCATGGTGACGGAGCGGTGCGGGTCGCGGCGCGCGTGCGCGTACACGGCGGCGGGGAAGGCGTAGCGCAGCGCCACGGCGGCCGCCAGCATCTCGATGCAGATGAGGAAGTTCTGGTAGCCCGCCGACACCGTGCCCGCCGTCGTCGGCACGCCGCGCGCGTCCACCAGCGGCGAGATCACCTCCGCCTTCTCCAGGATCGCCAGCGCCACGCCTGTGCACATGCCACACGTCCTTTAAGTTTTAATTGTTGTTTTTTTTTTTGGTTTTAAGTTTCTTAATTTGTTTGTGATAGGACACGTTAATAATACGCTAGATAATCATATTTAATAACTTAGTGGTGTGACAGCCCGTACGCAATTGCACGCTTTTATTTTTTTAACATCTTATCTTTTTTTTATAATTTTAAGATGCTTTTGTATCACAATTTCACGTCATCAGAATACACCGACATAAACTTTTTTTTTTCAAAATTTGATTTGTTTTGATTATTAAACTTGAGTGAAATCAAGATTAAAGTGAATATTTGGATAAAAACAATACCATGAAATTTATGATTCGTTGATAACATCGGATTAGCATCGCCCTACGCGTGCCTAATTACCTATGTATGATCAAGAGAAGGTATTATAATTACCTATGTCGATGTCACGTGAGCACTGAGCGCTGTTGCCGGTTTTACAGGTCACTTCAGGTCAGTAAACTAATATTATCAAGAATGATTTATTTCTTGAAAATTTTTTACGCTATTTATTTTATTTGAAAAATACATTTTTTTATTTTCTTTTATTATTGTTTATTTTATTATTTTAACAGACATATATCAACTTGTATTAACTGTTGTGCTATTTAACTTGATAACCTAAGCGCCACCCAGTATATACACATCTTACAAAATTAAATCTTGCATACTCACCTTGCCAGAATGACAAAAAGATAACCGATTTAACCGTGAAGAACTTCAACACGGGGTCAAAGGGTTTTAGCATCTCTCTTGTGGCGCCAAGGAACAAGAAGAGACCGTAGAGGGCAAGACTGACGGAGAAGTTGTACACTATCGTAATGTAAATGTAACCGCCGTTAGGGCTCCAATCACCGTCATGGTAGTGGCCAGCAGACTGTAACAAACGAAAACATTTAGAGTTACAAACAATAAAATAAAACAAATTTTGTAGAACGGAAAATTGTTGTTTAGTTCAAATTTTCTTCAATCGCAATTTTTACCATTGTTTAATGGTATTCGTTGGAGCACAGAGCCGTCGACTGATGATCCTTACTTTATAGACTATAAGACCGCCGGTACGAGTTTCGACGTAATCGGTCATTTGGAAACCTTCTAGCCGCTAGAATCTAGCGTATGCCATTCACATACAGGACGAGGCCAATAAGAACAGTTGGGAAACACTTGTTTTTGATTCCCTTGATGTCTCGAAGATATTTGACAGGGTTTGGTACAGGCCTATTAAGCAAGCTTCTAGCAAATGGTTCTACCCTGATCTAATTGAATAATTTATGGACTTTCTAAGTTTCTAAACTGATCGACTTTTTTGAACGAGCTCTCGGAATTTTCCAGTGGATAGGCAGGGCCGGATTAACCATGTCGGAGCCCTTAGGCAGTGCAATTCTCGGGCCCCCCTTTTCAGCCCTTTGAAGATCATCAGCTCTTTTCAAGTTGATGAGGGGATATAATAGCATCAGCAGCAGCCCCGAACTTATGCTTTACTGCTCAGGAACTTACAGCAACAGATTTGTATTTGGGTTCATTGAAATGGTCTTAATGAATAGGTTGTACATAAGTGATGATCCAGGTCTTATTAGGTATAGTGTATGAGATAAGACCGTCTGGTCTTATTATGTATAGTGTATGAGATGAGACCGTCTCGAGGTCACATGATAGAACAGGAAAGATAGATAAGATGCGGGTGCTTTCATTTTAATTTTATTCTTGTTAAATGCAATAAAATATAATAAACGAAAGAAAAAAGTTTTGACTCGGGTATTTTAATTTTAACTTTATTGTTGTTAAATGCAATAATAAAAATAATAAACGAAAGAAAAGGTGATTTTTTATACACCGGCCGTGTCAATATTTCTCAGGGAAACTTCGCCGAGTACCAGAACGAACTTGTGTCTGTAGTCAAGACTTTGTTGCACAAAGTCTCGGATTGGGGGCGACTAAATCTAGGTCAGTTCAGTCCCCAGAAGACACAAGTTTGCGCGGTTACCGCAAAAAAAAGAACCCCTTTGTCATATCTCCTCAGTTTTAGGGCACTCCTCTTGTTGCCTCAATCAGCGGAATCTACTGATAAAGCTGTAGTCGCATCGGCTCTTGCACACCACCTTGTGTCGGACACTTTTTTCAGCACTTAACCTATTTCGAGATGTTTCTGCATAATTACCCAGCGATGAGTTAACGCCGAAAAAAAGTTGTATAGTTTCTATACAAATCCGAAGAATAAGATTGCTCCAACGCTGCTCTCCGAGAACGTAATTCGACCGGTCCAAAAAAATTCAGTGAGTGCGCTGCACATGGAACGTAATTTGCGAGATTAGTTATTTTCTTAATAATGGCCTGGAAACCATTATCTATATGTACATACTTGACCCCCAGTCATATTTGACGCATTATCGTAAGTCTGGCCTCTCGCATTTTTTATATCAATATTATATTGGTTTAAAAAATGTAAAATTGTAGCGGCTAGTTCTTTCCAGTAGGTAGGCCAGTATTTCGTCAACTGACAGCATGCGTCGTCGCAAAAACGCAATAATACGAGTACCTATTGTCATTGAGGATTCAAGTTTTCTAATAAAATTTCTACTGTATGAAAAATTTTCAATTACTTTTGTGCGCGCGCGTGGCGCCCCTAGCCGATGCGGGGCCCCTAGGCAGTTGCCTAATCTGCTTAATGGTTAATCCGGCCCTGTATAGGTACTCCTACGTCGTCATTACATAAATATATTTTTGAATATTATATGAAAAATAAAACATTCCTTACGCTTTTTCTATTTAATGAAGTATGTATTTTGCAGTGGATGGAGTCATATTAACGTCAAATTAAGCCAGCTTTTAAATCTATATATGCCCAAATCAGCACGATTTCAGCCAAAGATAACAATAGAGGCGATGTATTTTCATACAAATAAAAGACGTACATACGAAAACACATTATCCCCTGCGGTCGTATCATCATACTCTGGTCCCCCTTGTGGTGGAAACCTGTCCTAAATTTAAGCTATGAGGATAAAAACATTTCATTAACAAATGACTGGTGTAACTTGTCGTTTTTATGTGTGCCGCTGTTCTATCGTAAGGAACTTTATTTAGGGTATTTAATTAAGGTTATTAGGTGTTGTTAAGTTGCTGAGTAGCTGCGGCTAGTTTATGTAAGCGGGGCAATAGATAGACGTAAACGTGAAGCCCAGATAGTAACTAAATGCTATAGCCAGTATGCCTGTCTATGCTATGCATGTACTTAGTCTTTCGCGAGCAAGACAGTTATCGAACAAAACATTTATAAACAATAATAAGCACTTTATAACCATGATAAGCGACCACGTATTTCATTTGTAATCGTAAATGTGTCACTATCACTGATAAGAATAATCACGTATCATATATTGCTCATTTTTATCATTAAAATAAAAAAGTGCATAATCATAGTACACTTGTCTGTTACAGAAAATGTATGCTCGCAATTTAACTTAGTGATACTAAAAACGCAAAGCCTCTCAACGTTGAATGCGGTCAAATGAAAGGAAGCGCTACTGGGGAGGCCCGGCGCCCAGAAATAAGGGCAGTATTGCAAGTGATGCCAAATTTGTGCAATGGTTATGAGCGCTTGACTAGCCTGAAACCCTTTCTAACGATTGCGGTACGTCACTCAATACGCCGACTCTGAGGATCAAGATACTAACTGAGTCAACGAGCAGAACGCGCTCAAAAAAAGGAGATAAAATTAATTAAATGAATAAAATTAATTGATTGGCGACATAATCCAATAATTTACCACCTAATATATTTTTAAAATAATTACCTATATATAGGTTATTTATAGAATTAGTTATATTGGCAAAATAATGAATGATATGAATTATTTGATTTGAATTTCCATTTTGACAGTTTGACTATTGTTATTGCATAATGGCTAGGTTTTTCCGCGATTTTGGAGAAATGCGAAGCTGGGTGGATATTTTTTATGTATATGTATATATAAATGGTGTTAAAAAAGTTAGATAGTGCGTAGAATTCTTCTATTAAAATCGTAAATTTCTGTCATGGGTTTCGGATACCGACTGTTGAAACCGGCAGCAGCGGTATTCACAATTAATCATTTGTTATAAAAGTTAATGATTTATCTAATATTTGATTTATTAATATAGATTAATTAATTCACTCAATTAACTGATGCCACTTTCCAAACTGTTTACTTTTTGGTTGAGCGTAAGTCACTCATCATGTATGTTTACATTCTTTCCGATGTTATTGAAACAAGTCATAACAGTACATTGAATCTATAACATCCATTTAAACAGTATCCTCGCAAAACTAATTACAGTGTAAAAAAAATTATTCCATCTACTTGTAGATGGGATAAAAATTGATTACACTGTTTACAAACAACATCAAAAAGAAATTAAAAGCATTTCCTTATAATTAGATAAAATGACTAAAGCTCATCGGGTATTATTGGGCTATAAAATTATCGATTACGTTCTTGATAATTAACCTCTCCCCTCTCCCAATAGGGGAATTTCCATATTTTCGTGAAAGCCTTTACGTATTAAACCAGACCCTGAACAAGTATTTGTAAGACTAGTAAAATCTCATAGCATCCGATAGCGGCCACTCCATTTACGCCAGACATGAAATACCCAGGCCAGCGACGGGAAGCAGCGTTATAAATGCGAAGCGTCTGGTGCTGCGATTGCCAATATACTCCCAAATATGGCGATTGTTGCCAATTCTCTCTACAGTCGAAAAAGCGATGAAAATTTCCGCTCAAGCGGTGGATTATTGTAGTTTGATGACAGTGATGAATTTATAATAGACAATTATTATGTACGATAGTACGTACGGTGCTGATCTATTTTGATCGATCAGCAGACCCCATCTTAGTATATATTTGACTAAAACTTCTGGCACGCACATATTTCTTACTGAAAGTATCACAGTTTCAACTGTAAGCTTATCATCTGTGCCCAAAACGATTACCTGTACAGAAATGTTATGGATTTCGAATTTTGCTGGCCATACACTTCCATTATTATTAATGTTTTCAAATATTTTTATAAAATTATTATGAATAGAATATATGAAATGAGCTAGTTTTAGTCGATTATCTTTTCCTTTTCTTACCAAGCTTAATCTTAATCGGCGAAAAGTAATCATAGTCGTAATCCTAAAACAAGAAATCGTTGCGGCACTGTTTGGTGAAGAAGACTAATGTGATTTGAGTAATTTATATATTTAAACTTTGTGTACAATTAGTTAAGAATGTAACAATTTTCGCCCAATATTTTTGCAATAGCTCAACTGAAGGAATATGATGATGAGAGCGCAATCCAGCTTTATGAAGCAAAAATGCAACATGCCAAATTTAGCTATTATAGTGAATTCTTTGAACAATAAGGGCCTATGTCCAGCGCGGCCTCTTTTATGATTTGATCATGATGAAGAAGAAGAATGAAATTTTACTTTTGAGTAATTTCCATAATATTGTTATACGTGGTAGAGCCGTGGTACAGCTATATTAATAGCATAGGTGTAGCACGAATGGGTCGGCTCGACCGGGGAAGGACCACGCTCTCACAGAATACCAGCGTAAAATAGCAGCTTAACGCTGCTGTGTTTCGTATGGTGAGTATAGAGAACCGGAGACCCTTTTTACTGGAAAAGAGGCATTCTATCTTAGTCCTCACGGCTGACAACGCATCTGCATTTTAATTAGCAAACGAAGATAGATGTAGATGTCTATGTGACACAGCAACCACTTACCATCAGGTGCACTGTGTGCTCGTTTGTCACCCTTATTCTATAAAAAAAAAACATTTAAACTTTTCGTGTTTCATCAGGTATGTTAATATATTTCGACCAATATTTTGCAATAGATCACCTGAAGGAATATGATGATGAAAGCGCAAACTGGCTTTATAAGGCAAAACTGGAGCGTGGCTTGCTTGCAGAATCGCAGGAAGCCGATCGTGTATGTCGCTCCCGAGAGGCAACAGGTGCCGTTGACGCAGGAAGCGCGGACCGGCCGCCCGCGAAGCTCCGACATGATGTTCCCCTCGCCGCCCAGGTACTCGTAACAGAGCGACAGGAAACTGTAGATCACGAACGCTGCAACAAGTTACTTTTCATAATATTCGAGTTATTCTTCCAACTCTGTCGTGTTATTGGTGAAGTAACTATTACTTCGAAATTCTACAAATAGTTTTAATTAGACACTAGCTGTTCCCTGCGACTACGTCCGCGTGGTATTTATTACGATTGGATTTAATGTTTTTTTTTTTGCGCGGAACCTAAATTTCTTTTCCAAAATAAAAGTATGATTTGTTACTCTTTATGACATCAGCTATTTTCAAGTGAAACTCCCGTCAAAATCGGTCTAGCCATATCGGAGATTAACCCGAACAAACAGACAGACAGAGAGACAAAATTTAAAAAAAAAATCTTGGTTTTTTTTTCATATAAATCCCGTATAATATACTTTCATAATATGCATTTGGTAAAAAGCTGTCATTTTGATTACAAACAGACACTTAGGGCACAGGCGCATAGACTATGTTCGGCATTGGTTTTTAATGGGCTGAATGATGGCTACGGGCAGTGGTTAGACTACAGTGTGTAAAGGAAAAATATTGTATAAATACCTTCATAGCAATCTCTGACGGTGAAGAAGTAAACATAATAAGAGTCGCCATTGAAAAAGAGCAAAGAGATCCAACTGTAGCAGCCGTAGATCGGCACGATGAATAGGATGCGAACGATCCAGCGCTGCTCTGATGGATTCGTGTACCAGCGCAAGTGTTGATAGATCTGCAACGAATAGAACACATAAAGTTAAAAAAGAACACAAAGACCAAATTAAGGGAGCTAAAAGAAAGTAAGAATTATACAATACACAATACAATACAATAACTTTATTGCAGGCATCAAGGACTAAAAAATTAAGAACATTGGCTCATAGCAATATATACCTTAACCTAAAAATATATATAAAATATAGACATAACACCATTTAGGGAACTTTCTTCTTTGGCGCGTCCCTGTATCTACCCCAATGGGCCATAAATCGGGAGCGAGGAATGTCTCTTTGTGTTTTGCAGGAACATGGAGTACGTAGGATTTGAAGCTCGTTGACCTATTAGGTTCCAGACGCTGCGAATGTAAAGAGATCGGATCCTCAAGGTGGCATAGGCTTTGTTCCTCCACGAAACGCAGAACGTCTTCTCCCGACATATTTTCGCTTGTTGTGAGGTTGGCTTCGGGAGGAGTACTCGTGGGTTCAGTCAAGGGCTGAGGTGGTGATGCAATGACGACCAAGGCCACCCTAGTTTCACGCTCATCAACCCGCTGATAGACGGTATCGTGACGGAGTCGCCATCATCGGTGAAATATGACTACTATTACGGTTGTCGTATTTTCATT
Source organism: Parnassius glacialis (assembly GCA_033319125.1). Lineage (NCBI taxonomy): Eukaryota > Metazoa > Arthropoda > Insecta > Lepidoptera > Papilionidae > Parnassius > Parnassius glacialis. The sequence continues at coordinate 30,491,578 of JAVANC010000018.1, forward strand.
CTGCGACGGCGGCGAATTTGCAAGATGTTGCAATTATGCTGCGCAACATAGTGACTTTGTTCCTCAGCTCTGTTGCGGCTCGTTCAGATTCTTCAAATTTGAAACGGATGTCGGTAATTACGGCTTTCAACGTGGTGTGATGTCTTTCAACAATCTGGTCACGTCTACGTGATCGAACGTCACGGGAGGCAGCTTGTTGAGATCACGCGCCACCAAGAAAGTTGAGATGTCATCAGGGTCGATCTCATTGAGCAGCCTGAAGATGTCTTGCAGGTATTTCTTACCGCATTCATCCCTGTGACGTGTGATAAGACGGATTTGTGTCACGGCTGAATATTCTAACACCTTCTTCGCTTGGATGATCTTGTCCTCGGTGAAGTATCTGCTCCAGAGACAATTGATCCATGACGTCCAATTTTTGTTAAACAAAGGCCAGGAACTCGTGGACTACGACGGTATATATTATATTTAAATATTATTTTTACACGAAAAACGAAAATTGCTCGAACCAATATGATATTCAATTGTTCCAAAAATTAATACAACAATAATTGATCTTAGTCAAATTATTGCTAAATGATCGATAACAACTAACGATCGATAATATTTTGATTTAAATTTAAAACCGCGTTATTCTTTGGCGATACACATCCAGTGGTGGCCAATTAATTGAGGACATAGTACTAAATAACCATTTTTAATTATTGATGCATACACATTTTGTTCTGTGTTGCCAAGCAAAATTATAATAAGTTAAAGTAAGTAATTGCAACATCCATTATCTTACGTATTATCTGAGAGCTGGACAAATAATTCTAATTAAGGACATTTACGAAAATATTCCAAATAATTACAAGAATACAAAAACATGCAAGTATGGAGTTTTTAGTTATTTATAAAAAAATCAATGTAGAAATATTTCATTTAATAACCAACAGGGTTGCCGCTGTTGAAAAGAACTATTTGACACAAGCGTGCCATGGCGCTATGAGTTTGTTGCAAGTTCCAATGGAAATTATATTCCGAACATGAATCAAAATGAATGACATCGATTTGGAACATTTTAAATGCGATCCGTCCAGCTGCGCTCATATAGAAAGTAATTATTATATTATTTTCTTCGTTGTCACATCTCCGCTGTTTTGAAGTTATACCTTTTTTTGGGGCGTTTGGGAAAACTGATGAGAGTGAATTATTTCGATGCGCGCGCACCGACACCATGAAGTTGTTACGATGCGCACGCACACTGACACCTAAAGGCGATAAGTTCAGTGGGTAATTGTCTCTAAGTTTTTTTTTAAATTGAGATTGACAATATTTTTACTGTCGCTAATTCGATGTCCACAGAATAATTACATAGATATACATATGCAGATGTCCCGGTCTTAAAGATATCTGAATGATGCATTATTTTATCCATAATAAGAAAAACCTTTACGTATTTTCATAATGTGTAGTTTAGATATGCTGATTGATAACTAATATCACTAATTTATACTATAAATTTAAAATGGTTTTAAATACAGGAACTTGATCAATTATTTTGGTTGAATTTTAACACTATCATATCCATAAAAAAATAAGTTACAAAAATAGGAAATTTGAAATGCTTTCGGCCAAATGATATGGATATGTGATAAAAAATTCTATGTTATCGCGGATACCGAAAATTTCTACTTTCTCAAAAAAAATTAATATCTATACAGATAAAGTTAATAAAATTTAAAATTAATAAAAGAAAGACAAAGGTACTTGATGACATGGTTAACGGGAAATTTCACAAAAGTGAATCGAGTGAACGGAATTCTTGCAACATTCAAAAACTGATTTACCATAATACAGTAAAACTCGCTTAATTTCTCGTTTAATACGCCATTTTATGTCAGTCCCTGCAACTTGAGGCATGTTTTCATACATTTTTAACACGCTTAATACGATTCGGCATCCCGTCTAATACGCCATCTGGATCGGAAGTTACGTTTGGTAGTGATTGGTAAGGCGAAAAATCCACGTTGCTTCAAAAACGTGAAATCGCTCCCTGTAACATATGATGCACAATCTCGAGCTTGGATAACTGGCCTTCGTTTTATTAACTGGTTAAAAGCTTTAGATAATCACTTCCCGATTAAATGTAGACGCATAATTTTCTTAATTGATAACTGCCCCGCTCACCCTAAAGATGTTGAACAAAAGAACATCACGCTTGTTTTCTTATCTCGCGAAAAGCAAGTTGCAACCGATGGATCAGGGCATTATAAAAGTCCTTAAACATGGCTACAGAACACGATTGATACATCGCTATTTTAAGATCTAAGACCCTGACAGCAAACGACCCTTTAACTGAGCGTGACGCGATCCTAAACATTGCAGCGGCGTGGCAAGCAATCAAGCCTGAAACCATACAAAATTGTTTCAAGAAAGCAGATTTCTGAAATAACGAAGCTAATGTCGTGTTGGAAGAAGAACCCGCGATACTGTAGGGTTTTTCTGGATATTCTTCGATTGATGACAATGTTGCACCTTACGAAACCTGTTCCATCGAAGATCTTATTCAAGATGTGAATAACACCCAAAAAGAGGCCCTAAGTGATAACGATGAAGATGAAGGAGAGTCAATTCTGATTTTGTTAAACACAGAGGCATTATCAGCAGTAAACGATTTAAGGTGCTATGTATCTTCTTTCGGGAAAAGTGAAGAAAGTTAAATTATATTGAAAGCCTTGTCATTAATAATGCATCAAAATCTTTTTGTCAAACCAAAATAAGTGATTATTTTAAGTAATGTCATTATAAATAATTATTAACTATGATGTAACGTATTTAAATACATATACATATGCACAACATTATACCTTTCTAACAAATTTATAAGAACGTATACCTATAATTCAATACCTACACAATATTTGTAAATGATGTTCTATTTTTCCTATCCCGCATAATACGCTTTCCCGCTTAAGTCGCGATTTTGGCTGGGTCCCTTCAAAATCGTCTTAAGCTGGTTTTACTATATATCTTTATATATAAAAAGTACGTGTCACGTTGTTTGTCCGCGATGGACTCCTAAACTACTGAACTGATTTCAATGAAATTTTTGGTCAATGTGCAGTTTGGTCCAACTTAAAAGATAGGATAGCTTACATCTCAATTTATAGTCGCAATACAATATTATTTTATTGAAAATTATTTGTCTATTATTTGACAGTCACAATTATCTGTTAGCTCCAAACGATTCTGTCAGATGACGATATCTGTTGACTGGATTGAGTAAATGCAGGTGGCCGGAGGCCCTTTTTACTGGAAATGAGGCATTCCATCTTAGTCCTCACGGGTGACAACGCATCTACATTTTGATTTGTAATAGAGGATTGATGTAGATGTCTATGGGCCGCAGCAACCACTTACCATCAGGTGGACTGTGTGCTCGTTTGTCACCCTTATCCTATAAAAAAAAATACTTAATAGATGGCGCTGTGTTAAAAATGCAAACGTTTAATATAAGCTACAATTTAGTAGTATAACCACCACGTGTTGCTATAAGTATTCAACAAATAGAACCGATTTCAAAAAAATGTTGCAGACTGTGTGCAGTTTGGTCCAACTTGAGAGATAGGATAGTTTTTATCCCGATAAGTGACCCTCAATTTTTTTATTGCTAATTTCAGGAGTTTTTTTGGGAAAGCAAATGTTCATTCGGAAAGGGCAGAACAACGTCTGCCTGGTCACCTAGTATATATATATATTAGTAAAATGCAACATATTACAGAGCATATGATAAGATGTTATTGATTACGTAGCGCACACAGTATGCTTCTCGATAATAGGTTTAATTTATTTTTAAAAATTAATAAAATATCATAAATATTAAATACACGAAAAATAAAAAATAAAACGTTAAATACGAATATTAATTATATCGTCTATAGATAGATATAGCTCGTCTTCACCAGCAAAGTTCGAAAATTATTTAGTTAAAAATCAAACGACCAGAAACAAGGTAAACTGGTAGGAAATGCTTTAGTCATTAAGTGTGACTATATATACCACGTGTGTATTTAATAGAAAATGCTGGTGGTCTTTACTCCATACAATCGCTCTCGCCTGTTTCCTTTCTGTTTTATAACCTATAGCAATGAGTTTTTACAGTAAAATAAATATTAATCTCTTCTATGTCCCTATGTTTTCCTTTTTGATGATAGTAGGTAGCGCGAGCAATAGTTTCTTCAAATACCTAATTTACAAGTCTCTCAATAAATGACCGAAATTTCCTGATTTAGATTTTAAAGAATAGTCTACGATTTTAAAAGCAAATTAAATATATTGATTTGTACTCCAAGATTTATAATTCAGAGCAATGCAAATATAAATATTTACGTTACATCAAACTCAAACAGTAACGGCATTGGTTGCGCAAATCGGTACGATTAAAGCATCCGTCTATTATCTAAAGGAAAACTAGAACAGAGCAGACATAAAATGGTTTTATTTAAATTCATCACTACACACATTAAAATGTGATATTTTTATGCGAATTTCTAGAACTAGCAGACAATGAATTTGAAAAAACAAATAATGGAAAACAAGATAATATAATTAACAAATATGTAAGAAGTAAACTGCGACTGAAGAATATATTAACCAAGAATCTATGCGATATTAAAAATAAGTTTTCTCTAAAATAAATTAGTGAAGTATAAGGGCGACGTGATAATTTTTCTCCAAATGCCATCTTCACTTGCATGTAAAGAACCTTAATAGCAAATGAACCTCGGTCCAAAAACGGCTAGTCCGTTCAAAAATGCCGCACCCACTTTCTATTCTAGTGAAGAGGAGTACCATTACTGCGAGCAACGGCTCTATGCCCACAATTGAGAGCATAAGCAAATCTTTCAAGTTGTTCGTGTTAATTGATGAATTTATAATATCCAACAATGAATTAATAAGCTGATAAAGGACTGAGTGTCTTGAATGACATTCACCATCTTGTTAGGTACCACCCTCTTACCTATTTCAGTCACAAAAGCGCTGCTTATACTGCTATGTTTTGGTCTGAAGGATATAGAAAGTCAGAATATAGCATATATAATAACAGGCCGTGTGGCATTCCATCTTAGTCCTCAGAGATTGCAACGCCTCTGTAGTTCATTGTTCGAAGTTGGTTGCAATTGTCCACGGACTACAGTAGCCACTTTACATCAGGTGGACTGTAAGCGGCAAACGATCGCTCCAGTCTTATAAAGAAATTTTTACGACAACAAACAGAAACAATCAAATAACAAAATAATCATCAAAAAGACATAACTATTGGTTTCCTTCACTAAATATTTCACCACAGTTAATCAGAAGAAGATTGAAAAAGGAAAAACTGTATGTATGTATTTTATATATACTAAAAGCACAAATAAATTAACAGTCCACCTGACGATAAGTCGCTATAGCAGCACATGGATATTTGCCACCAATTTTAGGCAAAAACCTAAATGAAGCGTTTCGCAGCTTGTACACTTTACTCTTCAAACTAAAACATCACATCATAACAATCACATACATAAACATAAACATCATAACAGGGGTATCCCTGGTGTTTTCCTTTACCAATAAATATGTGGTAAATCAGCACTTACAATCGAACTTGCGAAGGCAAGCGCCCTGCCCTTGTTCTATCGCGGACCGCAGATATTATATTATTTTATTTCTAAAAGTGAAGTCCAAATAAATCATATTATAATTGGATCAAAGCTTCGTAAGCAATAAACCTATTATGAAGTAGCAAACTGTGCTCTAAGTAATCGATAATGAATAATAATCTCATGAAATGCACTGTAATATATTGATTTTACATAAATAATGTAAAAAAATATTTATTAAATCATACAATAATTTACTTTGGTTGATTCACCCACCAATTCAGCACTGTTTATTTTCACTCTGGTTATTTGCTGATGACACTTCTTTAATTTTCAAATTAAAACGACAATTACTAAAATATGACGAAGTAAATAACGCTATATCTAAATTAGTAAATTGGTTCAATGTTAATAGTTTGCATTTAAATGGCACTAAAACCAAATGTATGAAATTCATGACTCAAAATGTCAAACATTTAAGTACTAATGTAATTTTAAATGGAGAGGAACTGAGTCTTGTCGATACTACCATTTTTCTTAGAATCACATTAGACGCGAAGTTTCAATAGAAGCCCGAGGCGGCATAGATGGTATATAATAGATACGACCATTTTAAATATTTTTCGTGATATGCGTGATTTTACGTGATAATCACACTGTAGCTATATTAGTGACACGAATTGGTTTATCTCAACTGGGGAAGTGTAAGCTCGATTACTGTTTATTTCAAGGAGTCTATTAAATTGCTCGACAACATAAACGTGTTTATTAACTGATCTAAAAAATGCAAAATGGTCCAAAGGGAATATATTGAAATGGAAAAAAAAGTAATACTTTATAGTTCTTAGACTCCATTCTACATAAACATCTATTTACACTTCTTTGTACTGGATGGTGTTGCTTTTGTTCTCTAAACTCTGTTAACAGTGGTAGAGCCACGCGGCAGTTTTTGTTGTTGCACGTATGGGCCAGGCTCGAGCCGGGTTGGTACCACGACCTCACAGAATACCGGCGTGAAATAGAAACTCTGCTTCTGCGTTTCGTCTGGTGAGTGACCATCTCGAGACGGCTAAGCCGGCCTTGCTCTTTCTGACCGAGACGTATGTGTCCTCTCCGACTGATACTTCGTATCTCTCCTACCCGGGGTACAAATTGGAGCACTCCTTTGTGCCTCGGGCTGGAGTTTGCGTGTATGTCAGAGAGGACATCTGTTCTCGACGGTTTGGACCTGTCCATCCTTTGGCTACGCGTAGACAGCGACGAGCATACGCGCGTCTACGGGTGCCTCTATTATAGGTTCCATAGCGGTAATGCCGAAACAGACCGACTCATCGACCACGTCCAAATGGCTACAGATTCCTTGCTACAACAGGTCCCATCCGCAGAGATCGTGATCCTTGGCGATTTTAACACCCACCACGCCGAATGGCTCGTTTCACGTTCAATCGATCATGCGGGGAGATCTGTTTATGACTTTGCCTTGGCATATGGTCTGACACAACTAGTTACTTCGCCTACGCGGATTCCAGATGTGGAGGATCATACACCTTCCCTGTTGGACCTTCTGCTGACCTCTCATCCGGACGGATATCAGGTTTCCGTCGATGCACCTCTCGGCTCTTCGAGCCATTATCTGATCCGGAGTGTGGTGCCACTCACGCTTCCCTCGCGGTTGCGTTCTGCAGGTTGCCGTCGTGTTTGGCATTACAGGTCGGTGGATTGGGACGGAATGCGGTCTTTCTTTGCATCCTACCCATGGGGGCGGGTTTGCTACTCGCCGGATAATCCCAGCGCTGTTGCTGACTCTGTCACTGATGTGGTGCTACAGGGAATGGAACTATTTATTCCATCATCTGTGGTACCCATCAGAGGCAGATCTCAGCCTTGGTTTGGTCGCTCCTGTAAGACTGCATTACGCAGTAAGCAGGAGCGTTATCAAGCCTGGGCTGTGGCTTCGGCGACTCGGGATGTAAACACCAGCACACTTAAAAAGAAGTATAACTTCGCCCCCAGGTCCTTCAAAAGAGTTATTGCCAAGGCAAAGTCAGAGCACATAGGCAAAATTGGCGAGAAACTAGTTCGCCTTCCTTCGGGAACCCGTGCATTCTGGTCTCTCGCCAAGGCTGTCCAAGGGAATTTCTGTAGGCCATCACTACCATCTCTGCACAGGGAGGACGACTCACTGGCCTAAGCCGCAAAAGACAAAGCCGACCTTTTAGGCTCCCTTTTTGCGTCCAACTCAACTCTTGATGACGGGGGGAAAACACCGCCGACCATCCCGCGGTGTGAGTGCTCCATGCCGGATGTGCTGTTCTCACAGCGCTCGGTTCGCAAAGCACTCCTCTCCCTGGACATCCAGAAGTCGAGTGGGCCTGACAGAATCCCCCCAATTGTGCTGAGGACGTGTGCTACGGAGTTGGCACCGGTCCTAACGCGTCTTTTCCGGTACTCCTACTCCCTAGGCGTAGTCCCGAAATCATGGAAGACAGCTTTTGTCCACCCGATCCGTAAAAAAGGCGACCACTCAGACCCGTTCAACTACAGGCTTATTGCCATCACCTCCTTGTTCTCCAAAATAATGGAATCCATTATTAACTGCCACCTCATGCGGTACTTTGAGGATCACCAGCTGATTAGTAACCGCCAATACGGTTTCCGTTGGCGTCTATCAGCTGGTGATCTTCTGGTCTACCTAACACATAGATGGGCGGAGGCAGTAGAGTCCAAGGGGGAGGCGTTGGCCGTTAGTCTGGACATTGCGAAGGCCTTCGATCGGGTTTGGCACAAAGCGCTTCTTTCGAAGCTCCCTTCCTATGGGCTTTCCGAGAAATTGTGCAATTGGATCACCAGCTTCCTTGCAGATCGGAGCATCAAGGTCGTTGTAGATGGTGCATGCTCCGACTACAAGCCTATTAACGCTGGTGTTCCACAAGGCTGTGTGCTATCACCAACGCTGTTTCTTCTGCACATCAATGATATGTTGCAAACTGATAATATTCATTGCTATGCGGATGATAGCACTGGTGATGCCCTATATACCGGACGTGCCAATATTTCTCGGGAAAACGTCGCCGAGTACCAGATCAAACTTGTGTCTGAAGTCGAGTCTTTGCTGAACAAAGTCTCGGATTGGGGGCGACTAAATCTAGTCCAGTTTAATTCTCAGAAGAAACAAGTTTGCGCGTTTACCGCTAAAAAGAACCCCTTTGTCGTATCTCCTCAGTTACAAGGCACTTCCCTCCTTGCCTCAGCCAGTATCGGAATCCTCGGAGTCGACATATCGAGTGACGTGCAGTTTCGTGGTCACTTGGAAGAGAAGGCCAAATTGGCCTCTAAAAAGCTTGGCGTGCTCAGCAGAGCGGGATAGTATTTCATGCCGGCACACCACTGTTCTCCGAATACTGTTCCCATCTCTGGGCAAGGGCTCCCCAGTGCCAGCTCCTTCCACTTGACCGCATCCAGCGCAGAGCGACTCGAATCGTCGACGACCGAGTCCTTTCCGATCGGCTCGATTCATTGGCACTGCGAAGAGATGTTGCATCCCTTGCATTGTCTTTCGCATTTACCACGGGGAGTGCTCTGAGGAATTGTTCGAATTAATCCCAGCCGCCAAACACGAACGCACATCGCGGCAGAACTCCCGATACCATCTAGATGATTGGAGGTCCTCCACTGTGCGATTTAGAAGATTTTTTCTTCCTCGAACAACTTCCTTGTGGAATCGATTACCATCAGCGATTTTTCCGGACCGATACGACTTAGGGGCCTTCAAGAAAAGAGCCTTTTAAAAGGCCGGCAACGCATCTGCAATTCCCATTGTTTCCCTGGTGTTGCAGTTGTTCATGGGCGGCGGTAGTCATTTACCATCAGGTGAGCCGCATGCTCGTTTGCCCCCTATCCTATAAAAAAAAAACTTTATAAAATAAAAATTATTAGATGTGAGAAATTTCAACTATCCATTTATGAGTATTAGTTATGACTATATAAGATATATTTTCACAGGTACAATATTGTAACATAACGTCAAATACATTATATTCAATTGAACAAAAACATGTAGATATTACGTAGTGCTGAAAACACTTAAACACATAAAATGTTTTTATTACGTGCACTTGCTACATGGTTCATACGGAATCATGAGGGAAAGTTGATAGTGTGAATAGTTCGCAAATTACTTGATAAGACTTAAAACATCACGTCAAACAAAACTTGTAAGTTAAAATTTTATTCGCCTTTTTTATATTTATTAAAAGCAACTCTACTGGAGTTGTTTTAATATAATTGCCCTGGTCTCGCATATATATCACTTGTTTGCGTCGTCTATCCTCAAAACAAGTTTCAATATGAAACTTACGAAATTACAAGTCTAGATATTCCATATTGTTTACTATGCCATGCACGGGTGTATTTATTCCTCGTTTACGTATCATAAAGAAAACGAAGTTCAAAAGCATAACGTTAATTTTAATAATATAATGATGCTTGAAATCCAATAGTTTACTTGATAAATAAAATAGTGTTATAATTGGTTACAATAATATGCTTGTCCATGCAATCAGAGGAAATCTGTCAAATATAGTACTGAGTTTGTGTAAAAAAGAAAAGTAAATTAGAACAAAGATCTAATTATTGATATAAGATGCCGATATAATCATCATTCACCACACAACCTTGACCACATTAACACGCACAGAGCACAAAAACTACAAACTATGACACACTAGGCGTGTGCGGCAAGTGTGTCATTCAAAACTGATATTGGACTAGTAAACTCTACCTTTATTTATTTATTTATTTACAGACAAGAGCGTAAAAAGCTATCTCGAACATCATAACATGGCTATGTTGATTTTGCAAGGAGGACAATCCTTTTTTTTTTTATAGGATAAGGGTGACAAACGAGCACACAGTCCACCTGATGGTAAGTGGTTGCTGCGGCCCATAGACATCTACATCTATCCTCTATTACAAATCAAAATGCAGATGCGTTGTCACCCATGAGGACTAAGATGGAATGCCTCATTTCCAGTAAAAAGGGCCTCCGGCCACCTGCACTCACCAAGCGAAACGCAGAGGTAAACCTCTACTTCACGCTGGTTTTCTGTGAGGTCGTGGTACCACCCCGGTTCGAGCCGGCCCATCCGTGCGACAGCAAAAGCTGCCGCGTGGCTCTACCACTGTTAACTGTTACCTTTCAACATTTTATTTAAATACCAAAATATAGAATATATTATATTGAATAAATGTATTTGAAATCATTAAAATATTGTTATTTTACTATCCTAAAACAATTCTCGACACTATGATTACATAATAATCATTAAAATAATCATTATATTAATAAATTATACCAACTAAATGTGTTATAATATTATAACAACTACCTGTATTATATAAAAACATTCGTGAGTGTCGTGGAACACTCAGAACGAAGTTCCTTTCGTAGTATATTATTCTTGACAAACGTATTATATTATTGTTTAACAAACACAAATAAATGAGTAAAGAACGGACTTTATCCTGTAGAACAGGTGAAGTGATAGTAGATAGTAGAGTAGTGATGATGATGAAGTATTGATCTGTTTGTAGAACAGCTAAATGTTCCTATGTTTAGATTGATAAAAACTAGAAAATCTTTTCTCAGTAAATGCATAAAATTTTATTTTATAAAATATTTGAAAATATAGTGCAATATTCTGACACGAAATTTAAAAACCGAGAACTCTTCGGGAAGTCGAAGAAATGATACTAAGGGGAATTTTGTGCGCAGAACCGTGTCTCAAAGAGACTTTGTTTTATTTGGATTGTGTATTCTGCAGCACAATAAAATCTCTGAATAAGAGAAATAGTCCAAAATAGTTGAACCAAATGTTCGGTTTTAGACTACAGACAGATGTTAATCGTTGTAACGGACTTATTTCATTTTGAGCAATGGACTGTTCATCGGATCGTGTTCAGAATAACAGCAAAACTAGCAAATACATATGAAATGTTAACTGCTGAGGTACATCTTGAGGTAGCAAATGAAAGTATTATGTAAGTGAATTCCAAAAAGCGATGGGCGCTGGTAATTATACTATATTTATACATTGAGAGAAAGTAACAAATTGTATTAACGCATTGTTATTAAATAAATAGTGGTTATCCATATCGCCCCTATTTATTAACAGTAATTTTGAATCCGAGGACACCAACTGAAGAAGCATATAACCATTCTCAGATAAGAACCAGAGATTCCATACAATGGCTCTTTAGTGTACTTAAGAGAAGATTTGACCTGTCTCCAGAATGTACTTAGGCTACAAATTAAGATAATCCACATGTTATTGTGACGTGAGATACTAGATAGGACGAAGTTAATGAAGAGGATATTTCTTCAGATACTGTAGAAGATGAAAATATGATACAACCCATCTTGGAAGTTAATCAAAATTATATTGTTACAACATGATTCATTAATACATATTTTTCTGCTTAAATACTTTTTATTAACACACTTTTATTAGCTTGGTATGTATCTATGTAACGGAATTTTTAAATGTAATTTCCATCCCCTTCAAAACGTCGGATTGATTTGAAACACACTTATCAAGGACCGATGACAATGGAATGATTTAAATAGTTTGTTCAATTATTCTTGCAGGATTTGCGAATAATTCATAAAACAACTACGATTTCTGCCAGTTCAATCTACTGTGAGCCGCGTAAAAGAACTTCGTTCCAAAAAAATAAATAACAGTTTAAAAAAACTAAAAAAACACGCTTTTGTAGATAATAATTTTCAATAAGTTTAAAATAAGAAAATATTCATTAACATAAAAGATTCATTTTATTATAGAAAGGCGTGGGGTGCTTTTTCAGATATTCTTGTGATACCGCTAATTTTACAAATATCCACAAAAATATTTACAACAAACGACATCAATTTTCCCATCCGATGAATTCACCACGGGCCTCTAACGTATAGTTACGCCACTGCTGATTTAGATCGAGTGCCTTTTTTTTATAGGATAAGGGTGACAAACGAGCACACTGTCCACCTGATGGTAAGTGGTTGCTGCGGCCCATAGACATCTACATCTATCTTCGTTTGCGAATCAAAATGCAGATGCGTTGTCACCCGTGAGGACTAAGATGGAATGCCTCATTTCCAGCAAAAAGGGCCTCCGGCCACCTGCACTCACCAAGCGAAACGCAGAGGTAAACCTCTACTTCACGCTGGTATTCTGTGAGGTCGTGGTACCACCCCGCCTCATAGCCTATAATTAAGCTGGTTCTCTATACCATGCAAACCACAACAGATCACTGCTGATTAGTTAGCTATTTTACTAAGTAGTAGATCAAATTCTTTGCCCAGGAGTCTCTCTAGGTAGGTGCGACGCTTTTACCTATTTCTGCCGGCAAAAAGCAGTAGGTGCACCGTTGCGTACCAAGCTTCCAAGCATGAAGCGTATAAAGAGACTTTCTCTTCTCTTTGAGAGGATCTCGATCTTAATCCTCAAAAGTAACAACGTGTCTGTAAGCCATCTTTGTTTGAAATTGACTGCAGATCTTTATGGACCGTAACCACTTACCATCGATTCATTTATTACAGCCTACCAAAAGTCCACTGCTGAACGTAGCGGCTTTCTATAAATTTGATCTATTATCAGTAACATGCTGCTGCCTATTTACTAATTCAGTTACCCTCTGTCGTGTCTTACGACACTTACGGGCACTTAATATTCCAGTATTTTAATTCATAGAAATATTTTTTTATAGGATAGAGCGACAAACGAGCACACAGTCCACCTGATGGTAAGTGATTACTGTGACCCATAGACATCCACATTTATCCTCAATAAAGAATCAAAATGCAGATGCGTCGTCACTCGTGAGGACTAAGATGGAATGCCTCTTTGCCAGTAAAATGGGTCTCCGGTTCTCTACACTGATTATACGAAACACAGCAGTGTCAAGCTGCCATTTTACGCTGGTATTCTGTGATAGCGTGGACCTTCCCCGGTCGAGCCGACCCATTCGTGCTACAACTATAATACTACTAATAATATAGCTGCAGCATGGCTCTACCACGTGTAAAGTTGAGGAAAGGAATTTTGTGCATCAAATATTTATCTCACCATACAAAACACAGCAGCGCTAAGCTGGTATTTTACGCTGGTATTCTGTGAGAGCGTGGTCCTTCCCCGGTCGAGCCGACCCATTCGTGCTACAACTATACTACTAATATAGCTGCAGCATGGCTCTACCACGTGTAAAAAATCCAGGGATCCAGCCAGGGACCGAAAAAATAAAGTTTAAAAGCTTATTGTGTAATAGACGGAATATTAATTGTAATATAATATTATGTTTTGTATGCTTATTTAGTCACTTAGCCCATAGCATCACATTATCAGCAAGCAATATAGAACGGAATAGGGCTCGCACCATTTCCCTTCGTCGGTTTGAGGATTTTTGTCTCCCACAACAAAAAATACTAATAACTACATATAAGATGTACTAAATGTAACTAAAGTATGCCGAAGAAAGTAATAAGTTTATCATTAATATTTATTATATTTGCTTTACGATATGATTATACCACCATCTAACAGGTGACCTCTTATAACATCCACACGATGAGATAAGATGATAGTTTCTCCTACGCTATAACCACTCATGGGCAGTACGTATGTTGAAAGTATATTATTACTTCGGCTTCGGCCTTACTCATAAAATCAACGTCTATTTAAGAAATATTTTAAGTTGTGCTCTCTCTTTCTCTCTTCACTAAACAAAAAACCCTCTCAAAAATGAGAGGAGGCCTGTGCACAGCAGGGACGTATATAGGCTGTAACATTAACTTTTTTTAAACAAAAATGAAAACAGTCAGGTATAGACCCAATTCATTCTCAATTTAAGTAATATCAATGATAATAAGTAAGGCCGATTTTCTCCAACCTTTTTCATAACCAATAACTGCCCAATAACCGAGTCATATATTACGATATTTGGCAATGTGTAATATATTATAAATTATTATGGCACGGATTTTATTTAGTTATGCGATCATAATTACATGCATAATAAACTTGTCTAATACAAATGAATTCCAAGTCGAAGCATTCATTACGCAAATAGAAAGTTTTGATTATTTAATCACACTTTTAATACTAGGCTGAGAGTACATACAGTTCACCTGAGGGAAAGTGCGTGCTGTGGCTCTTAAACTTGTATGAAGAATCAAAATGCAGATACATTTTCAGTTTTAAGGACTAAGGTGAACTGCCTGTTATAAAAGGGTCTACGGTTCTCTACCGTGACCACAGGAAACACAGCAACATTATACTGCTATTCTACTCTTATATTCTGTCAGAGTGTGGTCCTTCCCAGGTCAAGCGGATCCATTCATTTTGCAGCCAAAATACACCTACATCTTTGCTCTACCAAGTGAATGCGACTTGTTTCATCTGTAGAATTTTTGATACACAATTAACCTAACGATCCGATAACGATCCGAAATCACAAAACTAGTTTAATAACACGCGACAAGTTATCAAGGCCGTGTTAAACATAGAATAATAACTATATTTCGCAGAAACTTGCATCATATATGCACACGTAACTAAGCGGTCCACGTTTTCGAGAATCTTAGAAAAAATTTAAATTACCTAATATGAATACTAAATTATTTAAATGATAAAATCGACTTGGGACGACGAAAATTTCTTTTTCTATTCGGCTTGTGACAAAAACAACGAGTATAATCACTACATTCACATGCTATCAGTCAAATGAAAACAAACGTTTTGTTTCTTTACAAACTTCAATTGTGTTTAGCCGACTTTAAAAAATGAGGACATTCTCATCTACTGCTTTTTTCGTATGTGACGCGATATCTTCGTCAATTGTAGGCTGATTTTAATAACTTTTCTTTATTAAATAGGTTATACTTCAAAGGTGGTCCAATACAAATTTAAAGAAAAAAATTTACCCTTTAGGATGGAATAAAAGGGAATGAAGTTTTTAATGTAACTATTTCGACGACATTCGAACTAATGATATTTCTAAGTCTACGAAGATCATAAATTAAACTTTTAACAAAAAGTAAAGCCAAGCTCATAGGCCACCAGTCAATACTGTAAACGAAAACGTCACTTAAAAAATTCGAACAATAGTACATCAGGATCACGTGAACAATGAATGGTATATCAGAGCACAGATAAATATTATAAAATACAATTTATTTATTTCTTCGGAGGATTAATGTGAAATGGAAAAGTTTGCCATTGCCATACACGATTTAGCTAATTAATGACCTTGCAAGTGATGAAAATAATCATGAAGCGCATTCTAAAATATACATTTACCAAAGTCACTCGTAGTTAACTTAAGGATTATTTCCTTTCAAGAACGACACTGGAAGGACTTCTTGCGAACCTAATATCAGTGTTTTATGTTACACTGTCTAGAGGAACAAAAAATCAATAAGATATCACTCGCGTCTCACTAGATATTTGATATTAGTATAGACTAACCGCCATTTACAGTAACACTGAATAGCTATACTACAGTAACAAAGAGCAATAACAAGATTGAATACAACGTTTTCCTGATTTTGATTTATAGCATCTTAATAAATGTTAAAATGATGAGGATAGGGTTTAAAATGACACGTTACTTAAACACGATACGGTGATTTTTATATCTGGAGGCCTCAATGAAAAATACTAGTATCAAATTTATAATTCCAAGACAAATTAAAATTTCTTATAATATATGAAAATGAGACAAGTTAGTGGGGATGTTATTTGCAACGGCATCAACCGAAATCCCGCTGTCGCAAAAGTTTCACAAACAATCAAGTGATGCTGTTATTTTTTTAACAACTGCCAATTCGGTAAATAAAATATAAGTCATGCTGATTTTGACACCGTATCGAGATCAAAAATGCATGAAATTAATTGACCTTTATTCCACTTCTAAATGAAGTCATAAACTCACCGAATGAAGTGAGACCAATAACTAGTAACTTAAAAGTCTTAATCTCTTGCTTGTCAATTTGTCAAATGTCAATTGTCAACATCTTATTTTAATTAATACGATTATGTCTTTGCCTGATTTTTAATTAAATTAATTCACAATAAGTCTTGCGTTGACCTTTGCTACGAGGGACTGGCCACCTACAATTTGGATTTCATTTAATTATCAACCAGTGTGAGCAAGGTTACTCCGCCAATTCATACTAAATAATCAACAGTTCTTTAAGCTACGGTACAAAAACAGTTTTTCACTTAAAATTATTCGATCGGATTTATCATCAAATTATAATCATCAAATCATCACTGTTAAACAGTGGTAGAGCCACGCGGCAGCTTTTGCTGTCGCACGGATAGGCCGGCTCGAACCGGGGTGGTACCACGACCTCACAGAATCTCAGCGTGAAGTAGCGGTTTACATCTGCGTTTCGCTTGGTGAGTGCAGGTGGCCGGAGGCCCTTTTTACTGGAAATGAGGCATTCCATCTTAGTCCTCACGGGTGACAACGCATCTGCATTTTGATTTGTAATAGAGGATAAATGTAAATGTCTATGGGCCGCAGCAACTACTTACCACCAGGTGAACTGTGTGCTCGTTTGTCACCCCTATCCTATAAAAAAATGCGAGAAAAACAATATTTGCATTCCGTGATTTGATATTTATGTTGTTGTTACGATTCACCAATTAAGACAGGCAAAGGTTCTGTGCCATATAGCCTAGTCTAATTCGTATTTTGTACACACAAAGAAAATCTTTATAATATGCCGATACGTCATATTGTAAAATTATTGGGAGATTTTGATTACAGCTTAACTCAACTGACATAATATGACGAAAATTCTCAATTGAAACCAAATAAATAAAACAAAAATTTATATCACCAGCGAAAGGACTTATAGCATCGTCTCTCGACTAATAATTCAAATGCGCAGACATTTACAATGTGATGCATCAGCATACTATAAAAAAATTGTAAACACATATACCACGTCTCTTGTGCACATATAGCACTAAAATATTTTATGCACAGTTGATAACTTACAATGTTATTAATTGTCTTCATCATCATCTCTTTTCAGTCGTTCATGTTTATGAATGATTATTTAAGAAACATTTCATCTTGATCATGATCGTGTGTTTCGTCATTATTTTACCTTACAATTTCTATGCTGATTATGAAAGTACTTTAAAGTCAGGAGAGGTCTATGTCATGAAATAGGCTGTATACAGGTTATGCCTAGATTCTCACGAAGGACGAGGCGGCGGGTTCACGAATACAGTTCACTTTGTTCCCTTTTTGAGTAAACACAAACAATATTATTTACTAAGGTACCTTGACCATTACTAAAAAACAGTTACCTAAATCGATATTTGTATACAGGCTGTCTTGTAAGTAGTGGACCTTCGGGGTATGGGGAATAGAGGGAATTAATATCTAAGAAAATCACTTAAATTTATTGTCCTGGGTTTTTTTTTCTTTATAGCATAAGGGTGACAAACGAGCACAAAGTCCACCTGATGGTAAGTGGTTGCTGCGGCCCATAGACATCTACATCTATCCTCGATTACGAATCAAAATGCAGATGCGTTGTCACCCGTGAGGACTAAGATGGAATGCCTCATTCCCAGTAAAAAGGGCCTCCGGCCACCTGCACTCACCAAGCGAAACGCAGAGGTAAACCTCTACTTCATGCTGGTTTTCTGTGAGGTCGTGGTACCACCCCGGTTCGAGCCGGCCCATCCGTGCGACAGCAAAAGCCGCGTGGCTCTACCACTGTTAAAAAGGTCTTGTAGTTTTGAAATTATTTTTTTTTAATATTGAGATGAAATCGTTGTACAATGTAATCAAAATTTAAAATTTTACAAAATCTATTACAACTTTTTTTTGTTATTTTTTGTTCTAGATAGTTAAATATACATTGTTTTCCTAACTAAAATGATATTCAAGAGCAACGTGAAAATGAAACAATAAAACATGCAATTTTTACATTTGAAAGTGTTATTTGAACAAAGCAGGTATAAAAAATATTATAGGCTTGTGGAACATTATTTTAAAAACATTTACATTCCAAACCAATTTCAAAAAGGTGTGGTTCCAAATTAGTATTTTTTTATTCTTTTATTTTTATTCTTTTTTAATCAATATCAATAGCAAAGGACATTTTTGTAAGAAAATAAAATATATAGATATTTATGGAAACGTTTTTATTACAATTTTTTTTTTATAGGATAGGGTGACAAACGAGCACACAGTCCACCTGACGGTAAACGGTTGCTGTGACCCATAGACATCTACATCTATTCTCAATAAAGAATCAAAATGCAGATGCGCTGTCACCCGTGAGGACTAAGATGGAATGCCTCTTTTCCAGTAAAAAAAGGTCTCCGGTTCAGAAAGTGTAGAGACACTCACCATACGAAACACAGCAGTGTTAAGCTGCTATTTTACGCTGGTATTCTGTGAGAGCGTGGTCCTTCCCCGATCGAGCCGACCCATTCGTGCTACAACTATACTACCAATATATGTAGCTGCAGCATGGCTTTACCACGTATAAATTTTATTTAGTTTTTATTACAATAAATGCTCAAAATGCCTTCCTCTAGCTCTAATACATAACCAACATCGTCGTATAAAGTTTATTTGTAAACTTCTTCCAGCCCGTTCATTATTTTTTTATTACTTCAGCCACATGATTTAATTTTTGTCGTAACTCTCTTTCATCAGAAATATTATTCTCATAAACTGCTTCTTTGAAGTAATCCCATAAAAACTTTTCCAAATTATTCACGTCGCGAGATCGCGGTGGCCATGAAATAGTACCTCCGCGTCGAATCCATCGGTTTGAGTATGCCTCGTTCAAAAATTTTGTCACTTGTCGTGAATAGTGGACGGGGTACACCGTCGCCCTGCAACCACACTACATTAAATTTACAAGATCGTGTTCTCAAAAATTGGAGATAACGAGCGACGTTAAGCCTCGGCGGCAATTCAAATGGACCGATAAGGCTGCCACCCAGTATTCCTGCTCACAAATTCACTCCAAATTAGTGCTGCAATCGATCTTCTCTGAATATTCGGGGATTCAGTGATGGTGGTGGTGGAGTGTCCAATGATGAAGGTTATGCATGTTAAACACTTCAGTTCTTTTAGAGCATGATTTATCACTCCATAGTATGGAGTTAAAGAAGTTTTGATTTTGTTGGCATCGACGCAGCATCTCTCGACAGAAATCTATTCGTCGCCGATAATCAGCAGGTCGCTTATACTCGTTGTACGTAAGACACGGATGTAAATTGTTCCGTTTCAATATGCAGTGTACTGCACTTATAGCTATACCAGTGCGTTTATAAATACGGCGGTACTAATGGAAGGATCTTCTTCCACTTCTGCCAGTACCTGACGTTCATCCACTGTCTTAGGTCCTAGGACAGTGGATGAACCTTCCTTCAGAACTTCCAACTCTAAGAATACGACCTGCTAAGTAGGCGTTATTGACCCGAAGCAAAATTCGGCGATCGGGATAGCGAACCCGATCAGGATAGCGCTCACGATATGTACGTGCAGCTTCCCGAGCATTACCATTTACCATACCAGAGTCCGTAAATAAAAAAACATTTCTGCATATTCAGGGGGAGTGTAAGCATTATGCATTTTGCTTTATAGCCAATAAAATAAAAAAGAATCAGTAAAATCGACTCAGTCGTTTCCGTGAAAACATAAATAAAAAAATCGAATGTAATGTAGAACCTTGTAGTTTTTAAACTCATTGTAAAAATTGTTCATTGTTCAACTGGTCCATAGGTTGCATTGCACTTATCAAGTGGACTTGTTAGCTTGTTAGTTACTCGATAAAAAACGACGGATTTAAAAAATAGTAATACACAATTCTTAAATAGAAAAAAAGCATTCTTTCAATAAAACCAGTATAGTAAAACCTTTAATTTGTAAGGCATATAAGAAGTCCAGCGGTATTTTTGGTTGTACTTATCGATTGAGATAAATATATATTATGCTTAAAACAGATTCGGAAAAAAGTTAAATGTCAAAACTACCATCACCTTACCATCTAAATACTATCTTAATCGGTTTAGCTTTCCATAAAATACTCTTCGTGGCGTTGAAACTTTTCTTTAAGAAAAATCTTCTTAATTTTACTAATTATTACACTTAATTAGTAAATTATACTGATTAATAATTAAAATTACCGCATAGCTACTATTAAAAATGTACTATAACTTTCTCAGAGAATCAGCCTGTCACTTGGTCCGACCAAACTCCGTTAATTGCTACATGATACTCAAATAAAATATTTAAGATATATTAAGATTTAAGAGGACGACCTTTTTGGGAAAATAAAGAGAAGTCAGCTAGTAGTCAACCTTAACTTTAGCAAATAAGTCTCAAAAAATTCTGAAAATAGCCCTTCCTGACAAATAATATTATAGGTATAAACTAAAGAAAATTTTCGATTTATTAGAGAAAATCTATTTTAAAATTATCTTTTTACGAAATTTGTGATAACGAGGGCAAAGGAGGAGTGGCAATTTCGACTCTAGTGACTCCGAGCGGCAAAAACTCATGTTACGCCACTGAAATGACAACAAATGACATTTAACACATACTTTCGGCGCAACACTGTGGTGTGGTCTCAGCAATTGATATTGATGTTTAGGTTTAGGTCATACTTCGTCACCTAAATTCACATCTATTTATCGAATAGGTACGTCGATCAAGCTTCAAGTTAGTATTGTTTATTCTGTGTTTGTTGTTTTGAATGAATGAATTGAATGTCATTGTAATTTTATTAGAAAAAATGGTAAAGTGAGTTAATATGAAGTTGAAGGAAATACCCTTTAGATATAGTGAGCTAAACTGAACGGAGTTTATATGATAACTCGACGGTTTTGCTAAAACATTTTTACATGCATCTTATTTCAAGTCTTTTTTTTATAGAATAGTGTAACAAACGAGCACACAGTCCACCTGATGGTAAGTAGTTGCCGTAACCCATAGACATCTACATCTATGTTCAATAAAGGATCAAAATGCAGATGTGTTGTCACCCGTGAGGACTAAGATGGAATGTCTCTTTTTCTAGTAAAAAGGGTCTCCGGTTCTCTACACTCCCCATACGAAACACAGCAGCATTAAGCTGCTATTTTACTCTGATATTCTGTGAAAGCGTGGTCCTTCCCCGGTCGAGCTGACCCATTCGTGCTACAACTATACTACTAATATAGCTGTAGCATGGCTCTACCACATATAAAAATTTCTAACGTTAATTCCTAATTTAAACGGTATCATGTAGAACAGAATGAACATAAACATTCAAAAACAAACAGCTGCTTTAGCCGCAGTCGTGACTTATCGGTACAGAAAAAAATCCGGCCAAGTGCGAGTCGAAATGAAGGGTTCCATACCATCACACACATTTCTAGCAGGGCAGTCCCCTGTAGTTTTTAATTTATTTCTATGTTTATTATATAGTTGTTATAACGGCAACAGAAATACACATTCTGTGAAAATTTCAACTGTCTGCCTATTACAGATAATGAGATACAGCCCGCTGAGAGACTGACTGACAGACAGACGGACGGACGAACGTACGTACGGACGGACGGACGGACGGACGGACGGACGGACGGATGGATGGACGGACGGACGGACAGACGGACGGACGGACGGACGCACGGACGGACGGACGGACGGACGGACGGACGGACGGACAGACGGACGAACGGACGGACGAACGGACGGACGGACGGACACACGGACGGACGGACGGACAAAAAGCGGCGGCTTAGTAATAGGATCCCGTTGGTTACCTTTTGAATACGGAACCATAAAAAGTTAAAATATTGCGGTGAAATTACACTTCCCGGTTATCACTTTTAGTATAACTTATTTCAACATTTTGAAGGTTTTTCTACAATATTTCAGGGAAGTATTCGGTTCAATAATTATTATTTGTATAATATAAAAATTAGTTTGAATTATATAAAGTTGCTAATGTTTTTAAAAAAGTGACACGAGCTCACCGTCCACCAGATGGTGAGCGGCCCTAGCTTAAGAATTAAAATGCAGATGCTTTGAAGAGTGAGAGGGAATTTCTCGTAACCAGTAAACAAGGTCACTGGTTCTCATTCACTATACGAAATCATGACGCTACTATTATTTTACGCTACTACTATTTTACGCTGTTATGCTGTGAGTCTTCGCTAGATACTATTGTGAAGAGTGATTACACAACAATCCCCTGTATTTTACTTATACTTCTTGTATTATTATTTATTCTGTGCTTATATTGTAATTACTACAGTTTGTTAATAATGTACGATACGTAAATTAAAATGTTTGCTTATGTCTGTAATACGCTCGATTATGGACCACAGAGTCAATAACCAGAGTGGTTTAATAATCAGTAACTGGCTGCTAGACGGAGTGAAAATTTGTTTAAAAACTCATATTCACGGTTTTCTGATTTAGTTTTGTTGTTATTTAACCGTTTAGTGGCGGTTTAACAATATCCACTACCACATAATATAGAATAGAATAGAATAGAATAGAACAATTTTTTATTCAATATACATTACAGGTGTAATTCTTATTGAAAGTCATTTTTTACTTTACCACTGGTTCGAAAAAAAACCCTCCGTCCTGGGAAGAACCAGCAAGAAACCCAGCGGGACCTTTTTTTTAAATTTACAAAATTTTTTTAGAAACTGCTTGGAAGCGACCACCTCATTCCCAGGGGTTATTATCAACCATGTATTCATTTATACTATATTAACCCTTTTTATACAGTTTCAGCTTAATAAAACATTTAAACTTGGTAATAGAGAACCTGTACACTTTCCGGGACCTTGTTGTAATAGCGTATACATTGCCCCACGAATGAATTACTGACTCAGTGGAGTCGAGAAACTGGCATCACTAGCTTGTGTGTATAGTCCTGTGGGTGTCGTAAGAGGCAACAGAGAAATGAAACAGAAGATGGGCATCAGCATCTCTTTGATAGCAACTCAAAATAATAAAAAACTGCGAGCGCCAACCGCTCGCCAAGTTTGGCAACTACGCCAATTATTCCCCCTTTGAAGCAATTTACAAACGTTGTTCAGGAGTGAACTTTTATATCATATTATCGGCAATTGATAACTTCGAATATGCGATAATATTCGCCGAGGCCGAAAATCTACCAAAAATGCACCATCGGTTATAAAAATTCATACCTGTTGGCAAGTAATGAAGAGTGCAGTCCACACAAATATCCCAGTGATGACCTGTGCGGAGGTCGTTTGCAAAAACACCGGTTGTTGCAACGGCTTGAACATGTCATGGACGGTGTCGGAGATCGGCTGCGCCGTCACGTTGATCGTTTCCGTCGAACTCATCCTGTTTAACAAAGGAATATATCAATATATGACGGAGATAAGAGGTTTGAAGAGAGAGAGAAATAGAAGTGAAGGTGGATCTTTAAACCCCCTCTCACTGGTGCTGTAGAAAGTTTAACGCTTTAAGACGTGTAGAGATTTCGTGATATTCATTCAATCGGTTATCTTGTCAAAGTCGTGAATCTGACCACTGTGATTTTTTTATAAATTAGGGTGACAAACGAGCACACAGTCCATCTGTTGGTAAAATAATGTTGTGGCCCAGAGACTACACCTATCAGCGATTAAATATCAAATAGAAAATGAATCAAAACGCAATGCGTTGTCAACCCTGAAAGTGGATTGCATTGTTTCCATAAGAAAGGTCTCCAGTTCTTTATACTCACCATACCAAACTCAGCATCATTAAATTGCTATTTTAAGCTGGTATTCAGTGAGAGTGTGGTTCTTCCCGGTCGTCCACCCGACGGGAAATTACGGCACATCTTCTCCTCAGGTATACCTCAAAACTTAAAAACGAGACTATACAACAAGTGCGTGTTGCCAGTGATGACTTATGGAACTGAGACGTGATCTTTCACTGCTGGCCGGATGAGGAAGCTCAAGGTCACTCTGCGAGCTATGGAGAAGCCTATGCTCGGAGTTTCTCTGCGTGATAAACTTAGAAATAAGGATATCCGCAGTAGAACCAGAGTGACCGACATAGCCTAACGGATTAGTAAGCTGAAGTGGCAATGGGCCGGCCATATAGCTCGAAGAACCGACAACCGATGGAGAAAAAAGGTTCTCGAGTGGCGGCCTCATACCGGCGGACGAAGTGTAGGGCGTCCCCCCACTAGATGGAGTGACGACCTGGTAAGACATGCAGGAAGTCGATGAATGCAGATGGCTCGGGACCGTGTTTTGTGGCACTCCTTGGGGGAGGCCTATTTTCAGCAGTGGACTTGTGAAGGGCTGTAATGATGATGATCCGACGTATATGTAATTTTTATTAATTGGTATATAATGATATTGCCTGTGGTGCCAACTTAAAAGAAATCCATCATCCCCGTATCGTTTCGTGGGAGTCGTAAGACGCGACTATGGAAAATTCAGATGAAGAAGAATTTTATGACATCTAATAGAACTGATGGCAATATAACCATCTCGTAATATTTATTAAGTGGAAGAAGGTATAATGTTTTAACGATCATCCATCACCGAGTCTATTTCTCCTGATGATGCCTCGTCTAGATGCGTAACATACAGGATGTGGCGTAATGAATGGATAATATGGTACCTGCGTGTAGAGGACGTTGTGGCAGTTCAGAAAAATGTGTTTTATGTTTAGTAAAGGTCCCTCGATTTTCGAGATAATTCGACATTTTCGAAAGAAAAAAAATTAAAAAAATTACAGCCTTTGCCACTCTTTTTGGTGGCAAGACTCCAATGAAGATTTTTTTTCAATCTGTTCTATAGATAGTACTCCTAGATAGAAGCGTTATCGAATGTAAACAATGATTTTTGGGGCGCATGCATAATGTTTTTTAAACAAAGATCTAACTCAAATTTCATGTTATGCTTATTATTTTTCTTAAGTTTAACCTAACGTGGTGTAAAAAAAATACGGTCACCTGAGTTTCAAATTAAGAAAACACATGCCTGTTTTATTGAGATGCCGAAATGGTATAACTCACTGTATTTCCAGCATTTAATACAAAATAAATTCCTACTACAATAGTGCTAAATTTTATTTCATTACTCGAAATTAAGTTAAAAATGTTGGTTTCATAACTGTGGGATTTAATAAAGAAATAAAACGAGAGAAAATAACAATTTTAAAATATCGTTTTATTAAATTAAATTTTACAAAAGGTGTTCAAAGTGGCCACCATGAGCTCTAATACATGCCCTACACCTTCTAATGAATGATCGCTTTATTCCGTTTGTATGTCTCATTTCAGTAATGTTTTGTGCATCCATTTGCACACGCTCCCGTAGCTTGTACACTGAGGTAATGGGATCTTTGTAGACCTTCTCTTTGAGGCATCCCCAGTAAAAAAGTCGAGTGGGTTAAGGTCCGGTGATCGTAGGGGCCACAAAATTGTCCCTAATCGCCAGATCCATCTTTTGGGATGCGTTTCGTCGAGGTAGTCTCGAACACTACGGGCGTAATGGGCGAGACAAGGCGTAGTGGTGGGAGTAGTTGTGTTGGGGATAATACACGCAATTGAAGGCGTGAGGTGCTCTTCAAACTAGGTAAGACGTAACATTTTATTACGCGGCTCTTAAGCTAATTAATTTATAACATCTTTAATATAATGGATTTCCACAAAGTACACCTGAATCCATTACTTAGATAATAAATAATGATTATATACGCCTTATAAACGCTAATCTTCATCTTCAGCTCAAGATCATAGGACTTCCAGATACGACCAGTGAGTAACCCGAAATTGGCAGCAGCATTAGCAATACGTGATGGTATCTCTGAACCTAAGGCGTTCTCACGCCGGATATTGCTTCCAGCATATTTAAAGTGAGCGAACTCGTCTAGTGGTTTTCAATCTAGATTTATTGCAGATGAATCAAATTCACTTCTTCTGGGTGGTTGTTTTAGGATTTAAGTCTTGGAATCCCTTATAACCAAGCCAAAATTGAGAAGAACGATGTAATGCGTCAACGTAGCTTTGGAGATGCACCATACTATCTAACTAGAGGCACACGTCGTCAACGTAAAGAATCTCTAATATGAAGAGTCTTTGGGCTTTAGATTTCGCTCTAAATCATGAAATGTCAAACACACCTTTTTCAGTTTTGACACTGAACTGGATTTGGTGACAATACTTTAATCCGCCTCTCATAACAGCTGAAAAATATACGGCGAGAAATGTTGGCGCAATGACGCATCCTTGCTTTACTCCATTTGTGATTTAGATTTCCTCACAATGTTTGTAATCGTACAGAACTTGCGCTTTCATATCAACATGGAATTGGCGAATGAGGTCGACGAACTTCTTTGAATATCCAGATTTTTTAAGAGCAAACCTTACGTGGAACTCTATTAAATGATTCCCCCAAATTGACAAAGCACATGTAGGGAGGCCGTTGATGTTCAAGGCTTTTCTCCTGGAGTTGCCTTACGACAGCAATAGCGTCAATAGTTTTTTCGGTTTGTTTTGTTGTTTGCTTGAACGGAAACCACATTGACTCGTGTTGATTCGCGTATAGACACGTATCATACGCATCACGTAATGTTTGGTCAACACACTCCAAATAAAGCCGTCTACTCACACGCCTGCCGCAGGGACAATTTTGAGGTGTAAGGGTAGAGGTGACCCTTAATTGTGACATGTGTAGACCAACAGGGGTGATTTTCTGATTCGTTTAATAAGCATACCTGTCGCCTTGCCATAACTCGCATGGATTGACATAAAAAAGAACTTTCAGTCAAATTGAGTATCTCCTCATTTGAGTCGGTATAAAAAAACAATACTGTTTAAAATTTTATTATATATATAGAATAAAAGATAGATGATGTTTCGTCAGACGTTTAATATCTGCGAATATTTTTTATATGATAGGGTGACAAACGAGCACACAGTTCACCTGACGGTAAGTGGTTGCTGTAGTGTGAAATACCTGACGACATCGTCGTATCTATCCAGAGGAAAATGATCAGTGAGGCTTGGAGTAGCTAAGACCCTGAGGCGTCGGGCCCAGTCTTTAGAGGCAAACCGGTTTATACGGAGGGTGTCCTCAAGCTGTGGTGCGACGACCAAAAGGCTTTTTTAGACTGGTTGAAGGGGAACATCGCTACCTTCGACCTCAAATCCAGCACCTCGCTAGTCATAAAGAAGCAGTCGGAGATACCACAAAGGTTCAAATGTGGTATCCTCGTCCCAGACGCCCAAGGGGTCTGGAAAGACTTACGCGACATTGGTCGTGTGCTGGCATACCAGAACCGCTGGGTAAATATAAAAGATTGGCTGCTGCTCAAAGCCGACAAACAGACGGAAGGATGGTTCCTCGATGTTTCGGTGCCGGAGGATCATATCCCGACCCTGTTAAAAGCCAGACGCCGCCTCGCATGTACATGTGAGGCGGTCTACGTAAAATTCCAGGATCGTGGAGGTAAATTTTATGACACTCCACCGAGCAAAGAGGCGGTAAACCACCCAAAAGCCGCAGACACCGGTGCCATGGACGCCGAGGCAGCACGAACATCACTGGACCCCAAGACCAGTGACAAAACGGCCTGCACAACCGAGTCGAAGCCACCAGCGGAGATCGGGCTCAGCGGCGGTTCACTGAGTGACGAGGAGGGCTGCACTTTGCCATCCAACTCTGACTCGATGGCTGACGATGAGACCCGAGATCTGCGGACAGGCTTGTTTTTGGGCGAGGACGGGGAGGACACGGTAAATGATGGCGTGCCCTTCGTCCAAAACTAACGTTGTGCAGACCAACCGCCACCACAGCGAAACTGCGTCGGCTCAATTATGCAAGTGGTTGGAGGCTCAATGGACGGCTATAGCCCTAATCCAAGAGCCGTGGGTTGAGGCCGGTAAAATCAAGGTCCTAAGCAACCTAAAAGATAAGTTATTCTACAACTTTGAGCACGACAAGCCTAGAGCGTGTGTTTATAGAACTAAATATATCTATGCACAACCATTAACAGATTTCTGTACCAGAGACATGTATGCCATAGCATTACAAAACACACAGTAGGAAAGAATAGTCTACCTCGTGCGGTGTTAGCCTCGACTGGCGCACTGAGAAATACTTCGAGATTGTGTTTAAGTGTGCGTGCGGCGCCTCATAGATACTATGGCGCACACATACAAGCCGCGCGCAGTGCGTTTGTATGAAGATAACGTACTTCCCCTCAGTCTCCATGCCGGAGGAAGACACTCCTCCCCCTCATGACCTCGTCAGGCTAGTACACTTCTGTGAGAGGACCGGACTAGAGGTTGTGATCGGGACGGACTCTTACGCGCATCATCCCCTCTGGGAAATGGAAAACCTAATGAACGAGGTAAGGTCTTAGTGGAATATCTATTTAGCACTAACCTAACCATTTTAAACACAGGTTCTGACCCAACCTTCATAAACAAACGTTGTCATACAATAATCGGTCTCACACTTGCAACAGTAGGAGCAGCTAAACTAATTACGGGATGGCATGTGTCAAAAGAGGTCTCATGCTCAGACCATAGGTGGATCTGCTTCGTACTACAGGTCGATATCCCCGATACACAACCATGGAGAAACCCCTGCAAGACGGATAAAACAAAATACCTTCATACGCTGACGTCTTCTCACGCGGGTTTCGAGGGGACAAATACTATAGCAGATCTGTCGCTCCAAGAAGAACAGGTAGCAGCTGTTACTAAGGCCATGATAGATAGCTACCATGAATCATGTCCAGAAATCACTCCACCAAGACATAGTATAAAGAGAGGCCAAGTAGGTTAACTCCGGCACAATCCGCGATATAATTGCCTACTGTCTCAGGGTTGTCACTGTCACCAAATCATTAGTTTAAAGCCCGGCCCTTGCCAAAGATAATACATCTCTGTATAACTAATTCAGTGATCATTAGTCGATAAAGTTCAACAATGGTTTTCCTAACAAATACAGAAATGTATTAAGATTCAGAGCAGTATTATTTATAAAAAAAAGGGATAAAATAAACCGGCGGGGCGGTGTGTGAGCTCGTGTTTAAATTATTTACTTAGTATATACTAGTTACTTTTTATTTTTAATTAATACATGCATATATATATTGAATCACACATTTATTACAAAATTACAAATTAGCTACAGAAAAATACTTTCTTCGGTTTCAACTATTACGAAACGCCTTGTTATTAAACTTTAATGTGTAATATATCCGCATCCTTATAAATAACTTTTGCAAATATAATTAATTACGATTTTATAACCGTAAGTAGGTACTTAGTTACTATTCTTCCTCTGTCTGATAGACAACTAATACAACAAAAATAAGTAAGTAGGTATTTCACCGTCAAGTAAAAATTATATGCTATATATAATAAGTGACTCGCTTACGTGACGCGCGAACCTCGTGCGGTGTTAGCCTCGACTGGCGCACTGAGAAATACTTCGAGATTGTGTTTAAGTGTGCATGCGGCGCCTCATAGATACTATGGCGCACACATACAAGCCGCGCGCAGTGCGTTTGTATGAAGATAACGTACTTCCCCTCTCTTTATACTATGACCAAGACATGCTGAAGTAAAGCAACCGTGGTGAGGTAAAGAACTGGATAGAAAACGTAAGAAGGTAAGAAAAGCCCTAAATAGGGCCATGAATATTTCAATGGATAAAGACTGGCTACTATACAAGAAAGCCAAGTCCGAATACAAAAAATGTATCAGGTATCGACGCTTGACAGGGTGGCGTAAATTCTTTGGTAACATAGAAACCTGTGAACAAGCGAATCGGATAAGGAAAATCCTAGCTAAATATAACACGCCGGGATCCATCTCTTTAAAGAAACCCGACGGAAGCTACTCAACATCGCCGGATGAACCCAACGCATCCTAATTTAAACGCACTTCCCAGGGTACTGCGTAACTCAGGGGGTAAACCGGCATGAAGATGCACTGACACCAACAGAAGAAAAATGGAATTTTGCACAGAGAATGGTAACGATGACCAAAATCCATTGGACCATTCACAGTTTCCTCCTCTACAAAGCGGCAAGACCTGACGGCATTTTCCCGGCACTTCTGCAGTGGGGGGGTAAAGCCTTAATAGTCAGACTTGTTGCCATAATGAGAGCCTGTTTGGCTCTTAAATATGTTCTTAGGGGATGGAGGGAAGTGAAAGTCACATTCATACCCAAACCAGGTAAGAGTGATTATACAGACCCTAAATCCTACAGACTCATTAACCTCACATCCTTTCTCCTAAAGACGATGGAGAGGATGTGTGAAAGAGAATTAAGGGGGTCGGCGCTAATGAACTTACGGCTACACGACAAACAACACGCCTACAGGATAGGTAAATCGATTGAATCAGCACTTCACCAGGTAATAACAAAGATTGAAGAAGCCTTCCAAAACAAAGTAATATGTCTAGGTTCCTTCATAGATATAGAAGGAGCTTTTGACAGAACAAACTTCTCCAGCATAAACAGTGCACTCAGTAGACATAAAGTTGAACCGGCACTGATTAATTGGATAGTAAACATGCTCAGTACACAAACAATAATCTAAAACAATACAGATTAAGAACAGCTGCCCACAGGGTGGGGTTCTTTCACCTCTCCTGTGGAATATGGTGATAAATGAACTCATCAGCAAATTAAATGCCAATCATTTCTACACAGTAGGTTATGCTGATGATCTGACAATACTGGTCTCTAGAAAGACAGCAAGCAGGGTGAGCGACCTGACCCAAGCGGCTCTCCATATAGTGGAGAGATGGTGTACCAAATAAAACGGTTCTAGTAATGTTCTCAGAAAAACGAATGCTGAATAACTATCATCTCCCAAGTATTTTCAGCACAAAACTCCAGCTATACTACGAAGTAA
Organism: Parnassius glacialis; assembly: GCA_033319125.1. NCBI lineage: Eukaryota > Metazoa > Arthropoda > Insecta > Lepidoptera > Papilionidae > Parnassius > Parnassius glacialis. The sequence goes on from JAVANC010000018.1 coordinate 30,523,162, forward strand.
AATATTTAGGTATTACCTTGGACAGTAAACTCAACTGGAATAAAAACAGAAAACAAAATTAACAAAGCTAGTATAACTTTCTGGCAATGCAAAAACATGATTGGCAAAAGATTATATTCGACTTCGCGACTCGCGGCATAAGCATCATACCGTTGCTTCAGAGTTTACGTGAATGTGTTCGTTATTGTTATTGTCTGCCTCCTGTTTTTAGACGACTTCACTACCCTTCTGGAGATCGCTTGCTTACTATTTTCCGACATTTTTGGAAATGGTGGGAGTTATAAAATATGTTTACTAATTAACATTTTGGTGCTTTATTTGGTGCAAGAGCGAGCGAAGCGACCTCGGGACTTGGGGCACCTCGACTCGGACAGGTTAGATTAAAAGGGGATGGCGGGGTCGAGTGAGCGAGCGAAGCGAGTGAACAGACCCCTCCAACCCCTTCGTGGTTATTTTTTTATAAACCATCCAGAAATAGGAGCCTCGCAAAGCGGGGCTCCGTCGACCGAGCCTCCCTCGACTGCGCCATGTGGAGTAGCGTTGAGCTACCCTCCCCCAACTCTCTCCCCCCACAAATCAGGTTTATATTATCGAAAACATTACGAAAACATAACCTCAAAATGAAATTTTTAAAAATTTATACAAAAATCTAAGCTTGTCCAGCAGGAAATGGAAGTGGGCGGTGACTCTACAACTCCCCTTCTCTCCCTCCCACCACCCCCCACCCCCAAATTCAGGGGACTTGATTCTAAACCTTTCCCTTTTTCTCATAAAATGGATTTATATTTACATTATAAATACAAACATAAAAAATATAGATATTTAGAAATCAATACATCAGCTTACGATTTGAATCGATTTAAAAAAAAACGAACTTTTTCGGAAAGAATCGACATTCCTACTGACAACGACAATACAAAATAGCATCAGTTTTACGGTAGCAATTTTTTTTTATGGGATGAGGGTGACAAACGAGCACACAGTCCACCTGATGGTAAGTGGTTGCTGCGGCCCATAGACATCTACATCTATCCTCGTTTGCGAATCAAAATGCAGATGTGTTGTCACCCGTGAGGACTAAGAAATGTCTCATTTCCAGTAAAAAGGGCCTCCAGCCACCTGCACTCACCGAGCGAAACGCAGAGGTAAAACTCTACTTCACGCTGGTATTCTGTGAGGTCGTGGTACCACCCCGGTTCGAGCCGGCCCATCCGTGCGACAGCAAAAGCTGCCGCGTAGCTCTACCACTGTTAGAACATAGTGACATAAATATTGCAAAAATAGTTGATATTCAATACTTCTTTTCTCAAAAAGTATGTGTCTCTGAATGTTGAAACATACGTATGTGCTTATAATAATGTAACATTTCTGTAAAAAAAATATCAACCTCCCAACTTGACTAATGTCAATGGGGATTGGCATAAATATTGCAAAAATAATTGATTTTCAATAATTTTTTTCTCTAAAGGTACGCATTTCCGCATATTGAAACTTTACATGTGTGCTTATAATAATGTAACTTTTCTGTAAAAAAAATATCAACCCCCAACTCGACGGACGTCAATGGAAAGTTGTACTAAATAATATTATAATATAGTAAAATAATTTTGATTTTTCTTGTCTCCAATTAACGATAATTCAATAATGCCATAAAATGCACAATCCCTTCAGTGTCACTACATAGTCTACACTGAAGTTTAATTTGATCATTAATATTTCAAAAATTATAATTATTGTTAAATAACCCATTATGATAACCATGAAATGAAACATTTCTCTAGTATGCGGCACCTTCTATTTTGTTCTATCAATCTACTCAATAAAATCAAGAGATAAAAAAAGAAGAAGGGTATCTTCTCTAGGAAAACTTTTACATTATAAATTATTATGAATGATATTAGTTCTATCACATAAAGAATTAAGCAATAAATTAATTTATTAATATAAAACACACTTCACTTAGTAGATGTTGTTAAAATGTTCAATTACCATAACATTTCACCTAGATAATATGTAGCACAGTATGATATGCATGAGATGTTATATAGCCTAATTGGAGCAAATCCTAACACGGCGAAAATTAAACAATAGGAAGTATTTAAGTACATAAATCCTCACACATTTAATTATATATAATATTTATATTAAAAGAAAACGGAACTATAGATTGGAGGTCACGTCTTGACATTTTCTCGTTTAGTCTCGATTGGAAGTGAAGGGCACTAATTATTTTATCTAAATCTTTAAATCTTAAATAAAATTATAAAACGCACATACTATTTAAGGTAACTTATTTACCTTCTATTGTGGAGTTTTGTGGTCTTCTACCAACGATTGCCTTTTGTTTGGATTCAGACGTCATTAGTAATCAACACTACACATATTGTTTCACCTACACACACATCTCATCGATTTTCTTTTTAATAAGACACTAATGAAAAATAATAACTATTCCGACACTACGCGCAAATTATCACTAAATAATAAACACTCTGCGGATTATCAAATAGATTGTCTTAGTTCAATCTCAAAATATTTTTCACCAAGGCAGTCGACTCGATTGTAGTCGTGATCAAATACCATAGATAAATAAATATGCAGCAAAATACAGTCTATGGTAGCAAATACATTATTCATCACAGATAAATAAAAATCTAAGTCATTAATAATCTATGGTCGTGACGATGACGACTGCCCATAGATAGATACACAACTAACCACAAAGAACCCCAACAAAAACCAACTACTATAGTAACATACACGCCATAGATTACTGTATATTAAGAAAAATCTATATATATATATATACTAGATGACCAGGCAGACGTTGTTCTGCCCTTTCCGAACGACAATTTGCTTTCCAAAAAAAAAACTACTGAAATTAGCAATAAAAAAATTGAGGGTCACTTATCGGGTTAAAAACTATCCTATCTCTCAAGTTGGACCAAACTGCACACAGTCTGCAATTTTTTTTTTTAAATCGGTTCTACTTGTTGAATACTTACAGCAACACGTGGTTATACTACTAAATTGTAGCTTATATTAAACGTTTGCATTTTTAACATAGCGCCATCTATTAAATATTTACTCAATCCAGTCAACAGATATCGTCATCTGACAGAATCGTTTGGAGCTAACAGATAATCGTGAATGTCAAATAATAGGCAAATAATTTTCAATAAAATAATATTGTATTGAGACTATAAATTGAGATGTAAGCTATCCTATCTTTTAAGTTGGACCAAACTGCACATTGACCAAAAATTTCATTGAAATCAGTTCAGTAGTTTAGGAGTCCATCGCGGACAAACAACGTGACACGTACTTTTTATATATAAAGATATATATATATATTATATATATATACTAGAGATAAGTGCGCGACTCAAATTTCATTTTCGTTAGTGTGGTGCTTTGTCGTACAGATGACGCTGACTTCTTACAAAAGAAGGAACTTGAAAAAAAAGGGAAAAATAAACACATCTGCTGGACTCGAACCGGGGTCTTTTGGTTTCGGGACCGCCCGGTTACCCACCTGAGCTATTATACCTTGTATAATAGCTCAGGTATTATATAGGTATATTATTATTATACCTTGTACGTAGTGGCGAAATTTACCTTCGTATTCTAATGATATTTTGACAGTTTTTCATTGCCTTGTTGAGGAAAGACTGCTATCTCCAGATTATTATACTGTATTTAAGCGTCGCGAGGATAAAAACCGGCAGCGATCACCGAATGGTTAGAGGCACACTGAACCTAAACGTTAAGTTGGAGAGGTCTCGTAAGTCAACGCTCCGTCCCCCTCGTGCTCTAATCCAAAGTCCCAAAACCTTTCAGCTCGAGTTACAAAACCGCTTTCAGTGCCTAGAAGACTGCAATGAAGTGGACGATATGAATGACAATCTCGTGGAAACTGTCCATGCGGTCGGAGCTAAGTTCTGCAAGACCCGCCGCAGAAGAACATAAAAACTCTCCGATCACACTCTTAATCTCATGGCTGTTAGACGGGAGATGAAGCTACATTCTTCAACAGATTTGACAGCATACAGGCAACTGAACAGACAGATCTCCAAATGCATGCGGCGGGACTTACGCAACTTCAATACAGCTCGTATTGAAGAAGCGATCGAGTGGAACCAAGGCTCCAATGTCTTTGCCAGAGATCTGTCTGCCAGAAAGTGCCAACTGTCAAAGCTGATGACCGAGTGTGGCAGCATCGTTTCTGGGACACCTGAGATTTTGAGTGAGATTGAGAGGTTCTATGGGCAGCTGTACACGTCATCGTTGGAGCCACACGCAAGTGTGAGTAACGATCCAAGAGCGAGTCTTATCCGATATTATTCCGATGACATCCCGGACGTCAGTCTGAGCGAGATTAGAATGGCTCTCCAGCACCTTAAAACGGCAAGGCCCCAGGCGAGGATGGAATTACAGCGGAGCTTCTGAAAGCGGGTGGAAAACCGGTACTTGAAGTCCTTCAGAAGCTCTTTAATTCCGTCCTCCATGGTGGCATTACACCGGAGGCGTGGAGCAGAAGTGCGGTGGTCTTGTTCTTCAAGAAAGGCGTCAACGCTCTCTTCAAGAACTACAGACCGATTTCCCTTCTGAGCCGCGTCTACGTGCTGTTTTCGCGAGTCATTACGAATCGTCTCGTGCGCAGACTTGACGACTTCAAGCCTCCCGAACAAGCCGGTTTCCGAAAGGGCTTTAGCACCATAGCCCACATACATACCCTTCGGCAAATTGTACAGAAGTCCGAGCAGTATAATTTGCCACTATGCCTGGCGTATGTGGACTATGAGAAAGCCTTTGATTCCGTCGAAATTTGGGCGGTGCTGCAGTCCCTTCAGCGGTGCCAAGTTGACAGTCGGTATATCGAAGTGTTGAAGTGTTTGTACAGTAGGGCTACGATGGCTATCCGAGTACAGAACCAGAGTACGAAACTTATCCAATTGCAGAGAGGTGTAAGACAGGGTGACGTCATATCCCTGAAACTCTTCACCGCTGCATTGGAAGACGTTTTGAAGCTTCTGAACTGGAAAGGATACGGTATCAACATCAATGGCGAGTACATCACTCACCTTCGATTTGCCGACGATATAGTCCTTATGGCAGAATCGCTGGAAGACCTAAGCACTATGCTCAATGACCTCAATAGTGTTTCCCAACGGATAGGTCTTAAGATGAACATGGACAAAACAAAGATCATGTTTAATGTCCATGTCAAACCTATGCCGGTAGTTGTTGGGAACACTAAGCTCGAAGTTGTTGACGAGTATGTTTACCTGGGACAAATAGTCCGACTAGGTAAGTTGTAGTGTTATGGTACTTACATATCATTTTACATCTATTTTTCCATTCTGTTTTTGATTTTCTGCATTCATATTTTGCATCACCTTTATTTCCATAGGATCCTGTAACGTTTTTAGACTATAAAAACACAATAACAAATCATTTTCACTTCGTAATTTTCACGCTGTCAATGGAGTCTACCTTTTTCGATCTTTTATTTAGTTTTTTTTTTTTTTTTTTATAGGATGAGGGTGACAAACGAGCACACAGTCCACCTGATGGTAAGTGGTTGCTGCGGCCCATAGACATCTACATCTATCCTCAATTACAAATCAAAATGTAGATGCGTTGTCACCCGTGAGGACTAAGATGGAATGCCTCATTTCCAGTAAAAAGGGCCTCCGGCTACCTGCACTCACCAAGCGAAACGCAGAGGTAAACCTCTACTTCACGCTGGTTTTCTGTGAGGTCGTGGTACCACCCCGGTTCGAGCCGGCCCATCCGTGCGACAGCAAAAGCTGCCGCGTGGCTCTACCACTGTTATAATGTTAGTTCTCCGTAACTCTGCAATTTCGGGTTTCGTGCGCGCTGTTGCGCTACCTTTTTTCCTATATCAATAATATCTCATTTCTTACTTAAATCGTGCCGTTTTTCAATTAAAAGCCTGAAAGCAAAAATATAAATGTTTTGACATCGTTGTTTATTTGGTTGTCATGGCAATTATTATTCAAATTCGTTACCGGTCTGATGTTTTTATTTCAATATTTCCACATAAATACTCTTTTGCTCTGGGTCATTTACAAAAATTTCCTTTTAATTTAAATAATTTCCCGTTCTCTCTAAAAAGGTATAAAAGCCGAACCATCGGTGAATACAGACAGTCTCGCTTCAGCTTCCAAACTTGAAGCATCTCCTAAAGCCCTTATCACGGGGCCGCACTGCCCCGGGAGCCTGCAGGCCAGGCGGATCCTGCAGGCCAGGCGCATCCTGCAGGCCAGGCGCTGCTGACGTTGAGAAGATCCTCAGCTCTGTGGGTATTGAGGCAGACTCCGAGAAACTGAAGAAGGTCATCTCGGAACTCAATGGCAAGAGTGAAGAGCTGATCGCGCAGGGTCGTGAGATGTTGTCGACCATGCCCGTCGGTGGAGCAGCGCCCGCGCCCGTGGCCGCGGTCGCCGCTGCTGCAGCGCCGGCAGCTGAGAAGAAGAAGGAAGAGAAAGAGACCAAGAAGGAAGAATCTGAGTCTGACGATGAAGATATGGTCTTCGGTCTCTTCGACTTTATATAATTATTTTGTCTCTTTATATATATATCTTTATCTTCACTTGGGGGCGGCTGACTACTCCCTTAATTTTCTTTATCTTTATCTTCACTTGGGAGCGGCTGACTACTCCCTTAATTTTCTTTATGTTTATCTTAACTCAGGAGCGGATGACTACTCCTTAAATAAGCCTGAATGTCCTTTCGAAAACACACTTTTAGAGTGGTGTCTGCAGAGTGGTGAGGCCTGCAAGCCTCTATCTACACCTGAAGTCGTCGGCGTAGTCTACTCCAAGCGCGGGGCCGCATTGCTCCGGGATCCTGCAAGCCTCTATCTACACCTGAAGTCGTCGGCGTAGTCTACTCCAAGCGCGGGGCCGCACTGCTCCGGGATTCTGCAAGCCTCTGTCTTCACTTGAAGTCGTCGGCGTAGTCTACTCCAAGCACGGGGCCGCATTGCTCCGGGATCCTGCAAGCCTCTGTCTTCACCCGAAGTCGTCGCCTAACCTACTCCAAGTGCGGGGCCGCACTACTCCGGGATCCTGCAAGCCTTCCTTCATCTGGAGTCGTCGCCTGCACTTCCACCAACTAGTGCCCGTGCTATCTTTAGGCGCTGAGAGCGCCTACTCCAAGCGCTACGTGTGCCAACTCCAGACGCTGCGTGTGCCTAGACCAGGCGCTGCGTGCCACCACTGCCAAGAAACTCCAAGCTCAGCGTGTGCCTACTCCTACTCCAAGCGCAGCGTGTGCCACTTTGACCTTCAGGCTCCGCTTCAATATTTTTCTATCTTTATTTTCTATCTAATTGTAATTTCACGTCACCCATCACCATCATCATACTTCATTTTTTTATATAAAATTGTAAATATCTTTTTAAAATTTTAAATATATTATTTTCTTGTTCTACTTTTGTTGTTTTGTTGTTCTTAGGTTAGGTTCTTTTTTTTTAATTGTCGCTTCACGACAAAGTCCAACTTCGACCGAGAGGTCAATCGACGGATTCAACTCGGTTGGGCAGCGTTCGGGAAATTACGGCACATCTTCTCGTCAGGTATACCTCAAAACTTTAAAACGAGACTGTATACCCAGTGCGTGTTGCCAGTGATGACATACGGAACTGAAACGTGGTCCTTCACTGCTGGCCGGACGAGGAAGCTCAAGGTCGCTCAGCGAGCTATGGAGAGGGCAATGCTCGGAGTTTCTTTGCGTGATAAACTCAGAAATGAGGATATCCGCAGTAGAACCAGAGTGACCGACATAGCCCAACGGATTAGTAAGCTGAAGTGGCAATGGGCCGGCCATGTAGCTCGAAGAACCGACAACCGATGGGGAAGAAAGATTCTCGAGTGGCAGCCTCGTACCGGCAGGCGAAGTGTGGGGCGTCCCCCCACTAGATGGAGTGACGACCTGATAAGTTATGCAGGAAGTCGATGGATGCAGGTGGCTCAGGACCGTGCTTTGTAGCATTCTTTGGGGGAGGCCTATGTTCAGCAGTGGACTTGTGAAGTGCTGTAATGATGATGATGAAGCGTCATAGAGCAACACGGACCACAGGCGAATCGGAGATGATTGGTCATACGCCCGTTCTCGGCTGTCAAAGTATACTTGGACTTCCACGCGGTCCCATACATACAATAAAACTAATTGCATCTGCACTGCTTACTAGACTAAATCTAGTTGCATGGCTGAATCGTCGTCTTACAAAAGAGCCGGATTTTAGCTGCAAAAAGAAATCTACCACGTCAAATTTACAAAGACACGGTATGGCCGCACACCCTCATACAATATTCAGATTGGTCGCGCGACTGATCCGAGTCTGTATTCTAGAATGTTATAATGAATATATGTGTGTTAAATTATTAGTTTATTGTTTTAATTATTATGTGTGAGTTTGTTAGTGACAGGCGATTGTATTTGTATGCCTAAATTGCCCCCGTAAATTGGAAATAAAACGCAAGTGCTAGAGTGCGCGCAAAATAACTCTTCGCGCGACTGATAGCGTTCTTAATGTTGCCAACTTAACTAATATTTTTCCTTCTTAACTTTGTTTTGAGAACCAGGGATCAAGCATTTGCAGGAAGCACGCTACCTTTCTGAAATGTTACATAAAGAGGGGGTAACTCATTTTCAATAAACGATTTGTCTTGCGTAAATATACTGTTTATTTCTTGAACGGTTTGTTGTTGACATTAATCTGTGTAAATCTCCTCGTTGCGCTTTACTGTGAGTTTGCACTGACGAAATATTCACAGAAAACATGTTTAAAGCCATATAGGTACCTATTATACTGGCCTATAGACGACCTGCAAGCCCGAAAACACGTGGCTAATTTTGATTTGATATTGTGTGTGTTAGCTAGTGATGTACATTTTGCATACAAGGACTATCGAAAAATGATTGTTAAGGAAGCGGTAAAAATATTAAAAAAAAATTGTTTAGTGCACGAAATTGAATAACTTCAAAAATTAACTGAGTTTTTACCATGATAGTTCTAAAATAATTAAAAAATATTCGTATAACATGTTCCTGGGAATAAGCTGAACTTTTGTTGGATTTTAATTCAAATGTAAAAAATCTCAAGGTGACTTTACGGATAAACTTAAAAAATAAAAGTAAACACGCAAACTTAGTGTGCTAATTGTTTTATTTAGTTATATTATTTAAAGTATTCTTACTTTCCATATAAATGTGTTAAAACATTGCTAAAATCCACCAACACGTGCTGTTCTTAACACTTTTTCTCTTTCTATTGTTAAACTACAGTTTTGCACTACAATCCAATATGGACCCACAGCTTGTAAATAATCTTGATGAATTGGAAAAATTATTCAGCTCTCGCATGCGTGAGTATGAAGATAAGCTTTTAAGAGCTACAGCCGTAACATCACCAGTGCATCCAGACATTTCCTCACTGTCTAAAGAATTCACCGATTTCAAATCCTTTGTTTGTCAATCGCTATCATTGATCAGGAAACAATTGGACTTAGTTAGCCACAGTATTGATAAACATGAAACTGCAATGAGAATAAAAATTCTGCTGATCCATGGCTTTTCCGAAAGACAAAATGAAAACTTGCATGAGTCGGTATATAAGCTGTTTTCCGACCAAATGAAGGTGACTGATTTGAAAATCGAGGATATACAAGTATGCCATCGTCTAGGATCTTCTCAAGCCTCAACACGTCCCGTGCTTGTCAAGTTCGTAAATCTGGAGAGTCGTCGTCTTGTCTGGGATAACAAAACTTCACTAAAAGGTTCAGGTATCACAATATCTGAGTTTCTGACAAAGACAAGGCACATAGTTTTTATGACAGCTCGTAAACATTTCGGGATTAAGAACTGCTGGTCGGTCGAAGGTAAAATAGTTATTATTTTACCAAATAAATCACGTCAGAAGATTGAATCTATGGCAGAGCTAAAACCCCTTATTCTCCAATACCCTGACAAGTCTAGTACGGTCAGTGACCCTGGGCAGTCCAAAGACCCCATTTCTCCTAAGGAAGTTGCTTCAATATCAACTGCTAATGCTCCACGGAAGGCTCGTCGTCGCAACTGATCATTACTTTCTTTGTTTACTTTCAGCCAATAGGTATATCATAATAATTTTATTTTTTATTTTTATTAGCCGCATTGTAACTACTTTGTAATACTGTTCTATAATTACTTTATATTATGGTAGTATAATAATATATTATGACTAATATTTTCCAGCTGGTATTTTGATAATAAGATAAGCATTTAGTGATAGTTGATAGTTGTCGATTTTAACATTGACATTGACGCTCGTGTGTTTTGAACTTAGACTTAGGATATACTGGCCAAAGAGTATAGTAACTGCCCTGGATACTGGCATAAGTGTATTCTGAGTCTATGGTTTTGATAGGGCTATAATGCATTTTATTTCTCACTTGGTTTTGACACACGGCCGTTTGATCACTGTTTTACTTAATCTGTGCCACCGCCGAGTTAAAAACTTAGGAACATTCTACTATGCACTTATATGCAATGTTACCTTATAGTGTTTCTCAATATTTCTACTGATCGCTTATGGAAGTTTGAATTCATAATGATAGTTAATGTACTTATTATAACATTTTAAACTTACCATCGTAGTCATTAATAATTATATGTATTAATATTCTGCTTCCTTTTTGTTGAATCTTGTGTATAAATATTACCCTCAAGATATAAACTATTTTAGTATTTTCCATAACAGTTCGGTGATTGGTGATTTTAGATTTTTTTCAGTTTCTTTTGTTTTGTTTGTATTAAATTATACTTAGGTTCCTGTTTTAGAAATAAGTTTTTAAATATATATACGAGTATATATACATACATTTAGTATTGTATTATTGTTATACTATTATACATTATTATATTATATTAATTTATTCGCTACATGGATGATCTCGATGTTTTTGAAGATAGTTTCTTCTCATGTTCTTCACCCTCAAGTAGTTTTACAAGTGCTGATAGTGAGTTACCTTTAACCATCTATGACCAGTTTTCAACTCTGCGCTCTGAATTTCCTAACAATTTTAATGTTGCACACATTAACATCCAGAGTATTCCTCGCCATTATCCCGATCTTCTAGCATCTATAAAAAGTACACATCTTGATGCTTTACTAATTTCTGAGTCATTTCTCAAACCATCACTCCCTTCTACACAGTTTGCCTTACCTGGTTTTGTACTAATCCGTAATGATAGGATAGGTAAAGGTTGCGGTGGGATAGCAATATACCTCCGCTCTGATATATTTTATAAAATTATTTGTGCCTCTCCCTCTATTTACTCTCAAACTGCTGAATACCTATTTATCGAAATAACTCTCAATCATGCAAAAATGCTACTGGCGGTCTTTTATAGTCCTAACATGCATATAGATTATTTCGAAACGCTTGATAAAATCCTTGATGATATTAGTCCTGTTTACGATCATATTATTCTTATGGGAGATTTCAATACCTGCCTTATTAAAAATGATTCCCGCTCCAAAAAACTTCAGACTTTGGTATCTTCCTTTAACCTTCACACTCTTCCCCTTCATGCAACTCATCACTTCCCTAACTGTAACCCTTCTTTGCTTGATATTATGATCGTTTCTTCTCTGGATAGAGTAATGTCTCATGGGCAAATAACGGCATCTTTTTCATATCATGATTTAATTTACCTCTCTTATCGTCTGCGTCCACCCAAACAGAAATCGCAATACGTGTTCCTCCGTAATTATAAAGGTATAGATCTAGAGGTATTGCAGCGTGATGTAAGTAATATTGATTGGACCCCTATTGTTGACACTACTAATATAAATGATAAAGTTTGTAATTTTAATGACTTAATTTTGAACATATACAATAAACATGCCCCACTCAAACGCGTAAAGATAAAGCGTAACCCTGCACCATGGATTACACGTGGTATAAGGGAGCTAATGGGTCAGAGGGACAAAGCTAAGCGAAGGTATAAACGTCTCCCATCTGAAAATAACTTAAATCGTTTTAAAGTTTTACGAAACCGCTGCAGTCGTCTGTGTCGGGATGCTAAAAGGCGCTACTTTTATGACTCTCTCCATAATAGAAATTCTACTGAGATGTGGAAATTCCTTCGTTCTGTTGGTGTCGGCAGGTCTTCGATATTAGAGTGCAAGGACGTTAAAGTAAATGATCTAAATAAACATTTTGCTACTCCTCCTATAACTTTAGATCCCTACATAAAATCAAACACATTACTCACATTGTCGCGTAACCTTAAACCACACGTTTTCCCTTTTCAACTTTCCCTTGTGACGGAGGAAGATGCCAAAAAATCCATACTAGCCATCTCTTCAACTGCTGTTGGTAACGACGGCCTATGCTCGAAGATGATTATGCCAGTTCTACCTCTACTTCTTCCAATTCTTACCCACATATTTAATTTCTCCTTATCATCCTCATCTTTTCCTTCAGTCTGGAAACAAGCATATATATTTCCTTTACCTAAGGTTTCTAATCCTTCTTCTCTTTCTCACTTTCGTCCCATATCTATTTTACCCTTTCTTTCTAAAGTTCTGGAACACATTATCCATAAGCAACTTTCTTTCTTCTTATCGTCTAACTCTTTGCTTTCTACATATCAGTCGGGCTTTCGTCCTGGTCACAGCACAGTCACTGCTTTACTTAAAGTAACCGATGATATCCGTTGGGCCATGGATAACAAATCTCTTACACTTCTAGTTTTGCTTGACTTTAGCAGTGCTTTTACCTCAGTAGACTTCGATATTCTTCTTGGGATCTTGGAATCTATAAACATTTCTCCATCTGCTATAACGTGGTTTGATTCGTATCTTCGTGGTCGCTCGCACTGTGTCCGTCTTAATGACACTCTTTCCGATTGGTCTGGTATCCCTATGGGCGTACCACAGGGTGGCGTTCTTTCTCCTCTTTTATTTTCTATATTTATTAACTCTATTACGACAGTTATTACATCTAATTTCCATCTTTACGCGGATGACTTACAGCTGTATCGTCATTTTCCGGTGTGTGATACAAATAATGCAATTGAAGCCATGAATGCCGATCTTAGCCGAGTCTGTAAATGGTCTGAATCCTTTAGACTATTAGTTAATCCCACGAAATCGCAGGCCATCATTATAGCCAGCAAGCATTTGCGCAATAAAATAGATTTTACTTCATTACCTCACGTTTGCTTTAACGGCGTTCCTATAGCCTTTGCCGGTACTGTGAAAAACTTAGGCATCATATTTGATCACCATTTATCATGGTCCGCGCACATTGCTGATGTTAGTCGTAAGATCTACTTTACCTTGCATTCATTTAAATGTCTTCAAAATGTCTTACCCTTAAGAGCTAAAATATCACTCGTGCTCACTCTTATCCTACCACTGCTTGATTATGCTGACGCCTGTTATTTGGATGTTACAGAGGAGCTCCTTAACAAACTGGAGCGCTTGCAAAACCAGTGTATTCGTTTTATATTTGGGCTCAAAAAATTTGACCGAATATCTCAGTTCCGCAAGCAACTCAAGTGGCTCCCAATTCGACTTCGTAGGAACACTCGATTGTTGTGTCTCCTCTATAACATCCTTCATAATCCATCTTCTCCCTCATATCTCAGAAGCCGATTTTCCTTCACCCATTCCCCGGATAAACCATGTAGATCCCTTGTTAAAACTCTTCTTAACTTTCCCGCCCATAATTCAGGTTTTTACTCCCACTCCTTTTCTGTCCACGCGGTAAGGCTGTGGAACTCACTATCGCCTAATATAAGAAATTCCGAAACATTATTAGTATTTAAAAAACGTGTTAGAGATAATTTCTTTGCTTCCTGTTAATTAATATATATTTTTTTATTATTATTAGTTTATATATATATATATATATATATATATATATATATATATATATATATATATATATATATATATATATATTATATATATATAGCTATTGTATGTATTATTTTTATATTTGGTATTATTTTATTTATAGTATCATTTAATATAATTTGCGAATGTTTTTTTTTGTATATTATTTAAAGTAGTATTAGTATAGTACGCGCTAAGTTTGCCTTTTTAAATATATTTTCCTTTGTAAGATATTTCATCAAACTATGGAATAAGTAGAACCTTTGTAGAAACTCACTATATGTCTGTTTCTGTATCTTGTTGTGTGTACATAAATAAATAAATAAAAAAAAAAAAAGCTCCCAAAGAATCAGAAAAGTTCTATTTTCGAATTATGTTCTTTGGAGAAAAATATTTACTGCCATGTACAGTTTCTGCATCAAAACATTTTATAAAATATATATTTTATATATTTTGCAAAATGTTTTAATGGGGAATTAAAAAACCGGGACACGGAGTACATAATTGCTGCTTTATTTTTCATATAAGTATTACTTTTGATAATTACAAACATTTAATAATTAAATACATTTTAGAAGTTTATTTTAAAATTCGACTTAAACATGATATAAAATTAATAATTTAACTAAGAAAACTTGTAGGAATAAGTTAATTAAGATTGCTCTGTTGAAAGGCCAATATGTTTATAAGGCTTCATCATGCTTCATGTTTATATTCTTTCATCTATCCCTGAAAATTATAAAGTAATAATAAACTTATTATCATTTTAACTGCATGAATTTTAAAAACATAATGATCTTAACATATTAAAGTGGACCAAGTCTCTCAGGATACAAATGCACTCTCTATTCTCTCAATCTCGGTATGTTAAGAAAAATGGTCACTCATTCATGGACTGACCTCGGCAAGTACAACTTAATCTCGCAGATCTATTGATCCAAGCAGCTATTACTTAACAATAAGTTCCTCTTCTCTATGACTGACGCTGTAGGCGATGAACCACGCTATGTAAGCCCTCGGCATAATGTCGTCGCGCGTAGCGTTTCTATATAGTTTGTGGTCGTCGGCCATCAATAATGAATCGGGCATCTAGCGTTGTGAGTATCAAATACTATGAAATTTATATTATCGTGTCTTATGCCGGGCGTCTAGTGGCGCTTCAGGAGCATTACTGAATATCTATACCTAACAACGCTAAAAGTTTTATCATTGTGTCTTGGGAAAATAATGCGAATTTCCGCTTAACCCTTTGCGGAAAATAGCGTGACGCTATGAATATTGTACTAGTGTGACAGTGAGACTGTGCAGTTGGTTAAGTAGGGTTATGCATTTATTTTGGTTGATATAATAAATAGATACTTAGTTGGGTTCATAATGGCTAAAGAGGATAATCTCAATTTTTTTTATCTTTAATGTATTATAGTTTTATAATGTATAAAAATCTATCTCTATTTTTGTCTAAAGTTTGGAAAGTTAAATTTTTGAAGTCTTATCATAACAATATTGTATAATTATTGATACAAATAATGTAGAAATGACTCGTTTTGTGTTTTATACTTCTCAAGAAAATGTTTACTGCAAATTGTGGAGTTCTTTGGATTCCAACCAACCCGTCCAATTAACCTTAACTATTTTTTCTATTTCTAGAATACGGAGGGAATCTGTTTGACAAACAGCAAAATAAAATAACATTTTAGAACGCAAACCGAGGATTTATTTTCTTGTTGTGTGGGAAACTCTATTGATTCAATATAAACATTGAAGATAAATATCGACATTGATTTTGATATACAACATGTAACAAAAACCCTGTGGTTCCCGTTAAGTACGTTATCAGGATCAGTATTCAAACTTATAGAAATAACTTTTTAAAAAACTCGATCATTTTTTTTTTTACTTTTTTTTTTAATTTTATTTGGTTTTATTACCTCTTACTGACACTAGCCGATGCTAATGCTAAGTAAAGCGGGGTCTTATTCTTTATATCTTACTCCCCAGATAATGCAGAGGTAATAAGGCCTTATACAATTTGCATACAATTATTTTTTTAATAAATAAAAAAAAATATTGTTCAAGTTTTTAAAGAAAAGTTATTTCTATACCTTTGAATAATGATCCTGATAACGTACTTAACGGGAACCACAGGGTTTTTGTTACATGTTGTATAGGTGAGTCAACTAAAAAAAGTCAACAATCCCTAGCGAACATGTAAAATATTTTGTATAAAAATGTATTTACCAAATTCATCCAAATTATCAACAACGCCACTTTTTTCTTTGCGAAATTTCAAAATTAACAAAATAATTGAAAACATTCTATATTTTAAACAGTATAATATAACATAAACTTTAACCAAAAATAAACGCGTCATAACATTGACGACGTCTTGAGAATTTACCTGTGAAATGTGCATTTATCAGGATTACTTCTATTATTAACCACAGTCACTCCCAGAACAAGTAACCACTTAGAAAAAAGTTACTTACTAAAAATAACCACTATTACACTCTAAAAAATTACAAAATATCTAGGAGCTATTTCTTGATTGCCGACTTGTGCCGATCTGTCATTCAAAATCGGTTACAGAGTCATGAGATTTGGTATCATTTCCTGTCTTGCATTTTTGCTATAAGCGTAGAGAGAGCATGAACTATAGAGGCGTCACTAAAATGACAGGAAATGCGTGAGAGAAACACACTTATCTGTGTTACGTTAAGAGCGAGCGAGTCAACCAATTTTTTTTTGTTTCTTTCACCGTATGCGATTTCCTTTGTTTGGAACAAAGGTACTATGTTCCAAACAAACGGCTGTTGTCAACTGTTTTAGTGGTTTTATGTGATTATTTGCTAAATTATTGACGTTTGAGTTACGTGACGTTTAAAGTTTTTTGTTTTAGACAGAGTTTATGTAAAATTATGGTGCGTTGTTGTGTGTTAGGTTGTAAAAACCGAACAGAACGAAAAATACCAAACATAACCTTTCATCAGTAAGTAAGCTTATTTAAAGTAAAATTGCCTATGGAAATCGATTAGCTGATTAATTTTCATTATCTCTAGTTTATAATTACCAGAAAATATACAATAAATTATTAAAATAACCTACAACTTTCTTCGTTATATACGACTAAATTAAGAAGCGTTCTTTTATTTAAAGGTCGCCATTTATTTTTTGTCGTTTTCTAATTTGCTGTATAATCACTACAGGGATACCAGTGCTTGGCAAAAAAATTCCTTAATTTCTTAACGACTCTGAACTTTTTTTTTAACCTTAATTTAATTACCAATATAACTTATTTATTTTAGATTTCCTAAAGAAGCAAACATTACAAATATGTGGATTGTAGTTACTGGGAGAAAGGAATGGCAACCCGAGAAGAATGACCGGATATGTTCGAAACATTTTGAGTCGCGTTATTTTCGTAAAACGCACAAGAGGACATATTTGTTGCCGAATGCGATTTCAACACTTTTTATTCCAGTGAGTAACCTATTTTGATTTTGAATTTGCCTTAGCATATGGTCTGACACAACTGGTTACTTCGCCTACGCGGATTCCAGATATGGAGGATCATACACCTTCCCTGTTGGACCTTCTGCTGACCTCTCATCCGGACGGATATCAGGTTTCCGTCGATGCCCCTCTCGGCTCTTCGGACCATTGTCTGATCCGGAGTGTGGTGCAACTCACGCTCCCCTCGCGGTTGCGTTCTGCAGGTTGCCGCCGTGTTTGGCATTACAGGTCAGCGGATTGGAACGGAATGCGGTCTTTCTTTGCATCCTACCCATGGGGGTGGGTTTGCTTCTCGCTGGATGATGTGGTGCTACAGGGAATGGAACTATTTATTCCATCATCTGTGGTCAGAGGAGGCAGATCTCAGCCTTGGTTTGGTCGCTCCTGTAAGACTGCATTACGCAGTAGGCAGGAGTGTTATCAAGCCTGGGTTGCAGCTTCGGCGACTCGGGATGTAAACACCAGCATACTTAAAAAGAAGTATAACTTCGCCTCCAGGTCCTTCAAAAGAGTTATTGTCAAGGCAAAGTCAGAGCACCCAGGCAGAATTGGCGAGAAACTAGTTCGCCTTCCTTCGGGAACCCGTGCATTCTGTTCTCTTGCCAAGGCTGTCCAAGGGAATTTCTGTAAGCCATCACTACCATCTCTGCACAGGGAGGACGACTCACTGGCCCAAGACGCAAAAGACAAAGCCGACCATTTAGGCTCCCTTTTTGCGTCCAACTCGACTCTTGATAACGGGGGGAAACACCGCCGACCATCCCGCGGTGTGAGTGCTCCATGCCGGATGTGCTGTTCTCACAGCGCTCGGTTCGCAAAGCACTCCTCTCCCTGGATATCCAGAAGTCGAGTGGGCCTGACGGAATTCCCCCAATTTGCTGAGGACGTGTGCTCCGGAGTTGGCACCGGTCCTAACGCGTCTTTTCCGGTACTCCTACTACCAAGGCGTAGTCCCGAATGCATGAAAGAAAGCTTTTGTCCACCCGATTCCTAAAAAAGGCGACCGCTCAGACCCGTCCAACTATAGGCCTATCGCCATCACATCCTTGTCCTCCAAAATAATGGAATCCATTATTAACTGCCAGCTCATCCGGTACCTCGAGGATCACCAGCTAATTAGTGACCGCCAATACGGGTTTCGTCGGGTTCGACCAGCTGGTGATCTTCTGGTCTACCTGACTCATAGATGGGCGGAGGCAGTAGAGTCCAAGGGGGAGGCGTTGGCCCGTTAGTTTGGACATTGCGAAGGCCTTTGATCGGGTTTGGCACAAAGCGCTTCTCTCGAAGCTCCCTTCCTATGGGCTTCCCGAGAAATTGTGCAATTGGATCATCAGCTTCCTTGCAGATCGGAGCATCAAGGTCGTTGTAGACGGTGCATGCTCCGACTACAAGCCTATTAACATTGGTATTCCACAAGGCTGTGTGATATCACCAACGCTGTTTCTTCTGCATATCAATGATATGTTGCTAACTGTTAACATTCCTTGCTATTCGGAGGACAGCACTGGTGATGCTCTATACACCGGCCGTGCCAATATTTCTCGGGAAAATGTCGCCGAGTACCGGAACAAACTTTTGTCTGAAGTCGAGTCTTTGCTGAACAAAGTCTCCGATTGGAGGCGACTAAATCTAGTCCAGTTTAATCCTCAGAAGACACAAGTTTGCGCGTTTACCGCTAAAAAGAACCCCTTTGTCGTATCTCCTCAGTTTCAAGGCACTCCCCTTCTTGCCTCAGCCAGTATCGGAATCCTCGGAGTCGACATATCGAGTGACGTGCAGTTTCGTGGTCACTTGGAAGAGAAGGCCAAATTGGCCTCTAAAAAGCTTGGCGTGCTCAGCAAAGCGGGGCAGTATTTCATGCCGGCACACCGCCTGCAACTTTAAAGGGCGCAGGTTCGGCCTCACATGGAATATTATTCCCATCTCTGGGCAGGGGCTCCCCAGTGCCAGCTCCTTCCACTTGACCGCATCCAGCGCAGAGCAGCTCGAATCGTCGACGACCGAGTCCTTTCCTATCGGCTCTATTTTTCTTTATTTCCTATCATTGGCACTGCGAAGAGATGTTGCATCCCTTTGCATTTTCTTTCGCATCTACCACGGGGAGTGCTCTGAGAGATTGTTCGGATTAATCCCAGCCGCCAAATTTCACGAACGCACATCGCGGCAGAACTCCCGATACCATCCACACCATTTGGATGATTGGCGATCCACCACTGTGCGATTTAAAAGATGTTTTCTTCCTCGCACGACTTCGTTGTGAAATCGATTACCATCAGCGATTTTTCCGGACCGATACGACTTAGGGATCTTCAAGAAAAGAGCCTACTCCTTTTTAAAAGGCCGGCAACGCATCTGCAATTCCCCTGGTTCCCCTGGTGTTGCGGTGTTCATGGGCGGCGGTAGTCACTTACTATAGTTCTGCCGTTCAGAGAATGCGTTCCTGACACGTCGCGATTGAACTGACGACGTAACTTTGTAATGGCGTTGCAGTTACGATAAAAATATTTTTGCTGGTTGTTTACCGTTTTAACAATTGATGAGCATTAAAACAACATTATTATATCAATAATCAATGAATGTTATAATTTTGTGCCAAACTGAGTGTCAAATAACTTCGTAAACAATATTTTTCTAAATCTATACTGCGCTATTACAAGGTTATGTCAGCACTTTATATTTGTAGTGCTGTGCTAACAATAACAGGCAATAACAGTATCATGGGGTTGTTATAAATTAATTTGCTTAATTCCGCGTAAAGAAAGAAAATGATGTGTCCTGCCCAGCTTTAAGAGGGACCTCCCACCCTCCCTCAATCGCGCGCACTATACACGTCGCCGTCAATCCCAGCACTACCATCCTCAGCACCACCACACTAGGCAGGACACACCACTCTCGAAAATACGACACGTGTTTCGCCTCTACACGAGGCAAGCTCTTATGGTCTTAGCGGCCAGCCTCCGCAGAGTCTACTTCACCTGAGGAATGCCTCCTATCACTCGGCTCAAATACAGAAACCACCTACCCAAGCTAATAAAAAGAAGAAATGGTGGTTTGGTTACAAGCAAAAGGCATTGACGCAAATATGCAGATGCTAAAACCAGAGCTAATTAAATTAGTTAAAGAAAATAAAGCGGCAAATGTGCGATACGAAATCGATGAACTGGCTCTGGAGTACGGTCATCGCGTTCTAAGAATTCCACCGTATCATTGCCAATATAACGCGATTGAGCTAATCTGGGCTCAAATAAAAGGTTACGCCGCCCGCCACAATACTTCCCCGCCATTCAGCGCGAAAAAGATGATGACCCTATTAAAAGAAGCCTGCGGGGAAGTCACAAGAGATGACTGGGCAAAGGTTGTTGAGAAGACTAAAAACTTGATTGTGGAACATTTTGACCGAGATATCAGGATTGATTCTGTTATTGATAATAATATTATTATACATGTAGGCGAAGATGATGATGAAGACACCACCTCCTCAAGCGAATCGGAGTCTGATTAATATTCTGTACGCACATTCAATTCAAAGTACTTTATTGCATAGAAATACAGATTGTAACTTTGTAACAAAGAATAAATAAAACAATTTTATTATATTAATATTACCTTTTTTTGGTTTCCACTTAAATTACTAAAATATAAATTTTAAACGATTCCGCCAATTTAAAACGAAAATAATCTTAAAAATAACGCGAGGTTCATTTTGGAGGAACGGTAACGAACTCAGTGTTATGTTGTGCCCATCACTAGTCGTGACTAACTGATAGGTGTCAGGAACGCATTCTCTGAACGGCCGAACTATATCAGGTGAGCCGCATGCTCTTTTGCTCCCTCTCCTATAAAAAAAAACCTACTGGAACTAATATCAACCAACCATAACTATCCGTCCGCCCATAGACAATCAACAAACTAAAACGAAAATGTCCGTCAATCCGTCATAAATGTTACGTTTTTATTTTATTGTAACAATTGTGGCTAGCGATGTGAATTATTTAATACATTTTACATTGAAACAAGTGCACAATATCGATAAAAATGATTGTTCAGGATCCTATTCAGGTAAGTAACTGAGAGATCTATCCAATTACTAGATGTCAAAATTTGTGCGTTATGTCCTTTTTATAATTATTTTTTCAATATCTACAGGTTATCGTTTGGGATTGTCTTAATAATTATGAATACGACAATGCTATCTTCTTAGCTGAAAGACTACATGCTGAAGGTAATTGTTATCACAAAGTTTATACCGTCAAATTATTTACTTTTGGGTTTTGGGTTGACAATCAATAAAATAAAAGAGTACTATGTATTTGATCATAATTTTAAAGAATATGTGTTTTAAACAACAGTATGCATTTATCGTTGATCTATTAAGTGTCCTTATCTTATTTGTAGTTTCATCAGAGGAAACAGCATTTTTGTTGGGAACTTGTTACTATAGAGCTGGACGTGTGAACGAAGCTCATCATTTGTTACAAAGTTTATCACTGACTCTACCTCAATCACGATTTCTCTTAGCAAAATGTTCAGTGGAAATAAAATCGTAAGTAATCTATTGTTGTTATTTTTGTTAATCATTATCTCTTTATCAGTCTATTTCAGGCATTCCCAAACTATTTTCTGCAAGACACCCCTTTTCCAAAATGAACTGATACCTCAGACCCCCATAGTCAAATTACTTTAAAAATCCTCTCTAGTTTTTTTCCTATTGATACATAATACTTACCAATTTGTAAACTTTGCAGTTGGTTAAGTGAGTAAACTTGACATCATTTTCTCATCAAAATTTAACAAATTATATAGACATATAAAATTAAGTGGTACGACTTTCCATTGACTCCTGTCGAGTTGGGGGTTGATACGTATTTTTACAGAAAAGTTACACTATTATAAGCACACACACAAAGTTACAACATGCGGAAACGCATAATTTTTGAGAAAAAAGTTATTGAAAATCAATTATTCTTGCATTGTTTATATCTAATCCTACCATAAAACTGACACCATTTTGTAATGTCATTGTCTTCAGTAGGGATGTCGATTCTTTCCGAAAAAGGTCGATTTTTAAATTGATTCAAATAGTAAGCTGATGTATTGATTCACAAAAAATCGTCAGTTTTATTTTAGGATTAGACATAAACAATGCAAGAATAATTGATTTTCAATAACTTTTTCTCAAAAATTACAAGTTTCCGCATGTTGTAACTTTGTGTGTGTGCTTATAATAGTGTAACTTTTCTGTACAAATACGTATCAGCCCCCCACTCGACGGGAGTCAATGGAAAGCTAAGCAATTAAGTATATATCAAGTGTGATTAATTATTAATAATTAATATAAATTACATAAAAATACTTAAGTGGGTAATTATATTTTTGAAAAAAACCTTTAATTCTTATAACATGGTACACAACCCAATTTATAGTATCTTGAAAGTATCAAATAAGAACTTGTGTTAATTAATAGTGGACAATTTTTAGACCTTGTTGATTCCCAAAATCAGTTTTCATTTATGTCAACTCCTGGGAAACCTATTGCGACCGCAAGAGGTTGATATCTACTTCTGGAATGTCTTGAATATTTCATATTTTGCTACTTATTATGTTTTTCAACATTAACCTGAGCTGTTATCAGGAAGATGCTGCTGCCCACCTCGTGTTTCAGCTGTCCTCTATCTAAGCTTACACAATATTTTTTGTTACAGATACAGACAAGCCGAGATTGTGTTAGGTTCAAATTTAGACATAATAGCTTCTGAATTTGGTGAACAAGCTCCATATGCATTACAACTGCTTGCAAAAATTTATAACACTACTGAAAGAAGAAATAAAGCAGCTGATGCTTACCGGAAAGCACTATCTTTAAATCCATTTATGTGGAAATCTTTTTCACAGTTGTGCAATATGGGTGAAAAAGTTGATCCTCATCAAGTTTTTAATAATAATAACTCTGACTTTTCTTTTGGTGTGTCAACTCTAGTAAACCTAGTCAGCAACTCGGAAAACATTTCGTTTGTTAACAGCAACATTCCTAATAACACTAGCTTAAACACTAATGTAACACCAAATAATATTACATCTAAGACACCTATGACAATGTCCACAAGTATTACCCCTGAAACTCAGGCTCCAGTAAAACGCATGCATAGTGTATTCGGTGGGATGACACCCATTCCATTTTCACCATCTTTTGGTATGTTGCCAATGGATGAATCACCTGTATTATATACGCCAACACTTACGGATGCAAATGAGCAAAAAGCCATACCTAAAATTGTAAATTCACTTAGAGCACAAATGGGCCAACTCAAAGATGCAGTGTTCAGTCCAGCACCTCGTTGCACTTTAGGCCCAGCACCAAGACGATCATCTAGGTTATTCAGTAATAATAATAGTAGCTATTCAGTTAAAGAGAATAATAAATCACCTAGTAGAAAATTTGTAGCACCTAAAAGTCCTTCAAGGAAAAACAAACAGAGAACTGCTAAAAATATTAAAACAAATTCTGTAGAAACAAATGAAAAAGCTAAAAGTATAGAGACTGTAACTCCAACAATTACCCCAAAGAATTCAACTGGTGTTGCTCTATTAAATTTAATGAAAGAATTAGGAGAGGCATACAAGGCACTATCCTTCCTGGATTGTAAAAATGCTATAAAGCTATTTCAAGAGTTACCAGCTAAACAGTTAGCTTCACCTTGGGTACAAACAATGATAGCTCGTGCTCACTATGAACTAGCTCAGTATGAAGCAGCTGCAAAGATATTTGCAGAAATACGCAAGCAGCATCCAAACCGTACAGAAGGTATGGACATTTATAGCACATGTTTATGGCATTTGCAACGTGAGGCACAGTTATCTGCTTTAGCACAAGAATTAGTAGAATTAGACAGAAACGACTCTATTGCCTGGTTAGCTGCTGGCAATTGTTTCTCTCTTCATAAAGAACGTGAGACAGCACTTAAGTTTTTTAAACGTGCTGTACAAATCAATTCTGATGCTGCCTATGCACATGCTCTATTAGGACATGAATATGCAGTGGCTGAAGAAACAGACAAGGCCCTTGCAAGTTTCAGAACTGCAGTCGGTATTGATCCTCGTAATTATGTTGCATGGTTTGGTATAGCAACTGTATATGCTCGTCAAGAGCGTTGGAAAGCTTCAGAAGTACACATACGTCGTGCACTTGCAATACATCCTCATTCAGGCGTATTAAGATGCCAGCTAGGTCTAGCGCAAGCAGCATTAGGTAAAATGGACAGAGCATTAGCAACTTTAGAAAGGGCTGTTGCTCTAGATACAGAAAACCCACTATGTCGTTTTCATAGAGCCTCTGTATTATTGCGGGCTGGAAGACCTCAAGATGCATTAGAAGATCTACACCACTTAAAAGATATAGCGCCTAGAGAGTCATTAGTATATTATTTACTTGGAAAAGTTTATAATAAGTTAGGCAATTCTCATTTAGCTTTAATGCACTTTAGCTGGGCTACAGATTTGGATCCCAAGGGCACAGGAGGTCACATTAAGGAAGGTTTTGATCCATCAAAGCAGGAAGATCCACCGGAAAGAGCAACTTAATTTTCTTGATAATTTGAAGACTTGTGAAATTTGTATATTTGCTTACAGCAAAGAGCGACGGAGTCAAATTTGACTGATCATGTAAATATCATGTTCACCTATTGAATTCTTGACTGACACCAAATTCTTCCAAATCTAACTTAGAGGGTTTGATAGGTGTAACAGGCGTTTAGTTGCTGTAGTAGTAAGAATGTGGATTTGTTTATATAGAGTAAGATGTGGATATTTCTAATGTTATTCTAGTATATAATTTTGTATAGCTAACTATAATTAGACTTAACTTGAGTATGAATACACAGGAACCATTGAAAGACCCAAGAATAAGATATTGATCTCAATGGGGTGTTCGAATTCTGATAATATAATTGAATGTTAGTCCATTAAAATCATTGATAATACAACTTATTATTCCATAGTAAATTTGTAACATTGTCGTATTATTTTTATGGGAGCTTTTCAATCTCTACAAATCATATATAATATATATGTACAATGAAATCAAGAAAAAAATTATCCTAATTAGAGTAGGCAAACCGCTGGCGGTGTTTATTGGAAACTATTTTTTTCAATAATGTTTATAACTTTTACCTGAAATTATAACATTAAAGTAATGCATGCAGATTTTATACTGTGACAAAGGAAGGAGCACTGTTTTCTTCAATTTTTTAATAGAACTAATCCTAGTAAATATATTTATGCAAAACTACCATAGCATTGATGTTATAGTTATAGTTCAGTCAAATAAGATCTGAAATCAAAATGTTAACACTGAACTTTGCATTTTCGATATAATGTAGTATTAACGATACAAAACCAATGTGTAAAGGATTTCGTGTCCGGAAACCCTGGCAAGGTTTAAAAAAAATTGACAAAAGTGTTTTTTCGCAATTACTCGAAAACGGTAAAAATTAAAAATGTTTGAATAACAATGTGCAATTAAAAAATAAAAAGCAATAGCTTAAATTTTTACATAAAAAAGGTTAAATGAATTTTTTCCTCCAGTCAAATTTAACCGTTAGGGAGGTTTTAAGTTTAAGGGATGAATGTATATTTGAAAAAATCGTAGGGTGTAGAAAAATAAGCGATTCAATCGTAAATTTTATATTTTAATATAAAATTTACGATTGAAAATATTTTTTTCCTAGTATATTTTGGTAGGTGTGAATTTATACAGGTATAAAATCTGTTTTAAGTCCTACGCCGTTGAGGGCTATTGCTTACTCGACTATACGAGGTCCGAGTAAGAGTGAGAAGGCATCACTGGAAACCGGGAAGTAATTTTTTTAAAATATTTTTAACATTATTATTTCTTAAAAATATGTTGAAGATTTTTTTAAGTGTGCCGATGAGAGTAAATATATTATAACAATTCTAAATTTCATGATTTGTAAACAATAACTTGACACGATGGGATTAATTTTTAAAATTAACATTTTTTTATAAACATTTGGCTTACAAATTATAAAAAAAATCATCCCAACATCAACTTGGAATCAACCCAGATATACCATTAATACAATTCTTCAGTTTCTTGATTTAAATATATTCAAAATCCTGATTTCATTTAAATTTTTAAGTAAAATTTCTGTAAATTTAAAATCTAACCTTAAGGTTAGATATTTTAAACAATTTAAAAAAATCGCTTATTTTCTACTCGCTATGATTTTTTAAAATTTACGTTCATTCCTTAAATTTAAAACCTCCCTAACTCAGTTAAATTTGACCGAAGGAAAAAAAAAGTTTAACCTTTTTTATGTAAAATTTTAAGCTCTACACGTTGTAATAAAAACTTTTTTGTCTAATTTTTACCGTTTTCGAGTAATTGCGAAAAAACATTTGACAATTTTTTTTAAATCTTGTCGGTGGTTTCGGACATGAAAATCTTTACTTATTGATTTTGTATCATTGACCTACTACAATATATCAATGCAAAGTTGAGTGTCAACATTCTGATTTCAGACCTTATTTGACTGGACTATTATATACAGAATGCCAGAAAATTAAGAATTAGTACGTTTGTGTAATTATTTTCGTGTCGTTATGAATGTACAAACAAATTACTGTAGCACCGTCTTTTCAAATCAATGAACTGCTAGCTCTGTGAAGACTTGTTTAGACCACAACTGTATGTGAACTTATAAAAATCATTCTACATTAAAAACTTGAGTTTTATTTCATCATCATTACAGCCTTTCATAAGTCCACTGCTGAACATAGACCTCCCCCAAAGTATGCCACAAAGCACGGTCCTGAGCCACCTGCATCCATCGACTGCCTGCATGTCTTACCAGGTCGTCACTCCATCTAGTGGGGGGTCGCCCGACACTTCGTCTACCGGTACGAGGCTGCCACTTGAGAACCTTTCTTCCCCATCGGTTGTCGGTTCTTCGAGCTATATGGCCGGCCCACTGCCACTTCAGTTTACTAATCCGTTGGACTATGTCGGTTACTCTGGTTCCACTGCGGATGTCCTCCTTTCTAAGTTTATAACGCAGAGAAACTCCGAGCATAGCCCTCTCCATCTCCATAGCTCGCTGAGCGACCTTGCGCTTCCTCATACGGCCAGCAGTGAAGGACCACGTCTCAGATCCGTATGTCATCATTGGCAACACGCACTGGTTGTACAATTTCGTTTTCAGGTTTTGAGGTATGTCTAACTAGAAGATGTGTCTTAGTTTCCCGAACGCTGCCCAGCCGAGTTGAATCCGTCGATTGACCTCTCGGTCGAATTTGGACATACCTAGGCAGAATATTTGTCCCAGATAAACATACTCGTCAACAACTTCGAGCTTAGTGCTCCCAACAACTACCGGTATAGGTGTGACATGGACGTTAAACATGATTTTTGTTTTGTCCATGTTTATCTTAAGACCTATCCGTTGGGAGACACTATTGAGGTCATTAAGCATAGTGCTTAGGTCCTCCAGTGATTCTGCCTTAAGGACTAGGGTGCGTTGGGGTAATACCGGACAGATTTTCGACTAGTTGAAAGAGTTGGCAAAAACTTTAATTTCTCGACATGCGGCCGCAGCACTGAGCGCATCACATCATAAACTAGTGCAAATATATCGGCATCTAACAAAATATATAGGTAGACAACTAAGTTCCGAAGATTAGTTGTAAATAAGTTTTGTAATTATCAGTTGTTGTAAGCTATTGAGTTAATGAATAGCTAAGTATGCAGGTAACAATTAATAAAACGAAATATTTCAGTAAGTTAGCAGCATATTAACAGTTTCGAAAATTCAAAATTTTGAGGTCATTCATCCGTTCATATTGTTGCGAAATGTGAAGAATTGTTTTTAATGCGTATTTAAAAGTAATAAAACCATTCAAAAAATTAAACTCAATTAGGTTCATTAAGGTACAATAGATTTGATAACGCTACTGAGTCCCGTAGACACTTGAGCAATCTTCGAAAGAATATACACGACAAATGAAAGTTAACAATCACTGCCATATTTATAACGAGTAAAGATAATATAATAGGATAAATTTCATCCGATATTCACTCGCGCGGGGAATCATCTGATCTCGGCCTACAGCGATCTTAGCCCAATTTGAATCAATTTTATCTGGCTGTTGCTTCATAAAACTTAGTATACAGACAAAATAATAACAATAGAAGCTATATTCTCGCTAAAAATGACAAATAAAAGTGATAGGGAAAGACCGGATGGACAAGAAAATATTCAAAAATTGTCTTGTTTTATAAAACGCCTCTCAGCACGCGTCCTACTTCCCCTAGCGAATGGCGGGAACTTGGGATCGGGGCAGAATGAAATAGCGTCATGTACCATATTGCTAGCATTTAATAATTTAAAATGAAAAATTTTGTACAGCCGACTTCAATATAGGTTATTTAAGAATAACTCAATAACCATTGGTCTGACCTTGATCAAATTCATCTGGGACCACACGAGAACCATCAGCTTTCATATAAAAAAAGAACCATCGAAATCGGTTCGCTCAGTACAAAGTTATGAGGTAACACACATAAAAAAAAACATACTCGAATTGAGTACCGTCTCCTTTTTGGAAGTCGGCAGAAAATATAGCATAATTCGTCGGAAATTTCAATCTTACGAACTTGCCCCATCACCGATCTTACCCCAACGCACCTTATATCGTCGGCAAATCGAAGGTGAGTGATGTACTCGCCATTGATGTTAATACCGCATCCTTTCCAGTCCAGTAGCTTGAAAAAGTTTTCCAATGCAGCGGTGAAGTGTTTCGAGGATATAACGTCACCATGTCTTACACCTCTGCAGTTGGATACGTTTCGTACTCTGATTCTGTACTCGGATAGCCATCGTAGCCCTACTGTACAAACACTTCAGCACTTTGATATACCGACAGTCAACTTTGCATAGTCCACATACGCAAGGCATAGTGGCAAATTTTACTGCTCTGACTTCTGTACAATTAGCCTTTTCGGAAACCAGCTTGTTCGGGAGGCTGGAAGTCGTCGATCTGCATGCGAGACGATTCGTAATGACTCTCGAAAACAGCACGTAGACGCGACTCAGAAGGGAAATTGGTCTGTAGTTCTTCAAGAGAGCGTTGTCAAGGCCACCGCACTTATCTACACGCCTCCAGTGTAGTGTCACCATGGAGGACGGAATTAAAGAGCTTCTGAAGGACTTCAAGTACCAGTTTTCCACCCGCTTTCAGAAGCTCCGCTGTAATTCCATCCTCGCCTGGGGCCTTGCCGTTGTTAAGGTGCTGGAGAGCCATTCTAATCTCGCTCAGACTGACGTCCGGTATATCATCGGAATAGTGTCGGATAAGATTTGCTCTTGGATCGTTACTCACACTTGCGTGTGACTCCAATGATGATGTGTACAATTGCCCATAGAACCACTCCATCTCAATCAAAATCAGGTGTCCCCGAAACGATGCTGCCACATTCGATCTTCAGATTCGAAAGTTGGCTCTTTCTGGCAGACAGATCTCTGGCAAAGACTTTGGAGCCTTGGTTCCGCTCGATCGCTTCTTCAATTCAAGCTGTATTGAAGTTGCGTAAGTCCCGCCGCATGCATTTGGAGATCTGTTTGTGCAGTTGCCTGTATGCTGTCAAATCTGTTGAAGTCTCATTTCCCGTCTAACAGCCATGAGATTAAGAGTGTGATCAAAAAGTTTTAGTGTTCTTCTACGACGGGTCTTGCAGAACTTAGCTCCAACCGCATGGACAGTTTCCACGAGCTTATCATTCATATCGTAATCAATAAATCATTTTTCATTTTAATATCTTCCCCTTCATTGCAGTCTTCTAGGCATTGAAAACGGTTTTGTAACTCGAGCTGAAAGGTTTCGGGACTAAAGCACAAGGCGGACGGAGCGTTGACTTCATTAGACGAGACCTCTTCAACTTGACGTTTAGGTTCAGTGTGCCTCTAACCATTCGGTGATCGCTACCAGTTTTCACCCTCGCGATCACTGAGACATAACTGAACAGTTGTCGCCTGGTCGTCATAATGAAGTCAATCTTATTTTTTGTCGAACCGTCGAGGCTCGACCAGGTCCACTTCCTATGGGGTCGCTTCTGGAAGAAAGAGTTTATCATAAAGAGTCCCTCTTTCTCTAAGAAGTCGGCCAGTTGCTGGCCCTTTGGGTTCCGTTGCCCTATTCCAAATTTCCCTTCCTTCAGCTCACCGTTCTCTCTTGTGTCTAGTTTTGCATTGAAGTCTCCTATTAACACCGCATAGTGGGTTTTGGGGGGAATGAATGGCTTTAGAGATATCCTCATACATTCCTCCACCTCCTCATCGGGATGTGCCGAGGTTGGTGCGTTAACCTGTATGACCTTCAGCGAATACCTTTTGGTGATTCTGAGTATAAGGTATGCACAACCCTCGTCGACACACTCCCAATCTTTACAACGTTGGTAACAAGAAACTTGTGGATGATAAATCCGACACCTCCTTGGGACAGATGGTAGCCCCCCCGGTGATAGATTAAGTTGCCGGATTCGAGGATTACAGTGTCCTCCCCCTATCTTCGGACCTCGGATAATCCTATAATATTCCAGCGTAACTTGTCCATCTCTTCTTCCATCTCCAGGATCTTCTCGTCAGTCCTCCGGGTGCATGCGTTATGTTGCCAGGTCGGGTTGTCTTAGGTGGCAATCGAACTTCCACCGGAGATCCTTAGTACCCCCTGCGCCGCCGTTACCATGGTTGCTTCGTAACTCTCATGGGGGGTATATTGCCATAGTTGGGTTGTCAACCGTAGTTTTATTGTTATTTTGCTGTTATCATAAAGACACTGCTGCCCATCTCCTGTCTCAGTTTCCCTCTGTCGCCTCTTACGACACCCACGGGAAGATATGGGGTAGTGGGTAATCTTGCCCGCCTCTACACGGGAATTTATAATTTAATTAATTCGTTTTTTATTGATTCGCTTTTGTGTAAGTCTTTTCGGGTCGAATTTAGTTAATTGATTTTAAATTAACTTCCCGATAAGTTAGAGCCTCGAGATTTTGAATATGGCCCAGAATTGAATGACAATGTAAGAATATTGAAAAGGAAAACATGGTATATTAAAATCTTTGAAATTGTTAGAAAACGACGTTAGGACATTCATAATGATTTCTTATATTTACGCGAACACTACGCATTTAAATAAAACTAGTTTTACAGATTTTATCGCGTATATTAACTTATCACGTTTCGAGTACTTTACAGCATCCATGGTCACAGGGGGGGAAGTACCCCCCCCCCCCCCCCCGTGACCATTGGTGCTATGAAGTACTCGAAACGTCGGGAATATAAAATAAGTTAATATACACGATAAAATCCGTAAAAATAGTTTTATTTAAATGTGTAGTGTTCGCGTAAATATAAGAAAACTTTTTTAATGTTCTTATTCTTCATCATTCAGAAAATTTTGATTTGTAATAGAGGATAGATGTAGATGTCTATGGGCCGCAGCAACCACTTACCATCAGGTGGACTGTGTGCTCGTTTGTCACCCTTATTCTATAAAAAAAAACATTAGATGATAATATTGTTTAATTGCAAGCTCTGGATAAACTTATTTATTTCCGTTTGAAGTACACTGTTTGGTGGCAAAATAAACATTTTATTTTCCGTCAAGGCCTTAGTAGTTGCCTGGATTCTGAATCTTGTATCCAGTATATTATTGTAGTATATTGTTTCGAAATTAAAACTTGACTCCACTAGACCCTACATGAGAATTCCTGGTTATGTTAGATTCTATATTATATAATAGATAGCAACGATAGTTTAAACTGGCCATGAGTGATGCATTAATTTCGAAGAATATCTTATAAAAATAGCAAAGAAAAATATTTTTTTACCAATATCTAAAATATCACCATACAGAAATGATATTGGAATAAAAAACAACAAATATTATTTTAATTATTTAATTCCACAATGATGATTAAAGAAATCAATCTTTATAAAAGATGTTTAATTAAAAGCCTTACAATGGTCCATCTTGCTGTATGTACATTGTGCATGATCTTGATGGGACGTAAAGCAATACGGACCATTTGTAAGGCACATTAGGGAACATAATAAAACAATATACTTATACTTATGCACTATTATATAACCTAAGTATACTTTTGCAAAATTGAATCTAAAGCTTTCTTCAATGTGGGATCATTTAGAAGTTTATGTTGCGCACCTTGTGCTGGTGTTTGTACAGGCCCTGGAGCTAGAGCTGGAAGTGGAGGTGGTTCTTTCTGAGAGATTACTTTCTTTTCATTTAGAATACTCATAATTCTTTGCTGCAAGTCAACTTGGGCCTTGCTGCTGACTGTTGTAGGTGCTAAAGGTTCTCCCAATTCTATTTTGATTTGATGTTCTTTACGATCCTGTTGAATTAATTTATAATTGAATTCATTATATTCCAATTAAATTTTCTTAAGCAATGTATTATCTGCTAAATACAAATTGTTAGTTTTTGCGAATGACATCATATATGGTACAGATAGGTTTGGTCAAGCCATGTTGGTAATATCAAAGTAATGAAATACCAAAGTATCCAGGAGATAGGGTTTTTGATGCTTGAGTCTATTGAGCTGATAAAACGAACATTTCTATAGAAATTGTATGAAAATAACGAGTAATGACGGTATAGTTTTAATACTATGTACTAGTTTTATGACCGCTTTGCTATTTGTTTCTCATAGTCGAAATCAAACAAGAGAACATCATAACACAAATAAAGAACAAAATTTTGTCACATTTTAAACTCTGCATACAATTTCATCATTAGCATCATTAAAGCCCTTCATATAAGTCCACTGCTAAAAAAAGATTACAACCAAGGAATGCTACAGAATAAATTGTATACATGAAATAAGGTGGCAGTTTCTTGAACTGACGTTGAGCACTTCACTTTCATTTTCATGGAACTAAGTTTACTAAACATTGATTTAATATATTTGTCGGAAATAGCGGGAATGCATCAGAAGGGCAATCGTTGAAAATAATAATAGTGTGAGAGCGGATGTTAAACTTGCTTTCCTGCTTATATAATTAATCATTACACATTCAGTATAAATTACAGTTCGACCATATCGTAATAATATGTCCCCGTCACAATAACACAGTAAGCGTAATGTGAGGGACGTAATTACATGATAACACCAAAGTATGCAAACTAACACCAACACTACATCTCATTATAACATAGACCAGCCTCTTAGCAATACCATCTTCCTTCATTGCACTAGAAGAATGACCATAACGCACAGAACCACGATACTGTCATTCTACGAGTCTTAGCACCCGTTGAGTAACTTAGGCGGAATCCCTCACGCACGGCGCCTACAGTGAACTTTATACTGCACAAACGAGTGGGGCGTTTCTAGATATACCCTCAATTATACCACGCCACCATCGATATAATGCTCCCCTAGTGATGCAACCTTTCGATCCACCCGGTATTTTATACTATTATTTTATTGTTTGCTTATTTCAATAATTAATCTTTACTAGGTGGTTGCACTGCTTTTCTGCCTAGGTGTCCATCTGCAGCAGCGCGTGCTCTGCTGTATCCCAGTCTGAAGGGTATATGGAAAGCCAATATTTACAGATTGTGAGGCATTCCATTTTAATAATTAGAGAAAACAAGCCATAGCGCCTTTGTAGCCTTCTTGTTTAAAGTTAGTTGCAAGTGTCTTATGCGGTAGCTATTTACTATCGGGTTTAAGCTCGTTTGTCACTTCATTTTAATAAAACAAATATTTTAAGTGTTTTTATTTGTAACTAGCTGCTCGCCGCCACGCAATGCTACACTTTTTTAGCCACAAGAAACATTTGAATGCAAAGTTGTGTCAAAATTTTAAAGCAGTTGGTAAAAAAGCTTTCGGATATATGATTTTGAATTATTTTTCCATAGATTTAAGATTATGAATTCTGAACATTTACATTATATTTTAATACTAGATGATTCCCGCGATTTCGCCCGCGTGTAATTTAGGGTTTTTTTAATATTTAAAAAATTAATATTTTTTTAAAAATAAAAGTAGCCTAAGTTACTCCTTATAACATCAACTATCTGCCAGTGAAAGTCCCGTCAAAATCGGTCCAACCATTTCAGAGATTAGCCGGAACAAACAGACAGCCAGACAGATAGACAAAAAATTTGTTTTGTTATAAATCTTGTTAATATAATTTTGTTATAAATATACAAAATTCTCGTGTCGCGGTGTATGTTACCAACCTCCTCCGAAACGGCTGAACCGATTTGTATGAAATTTTTTGTGCATATCGTCATAACGTCTATTTTTGAAACCCTTAAGAGCCCTCTTACATTTCGGCGTTTCGCAAATTTAGGTATTTTACGCACCGAGCGGGCGGTAAGCTACGCGACCGATACTTTCTTTCATATCTATTCACTCGCTCGCACTATAATACTGTGAGTATGGCGATTAAACGATCTTGATCTTCCATAATACAAAGTTTTCTTAGGATGGACTTCAGTGGATGGAATATTTTTTGGTGTGTCATTTTAATGTTATCTTATTAATTTATTATTATATAATTTATTATTTATTATTATATACCATTTTGATATATTATTCATTATTTATGAAATTTAGTGTCAAAATAAGTACACATAAATATTTTAATTGTTACGCTGTAATCGAATGTTAATAATCGATTATGTCTACTACCGGTAGAATAGATAAATAAATAAACGGTTGCAACCTGTTTTAATAAATATAACAACCAAATGTAACTAATATTTTTTAATCGGTACTTACAGTCAATTACTATATTTTTTATAAGAAAAATATTTGCTGTGACGGCATTGACCGAACTTTTCTCGATTCGATAATTTCAGGCAGTACACACTTTTCATAAAAAGCTTGTAACTTGGGTAACATATTGAAAATCTAAAATTGGTCGTATTTGTAAATTTTTAGTACTTTTACTGCATTAATCTGGGCCAATACATATTATGGCAAGTATTCAGACATTTTTATTTGCTAAATGAAGCTGGCCTTGGATTTGGTAAAACCAGTCATTATTTTGATTTAATGTTACACTTGAATCACTGAATTTATAACCTTTAACTTTTTATTTTTGTCGAAAGGCCGTATCAAAATCTATTCCGAAAGCTGAAATAGGATATTTAACTTCAATAAGACCGTTGCTGTATAAACCATTAGGTGAAGCCCTCAAATAGCAATGATCTAGGTCAATGAATAGACCACATTTTTCTATAATAATATTTTTTTGTTTGCTCAATTGTGCACATGCTGCAGACTCGTTGTCCCTACCATGTTTAATGGAAGAGACGTGATCTAAATTATATAAACTATATAAAATAGTTTTAAGCCGATCGATCAAAAATTGCTGTCGTAGTTGACAATGTTCTAGTATGCAGGCAATCGACGCACACTACGATAGCAATCGACGCACACTACAGTAGTATCGAAACTATGCAGCGTCCGAAATAAACTGACGCAGGTCCACCCTCGGCAAGCGCTCGCGCGTTAATGATCTCAGATGGCCGGCGCAGTTAAATATATAGTACTTTTATTTAATTAATTATAATATAATAGTAACGATTTTAAAAGTAAAAATAATAGCATAGTTTAAGCAAATGTTGATGATTATTTTGGTATAAATTTTACGTCTAAGTGATGTAGAACTTCGGAAATATAGAGGCTTGCATCGAAGCTTTTTTGGTCGTTTTTTGAATTATGTCGAATTTTTTTTCCTAGTGTGAAAAGCATTTAACGAAAATGTATTCCATTATTATTAAAGTGTAGGATATTTGGGAGATAAAAATATTTTTTTTGATGGTCGATATTCAATAGAATCTACAAATTAGAGCTCCCAAATCATGTCTTCGAGAGTTTTTGCCTAAACATGCATCGGGAGAATGATTATTACTGATTAAATAAATAAGTTATCTAAAATCCGTTCCGAGCTTATTTGAGGAGAGAAAACGAACTATTTTTACCAAGTAATTGTTATTTCAAGAAATGAACGATAAACATAAAATTTCAACGAGGAAACCTTGTAATTTCGCGTTTTTTTGTAATACGCCTCTTAAGTGATAAGGGTGACCCACCCCTAAATATTTTTTTATTTTTTGACAAAAAAATTATTTTTATTTTATTATGATTTAGCATTGAATAAAATATTTTATCGCTATCTTTACAAATCTATACAAACAAATAAAATTGATGTGTCTGTTTTTAATGTCTTTTTTTATTCTTTATTTTAAGAGATTAATCAAAATGCGATTGTCGCTCCATTTGACATCATTAAGAACTAAATAACATTCAATTTACCAAGCAAACAAAAATGGAAAAAAAAATACTATCTAGTTGCCCGATCTGAGGAGAATATTAAGTTATAATAGCTGTTCCCCGCGACTTCGCCCGCGTATAATTTAAGGTTTTAATTTTTTGCGCGGAACCTTAATTCTTTTTCTAAAATTAAAGTAGCCTAAAAAAGCCTTATGACATCAGCTATCAATCAGTGAAAGTCCTATCACGATCGGTCCAGCGATTACGAAGATTAGCCGGCACAAACAGACAGATAAGACAAAAATTAAAAAAAATGTGTTTTTGTTATAAGTACTTACATATGCATTAAAAAAACCTCTCATTTTGACATTACAAACAGATACTTCAATTTTATTTATCTATGTAGATAATTTAACCAATAATTTTGTTTCATCGGAATGAGGATTGCATAAAATAATGTTACAATCAGCAAATTCTTTTAAAATATTTTTACAGTGAGCTATTCGAAAGGCAGCATTGCGGGCACTGCATTGTTCACAGTTCGGTGACGGGACTTTATTCATGAGAAAAGCAAACTTCTTGGATGTAATGTGTTCAGAATGCAGCATCATAATCACTACTGCGGCCTTTCTTGGTGATATGTGAACTATCAATCCATGGAATTCTGAGGGGATGTGGCTGGACCATTTTATACCAGATTTTTCCTAAATTCATATGAAAGTATATACGATACTTAAAACAAAAAAAAATTTTTAAAAATTTTGTCTGTCTGTCTATCTGTTCGTTCCGGCTAATCTCCGAAATGGCTGAACCGATTTTTACAGGATTTTCCCTGGCAGACAGCTGATGTTATAAGGAGTAACTTAGGCTACTTTTATTTTGGAAAAATAATTAGGGTCCGCGTAAAAAAATTATAACCTATCAAATCCAATTGTAATAATTTAGACACGGACGAAGTCGCGTGGAATAGCTAGTGTTTAAATATTTTTTCTGTCCGTGTTTATTTGACTGAACTTCTCCTCAACAGCTGCAACGATTTTGATGAACTTTTGTGTGATTAATTTGATTCGAGAATATTTTAGATTCACAATTGAACCCATTAGATGGCAGCACTATTGCGAGATCCAGAAATTACCCGTGCGAAGCCAGATCTTCAATCTTCTTCAATCAAATCAATCAAAGATCTTCAATTTAATCTTACATTCCAAAATTGTTTTGTAATTTTTCATTCATGTATTAGTTTCATCAAAGTCCTTGGGGGTGACAACGTATTCTGTAGCTTTCTTGTGTGAAGCTTGTTGCAGGTGTCCTTGAGCTGCCGAACGTTAACCTTCAGATGGACTGTTGCTTGTAATAAAATATTATTTAAAAAAAAAACTAGGTACTAACACTGTATATAGAAAGCAAATGAAACAAGTATGTGATTAAACTAACCTGTAAATATTCAATTACTTTATCATACTGCAGTACAGTAAGAGAACGGCCATCTGCTAATTGGCCCAACAGAGCATAAACGGCTTCCCGGCCAGAGGACCCACCATGCTGAACCTCTTGGAAGTTACGTGAAAGTAATTGCAGGGCATCTTCTATAGGCATGTTACGATGTTCTGAAAAAATTTTAATGAAAATGCATATGGTTCCTTCAGGCTTGACTATGAAATTCGCCTTAAGTAACTAATTTCACACAAGGTAGATCCATGCTGCAACTATATTATAGTGGTAGCACTAATAGATCAACTCAATCAGGTAAATTAGTAAATAAAGCTGCTGTATATCGCATGGTGAGTGTAGAGAACAAGAGATCTTTCTTCGTCTTAAAGTCCAGTCGCGGAGCAGGAAGAATTTCGTACTATGACCTCTTTGCCTACTGACAGTGGTCACAAACATTTTTGTATTAATGGCGGTTTATATGAAATATTTGAAGGAGAAAAAAGAATTTACTAGCTTATTAAATAAATTATTGTTATTATATAAATTATTTATTTTGATTTTAATATAAAAAACGAGTTACAATTACTAATTTGACAGAAATAAAAGAATTAAAACTAAAAATCAGAATCCGATTTCTCTGTATCGGAGTTACTGCTTTCCGACGAAGTCTCGCCTGTCACACTTATTACAAAATAATCAACAGTTTTGTCTACATTATCATCTAGTCTATCTAATTTCGATTCCTCTTTTTTTACGTGACTGATGCAATTTTGCCACTATTATGCTTAAATGTTGCTAAAGCCTCCTGGAGCAGCTTTTTACCATCTGCCATCTTAAATGTTGTATTTTTCCGGGCCACATAACCTTTGACGTCTGTCCACATTAATATGATGGGGTTCAATTCGCAGTGGTATGGGGGTAATCTCAATACCTCTATCACATCGGCCACGTACGATTGGTACTGAGTTTTGACATTTTTCACCTTTTCCAAGAGCTGGACTTTTGTTTCCTTTGCCTCAAAAGAAACTTGCTTTGATGAAAGCCATTCTTGTTGTCTAATGTCAAGCCTATGGTTGGTAAGGATTCATCTGCATTTATGACATGTAGCATCTTTTTTGCTGTAGGTAACTCTCCTTTTAAATAAAAGCTGTGCATTATTCGTCTAATGCACGATTTATCGAACCCATCAATCATCAATGAGAGTCATTTTTTCGGTGATGCAGATGCAAGTATGATACATGGCCCATTTCGAAATGTTCAAGATATCGGCTGTTTTGTCCTTCCTTTCTTTTTTTGAAGGACATTTATCAGCAGGCCAGGATTCTTTAACGTATTTAAACACGTTAATTATCATTACCTTCTCTGATACACTGAAGTGTGCCATTTTTCTTTTCTTTCTTCCGCGGAGGCACAAACTCCTTGAATGGACGCGAGGTAGACGGTGCTGATTCTATTTTAAAACAGTGAAGAAAACTTAACAAAACGAATTAACAAATAAAACAAGATAACAAAACTATTAAACAACAACAAACTAAGAATAGATAACTGTGTCCGAAAACTGAGCGATCACTAACGCATCTCAAGATGGAATGTCCTTCGTTCGTTATTTAAAAATGATTAATTATTTCAAGCAAGCCAAGGATTTAAGGTCGTGACTCAAGGCCAACTAAAAACCACATGTAAACAAGAACAAACCTTACAGTCTCAGGTAAAAGGTTTACAATCCCTGAGGACGGCGGCCATTGCATCTGTGTCAGCGAATCGCATTATATATACGCGAGAGTGACAGAGGCAGGTAATAAGAAGTTAAAGTTCAAAATTCTTCCTGCTTCGCGTCCGGACTTTAGTCCTTATAATATTATAGGGTGATAACGCATCTGCATTTTGATTTTTAATCGAGGATAAATGTAGATATCTATGGGCCACAGCATCCACTTACCATCAGGTGAACGGTGTGCTACTTTGTTACTCATATTTTATAACGGCTCAGAAGGGCTAGCACCTAGAGCCGTAAAGCCAGTTAAAAAAACATATTTTATAAAAAATTGTATCGATTATAACAAAACTCTAGGATATTATTTACTCTTGTTTTACTATCCAGGGGGAAAGAAAGGAATGTGCTTGTATGGACTAAACACGGCCCAGATATCCTCTTAAAGGGTATCTCAGAATTAATTATCTATAAATACGAAGTTTGAAAGTAGCATTTACCAAGCTAGCATTAAATAAATTGTACCTTGTGGCAGTCCATGTAGAATAGTCAGTGTCAAAGATCTATG
The DNA here is from genome assembly GCA_033319125.1 of Parnassius glacialis. Taxonomy (NCBI): domain Eukaryota; kingdom Metazoa; phylum Arthropoda; class Insecta; order Lepidoptera; family Papilionidae; genus Parnassius; species Parnassius glacialis. Next base: position 30,563,627 of record JAVANC010000018.1, read on the forward strand.
TTCCTGATTCTGAGGCATCACTAGAATGGCATAGAGACATCCGCGCGAAGCAATATTTCCCAATACTTTTCCAATGGGAACATCCTCCATTGGGAACAGTAGATCAACCACAATACCCAACCGCTTTAGTCTACTTTCTATATACTCTGCATATTCACTAGAAAAATCGAATTAGTATTATAAGGCGCAAACACATAAGCAGTCATTCGTCTTACGTATGTTTTGGTGTAATGCAAACATTTAGTGATTAATAAGTTTAAGTAGATGTTAAAAACTATATAAATATATTAAAAGCCGAGGTGCGGAAACACCTAGGTATAGCTGTAAATTTAACCAACTACTGCTGGCCGCGCACTTCAGCTTTTAGCCGTAACATATACATTAGACAGAACAAAATAACAATTAAATTTGTTCCCATCGCACCAAAGTGACACACATTCACATAAAAGTAATTACTGTGTAAGAGATGCAAAAGTAAAACATTAGACTGAGGAAAAGAGGATAGCTTATGACAATAACACTTCAATAATAATGTCCTGTAGACCAAATTTTGATCACGGCGGCCAGCCTCGACGAAGACAAGCCATCCTCCATTCCCTCACAATCATAGTCCGATGGGACGATAAACGGATACAACTGGAGAGAGATCAGGCGCAGGACCAACGTATTTATGTGCTTTAAGAGCCACGGGGGTGAGACACCGCCAACTTCCTGACTCTGGGTAGCTATTGAGAATTTCTTAACGGAAAAATTCAATAACCGATTTTTTTTGGCCTGACCCGAGATTCGAACCCTCCACCGCATGATCAATAGTCGCTTTTACAACCGCTAGAATAACGAGGTAGTCGAGTATTACGCTTCAAGTAATGCAACTAATGCATAATGCAATTAGTCAAACGCGCTCCTTCAGTGCTCATTTGTCATAATTACAACAAGTTTATATGAAACAAGTAAAACTCCTCCATGATACAGGAGAAAATCCTACCATGGAGGAAACATAAAAAAAAAATTAAACAAGTTTATTGCTAGGAATAGTAAGAAAAACACTCAAGTAAATTATTTATATATTAATTAAGCGCCAATAATATATATGTACCAATGCGCCAATAATATATACATTTTTATACGCGGCTTTTAGCTGGTACCAAGCGCGTTGCTGCCGCAAAAGAAATAATTGTGGAAATATCGTTTTAAATTTGGAAGAGTTATATTGTTTCATTAGGAACGATAAAACATTTATCGAAGTTGAATGATATAATATAACTTTCAAATAAATTTCTGAGTAAGATACGCGCGCCACCTACTGTATATTAATTGTACTACGACTATAACCTTCACGCAAATGTACTTATTGCTTAAGTTGACAAAGTTTTACCGTAATCTGACAAACAGTATGGCAGCGCATAAAATACGAACAAACAAACATTCATTTTTATATATTAGAAAACGAGAGCTATGTTCATACCGATGATGACAGTGGTATAAACATAGCTCCCGTTTTAGGAAGGGGGTAATGGAGTTAGATGAGGACAGATATGTTTCTTCATACTAGTATTTTAAATTTTGTGGTTTTATATGATTAGGCCAATATCTAAACCCCTCCGAAATTAACATAAATGTGAATAAAAATACTTACGTGAGAGCTTTTGAGACTACAATTATCTCACAGTCGTTCCTCTCTGAAATCGGCAAGGCTCTAGGATAGTCTGGCAATGTCTGAGGATATCGGTCAAAGCCACTCCTTTCAGGCCATTCGCCACCTGAATCATGATAACAGTAGTAAAGTAAAAGCCTAATACAGAAACCAGGACCTCCTCTTATTTCAAAGACGATGAGTCCATGTACATGCTGGTCACTTTAGCAGTCTTTACAACACTTCAAAAGTTATAACTATATCTCAGATTCGTTACAACTTTTCTCTTCTTCGCCGATCACGCGGTAATGTAAATAACATATTAAGTTAGTTACATCACCGGTAAGTAAGTTAGTTATCTAACAAGCAATCAAGTAAGTCTTTTTATAGGATAAGAGTGACAAACGAACACACAGTCCACCTGATGGTAAGTGGCTGCTGTTCCCCATAAACATCTATGTCTATCATCGATTCGTCGGTCAAGCCGACTCATTCGTATTACAATTAATATGGCTGCAACATGGCTCTACCACATTCAACTTAGAAACATGTCCAGCGATAACTAATAAATAAATTACTTTTATTTTTAGTCATTATTAGGAAGATGCTGCTGTTTATCTCCTGATTCAGTTTTCCTCTGTTGCCTCTTACGTACACCCATGGCATATTTTGGGGTAGTAGATTATCTTACGCCATTACTACTACATGGTGACATAAAGTATACAACACAAAGCCACTAATTTATCATTAATTTCCTTGATATTCGCTTCGCTTCCATTTGGGCGAGTTAGGGCGGACCGCATCGCAGTGACTGAAAGAACACGATCGCCGAGCGATTTGCCAATGGATTTTGTCGCGCCCCGCCTCCAGTGGAGGCAGTAACATACAAAATGTATAGCAGGCAGTTTTTTGCGGTGTAGTGCGACCCGACCCGCCACACGTTCGGAATCCTAGCTTATTTTCTATGGTTTGTAAGCAAGTGAATATGTTTACGGAAGATCATGATTGTTTAAAAGAATGAAAGAATTATGCTGGTTGTAAACAATGTTCTAGCTGAAAATTGATTACAAAATTCTGGTCTTGGTGGATAAAATGCAAAAAGTATGCTTTTTAATATAATACATACCTCTGCCACCAACAGGCGTGCGGTCTCTGTAGCTAGGACCACCACCACGGCCCCTACCAAGAGCTCGACCCCTTGACCCACCTCTACCGCGCATGGCTCCTCTGGCTTCGCGAGATTCATTTGCCTCGCGTCCATCACGGGCTTCCCGACCTTCACGACCCTCGCCCCATCCTTTGCCGTACCCTTCATTATATTCTTCTTCTCTGTAGTCTTGAAAAGAAACAATGAACTTCGTGAATTCATGTGAAGAAGTTAATAATAATGTATTACCATGTCACCTAGTGATCATTGTCTAGTAATGGTAGTGTAGTTGTCAAGTATTAACATATTTTTACATACATACATACATATAATCACGCCTCTTTCCCGTAGGGGTAGGCAGAGACCACTTCTTTCCACTTGCTACGATCCTTACATACTTGTTTCGCTTTGTCCACTTTCATTATTCCCTTCATACATGCTCTACGGTTTAGGGTACTCTTGACCTGGCCTTTTTTCAAGACGTCCCTGATTTGGTCTAGAAAAATGAACGCCTAGGTCTACCCCTTCCAACACTTTCATTCACACTCGCCTTATATACTTTTTTCGTCAATCGTTCTTCATTCATTCTCTCAACATGGCCAAACCATCTCAGCATACCTTTCTCAATTTTGGTCACTACATCTTCTTTCAGACCACAACATTTCCTTATCTCACTATTTCTTATCCTGTCACTCAGTTTAACTCCTATCATACTTCTTAATGCTCTCATCTCAACTGCATTTATTCTGCTTTCATGTTTCTTCTGCTATACCCAACTTTCGCTTCTGTACATGAGTGTCGGAACCAACACCCCCTCATGCACAGCCAAACGAGCCTTGTTAGACACCTTCCGACTGCTCATAAAGGAGTGCAAAGCTCCATTCACCATGTTTCCTGCATTCACTCTTCTTTCGATATCACTCTCACACTTTCCATCTCTTGTAAACTTTGAACCCAGATACACAAACTCTTTCACCTGTTCAATTTGTTCATCTTCAATTATGATATTGCAGTCTGTCACTGCCTCATCTTTTTCAAACACCATCACTTTCGTCTTCCTTACATTCATCTTCATTCCCTTTCTAACAAAAGATCCACTCATAGCAGTTACCATCTCCTGCAACTCCTCGGCCGAAGACGCAAGTAATACTTGGTCATCAGCATAGAGAAAACATTTGACGAGTAACTCATTCATTCTCTTTTAAAGCTGTCAAACAATTGTCCATGAACAGATTAAACAGCCACGGTGACGCTACACATCCCTGTCTAACACCTTTTTCGATATTAAACCATTCAGTGTATGCTCCGTTTATCCTTACACAAGCACTAGAATCCCTATAAAGAGATTGCAATGCTCGTATGAGGATACTGCTCACACCGTTCACGGACAGTGCTGACCACAATTCATTCCTCACCACTCTATCATAGGCCTATTATCATAGGCATATTTTTATAATAAAAAAATTATGACTGACAAATTTTTGGTTGTGTTATAATTGTCTCGTGTAAGTATCTTGAGTTATTCTTGATATTCTTTCAAAGTACAACATTGGGCATTGTTAGGTTTGGATGTAAAGTGTGCACTCACTTACCTATACATATAATTATGCAAGTTTGACAAGGTTGCAGTTATCTATAATACTTGGAAATTGTCGTGAATTAAATCAAACATCATAATATAATACATATATCATACCTGCATTAGCCATCCTCTGGTCTCCAATATAGTTGCCATAATTATCATATGGCTCATCATTTGCATCTTCCCCAGCAGTTGGATAGTTATCAGTGAGAGCTACAGCTGGTGGTACTTCTGGATTTACTGTTACAACCTCTGATTCACGCCTAATACATAATATTAAAATATATTAATACTATCTACCACAGAAAAATGTTTCTTAAATAATTAACAAAGACACAGAATACTCAACATTAATAAGAACAATTTTTCACAAAGAACAAAGTTTCTCTGTGTGATAAACTTCGAAATGAGGATATCCGCAGTAGAACCAGAGTGACCGACATAGCCCAACGGATTAGTAAGCTGAAGTGACAATGGGCCGGCCATATAGCTCGAAGAACCGACAGCCGATGGGGAAAAAAGGTTTTTGAGTGGCGACCTCGTACCGGCGGACGAAGTGTAGGGCGTCCCTCCACGGGCGTGTAGGTCACAGCCACTACTTACCATCAGGTGGACTGTGTGCTCATTTGTCACCCTATCCTATAAAAATAAATTTTTTTCTATCATCTGTGGCTAATATGCAGGCAGCGACTGAATGCCTCCCTTATAGAAGTTTTTAGGCTTTCAATTAAGATCACTTTAAAGTGGTCGAATAGATGGTCTTCTGAGGGCAGTAGAGAAAGTATTTTTCCCAAGATCTTACTGTATGGTCAGGCATTATCATGTAAAATATACTTTATTTTGATACATAAAATATACTTCATTTTACATGTGGTAGAGCCATGCTGCAGCTATATTAGTAGTATAGTTGTAGCACGAATGGGTCGGCTCGACCGGGGATGGACCACGCTCTCACAGAATACCAGCGTAAAATGGCAGCTTAACACTGCTGTGTTTCGTATCCCTTCGAGACCCTTTTTACTGGAAAAGAGGCATTCCATCTTATAGACTGGGGGATGGTGACAGAAAATAGTCTCCCATTTTCTCCTGCATGCCTTTTTAAGAATTGATAACTAACCCTAAAATATGAAAGATAGAGGGGTTACGAGCCCTTGCGCGCTTGCACGTCATAAAGAAAATGGCTTTTCTTTATGTAAATAATTTTAGTATTTTTCCGTGACATTATATTGCATGCCTTTGTAATATAACGTAGTTGGAACAAATTTAAGCTATAATAATTGATGGCATGCAATTCGCAACGGCCGACGGGGCTCAAAGGGCTACGTAGAAATGAAAAAAAAAATAGAACATTTCCGTGTTTACAAATTGCCGTTGCAAAAAATTAGTTTTTTTTTATCTCAATAATACTCTACGATAATTGGCATGCACCCCTCGTATAACCAAGGGTGGAAAATATTAGGAAAATGTTGTGAAAATTCAATACAACTTTTCCGTGATTTCAAACTGCATGCCATTTGAACAATACTTAATTTTTATAATTTATTGACATTAGCAAATTTGGCATGCACAACAGGAAGTTGTAAAGTAGTGGCATGCATGACGAAAATTGCAAACTGGAACTAACAATATACTATATAAAATATTTCAGTTATTTAATAAAGTAAACCCGAGTACTTAATAATAGAAACAATAACTTAGTTTGAAGAAAGCCACGTACCAATGTATTGGCAGCGGTTTTTTTGTTTAAGTAATTTTTATCAATAAACATGCATGCCATTTATTATTGAAGTTTAAAATAATATTTACAGACAATGTACAAAAAGACATTAAAAAAAAACATGGAAATGTTCCTTATTTTTATTTTCGTTAAAAAACTTTTTTTAATTTTAGTTTTGCACAAGCTTTTTATGTCAGGCTTGTGTAATATGCATGCCATGTTTTTAACAACTTAAAATAATGTTTTTTAATGAAATATTGAATGGCATGCAAAATAAATTCACGGAAATTATAACAGAGTTTTTTGCAATTTTCGTCATGCATGCCACTACTTTACAACTTCCTGTTGTGCATGCCAAATTTGCTAACGTCAATAACTTATAAAAATTAAGTATTGTTCAAATGGCATGCAGTTTGAAATCACAGAAAAGTTGTATTGAATTTTCACGGAAAAATACTAAAATTCTTTACATAAAGAAAAGCCATTTTCTTTATGACGTGCAAGCGCGCAAGGGCTCGTAACCCCTCTATTTTTCATATTTTAGGGTTAGTTATCAATTCTTAAAAAGGCATGCAGGAGAAAATGGGAGACTATTTTCTGTCACCATCTCCCAGTCCATTAGACCTCACGGGTGAAAACGCATCTGCGTTTTGATTCGCATACGAGGATAGATGTAGATGTCTATGGGCCACAGCAACCACTTACCATCAGGTGGACTGTGTGCTCACCCTTTTATAGGACCCTATCCTATAAAAAAAAACATCATCTTGCTGGTACATTAACTAATTGTTAGTGGAGTTTTTGACAGCTATAATGACTAAAAATTGGCCCAAATTGGATGGTGGTGACTTGTTTTCTAAGCAGGCTTATTGAGAGTGGTATTCAAAACGGTTAATCTTTTCGATTTCCGTAACGAACCTTCCCGCAAACCACCACTGTCCTTAACTATCCTAAGGGTCACCTGCTTAAACAAAGAGTACCACAAATGAAACTGCATGAGGCTGTATGAATGTATGAAAACTGTGAATGAGGCCTACAATTTGAATTGATTGAATTGAATAAACGGGCTGTTTTCCGCAACTCCACGTCCATGCGCGTATTTTGCGTGTGGGTAGGAATAATGCATTTATTCAAGCCATGAAATCTCCCCGAAGAAGGTAAACAGTCCTTTGATGTTGCAAGCAATTTCGGGGAGTGATCCCGGCATGCCGAGATGTTTAGCCCTGTATGCAGCGACTTCCGGACAAGTCAACAACAAGTGGGCCGCCGTTTCTTCCTCCCCCATACATGCCCTGCACAGGGGACTGTCCGTAACACCAATGGTAAAAATGTTTGTTAAAGTTGCTGTGTCCTGTGATAGCACTTGTTACTATCCTGATCTGCGGCTTATTCAGTCTCATTAGAACCTTGGTTAAATGACTGTTTATTACAGGCAGAGCCACCCTAGCTTGTCTACAGTCTACAAGATTTTTCCAAAGTTGATTGTGTTGATTAGTGTAGTGTCTATGTACCAGTGAACGAATGTTACAAGGCCTACAATAACTACCAACTAAAAAATAAGCAAAAGTGTTCTGTCAGGGTTGGTTTCTTGGCAATTGCTCCTCTCTGCTTACCCCACAAAGGAAAAAGTAAAACTATACCCGTAAGTCTTTTTCATCAAAAAGTGTTTATTTCTTCCAGTTTACAATAACATTACAAAGTTATAATGCAGTTAGTCTTAGATAATTTTCTATGGAATTGTAACTTATAAATTGTTTTTAACAGTGGTAGAGCCACGCGGCAGCTTTTGCTGTCGCACGGATGGGCCGGCTCGAACCGGGGTGGTACCACGACCTCACAGAAAACCAGCGTGAAGTAGAGGTTTACCTCTGTGTTTCGCTTGGTGAGTGCAGGTGGCCGGAGGCCCTTTTTACTGGAAATGAGGCATTCCATCTTAGTCCTCATGGGTGACAACGCATCTACATTTTCATTTGTAATAGAGGATAGATGTAGATGTCTATGGGCCGCAGCAACCACTTACCATCAGGTGGACTGTGTGCTCGTTTGTCACCCTTATCCTATAAAAAAAAACAACATTTTTACTAATCTAAGTGTATTTTATAAGTTGATCGACTATTACTGATTTACTTGTTAAGCCTACTTAGCAGTGATAGTTTCCCTTTTAACTTCATTATATATACTACTATTGTGCATACTTTTCACATTTCCAAAACCACCAGTTTAGTTGGTAGAGGGGGAGATACATGACTCTAATAATAATACTAATTTAAAGCTAAATATTTCGCAAACGGACCCTTGAATCCAAAAAGTGTTGTTCTATACCCCAATATTTTTGAAAGAACTATTCACAACAACACCCTACATGATGATAGATGGGTAAAAAATATTACCTATATGGGAGGTTCTGAACAAAAACGGTATTTCAAGATATTATTTCAGTTTTGTAGGTGTGATTAATATCCATAACTATGCCAAAATACAGATTTGTAGCACCTAGGGTCTCTGAGTAAAACCGTAGATGAACAAATGAATGGACATGGTGAAACTATAAAGGTAACTTGTTGTTTAATTACGGAAACTTAAAAAGGTTTTTAGGTTTCTGTAATTAAACAACAAGGAACCCTTTGACTGTATATTTCTTTTGTATGTATGTTATGCAATATCCTTAAAACTGTGATTCAAATTAATACAATGTTTTTTTTAAAGGTTAAACTTTAGTGGTGATTTATTTATCCATTTAAATTTGGAGAAATAATTACACTTGGGGTGGAATTTATTTCTTTTTGGTTAGAAAACAGGGAATGATATTTTTAATGTAACTATTAAGACTACTTTGCAATTTTAATATTTCTTAGTTCACTGAAAAGTTTAAAAAAATAACTTAATAAAAAACCTTCCTAGTGCCAAGTCCAAGGGTTCCGTTACACACTTTTCTAGTAGGGGAGCCCCCTTTAATTTTTAGTTTTGTTATTTTATGTTATAGCAGCAACAGAAATACACTTTCTATGAAAATATCAACTGTCTACCTATTACGGATCATAAGATACAGCCGCTGGCAGACAGAAGGAATGGACAGCGGAAACTTAGTAATAGAGTCCCTTTGGTTACCCTATGGGTACATAAACCTAAAAAGTGAAAACCAACTTCAAAGAACTAAAAGGAATAAAATAATTTCACATTCTTTTTTAGCTGTTTCTTTGTTAGTTGGCTTTAACTTTTCCACTATGTCTTAGTACCATAACATTTTTTTTTATTAAAAGTTAATTTCTCACAGTTAATATCTCACATCATCGTAGTGATTGTTGGTAGGGATTACCAATAAATAATACAGTTTATTCCCCACCAAAAACCTCCAAAAGATATTTGGCTCACAGCACATTCCAATTTTGTGGTTAGCATGTTAACTAATCCTTCTTTTTTAACAGCTTATAACAGTCATCAACTAAATTTTTTGTTAGGATTTGCCTTAAGTACCAAATCAAATAAAATCTGTTTATTTTGTGAACATTGATTAATTATACCACACTTAATTGGAGGATTGGTGATCATGGTATCAAATATTTTGCATATTTTATTCTGTTTATTAACAACACAGTTATTTTGCCATCAAACAGATTCCAATAATGTTTGTCACACCCCAAATCAATAACTTCTTTTGACACCTATGCAATGAAACAGGGTGATAGGCTCTCTTATATGCACTATATTCTTATTTTTAATAATGAATGTATTGAATTTGCATAAACATAGGAAATCAATAACATAGTGATGGTATAAGATGTATAAGATCAAGTATTAGTAGTATAATAGTGAGAATAGTGAAGTTTTCCTAAAGAAATACAAATTACTATGCAACAAACTTCTGTTTGTCAACAAAAAGTTTGTGGTCCTTTCAAAGGCTTCCACATTAACTCACAGCATTTAAGTGTTAACATGATAAAAAGAATAAAATTATCACAAAATTAAATATAATGTAGAAGTGCTAACTAAATAAAGTAAAGAAATTACCTATTTTTGTCTGTAGACTGTGCTGGCCTTACACATAGGCTCTTTCCTTGAAATATACTACCATCAGCCTTAGCTATTGCATCTTGAACACTGGCTTCTCTTTCAAATTGAACAAACCCGAAGTTTCTGTTTACAATTATTCCGTTTATTTGTCCATAAGGTATAAAGTGTTCATACAATTCTTCCACTGAAGCTCTATCAGTTAGGCCCCCTACGTATATACGCAGGTGAGCCGTAGCGCGGTCTTTCATAGCATGTCTATCTAAAGTTAATTTATCTGTAATTTTCAATTATTAATTAAATATTAAAACTAAAGGTCTTTTAAATAAATTACTTATTTAATTAAATTAGCAATTATTATTGAAACGAATATGGTGTACCTATAAAACTTAAAACATTTTATGTATTAATAGTTATGGAGTATTATTAATTTAACTTACCCATAATGGACATTATTGAGGATTATGTGAACCTTACAAGTTGGAATAAGTAAATCTTAAGCTTTTAACCCTAAAATAACAATATGGATAAAAACAAAAACAAAATACATACACGATTTCTAGAGATTTTATAATGCACAGATTAACAAATATGTAGGTTAGGGATGTTCGATGATCATCGGCACAGAACACTAATACCCTAAGGATCATCGGTATCAAAAATTAAAACAACGATGTTGCCACATGTCAAACAGACGTCAATAAACCCATAATCGATTATTGGGAACTTGTGGACACTGCGAACCCGCGAAATCAATATCAACTAAATCTTGCATCTCCTCTGAAATATTTAAAATTTTGAATAATTGAGAATTCCTGAACGCATTGATAACCTAAAAATATATGATTATGATATGTCCCCCCACTAGATGGAGTGACGACCTAGTAATATATGCAGGAAGTCGATGGATGCAGGTGGCTCAGGACAGTGCTTTGTGGCATTCTTTGGGGGAGGCCTATGTTCAGCAGTGGACTTGTGAAGGGCTGTAATGATGATGATGATGGTATCAAATTTAACTGTCAAGTGTCAACTGTAATGTCGCAGTTGTCACTGATTTCGTTTTCTTATTCTGTGGTGTCACTGTTGGTTGTCTGTTTCTTTGTCGATTGTTTTTTTTTAAATCCGATGGTTGATCTTAAATATGGAGTGTAGAGTAGAAGGAGGACCATCTCCTTATATGAAAAGTGTCCCTAAAAACGCGTCCAATAAGGGTGGCGCTGCAGTAGCATAGGATAAATTTAAAAAAAGGCGCCGAAATTAATTAGAATAAGATGGAGAAATAAACAAGAACCGACCAATCCGCTTGGTTTTGTACTACGTAAATAGTTGAGGTTTTGTATACTGGCATTTTATTAACTACTCTAGTCATAATTTTTTTTAAATATTTGAATTCAGCTGACTTCACTCCGTCTACAACAGCTATATTCATATCGTAGTTTTTCAGACACCAGCGCTATTGTGGTAGGTTTTGGAACCTCTATTTTCAGTAAATAGTGGGACACTTTTTCAACTTTCGCACCTTATAAGATGGTTCTCCTTCTACTCTACACTCCATAATCTTAAACAAGATACAATACACTTTTAGAACAATTTTATTGTTCTACCTATCTAAAATTAAAAAAAAAACTTGCGGTGAGATATTTGACAACAATCGCTATATCAACGTCATCTGAGCAGTTATCTACCGACTTCAAAAAGGAGGAGGTATTTAATTCGACTGCATGTTCTTTTTTAATGTGTGTTACCTTTTATTTTTTTTGTATAACTTTTTTCTGGGTGAACCGATTTTGATAATTCTTTTTTTTTTATTTGAAAGCTGATACTTCTCATATGGTCCCATATAAATTTGATCAAAGTCATATAAATTTGATCGAAGATCAAATAGTTTTTGAGTTATCCTTAATAATTTATATTGAAGTCGGATGTACAAAATTTGTAATTTTAAATTATTTTTAAAAGCTGGCTAAACTCTTTATCGACAGAGAAACAGATTGAAATGTACTAACTGTAATGAATGTCTTTGTCAAAATCACTATTTCTTCAATCAATCGACAAAAATATTGGACTATATACCAAATGAACTAGATATTTGTACCTTCTTCCAAATTTTTTATTACTCTTTTAATAATAATATAATTTATTTAGTTCTAAACAGAAACACACATCAACATAACAAAATAGATTAAGGGGCTACTCCATGCGAACGACCTTGAGCATTTTGTGTGCCTGGCCGCGTCGACGCTCTACAATATAGGATCGCGTAAGAAGTAATAATATGTAAAACGCCACCTACTGTACGGACGTAGTATTTTTTCAACATCAATAAACTATTTTATGGGAATACACACAGCGTACAACGATAAATGTATTTTAATTTTTTTATTCGGTATATTAGTTGCATTATATTAGAATTATGTATTCTCATATATTATCTAATTATGAAATTTTATAATTAATTAAATATTAAAAATGAAGCATTAAAAATTGTGAGTTTAAAAGATACCTACTCACTATAGGTAAATAGATAGATAGCTCGCCTTTTGTACAAATATTTGGTGCAATAAAGAATAAACAAATAAATAGGATGTTTCGCAGAGTGAGAGTAATATAGAATGAGAGTCGTGGAGGCAGTTTACAAACATAAATTGCACAAGGACAAACATCCAGACCCGGAACAATTATTTGTATGCCTTACAAATATTTGTTCCGTGCGGGATTCGAACCCGCGGCCCCCAGCGCGACAACTGATTGCTAAGCCACTGCGCCACGGAGCCGTCGCCGGGTTACAGGTAAAGTGACCATACGTCCCGTTTTGAACGGGACTGTCCCTTTTCTCGGTCACCTGTCCCATTGTCCCCAAATAAAGCTCCGGGACACAAAATTGTCCCGTAACTCGTTGGATGGAAGTATTCAAAGCCAACAATCTTCAACATAATTTTTTTAATCGAATGTATTTTATGTCTACCTGGTACAAATGCTCCGGTAGAAAGAGTATTATTTTATTTTGAATAAATTGTGGACGTCTGAAAGATACACTTACGGTTGCAGTTCTAAAGGCGATGTTGTTGACAAAGATAACAATAAAAAAAACTTGAGCAGAATTTTATTCTTATTTAAAATCATCACCAACCTTATTAAAGCAAATTTAATCCACTGACAAATGTAATTAATAATTAAAAAAAATATGTTGCATTTAATAATTACCGTCTATACCGAATATAATTTTTTAGTGAACACTAATTGTATAAAGTTATAGTTTTTAGAGTATAAATAAACCCATGTCCTGTTTTGAGTTAAAAAATAAATGGTCAGTTTAGTATTTTTAGTTAAATTTAGTTTTAACAATTTTTAGTTTATAGTAAAAAGTAGGTATATTAGTACCTACTTAGATAATTTTTACCGAATTATAAGTACAGAACACCTTATGTACTCAATTATTTTTTGAAAAAGAAGAAAAAACAAGCAATAAATAATATACTATATTTTAGCAAAAAACTATAACTTAGTAATACTAATTATAACTTTACTTAGAACATAAATGAAAAATTCATAACTGACTTTTTGCCCGACCCAGGATTCGAACCCGGGACCTCATGATCAGCAGTCGCACTACTACAACCACTAGACCAACGAGGCAGTGCTACACCTGATAAGATATTGTAGTTGGTGATTACAATTATTTTAAATTGTATACTATACTGATAATATTGATTTAGCCTTTTATAGTATAAATTATAATATTTGTCGAAATGTTAATTATGTATTCGAACCTTACATGCTAATGGTGCTTCATTTTTTTATTTGCATTTACTTCAAAGAAAATACACGCAAAAAGCTTCATCGCGCAGTAAAAACACAACAAATATATAAATAACTAATACAAAAAATTATATACAAAACAAACAAATAATACTACCTATAACATAGTATAAAGAAATTATACTATGCTATAAATAACCTAATAAGTAATAATATTATCGACTGATAAGACGTGAGCGTGTGCGCAGGCCGATGCTCTGACGAACGACACGGGCTCCACGTTCAAGAGCTCAACGGTCAATGATCCAGCAAGCCCGTGGGCAGTGAATACGCCCAGATTTTAAAGTAATTTCTTAATAAAATCAAATTTTGGTCTTTTGAAAAAAATTTTACAATAGAAATGTTCATTAATAAATTGCCTATCCATTGGTGTAAATCGCAAAATAAAATAATACTTACTTTACGAGGAGATGCATGTTATCAATAATAATTTCACATATATGTGGTTTCGTTGTAAGGAGATTGTATTAATATTTATTCTTTTTAAAAAAAAAATTGGATACAGCTCTTATGAAATCAAGATTATGTAGAAATATAATGTGTTTTTTATTTGTTGATATATCTTTTAAATAAAAAGTAGATAGCTCCTAAAAACCGCACAAATAACGTCTAGCGCGACATTTTGCTCAACCCGCGCCTTAATGGAATGGAACTGAAATGGCGTCTACTCACTACAAATGTTATAGAAACCACATAGTGGTAACTATAACGTTGATTTTCAGTAAACGCCAGAGACAGGTGCAATAAAATAAACTTAGCTAATCACAGGCTCCAACATAAAAATAAAAATTCACTCTTATAAAATTTATAAATAATAATAAAAAAAACTGTTAACATTTAGGAAAAAAAGGCACAATAATAAGCCAACGCAACAAAAAGCGTAACAAAAGGCATATGCAAGGCACAAGGCACACAATTAAATTATTTAATAAGATACAAAAGCAAAATAAATGGAGAATTAAGCAAGTATTTTTATAATATACAAATACAGTATACTTCATAAGAAAGGTGTGATACATCGACACAGAGCTATACCAACTTTGCAAATTTAAAAGATATTCTTTTAGTTTTACTTTAAAAGTGCGAACTGTCCATCCAACCATCCATAATTATACCCAAGTTACGAACATTTTTAGGCTTATGAGCATTCATTCATTCTATTAATTTCTTTGACCCCAAAATCATGAACTTGGTTTTATTTTAATTTAAGACGAGTTTATTATTATTCGCCCATTCAGCGATCATGCTTAAATCCAGATTTAGTTTGTTAACTGCCTCATTTGTATCATCCGGCCTACATGATATGTAGACTTGTAGGTCGTCGGCATATAAATGATACTGGCAATATTTAAAACAGCCCGTAATATCGGCACTCTAGAAGATAAATAGTAAAGGACCTAGAATTGACCCTTGTGGAACGCCACGTACTCGTGACAGGAGACGCAACAGAAAAAATGTTAGTACCAGTTTCATTTCGAAGTCTGACACGCTGTGTACGACCATTTAAATAACTTTCATCATCATCATTACAGCCCTTCACAAGTCCACTGCTGAACATAGGCCTCCCCCAAGGAGTACCACAAAGCACGTTCCTGAGCCACCTGCATCAATCGACCTCCTGCATGTCTTACCAAGTGGTCACTCCATCTAGTGGGGGGGTACGCCCTACACTTCGTCCGCTGGTGCGAGGCCGCCACTCAAGAACCTTTTTTCCCCATCGGTTGTCGGTTGTTCGAGCTATGTGGCCGGCCCATTGCCACTTCAGCTTACTAATCCGATGGGCTATGTCGGTCACTCTAGTTCTACTGCGGATATCCTCATTTCTAAGTTTATCACGCAGAGAAACTCCTAGCATAGCCTTGACCTAGTAGCCTAGTAGCCTAGCGTGACCTTAAGCTTCCTCATCCGGCCAGCAGTGAAGGACCACGTCTCAGTTCTATAAGTCATCACTGGCAACACGCACTGGTTGTACAGCCTCGTTTTAAGTTTTGAGGTACATATGCCTGTTTGAAATAACTTTCAAACCACTTTAATGCGTTACAGTCTAAACCATAATACATCAACTTCGACAGAAGTAAAGTAGTATCTATTGCGTCAAATGCACGCGGAAAGTCCAGCAGTGTCAAAATTGTAGCCTCTCCTTTATCCTGCGCCGTTGCCCTTTTATCATCGACAACACTCAATAGCGCTGTAACCGTGCTTAGTCCAGCCCTAAAACCTGATTGTTTTAGAGGTAAAATGTTGTTCTGGTTTAGATATTCCATTAATTGCATATAAACAGCCTTTTCAGCGATTTTAGATAAAAAAAGGCAGTATACTTATAGGTCGAAGATGATTTAGTTCTACAGAATGATTATTTTTTGGTATTGGACTTATTACAGCTTCCTTCCAGATGTCTGGGAAACTCCTGCCCGTATCGACGTATTAATAATGGTGGTTATAGCACTCAAAGTCCGTGGCAATGTTAAGAGAACCATATCTTTAGTAATACCATCTACACCCATAGCATTTATGGCAATATTTTTCATAATTTATGATACCAAGTTTCATCCACTAATTTTTAAGTAAAAACCATCGAATAGAAACGGTTCGATTTAAAATAGCATAATGTTGAAGGACTTACACTATTGCTTCCTGGTATTTATGATGTCAGGATTATTCAAGTTTGATGGCAAATCAATATATTTATTTTTGAAGTCTACCATATTTTTCTTTATATTTCTCCAAAGTACTTGAGAATTTTTTGAATTGTTACTCGTATTAATAAAGTAACGAAAGTAGGCTGTTTTTTCACTCAGTATAGCAGCATTAACAGTACTCTTCAGATCTTTATAATATTTTTGTCACCTTTGTAATTAATGCCTCTACATTTTGCGTGAGCTTTATCTCTTAGCTTCAGCATTTCCTTAATCATTGGTATGATCCACGGATAGCTATGGCCTTTTATGTAAGACGTTCTTATTGGTGCATGAATATCAAACAGGTATAATATTTGTAAATTAAAAGCCGTTACAGAACGGTTTACGTCATCACAAAGCAACTCTTCCCACAGTACAGCATCAACATCAGAATTAAATTTTGATACGTTTATATCCTTAATTGGTCTATAATTAATAAATGTTGAGAACTGCTTTGACTTCTTTACGTTCAACTCACAAGGTAGAAAAGCGTGATAACTCAGATCTGGCACATAGTCAACCTGTATATTAAATACATCACAGCTACTGCAAATCAAATCAAGTAAAGTTTCCGAGTGATCAGTAAAATGAGTCGCTTGTGTGACGTACTGCCTCAGACCCAGTGGCGTAGCGTGCCTTAGATGGACCCTGTATCAAAATTTGTTGGGGGTCCCAATGAAAAGTGAAGATTTTATAAAAGGAACAAAAACGCTTGCATTGAATTGAAATTATTATATACTGATTTTAAATTATTACTTACAATTAATACTCCCAGGAACTATAAGCTAGCCAAACATCATCATCATCATTACAGCTCTTCACAAGTCTACTGCTGAACATAGGCCTCCCCCAAGGAATGCCACAAAGCACGGTCCTGAGCCACCTGCATATCTTACCAGGTCGTCACTCCGTCTAGTGGACAGACGCCCTACACTTCGTCCGCCGGTACGAGGCCGCCACTCGAGAACCTTTTTTCCCCATCGGTCCATTGCCACTTCAGCTTACTAATCCTATGTATATGTCGGTCACTCTGGTTCTACTGCGGATATCCTCATTTCTAAGTTTATCACGCAGAGAATCTCCGAAAATAGCCCTCTCCATAGCTTGCTGAGCGACCTTGAGCTTCCTCATCCAGCCAGCAGTGAAGGACCACGTCTCAGTTCCATATGTCGTCGCTTTGGTGGTGGAGAGAGTCAAGCCACAACTTTGTTCAAATTGAGTTTAATACTCTAATATAATCAAAAGGATACGATTTATACGATGGTGAAGAGATCTATCTGCCAATTATTTTCTCTGTCCAATAGTTTTGAAGTTAAGGACTAATTATTATTTTTTGTGTAGTATCGCATCTTAAATGCTTATTATCTCAAAACTTGTTAAGTGTGGGTTGACTCTCTTCACTACCAAAGCGACGTGTAATCACTGGCAACACGCACTGGTTGTACAGTTTCGTTTTCAAGTTTGAGGTATACCAGACGAGAAGATGTGCCGTAATTTCCCGAACGCTGCCCAACCGAGTTGAATCCGTCGATTGACCTCTCGGTCGAATTTGCACTTACCTAGTCGGACTATTTGTCCCAGGTAAATATACTCGTCAACAACTTCGAGCACAGTGTTCCCAACAACTACCGGCATAGGTGTGACATGGACATTAAACATGATCTTTGTTTTGTCCATGTTCATCGTAAGACCTATCCGTCGGGAAACACTATTGACGTCATTGAGCATAGTGTTTAAGTCCTCCAGCGATTCTGCCTTAAGAACTATATCGTCGGCAAATCGAAGGTGAGTGATGTACTCGCCATTGATGTTAATAACATATCCTTTCCAGTCCAGAAGCTTGAAAACGTCCTCCAATGCAGCGGTGAAGAGTTTCGGGGATGTAACGTCACCCTGTCTTACACCTCTCTGCAATTGGATAGGTTTCATACTCTGGTTCTGTACTCGGATAGCCATAGTAGCCCTACTGTACAAGCACTTCAGCACTTCGATACACCGACAGTCAACTTGGCACCGCTGAAGGGACTGAAGCACCGCCCAAACTTCGACGAAATCAAAGGCTTTCTCATAGTCCACATACGCCAGACATAGTGGCAAATTGTACTCCTCGGAATTCTGTACAATTTGTCGAAGGGTGTGTATGTGGTCCATGGTACTAAAGCCTTTTCGGAAACCGGCTTGTTCGGGAGGCTGGAAGTCGTCAAGTCTGCCTGCGAGACGATTCGTAATGACTCTCGAAAACAGCACGTAGACGCAGCTCAGAAGGGAAATCGGTCTGTAGTTCTTCAAGAGAGCGTTGTCGCCTTTCTTGAAGAACAAGACCACCGCACTTCTGCTCCACGCCTCCAGAGTAGTGCCACCATGGAGGACGGAATTAAAGAGCTTCTGAAGGACTTCAAGTACCGGTTTTCCACCCGCTTTCAGAAGCTCCGCTGTAATTCCATCCTCGCCCGGGGACTTGCCGTTTTTAAGGTGCTGGAGAGCCATTCTAATCTCGCTCAGACTGATGTCCGGGATATCTTCGGAATATTGTCGGATAAGACTCGCTCTTGGATCGTTACTCACACTTGCGTGTGGCTTAAACGATGACGTGTACAGCTGCTCATAGAACCTCTCAATCTCACTCCAAATCTCAGGTGTCCCGGAAACGATGCTGCCACATTCGGCCTTGACAGTTGGCTCTTTCTGGCAGACAGATCCCTCGTAAAGACTTTGGAGCCTTGGTTTCGCTCGATCGCTTATGATATGATATTGATATGGTCTCTATAAGATTTTGTTAGGTTAGCTAATTTTGTAATAGCTTAAGACAGAAGGACTCTTAAGTACGGACTGAATAAATTAACCGACTTGGTATTACATGGATCTCACAACTTTTCATGGTAGAAGAACTGAGTTGCGAGTCTTGGCTTTTTTTACAAGTTATGCTTTTGATGGCATCTCATTTCTTTTTGTAGATAGTTATAGCGAGGTCACTGAGGTCACTGATTCATTCACTGCAAATATAACTTTGTAATCCTATATATTTATATGGGATTACAAAGTAATTTATGCAGTTGGTGTATCTCGAAAACTGGACCTGGCACTGTAGGGATGGTCGATGATCATTGATGTCCAGAATGAAAACATCGATGTTTTAACATCGATGTTGCCACATGTTAAACATCGAAACATCGATGTCATTAAACCCATAATCGATTATTGGGTACTTGCGTATCCGCGAAATCAATACCAACTAAATCTTGCATCTCCTCTAAAATATTTAAAATTTTGAATAACTCAGAATGCTTGAACGCATCGATAACCTAAAAATATATCATTATGGGGTATCAAATTTAACTGTCAAGTGTCAACGGTAATGTCGCAGTTGTCACTAATTTCGTTTGTTATTGATGTCGTTGTTGGTTATCTGTTTCTTTAGCGGTTGTTTTAAAAAAAATCCGATGGTTAATCTTAAACACGATCCAATACACGTTTAGGACAATTTTATCGGTTCTACCTATCTAAAATTAAAAAGGAAACTTGCGGTGAGATATTTGACCACAATCGCTACATCAGCGCCATCTGAGCGGGTATCCACCGACTTCAAAAAGGAGGAGGTACTCAATTCCACTGTATGTTCTTTATTTAATGTGTGTTAAGCTCATAACTTTTTTCTAGGCGAACCGATTTCGACGATTCTTTTTTTATTTGAAATTTGGTGCTTCACATGTGGTCCCATATAAATTAGTACCATATAAGTCTGTCCAATAGTTTTTCAGTTATCCTTAAGTCAGTTGTACAAAATTTTATTTTTAAATTATTTTCAATAGCTGGCTCAAGTCTTTATCAACAAAGAAACAGATTGAATGGTACTTCTATGTCAAAATTACTATTTCTTCAATCAATTTGCAAAAATATTCCACAATATAACAATTCAACAGTGGTAGAGCCACGCGGCAGCTTTTGCTGTCGCACGGATGGGCCGGCTCGAACCGGGGTGGTACCACGACCTCACAGAATACCAGCGTGAAGTAGAGGTTTGCCTCTGCGTTTCGCTTGGTGAGTGCAGGTAGCCGGAGGCCCTTTTTACTGGAAATGAGGCATTCCATCTTAGTCCTCACGGGTGGCAACGCATCTGCATTTTGATTTGCAAACGAGGATAGATGTAGATGTCTATGGGCCGCAGCAACCACTTACCATCAGGTGGACTGTGTGCTCGTTTGTCACCATTATTGAGACACTTGACAGATTATGCTTTTGTAACAATTTCAGAATCATTTTCTGAAGATAAAGACGTGGAAAAGTTCGCCACATTGATTATAAAACTATCTACAGTTTTATCAATGGCATTATCCAATTCGTTTAATTTGTTTTCTTCTTTTATGACGTGGTTTATGCAGTTTTTCCACTTTATATGCGCAACATTGTATAGCCCTTCTTCATATAGTGTTTTGACATCTGCCATTTTAAAAGTGGTATTGTTTCGGTTCCGTGAAACCTTACAACTTTGCCCTTGGGGGACATCTTTGCCCAAACACGAAAATTAACTAAAACTACCGATAGAAATTTTATTTTAACAAATGGTAACTTTGTATGGTGTCTAGGAAAAACTAGAATATCTGTTTGGCAACTCTGACTACTGCAATCGCAGCTAAGTTTATTCAGTCATCCGTCATCAACCGTCAAAGTGACAGTGTCGAAGGTGGTGCAAAAACATTGTTGCAGTTTTACATCCCGCATTGACAAGAAACGCTGCGCAGGTAAGATTCATTATTAATTACGTGTAGGGCATTAATTGTTGCTGCTTTTAATCATGGTCTTTTTCTTACACTTGTCTTAGTTAGCGAGAAAATTGTGTGGGCAATGTTGTAAGCAATTTTATAGACTGAGGTCGACAACATTGCCCAGCTCAAAAATGTTATTAGGGTTGACACTATTGACAAAAAAAAAACAAGGAAACATGTTGTTTTTTTCTTGTCTATTATTTTTGTGATTCATTATATTTAAAATATATATATATATATATAAAACAGTATCTATTTACCTATACTGTTATCTATATATTTACCTATACAGTAGTTTAGTTTGCAGTTAACAGTAGTTATTGTTAATAGTTTTTTTTTATATACCTATATACATTTATGTATTTTATTAAGTATACCTATATATTTACAATTTATTATATATAATTTTATTTAATATACTATATTAATATTTATATAAAATAATATAATAAAATTATATATATTAGTATATAAAAAAACTATTAACAATAACTACTGTTAACTGCAAAGTAAACTACTGTTCTGATAACTATATAGGTAACTAGATACTGTTTTATATATGTTAAATATAATAAATAGGTATACATTTGTGGTGAATTTTTGTCAGAAACCGCTAGTTTCCCAAAAGAGAGAGCTTAAATATTCTCAGCTTCAAACTAAAGTTTTAAATAAGATTTATGCGGCAATTCGTTTGCAAAAAAAAAGTCTAAAAGACAATTTTCTCCTCAACGACAGACATTAACGATCGCAGGCAAAAATGGCCGGCAAAATGGATTGGTACGCACAATAGGTGAGCCACGCACATCAGTGGTAACAAAATCAGTATAAGCTGGCCTCATATTATATTAAATAAGTATCGTCGGCGTCTACTTTTCCTTACCTCAACTATCAGGGTTGATTTCTGAGATAATTTTCTAGAAGTACTTACCTAGTACTATTCTATTTATTTGCAGGATGGTGAAACCTAAAAAGCAAAGCCGAAGACGCCTCGGTGCCAGGTATTACAAAAATTATAATGATGACGTGTTAGATCTCGCAGTTGGGTACGTTAAAAATAAAAAAATGTCATCGAGAGAGGCTGAAAAACATTTTGGTATACCGAGACGGACCCTTCTGAACAAAGTTCAAGAGCTGCACCAAAAAAAAATAGGAGCTCCAACGCGACTTACTGAGGAAGAAGAGAAGAATATAGTAAAAGTGGCAGTTGCAACTGGTGACTTTGGTTGTCCATTATCAAAGCTTGACTTACGAATAATCGTACGAATATTTGAAAAAAAATGGGCGTGAGGCAATTTTTCATGGAAATCTACCAGGAAAACAATGGATTTCGAGTTTTTTAGAACGAAATGCTTCAGAACTAACAGTAAGATCTTGCCAAAATATAAAAAAAAGCAAGAGCCGAAAAAAGTGTTGAAGAATTTTTAGATTATTTCAAAAATTTAGAAGAATACTATGAAAGACGTTCCCCCGTCAAACATATTAAACTTGGATGAAACAAATTTAAGTGATGATCCCGGATCATCGAAATGCATTTTTCGTAGAGGGGTAAAGTACCCTGAAAGGGTATTAAATTCAACGAAAGGAGCCATTTCATTGATGTTTTCGGCAAGCGCAGACGGAACGAACCTACCACCATATGTTGTGTATAAATCAGAAAATATTTATTCTGAATGGATAACAGGCGGTCCACGAAGCGCAAGATATAACCGCACTAAATCGGGGTGGTTCGATTCGTCCACTTTTGAGGACTACTTCAAGACAATAGTTTTAAAATGGTCGGAAGGTTTGCCGGGAAAAAAGGTGGTCATATGTGATAACCTATCAAGTCATCTAAATGTGGACATTATCAAACTTTGCGAAGAGCATAACATATCTTTTGTTTTCATTCCTGCCAACTCCACGCATTTTACCCAACCCTTAGACGTGGCTTTCTTTGCTCCGCTTAAGAAAGCGTGGCGGAAAATTTTGCTGCAGTACAAAATGGAAAATCCCAATCAAACATCTTTAAATAAAAATCATTTCCCGAAGTTGTTGACGTCTTTGATTAACGCAATAGACTTTACCAGAACAAACAATATCAAAAGTGGATTTAAAGCTACCGGAATTTGTCCTTTAAATCCACGTGAAGTGCTCAAACGGCTGCCGGAATATGCTGAAGAACTTGGAAATTACACAGTTGATAACGCCTTATTAAATTACTTCCAAAAGTGTAGACAACCGAAAGCAGTGAGTGTAAAACGCAATAAAAAAGTTTCAGTAGAGCCTGGCAAGTCTGTTTCAATAAGCGATTTCGGTTTATTGAGTTGTTCAAATCAAGAAGTTACAGAGACTCAGACCTCTAAAAAAAACAATGGAGTTGGAGCGAAAAAATCAAAAACAACAAAAAAAAAGACTTCTATTACAAATCAAGATAATCCAGAAAATAATGATCCCGTATTTGACCTCTTTTTAGACAATACAGCTATTGTACAGCCAATAAACGATAAAGATGAAACCGCTGATATCTATAATTATTTGGAAGAAGATATTTTGAATGATAGCAATATACTGTTAAATCTGACATGTGACTTTTATAAAATTGATAAACTTGAGGTATCGGACAGCAAAAAGGGTGAAACTGTAACAAAGTGCATCTTAGATGAAAAAACTGTGATAATAGACACTAATAACTTTAACGAAATTAATGAAATTAATGATGAGCCAGTACACAATGAAAACAAAGTCGGAACAAGTTGCACTTTGGATAAAAATGGTAAGATAATAGCCATCAATGACAGTGATGACATATTCAATGATAACACCCATAAATTTACTGTTGAGTCTGAATACCAAGAGCAAGAGAATGTATCAAGATGCATTCTAAATGAGAAAACTGGAGTTCTTCAATATACAATAGCCACCCGAGTGAAGCAAGTTATAAACAACAAACCAGTTGTAGTGTTATGCAACTTACATTTCATTGTACACTAATTCTCCATTCTGCTTTGATATTCTGCATTCATGTTTTGCATCACTTTATACTATTTTTTTCATTCTGTTTTTGATTCTCTGCATTTATATTTTGCATCACCTTTATTTATATAGGATCCTGTAACGTTTTTACACAATAACATATCATTTTACTGCGTATTTTCACACTATTTAGTACTTTTAAACTAGCTGTCAACGAAGTCTTACCTTTTTTTTGGTCTTTTATTGAATTCTCTGTAACTCTACAATTTCAGGCTTAGTGTACGTTGTCGTGCATTAGTTTTTCCTATGTGATTTTTATCTCGTTTCTTACTTAAATGTAATAGTTTCTTAATAACAGTCCTAAAACTAAATATTCCTCAATTTGACAACCATTGTTTTTGTGGTTGTTGTTGTTGCGTTGTTGTTGTGGTTGTTGCAGATGGAATACCAGTAGAAGTGTGGAAGTTGCTGAGGGCGGATGGATGGAAGTGGTTGAGTTTATTTTTCGGTAAATTGTTGCAGGAAGAACAAATACCTGAGGAATGGTGCAGTAGTATACTGGTCCCCATTTTTAAAAACAAAGGAGACGTCCAAAACTGCAGCAGTTACCGGGGAATAAAACTCATGTCACATACGATGAAAGTCTGGGAAAGAATAATAGAGAGAAGAATGAGAGAAGAGTGTGAGATAACACAAAACCAGTTCGGATTCATGCCCGGTCGAGGTACGACAGATGCCATTTTCGCATTACGCCAATTGTGCGAAAAGTACAAGCGCGTGCATAAAGATCTGCACATGGTTTTTGTCGACCTTGAAAAGGCGTATGATCGGGTTCCCCGTGAGGTTTTGTGGTGGGCGTTAAAGATGAAAGGTATGCCTGGGAAGTATGTGAGGTTAGTCCGTGCTATGTACAGAGCATCCCGTACATGTGTACGATCTGCCGCGGGAACTACGGGCAGTATCGATGTGGCGGTAGGGCTGCACCAAGGGTCGGCATTGAGCCCTTACCTCTTCCTACTGATTATGGACGCTTTGACGTCGGACCTGCAGGATGAGGCACCCTGGTGCATGCTCTTTGCCGATGACATCGTGCTTGTCGGGGAAGAAGGCATCGAGGTACAGAGCAGACTGACGGGGTGGCAACGGAGGCTGGAAAGTGTTGGCTTGAAGATCAGCAGATCCAAAACCGAATATCTGTGCTGTGATTTCGGCGGTCTTTCCAGTCCTGTACCCATGTCGTTGGATGGCGCTATACTGCCTATCTGCTCAGATGTCAAGTACCTCGGTTCCCTCATTCAAGGCGACGGCGGAATAGATAGAGCTGTGCAGCATAGGATTAACCCAGGGTGGATGAAATGGCGACAGGTCACAGCCACAACGTGCGATCCCCGAATGCCAATAAGGCTGAAGGGGAAAATTTACAAATCGATCATCCGACCTGTCGTCATGTATGGAAGTGAATGCTGGGCCGTCAAGAAGAAGGATGAAAATAGACTGCATGCGAATGAAATGAGAATGTTACGATGGATGTGTGGTGTGACAAGGATGGATAAGATAAGGAATGAGTATATAAGAGGAAGCTTGAAAGTAGCGCCAGTGGTAGAAAAGGTGAGAGGAAGCAGATTGGCATGGTTTGGGCATGTGATACGGAGGAATGAACGTCATGTCACAAAACGAGTGTTGAATATGAATGTGGAGGGACACACGGGCAGAGGAAGGCCGAATAAAAGATGGATCGATTGTGTGAAGAGTGATATGAGAATGAAAGGAGTAAGTATGGAAATGACGGCTGATAGAGAGGAATGGAACAAAAAGATTTACTGCGCCGACCCCAGATAATGGGAAATGGTTTAGAGAATGATGATGTTTTTGTGGTTGTTATAGTAACTTTTATTTAAATTCGTCTCTGGTATGATGTTCTTTCTACATAAATACTTTTTGGCTGTAGGTCATTTACAATAAATTTCGTTTTAATTTAAATAATTTCTCGTTCTCTCTAAAAAGGTATAAAAGCCAAACAATTGGAGAATACAGGACAGTCTCGCTTCGGTTCTCAAACGAGAAACATCTACTAAAGGCCTTATCCCGGGGCCGCTTTGCCCCGGGATCCTGCAAGCCTCCATCTACACGTGAAGTCGTCGGTGAATTCTAATTCAAGTGCGGGGCCACACTACTCCACGCGCTACGACTGCTTGATCCAGGCGCTGAGTGCAGCCTACTGCCCGCGCTACCTTCAGGCGCGCTTCGACTGCTGGCTCCAGGCGCTGCGTCCCTACTGCCCGCGCTACCTCTGGGCGCGGCGACTACTTCTCCAGGCGCTGCGTCCCTACTGCCCGCGCTACCTCTGGGCGCGGCGACTACTTCTCCAAGAACTGAGCGCACCTACCCCAGGCGCTACGTGCGCCGGCTCCGGACGCTGCGTGTGCCCAGTCCAGGCGCTGCGTGCCGTCGCCGCTGAGAAACCTCAAGCTCTGCGTGTGCCTACTTCTACAAAAGCAGCGAGGCTCCAGGCTCCACTATAAAACTATATTGTCCTATTCTCCAACCTTAATTTTTTTTTAAACCTAATTGTAATCTCATTTCATCCATCACCTTCATATTTCATTCTTTTTATAAGATTGTAAATACCTTTTAAAAAATTATAATATATTATTTTCTTGGTCTATTTTGTTGTTTTGCTGTTCTTAGGTTAGGTTCTTTCTCTTTTAATTGTCGCTTCACGACAGTTTGGCGCCCAACGTAAAAGTCCTCTTTCTCTCTTAATTCTTCACCTTTACTGCGCCTTGTCTATTCTCTTTTGATTTAATTGCTTTCCCTTTCGTTCTTAACTCATTATTCATCATTCATTTACCTTTTCATACCTTCAAAATTCTAAAACAAAACTTCTTCTAGTTTTTCAACTTATCTGGATTATATTTAGACCTACATATAACACTTCATTTACATTCATCACTCTAAGTTACATTCATCACTCTAATATTTTTATTCTAGATAACTTAAACAGGTACAATTTTTAATAAAATCTTTATTTCTTAAACTTAACTTTGCACTTTACACTTAATATAAAATTATTTTTGAAAGCTGAAGCGAAACGAACCATAACTTTTCTAAACATTTATTAACTGTTAAATACTTTTTAAAACATTTATTAACTGTTAATTTGTATATATGTATAAATATAACTGTTAATTTGTATATATGTATAAATATCACCATTTTCACCTTATTATTTTAATTTCTTCTAATTTGTTTGTTTGTTTGGTGTTCCAGGGTTCTTCAACTTCATAGCGACTAATGCTTGAGTAAGTTCTTTATCTTTATCTTCACCTGGGAGCAGCTGACTACTCCCTTAATTTTTTTATCTTCACTTAGGAGCGGATGACAACTCCCTAAATAAGCCTGAATGTCCTTTCGAAAACACACTTCTAAAGTGATGTCTCTTCGAATTTTTTTTATCTTCACTTAGGAGCGGTTGACAACTCCTTAAATAAGCCTGAATGTCCTTTCGAAAACACACTTCTAAGAGTGGTGTTTCTTCGACTATTTTTTTTTCCACGCAGGAGCGGATGACTACTCCTTAAATAAGCCTTAATGTCGTTTTGAAAACACACTTCTAGAGTGGTAGTCATTGAATGTGAACTCCACCCTTACCTGAATGCAGATGATGAATGTAAGAGATAGTATATCTGATTTTGACTGGTGATGTCTGTTTCTGCAAAGCTGTGTTTTTATGGTTTATTTTAGAATGTACATGTCAAAATTTTTGCTGAGTCAAAAATTTTCCAGGGTCGGGGGGAAAATGTAGTGTTATGCAACTTACATTTCATTGTACACTAATTCTCCATTCTGCTTTGATATTCTGCATTCATGTTTGCATCACTTTATACTATTTTTTTCATTCTGTTTTTGATTCTCTGCATTTATATTTTGCATCACCTTTATTTATATAGGATCCTGTAACGTTTTTACACAATAACATATCATTTTACTGCGTATTTTCACACTATTTAGTACTTTTAAACTAGCTGTCAACGAAGTCTTACCTTTTTTTGGTCTTTTATTGAATTCTCTGTAACTCTACAATTTCAGGCTTAGTGTACGTTGTCGTGCATTAGTTTTTCCTATGTGATTTTTATCTCGTTTCTTACTTAAATGTAATAGTTTCTTAATAACAGTCCTAAAACTAAAAATTCCTCAATTTGACAACCATTGTTTTTGTGGTTGTTATGGTAACTTTTATTTAAATTCGTCTCTGGTATGATGTTCTTTCTACATAAATACTTTTTGGCTGTAGGTCATTTACAATAAATTTCGTTTTAATTTAAATAATTTCTCGTTCTCTCTAAAAAGGTATAAAAGCCAAACAATTGGAGAATACAGGACAGTCTCGCTTCGGTTCTCAAACGAGAAACATCTACTAAAGGCCTTATCCCGGGGCCGCTTTGCCCCGGGATCCTGTAAGCCTCCATCTACACGTGAAGTCGTCGGTGAATTCTAATTCAAGTGCGTGGCCACACTACTCCGCGCGTTACGACTGCTTGATCCATGCGCTGAGTGCAGCCTACTGCGTCCCTACTGCCCGCGCTACCTCTGGGCGCGGCGACTACTTCTCCAAGAACTGAGCGCACCTACCCCAGGCGCTACGTGCGCCGGCTCCGGACGCTGCGTGTGCCCAGTCCAGGCGCTGCGTGCCGTCGCCGCTGAGAAACCTCAAGCTCTGCGTGTGCCTACTTCTACAAAAGCAGCGAGGCTCCAGGCTCCACTATAAAACTATATTGTCCTATTCTCCAACCTTAATTTTTTTTAAACCTAATTGTAATCTCATTTCATCCATCACCTTCATATTTCATTTTTTTTTATAAGATTGTAAATACCTTTTAAAAAATTATAATATATTATTTTCTTGGTCTATTTTGTTGTTCTTAGGTTAGGTTCTTCCTTTTTTAACTGTCGCTTCACGACACAGTATTGCGAGATAAAATAAAGTTAACCTCATCTAAAGGAATGTACACTGAAACTGTGACAGGACCTAACAACATTTTCATCATCAATTGCATCTGACAACATTTACCCTAACATTGTAAATATTTTACCACGTCGTAGCACACCTGATTATGGTAGCACACAACAAATTATAGACTTAAATGAGAAGAGAGAAGAATTAAATGCAAACAATTTAAATATAAAAAAGTACAAAAATACTAAACATCACGAAAAGCTACAAGACTCAAAACAAAATATTTTAACCGAAATAAATACTTCTACGAATGAAACTAAAGTTATTTTGGAGACTGGCAAAAATAATGGCAAAGAAAACAAAACTTTTAAACATACTGATTTAAATAACAAAATAAATAAATGTGCAGATACAAAACAAAACACCAATCGAGAGTCCGGAAAGAAAATAACTAATCAACCAAAGGAAAAAAGAAAAAGCAACAAATCAACCATTGAACCAAAGACAAAACCAGCCCGCAGAACATACAAGAGAAATATAAGTGAAACAAGTAATAGTGATATCAACATTAGTACTCACAGTGATTCAGATATCTGTGATATAGAATCTGATAAGTCCTACAAAGACATTCAAAGTTTAAATACAAAACAGCCTAAAACAGAGTCAATGAAAGATAATAAAACAACAATAGCAACGGAAACAGAAAAACCTTCATCGAGCTACGACGACCATTTAAGTGAAGCTTGTTCTAATATCAATTATGCTGTTGGGGATATTATATTAGTCAGATACTTTTTTAAGAAAAAGGTTGATTATTTTGTCGGTAAAGTCATAGCAAAAGTAGGAAATGATAGAGTAAATGCATCATTTTTCAGACGAACCGGTAGAAACGACAATACCAAGTTTATAAAAACCAAAAAACAAGAAGTAGAAATAATTGATTGTAAGAATATTGTCAAAACCGTGAATTTACTTACAATGAATACCAATGAAACAGAGTTTGTTCTAGATGATGATGATGACTACTTATATTTTGATTATTAGATCTCACTTATCTTATCACAATATAATGTAGGTAGGTAAAATAAAAGGTAAAAACCTTATTTTTAAATATTTTTATTACGTACACCTAAAATTTATTTACAATAGGTACAACAATGTTGATTTCGAATAAGATTTATTTCTAATTATGTGCAAATGTGTATTATATTAATCTGTGATTCTTGTGCCATAGTTCTAGTGCTGGAACTAAGTTCCATCGTGTTTAATTTTTTAAACTTCTCATCATAAAAATCGAAACACCCCACGAGTTTATGCCTTGTAATGATTATCTGAAAAATGTGTATATTTAGGAATAAATAATAAATTTTTGTATTTTTTAAATAAGCAGAATGTGAACATTAATTTTATTATAATAAAATGATATTATACGTTAAAACTATTTTTTTGATAATCTTTAAAAACATAAACTCGTGAGGTGTATCGATTTTTCTGATGAGAAGTGTAATGTGTAGCTAGTAATTATAGGTATAAGTATATATACTTATACCTATAATTATTAGCTAGAATCGTAAGGGTAACATCAAAGACTGTTAGTAATTTTTGTTTAATTTTTCAATTTCAGAAGATATTTCTTGAAATTTAGCACTATAAGGATAATGTTTTAGGCTGCTATTGTTAATTTTTTGTTCTAGAAGAAATATTTTGTTATTTTTTTTTTGTATGAGGAACGGTAATCTCCCTTGCGTGCGTGTGATAAAAAATTTCTGCGCTGCTTACCTATCTTTTCTTAAAAACTAATACTCACGAAGGTAACTAATAGGCACGCTTGCGTTAGCGGAGAACTATTTGTTTTTTTTTATTAATATTTAATAGGTACGTTACCTACCTAAACATTGATTTTCTTGATTTTTGTTGTTGTTCAGTTAGTTGTTGTTTTTTAATTTTAAAAATAAAATATACATTATTGCCTCAATATCAGTTTATTATTTTCCTTTCATCTGATGTACAGCCCTAGCACCTCAAATCTCTTAATATGAAAGCGTGACTAAATGTGGTGATAACATTGCCCACCTCCATTAAAACCTAAAATGGACTTCTATTTATTTGAAAATGTAATAGTATACAATTTTGCCGGTTTGCTAACAATATATCTTAAAATCAAAATCATAGAGCTTATAGTTGGTGAGAAATTTAGGTTGAGCAAAGATGTAAGAAAGTGGAGATAACTTTGCCCGCGTCTGTTTTTGTTTTTTTCTCAGCATCTGTTAGGAATTAGGTCACCTGGATTTGACAGGTTATTTGTTGCATAGAGTGTCGTTTAATGCTTCAGCAACCATCAAAATAAAGTGGATATTTTTTGAAAAAAGTAATAAAAACCGAAATATGTGGGCAAAGATGTAAGGTTTCACCGTTTATGTTTGTTATCTCTGAATGACCACTTCCTTTACCCCACCCCGTACCATGAAACACGCTTAGTGCATAACGATACGTAATCGATATTGGAATGTATGGAAGCAATACCTGTCGTTTTCTTTGTTCGTTTTCTGTGCTAACATAATACTTTAGGTCAATGTACGTTTTTCCGCCTGCCCTAGAAATATACTATAATTATTTTATATATATATATATATATATATATATATATTGTACTCTGTGGTAGGAAGCAAATCATCATTCATTATTACAGCCCTTCACAAACCCACTGCTGAACATAGGCCTCTCCTAGCTTGTTTTTTTTGTGTGTTCTTTATTGTGGATTATTATGAGTCGATTAGTATATTATGATAATTTAATTCAATGCGGTTAATTTTGTTTTTTTTTTTAATAAATTTGTAATGTTTTTTATATTTTTTATTTTAACAGTTAAATTTTTATGAACATCTTTAAAGTACCGCATAAAAAGGAAAGCGAGATAATAGAAAACACTTTACTTTCAAAAAAAAAAAAACTAGCAATGCTGTTAACATTACTAATATTCCCTTTAACCACTACAGGTTACCTGAAAATGCTTGTGTTAGGAGTGTTTCACAATAGTAATTGAATGGTGTATTCGAATCCACCTTTTGAGTTCGCTGTTCGCACCCTGCCATTAGGGTAAGGGACAAGGGACTACTTTATGCTTAGCCTGAATGAGGAAAAAGAGGGCCACACAAAAAACACTAACTTCTAGAAGAGAATTATATTGCGCTTCACCACCATTAATATTTGTCAGACTAGGCTGTACGGGCACAAAACACAGTCAAATCTACTTTGACAAGTGACACTGACATCTGTCGACTTCTGTCATCGTCATGTATTTATTTCAAGTCGTGGTAGAAAAATTATAAGATAATGGAAATGATTTAGTTAGATAATTATGGTACCTTTCAGTGGTAGATGGTCATATAGTGTTAGAATTTATTTTAAATTATGATTTATCTATTAATATTCCGTTTTTTAAAGATTTTTTGTTAAGATATTTTAACAAAGTTTATACAATTTAACCTAAACTTTAAGTTTACCTCGTTTTCTGTCTTATGTGAGTATAAGTAAAATACTATCCATAAATACATTATCTAATAAAAGCTATGTCATATAATAAGGATATTTAAGTAGTTTTTTGTGTAACAAGTATTTATTTAAAATAACTATACATGTTATGTATTAATAAGAGAACTATGATTATTTGACAATTAATTTCTCAATTAGAATATTAAATTAATTAATATTAGAAGCTAATTTGAATTATTTTGTTATAGACAGAGCGAAATTCTTTATGGTTTATAAAAGGTTTATTTCTAGAGCATACAATACTATACAAATCGCATTTGGTGGCAGGAATTTAATTTACACAAATGTTTTATTATCAATGACTATATCTACTGTAGGGGATGTCTTGGAACAAAGTTATGAAATATTTAAGAAAGACTTGCAAACTTATGATTTTAGGAGAACCTCTCAAATGGCATTGTCTGGATCTACTAGTGGTATTATTTGCCATCATTGGTACAATTTCCTGGATAAAATAATTATTGGCCGATCACTACATAATGTCATTAAAAAACTTCTGTTAGATCAGTTTATATGTTCACCTTTAATAATTGTGTCTTTTTTTGCAACTGTTGCAATTTTTGAGAAGAATCCTTTAGAAAATTTCACAGAGGAAGTTCAAGAAAAATTTTGGACTTTGTATAAAGCAGAATGGGTGATATGGCCGCCTGCTCAGATTATAAATTTTTATTTCTTGCCTACAAAATACAGAGTTTTATATGACAGCACAATATCTCTAGGATATGATGTTTATACATCTCATGTAAAGCATAGAAAGTCATCTGAAATCTAAAGTGAAAAATCTATATAAAACTGTTCTGGTGTTTTGTCTGAATGTTGTAATTTCTTTTTTGCTTCATTTTAATTTTGTGAAGTTTGTTTAAATCATGCTGCAATAAATTGTAAATAAAATTGTATCTGCTTGTTTTAATTTAACTTAAACCTTATTCTTTACAGGTATCATACAATGCAAGCCTTAGGTGTTACTTGGAGGAAAATTGCATCAAATATACGGGGAGCCAGGCCCGTGGCATATTTTAGAAGAGCAGTGAAAGTAGCATTTAGTGATAAATATCTGTTATATACAAATGTTACTATATCTATAAGTTTATCATCACTGGGTGACATTTTGGAACAGACCTATGAGATCTATACAAAAGAACAAGATGAGTATGACTTTAAAAGAACCATGCATATGGCATTTTCTGGTGCTGCTGTTGGTGTGTTGTGTCACAATTGGTACAAGGTATTAGATAAGGTTATAGTTGGGAAAACTACAGATATGGTAGTTAAAAAACTATTACTTGACCAAATAATTTTTTCACCCATTATGATAGCAACATTTTTTGGAAGTGTTGCTCTGTTTGAAGAAAATCCTTTAGAAAATTTCAAAGAAGAATTGAAAGATAAATTTATAACACTGTATAAAGCAGAGTGGACGGTTTGGCCACCAGCCCAAATTATAAATTTTTATTTCTTACCAACTAGATTTAGAGTTTTGTATGACAATACAATATCTTTAGGATATGATGTATATACTTCACAAGTAAAACATAGTAAAGACATAAAGAATATAGCAAATGAGATGAAACAAAAAGAAATATCTTGACAAATGTCATTCAACCTAGTTAAAATATTGTTTTTATTTAATTTTATAGTTGTTGATTTTCAAAACAATGTACATAATTGATATTTGTATAAATGGCAATACAATTCATAGTTTAAAGATATCAATAAAAAGCTGTGCTGTGATAAAATAAAATTTTATTTATTTGATACTATCTATTAGTCTTTGGACTATGGTGCTATTATCAATAAAATATTTCAATAATATATTTTAATATTATTTTTATTTTAAACATTCTACTTAGGAGTAAGAAAAGGCTCTTCTACTGGAGAATTTCTTTTAGATTTAAGATTAGTGACTACATTTTGGACAATATTTTCATGCAAAATTCTTTCTGGCCAAGACTCAGAATATCTGTTATTTTTTCGACTTCCGAGCAATGATGATACTCTGCTTATTGTTGGTGTACCTTTATGCGAACGAAATGATCTACCTCGGTTTTCTCTTAAACCAAGCAATGATGTGAGCAGTTTATCAAGTGCTTCAATATCGTTCACATTTCCACTTTGTGTTGTCTGCATTGGTGTATTCATGCCGGTGTTAATCATGCTGGAACACCGAGAGCTTGGAGAATATGGCTGTAGTCCAATAGTGCGTATTACCTGAAACATTGATGTAATGTAAGAACATTTTATTTCAAGCAAAATAGTGGATGTGGTTAGGACAAACAATGGTGTCCATATGTCCAGAGGAACTGCGTATGGTCTTTTCTCCATACAAACGCTCTCACCTGTTTTCTTTCTTGGTCTTATGACCAGAAAGAAAACAGGCGAGAGATTGCTATAAAGCAATGAGTTTTTACAGTAAAATAAATATCAACCTATTCTGTGTCCCTTTTTGATGATACATTATAAACGCTAGAACCCTTACTAAATGCTCAAAATTTCCTATTTAGACCGCTGTCAATGGAGGCCTAGTGTTCAAATTTGATAACTAATACTGAAAAAGAAAAACATAAATACATAGTCATCCTTCTTATTCAGTTTATGAAATATCTTTTAAAGTTACGTAAACATACGTATGTTAAGTAACTTTTAATATCTTTTGGTCCCATATTGGAGGAGGAAATGGTAGAGAGCCAAACCTCGAATTATGCTTTTTACCATAGATTTAGTAACTAACTAGGCTATACTATATCGATGATTTTACGTAGGCTATTCAGTCGGATCTGCAGTTGTCCTTATCGGGCGCCGAGCGCTTGCAGAGCGACAGCGGTAGTTTCTTCAAACACCTAATTTTCAAGTCTCGGCCCGCATTTCCTCTTTTGAAATACATTTCTTCTTCCTTTGATGCATAGAACTTCACATGTTAAGATTTTGTTTAACTTCGACTTTCGATGCCTATTACTTCTTGTAGCTCAAGGCCAAAGTAACGACAATGAAGTAAGGTTACTCAAAGGTACAGCTATACTTCGCTTCGAACATTATATAAAGCATTAATCGGGTGGATTATTGAGAACTGCTGCCACTTACTACCACGTACTGCAAAGTGCAGATGCCTCAAACTCAACAAAGAGGTCTATCTCCAACCCGTATAGTGTGAAAGGGTACTTGTAGTCCCGACAAAGAGCAAAGATACGAACACCGTCGGTTTATAGTCTGTAACTTTTCTCCGTCGCCCAACCGGTAGAGCCTCTATCGAATTTTTCCACGACAAGTCACCATCATTATCATCATACAGCCCTTCACAAGTCCACTGCTGAACATAGGCCTCCCACAAAGAAAGCCACAAAGCACGGTCCTGAGCCAAATGCATCTACTGTGTGTCGGTTACTCTGGTTCTACTGCGGATATCCTCATTTCTGAGTTTATTACGCTGTGAAACCCTGAGCGTAGCCCTCTCCATAGCTTGCTGAGCGACCTTGAGCTTCCTCATACGGTAAGCTGTGAAGGATCACGTTTCAGATCCATAAGCCATCACTGGCAACACCCACTGGTTGTACAATCTTCTTTACAAGTTTTGAGGTATACCTGATGATAAGATGTGTCGTAATCTGCCGAACGCTGCCCAGTCGAGTTGAATTGTAATCACTCTCGAAAACAGCACGTAGACGCGACTCAGAAGGGAAATCGGTCTGTAGTTCTTCAAAAAAGCGTTATCGCGTCTTGAAGAACTAGACTACCATACTTCTGCTCTACGCCTAGGTAGTGCCACCATGTAGGATGTAAAGAGCTCCTGAAGGACTTCAAGTACCGATTTTCCACCCGATGTCGAAAGCTCCGCTGCAATTCCATCCTCGCTTGGGGCCTTACCGTTTTTAAGGTAGATACTGGAGAGCCATTCTCGCTCAGACTGACGTCCGAGATATCGTAATAGTGTCGGATTAGACACAATAAAGTAAGTACAGTTTATAATCTACGTGTGATGTATCACGACTTGCTATCATGTGGGATAGTAGCACTTGCTTACAATTTTACTGCCTTTGTTTATAATAACTTGAAAACTTGCCCATAATCATAATTATATTTTGTTTGCAATATTTTGAGCCACGGTAGCAAAGGGGCTAATCGCTCGCTGTAAATTTCACAGTACGTGAGCAACCCAGGTCTGATCCCCGCCGGCACCAATGATATTGTTAATTGCAATTTTAAGTGCTGATTTACCACGTGCTCGGCGGTGAAGGAAAACATAGTGAGGAAATCTGCATGTCTGAGTCGAAGACATGTCACGTAGCAGCAGAGCGCGGCGGACATTTCCTTGCCTTAAAACCCTTGCAGAAAAGAGAGGAGGCCCGTGTCCAGCAGTGGATCGTATATAGGCTGTAACTATAACTATATAATATATTTTGTACTCGTATGTCTATTATGATAGATTATGTATTATTTTGCTTTGCTTTATTATATAGTTTTTTTTTTAAAACGTAAACACCACACTAGGATTTTCTCCTGTATCGTGGAGGCAGTTTACGTAGGTACATAAATTGCACAAGGACAAACATTCAGACCCAGAACAATTACTTGTAGGCCATACAAATACTTGTTTCCGTGCGGGATTCGAACCCGCGGCCCTCACCGCCGTAACTTATTGCTAAGCTATACGCTATAGCTATACGGCGCCGTATATTATATCCGAAAACCAGAAATTAAAACTGTGATTTGAAATGAAATTATTATTTACTTATAATTCTTTTAATAATCTTAAACGTACGTGATAATAATACGTAACTTCTTGCCATTCTAAGAAGTATTATTTCTATGATAGTAATTATATGAAAGTTCGCTGAAAAGCAAGCGGTGCACCCTGATTGTAAAGTGCCGGTACGTGGCGCGTATAGGTATTTTCAAAAATGCTATTTGTTTCATGTCACTAGTACGTATAACTAGCGGCACGAAAGCCTGGCGGTGACCGTAATTGCGCATAAGTAGTGCTGATTGGCTCGTGCTTATCGTTCACACGCGCTGATTGCCTTTCCAGTCGCATTTGTGGAATTCAATTCGTGCGCGTCTGCGTCACCTTTCGTTCAGCGCTAGACTTACGTGCCGTGACTTGTAGTAAATACTATTTATTTATTCTGTGCCGCTCACTCCGTATTGCTCGCCGTATCGTGCGATTAGGAGAATTGCAAGTCTTGGAAGCAATTGCCTACATTTCCTTTTTGAAATATTGTTTCGTACGATAACGTTTTCAACCCCCTAAATATTTACGAAATTGGACCATTTAATCTCATAAGATTCAGTACATCTTAATCTAGGTCTGTATATTTTTTTTAGTAATTCAGTTGAGTTTAATAAAAAAAAAAACGTTCGAGGAAGTTTTTAAGTCAAAAATTTTGATATTAAGATGCTAATAACTTATATCGTACGCAATATATCTTTAAAATAATAACGTACGGACCTAGTTTTTCATTATATGTTTACGCGGGGAAAAATGTTATCGCTTTTTGTATGAAAATCTACAGCTTAACCGAACGAGGTAAAGTTAACATTCGGATAAAATGTTAACATATTCCCTCTTACCCGTTTCGTAATGCCAGACAAGAAAAGCAATATATTTTCGAATTTAGAACTCGATACTTAGCAGACGAGTACTGTTATCTACTAACGCTAAGAAAATAAATTTTCTAACCTATGTGTATGACGTAATATGGACTTAATTTGATTACCTCATCAGCGTTGTGGCTTTGGTAGCTCATCCTTTTCACTTTTCTATAAGTTTCATCATCTAGAGCTTCTTTTACTGCTGCCTCTAATTTTTCTTTTGTTTCTGGGTCTGTTGTGTCATTAAGATCTTCCAGAACCAATCTAATAACACAAGCAATTGTTTAAAATTGTTACTTATTTTGTTTTTCCTTGCACTGCTGAACATAGGTATTTCATATAGATTGCCTTAAATACGATCCTAAGCTATGCATTATTAATTCGTAATTTCATGTAGAGGAGATTAACCTCATGCTGCAAGTTGAATTTGTTTCAAAGTTCAATTTTCAAAATTAAATTCTTTGTAATTCGAAATATCGCGACATATGCGAGAGGTGTGTCAGGATTCTGCTAAATGGAAGTCATCTCTGCCTATCCCTTTGGGTGACAGGCGAGAGAGCTCATATAGGTTATGTATAATGTTATACAGGATGGACCGTGGCAGATTTACAACTTGAAATTTAAATATTTTTTAAAACGTTGCGTGAGGGAGCTGGGGAGGGGTGGCATTCGACGCTGCATTTGTGCGGTTTGTTTAGTCACGATGTCGCAGTGGACCGGTGAGCAACGCGCAGTTCAGGTGCAGAAGTTCCGAGAAACTGATTCAACAATAAACAACCCCCCGGCCAGGTCCTAGTCGGACGTTAAAGACCAAAGAAAACATTCAACGTGTTGAAAAAGTAGCGTACTGCAAAATCCGCGCCGTGCAGAAAGAGATCATCGTCGTTGGCGCTACCAAAAACGATCGTGCAGCGAATTTTAAGCAAGGAAATGAAACTTCATCTATATTAGGTCCAATTGGTACAGGCTCTTAAACCAGATGACTTCATAGCGCGTAAGGAGTTCTGTGAAAATATGCTAAGCCGATTTCGAACTGTAAACATAATTTGGTTTAGTAACGAAGCACATTTCCATTTAAATGGGTTTGTCAACAAAAAAACTGCCGATATTGGGCACGAAGAGGACAAAACCCGCGATGAAAGCACCAACTAGCCCTGCACAATCCAAAAGTCACCGTTTGGACAGCTTTATCAACGAATGGAATAAATGGGCCGTTTTTCTTTGAAAATTCCCGTGTAGCAACAGTAACCTTTGATGGTGATGCTTATCGCCGCCTGATAAGCGAATATGTTTTGCCGAAACTCCGAGAGCACCAATCGTACAGTTCACATACGTGGTTCCAACAAGATAGCGCCACAGCTCACACGGTGAGAGCCACCATTAGCTTCGTCCGACTTTTTGGGTATCTTAAGGCAAAAGTCTATGATAACAACCCAACAAACATATTAGTATTAAAAAAAATATCGAGCAAGAAGTGAATGGTATTCTGCAATCAATATTGCAACGCGTGGCTTGGAATTGTGTCGAGTGGTTCCGTGAATGTGTACGCCGCGATGGAAAACATTTAGACGGCATAATCTTTAAAAAGTAAAACCATCATGTTTGAAGATTGATTAGGTAGGCAATACATAATTTTTGTTCACATCTAATATCTATTTGTTTCATTTACTAATCGTAAACCTGCCACGGTACACCCTATACATATTGCGAATCTGCTATGTAGTAAGAGAATCCACTACCTCATATCAATCCGTGGGTGTAGTAAGAAGCCACAGAGGGAAAGGAAACAGGTGATGGGCAGCAACATCGTCCTGATATCAACACAAAATAATAAAAAAAAACTGTGGTTGCCATCCGGTTGCCATCCGCCCTATGAGGTCGTCACGCCACTAGCGAAACGCACCGAAACCTAAATCACGCTACCAATGTTCCGAAATACAGCGAGTATATATAGAAGAGCTCCGAACTACCACACGGAGTGTTGGCCGCTCCCCGGGCTGAACACCTTGCCCGTTGTGAGATCTCCCCATTTCGTTCCACGGCCAAAGTTTTGACCCGACGTGATTTGAACACGCAACCAAAAACCTTCGGAAACCACAACTTCAAGCCTTCAAAATTATCCTCAAGAACCCCTACCATTCACCCCATAGAATCCTCTCCTGCAGTCTTCAGCTTCAGCTTCTGCAAGCCAATCCAACTTGTCTTCATCTTGACTCACCGCAGATTTATGAGGCAGACTTGTGGCACTTGCTCCGGCCAATCGTTCTCACCGGCATCATTTGCAAGTGCGTAGTATGGCATGCATTACACACCGGCATATCGTTCGCACCGGCGTCACTTGCCCTACCGCACACAACAGCATTCTCCACCGACATTATGGACGTACCGGCAATCGGAATGCACTATCGACCTCCGGTCTGAGTAAGGGGATGTGATGTGACGGCGCTGTCGTCGCGCCACAAGCGAAATGCACTGTAGCCTAAATCACGCTATAAAAGTTCCGAAGTACAGAGAGCACATACAGCAGAGCTCCGAACTACCACACGGAGCGTTGGCCTCTCCCTGGGCTGAACACCTTGCCCGGCGGAAGTTCTCCCCATTTTCTTCCACGGCCAAAAGGCAATCTATAGGAGAGCCCTATGCTCTGCAGTACACTTTTGATAGGCTTTAATAAATGATGAATGAATGTATATGTATCCATAGGCAAAAAATGTAAAGTATATGTAACAATTATTTGATAATTTATGTATTTTTACGCGGTAGAGCCATGCTACAACTATATTATGGTTCTAGCACGAATGGGTCGGCTTAACCGGGGATGGATTAAGCTCTCACAGAATACCAGGGTAAAATAGCAGCTTAATGCTGCTGTGTTTCATATGGTGGGTGTAAAGAACCGGAGACCCTTTTTAATAGAAAGAAGTCCTCAGGGGTGACTATGCATCTGCATTTTGATTCTTATCGAGGATAAATGTACATGTCTACGGGCCACAGCACCCCTTACCATCAGGTGAACTGTATGCTGGTTTGTCACTCTTATTCTATAAAATAATAATGATAAAGTGATAGTTTACTCGATACGTTCGTCATCTTCGGCTCGATGTAAGTGAGCTCTATTTGCATCACGTGCTACTTTTATGTCCTGTTCCCAGAAACGTCTTAAGTCCGGTGTGGAAGTGTACGGAGCCGCTACCTCCTTGATTTTCAGGAACATGATTGCTGTTATGAAT
Organism: Parnassius glacialis; assembly: GCA_033319125.1. NCBI lineage: Eukaryota > Metazoa > Arthropoda > Insecta > Lepidoptera > Papilionidae > Parnassius > Parnassius glacialis. The sequence goes on from JAVANC010000018.1 coordinate 30,605,248, forward strand.
ATGCAAATAACATTTACGATTGTAAGGCAGCAACTTACGATTCCTGAAATGCAGAAAAAATTATATTGTCTATAAATTATAGTGTCTAAATTTACCTAATGATATTGAAATAACTGGCTTCTATTAAGCATAGCGGGTTATTTACATGCAGTTAATAGTCCAAGCTGTGTCCGTCGAAAAAGTTTGGTCATCCGGAATAAGCAGAAAAGTATACTTTTTCATTTATTGGGCATTCGATAAATAATAAACCAGCGGTCTAATGGTTTGTAACTTGTACATTTTTAGCTTTTTTTATAGGATGAGGGTGAAAAACGATCACACAGTCCACCTGATGGTAAGTGGTTGCTGCGGCCCATAGACATCTACATCTATCCTCTATTACAAATCAAAATGCAGATGCGTTTTCACCCGTGAGGACTAGGATAGAATGCCTCATTTCCAGTAAAAAGGGCCTCCGGCCACCTGCACTCACCAAGCGAAACGCAGAGGTAAACCTCTACTCCACGCTGGTATTCTGTGAGGTCGTGGTACCACCCCGGTTCGAGCCGGCCCATCCATGTGACAGCAAGAGCAGCCGCCTGGCTCTACCACTGTTAAACGTTTTTACTTTTTTTTTGCAAAATTGATATATAAAACGTAAGTGTATTTTTTTTTTGGTTTGATAGTGTTTGATCAGTAAAAGCAAATTCAGCAAATGAAAAATTATAGTTTTGTCCTTATTCTGGATGACTAAACTTTTTCGACGGTCACCGCTTTGACTACAAATAAACATTTTTGAAAAAAAAAGATTTATTTAATTTTTAAGATTAATTGATAAAATAAATGACCTTTGATGTCATAAATTTTAATAACGTCTTTACAGAGGCGAAGCCGGGGCGGGTCGCTAGTCTTGAATAAATCTTTTTTGTTTTATCTACGTAGTAAAAATTAAGAAAAAGTAAAGTTACAGTCGATTATCGTCTAAGTGCTAGGCACAAGCCTCTTCTCAAAGTTTAGAGCCATGGAGCAATTTGTCCACCGCGTTTCTTCTGTGCGTGTTGGCGGTCTTCATATATTCTCGAAACATTTTATTTCGGATCACTTCATCTTAGTCCTCAGAGATGACAACTCATCTCATCTGTAATCTTTTTTATTTGTAGTTGGCTGTGAGTGTCCATGGTCAGCGTAGTTAGTACTAGTAATTTACAATAAAATGGTGTGTAAGTTCGTCTGTTACTTCAGTTTTATGTAAAAAAGATTTATGTTTATGTTACCACGGTTCTTTTACAGAGGTACTTTTAAAGGCTAATTCCTTTCGTGAAATATATATTTGAATCATAAAAAGAAAACTAATTTATGTAAACTATATCTAATAGAAAACCCAAACGGTTTTGGAACTAACAACCCCTTTCAAGTTTTATTGCCTTCTTATATTTATGCCGCCCTAGAACCAGACCTGCTGCTGTTTGTATAACATCATTGCTGTGATAAACAATGTGAAAAATTTCACGTGTATCAGAAAACGATTAAGATGATAATTTGGAAGTACTTACCATTAACGGCAAACTCGATAGGAATGTAGGAGTGATATAGCGGCACATACGTTGAATTGCCGAAATATGGTTCCCCTTTGATATGAGGTATTTTCGTGCCTGGATATAATAACCATATGCATGCTAGTGCCCAAAACAAACCCTGTATTTAATGGAAAATTTTGTTTACCTTAATCATAGGAAGATACATATTATTACTTAGTTATCAAAGAAAAAATTTACGATCAACAATGACAATTAAACTTTAACAAGAAGTTAAATTTGAATCTAATAATTTCTATCGTTAAGCAGCAGTAGGTCATCAATGAGGGGACGGGGACGCTTAACGCTTACTGCTTGAGGCTGCCACTAAATAACCTTTCTTCAGCATTGGTTGTCGGTTCTTCTAGCGATGGATGCAGTGTTTGTGTTCTGCAATGGCTAGTTTCCAGATAGCTAGCTTGCGATTGTGAGTTGTTTTGAGTTACCGTGGTTTCGAATAAAACACGGTATTTGGAATCAATTGGAAAAGGTCATAATGGGATATGCCATAAGATAGGCCAAAAAGATCTCATAGCTTCCGATATGGAGCGCCAAAATCAATTTTGTTTAAGGCGAAAATTTGAATATCTCTAGACCGGTGGCGGCGAGCAGCGTCAAAGCTGCAAGACTTTTGGATCTGCGATCGCCAATTCACTTGCCAAGCGTGACGATTAACTTGCTAAAACGGGAGAGAGACGTCTTTTACGGGATGTTGACGAATAAAAATATTTTTAGATAATCTAATCCATCAGGTAGATGTTGCAACGTTGAGAGAAGTTTGAAATTTTATAGAAAAGTGTTTGCAGAGTCCTCTTACTCGTCTTGTTGTTTTGAATATTGTTCTTTAATTCAGTTTTTTTTTTATAAAAGAGGGCGCAAATGAGCATGCGGTTCACCAGTGGGTATGCGCTTATGCACTTATGAACATCTCCAAGACTAAAATAATTGTAAATTCGTCGAAAAAACGCACGATTACTTATCATCAAGATGATGTAGATGGAATTTCGATTCGTATTGCAGTGTACGGTGGTGGCCGCTGTGGTATTTTAGTAGAATGTGCAAAACTGTACAGTCTGTTCGCAAGACCAGATTATTAAAGTGCCGTTACGGATTAGATTAGACATAAATTAAATTTACTTACGCAATTAACAACAGGAGGCAACAGTGAGGCTGAAATTGCGATGCCAATAAGTGGGCCAGCACTGCCCTGAAGTAGAGCCAGTGCGACTCCGGTGCCCGACGTCAAGGCCCACAGGACTCCCATCCACAGGGATCTGACGTTCCCCCTAAAATTAATATACTTAGCCTTTATTTAAATGGAGAAACTATGTGACGGGTGTGCAGCGGTCCGTGAGACGTAACGGCGAGTTTGGCGTGAATTTTTAGCGTTATTCTTTAATCCTCGTCTGTAACACGCAACTGACACTGAAATTATATTTGTTTTACAGAAGAGGGCCATAAGAGCAATTTATGACTTAAAGCCTAAAGAGTCGCTGCGACAAAAATTTTAGGAAATTAATATATTAACTTTGGCCTCTCAATACTTTTATGAAAATGTGATTTAAGTACACAAAAATAAAAGTGATTTTACAAAAATAAGTGATATTCATTCTGTAAATACTAGGAACAGACACAAGCTAGTAGTTCCAGTTACTCGACTCCATCGAGTCAGTAATTCGTTCTTGGGGCGATGTATACGCATTTACAACAAAATTCCAGAAAATATACAAAATTTGACCTGCTCTATGTTCAAAAATTTTATTAAACTAAGTTTGTATAAAAAGGGTTATTATAATATTAAAGAATTTATGGATGATAACCCCTGGAAATGAGGTGATCGCTACCAAGTTATTTCTAATTTGTTGTGTTGTTAATTTGTGTAACATACATGATTGTAAGCTGTTATTTAAAAATAAAAGTCCCGCTGGGTTTCTTGCTGGTTCTTCCCAGGACAGAGGCTTTTTTTCGAACCAGTGGTAATTAAACAAAAGAGTGACTTTCAGTAAGTATTATTTATAATTCATATTGAATAAAAAAGTTTCTGTTTCTGTTTCTAACAGTAAGTAAGAATACTTGCTTGTCTGGTAAATTACAAAATAATTCAAGGATATTTGAAATCGACTAACATACATTGCAGCAACGTTTTTGGTTATTCCCAGCTCCAGAACCCTCAACTCTCTCAGAATCCAGAGATGCGTGTACTTGGCAATGAAACATTATGTAATATATGTCTCTGCCTACTATATTAGCTCATATTTTACACGCTATGAATCGTCGTCGCGCGTGGTCGTGTGGTCATCTTGCCTGTGCCATCGCCCCGAGCGGTCGTGTACAGGTTGTTCGCGTGCCTAGCGTCCCTACGTTAGTGCCACCCGTTCCGCGCCTCGCGCTTTTCAGGTAGTGAGCGCCTAGCGCTGAAGTTCGGTAAGTGTCTTACCGCTAACTCACAGCTCTTACCCCCCCGCCGTACAGTCGGGGAGGTCTGACTGTAAGCTTTTTCTTATTGTAGAATACTAGTTCTTTATAAGTTTATTAGTATATTATAATTATTTGTGTATTATTATCGTGCATATAATAGTGTTTCTTAGAATACGTCTCTTGCTCTTCCGAGCAAGCCCTTGTCCTTTTGAGGATAAGGGGACTGTTTCAGAGAATTTAGAACGTCCCGCACTTTTGAGAGCGGTGACCCTCCTCCCCTTACGTTTAGTTATTGTCATAGTGTGTATTTTTAATCAATAAACATGTCCACTCAAGACCTTAAATCGTCATTAATTGAGGCCATCAATAGGATGGATGACCCGCAGTCGCTTGCTGCCGCCCTGGCCTATTTGGCTTCCCCTGCCCCTCAGGCAATCGCCCCGCCGCCCGTTTTAGCGGCATACCTCGAGTCTCAGAACTCGTTCGCGTTACTCGATGCTGAGATGGAGTGCTCTCACTCCGACTCAGCGTCGACAACTTCGTCAGTGTCTGCCTCCCGGAAGAGGCCCGCGACCAAATCCTCATCCAGCACCAGGACTTCAGAGACATCGGACTCTGAAGACACCAGTGCTAACTCGGACGAATCTTATAAAACGGTATCGTCGAGGCGCGCTTCAAAGCGTGCAGCGAAAAACCGTTCGCCTGTAGTCGTAGCGGCCCGTGCCGTCCCCCCTAGCCCCGCAGCCCCCGTCGCACCCGCGTCTACCTCCGCAGCCCCCGCCGCTGCCCCTACCCCTCTGTCGCCGTTAGACGTAACGGCGAAAAACAAACCGGCCTCGCGTTGCGCGCCTAAGCTTGCTAAAAAGCAAGTCCCACCGCCAGTATTCCTTAGAGATAAGGCACAATTTACGCGTCTTAGCAAGATATGCTACGACGCGAAAATTAAGTACGACCTAGCTACGAATGTCGGCGTAGCTATTAAAATCTTACCCAATACGTTAGACGATTTTCGGCGTTTAACTAAATTATTTTCTAGCGAAGGTGTGTCGTATCACACATATGCTCTTCCGGAAGAGCGCAAAGTCAGGGCCGTCATCCGAGGCGTCCCATATGAACTCTCCAACGAGGAGATTCTTGCAGACCTGAAGGCTCAACGATTCCCCGTGGAGGCTGTGCACAAAATGCACAGTAGGACAGGTCTTAGGTACTCTTTAGTACTTGTAATTCTATCAAACGTACCGGAGGCTCGTAACATCTTCCGGCAAGTGCGCACAGTGTGCGGCTTGTCTCGAGTTAGAGCCGAGCCACCGCATAGGCGCGGTTTCCCGGCGCAGTGCCACCGCTGTCAGTTGTACGGACACGCGGCGGCCAACTGCTCTGCCCCTCCCAGGTGCGTCAAGTGCCTGGATCCACATTACACAAAGGAGTGTCCCCGGCCTAAAGATGCCGTATCCCCGCCCGCGTGTGTCCTGTGCCAGCAGACAGGACACCCGGCGAGTTATAGAGGATGCCCGTGCGCTCCTCGCCCACGTATTCCCGTCTATAGACAGGCCCCTCCTCCGCCGGTAAATGACCGTTCATTTCCGGCACTATACACTAGAAAGCCCCGTCAGGGCGTAGCGTCTCAGGGCGTTGCACGACCCCCTCAGGGTCCCCCGAGACCTCCACAGGCGCCGATTAGGCCGCCACCCGGCTTCACAAAGCCTATGCAGGCTCCAGCTTTCCCCTGGGGCCCCAAAAAGGCTGCTCCACAACAGGCTGCCTCTGCTCCTCAGCAGAAACAGCCTTCAATTGCCGACGACTTAAACACGGTTTACGCCGTGTTAAAGAACGTTGACATAAATGAGATTACCATTTTAGCTAGCAAACTGCGTGCGGCTAGGTCCCCACAGGACCGTCTTTTGGCTCTAGTAGAGCACAATAATCTATTGCGTTCGTTGTAAGTTAACTTAATTAACTTAACTTACAATGTTGCTGACTCTGTCAGTGATGTGGTGTTACAGGGAATGGAACTATTTATTCCATCATCTGTGGTACCCATCGGAGGCAGATCTCAGCCTTGGTTTGGTCGCTCCTGTAAGATTGCATTACGCAGTAAGCAGGAGTGTTATCAAGCCTGGGCTGCAGCTTCGGCGACTCGGGATGTAAACACCAGCATACTTAAAAAGAAGTATAACTTCGCCTCCAGGTCCTTCAAAAGAGTTATTGCCAAGGCAAAGTCAGAGCACATAGGCAGAATTGGCGAGAAACTAGTTCGCCTTCCTTCGGGAACCCGTGCATTCTGGTCTCTCGCCAAGGCTGTCCAAGGGAATTTCTGTAAGCCATCACTACCATCTCTACACAGGGAGGACGACTCACTGGCCCATGACGCAAAGGACAAAGCCGACCTTTTAGGCTCCCTTTTTGCGTCCAACTCGACTCTTGATGACGGGGGGAAAACACCGCCGACCATCCCGCGGTGTGAGTGCTCCATGCCGGATGTGCTGTTCTCACAGCGCTCGGTTCGCAAAGCACTTCTCTCCCTGGACATCCAGAAGTCGAGTGGGCCTGACGGAATCCCCCCAATTGTGCTGAGGACGTGTGCTCCGGAGTTGGCACCGGTCCTAACGCGTCTTTTCCGGTACTCCTACTCCCAAGGCGTAGTCCCGAATTCATGGAAGACAGCTTTTGTCCACCCGATCCCTAAAAAAGGCGACCGCTCAGACCCGTCCAACTATAGGCCTATCGCGATCACCTCCTTGTTCTCCAAAATAATGGAATCCATTATCAACTGCCAGCTCATCCGGTACCTTGAGGATCACCAGCTGATTAGTGACCGCCAATACGGTTTTCGTCGGGGTCGATCAGCTGGTGATCTTCTGGTCTACCTGACCCATAGATGGGCGGAGGCAGTAGAGTCCAAGGGGGAGGCGTTGGCCGTTAGTCTGGACATTGCGAAGGCCTTCGATCGGGTTTGGCACAAAGCGCTTCTTTCGAAGCTCCCTTCCTATGGGCTTCCCGAGAAATTGTGCAATTGGATCACCAGCTTCCTTGCAGATCGGAGCATCAAGGTCGTTGTAGACGGTGCATGTTCTGACTACAAGCCTATTAACGCTGGTGTTCCACAAGGCTGTGTGCTATCACCAACGCTGTTTCTTCTGCATATCAATGATATGTTGCTAACTGGTAACATTCATTGCTATGCGGATGACAGCACTGGTGATGCTTTATACACCGGCCGTGCTAATATTTCTCGGGAAAACGTCTCCGAGTACCGGAACAAACTGGTGTCTGAAGTCGAGTCTTTGCTGGACAAAGTCTCGAACTGGGGGCGACTAAATCTAGTCCAGTTTAATCCTCAGAAGACACAAGTTTGCGCGTTTACCGCTAAAAAGAACCCCTTTGTCGTATCTCCTCAGTTTCAAGGCACTCCCCTGGTTGCCGCAGCCAGTATCGGAATCCTCGGCGTCGACATATCGAGTGACGTGCAGTTTCGTGGTCACTTGGAAGAGAAGGCCAAATTGGCCTCTAAAAAGCTTGGCGTGCTCAGCAGAGCGGGACAGTATTTCATGCCGGCACACCGCCTGCAACTTTACAAGGCGCAGGTTCGGCCTCACATGGAATACTGTTCCCATCTCTGGGCAGGGGCTCCCCAGTGCCAGCTCCTTCCACTTGACCGCATCCAGCGCAGAGCGGCTCGAATCGTCGACGACCGAGTCCTTTCCGATCGGCTCGACTCATTGGCGTTGCGAAGAGATGTTGCATCTCTTTGCATTTTCTTTCGCATCTACCATGGGGAGTGCTCTGAGGAATTGTTCGGATTAATCCCAGCCGCCAAATTTCACGAACGCACATCGCGGCAGAACTCCCGATACCATCCACACCATCTGGATGATTGGCGGTCCACCACTGTGCGATTTAGAAGATGTTTTCTTCCTCGCACGACTTCCTTGTGGAATCAATTACCATCAGCGATTTTTCCGGACCGATACGACTTAGGGACCTTCAAGAAAAGAGCGTACTCCTTTTTAAAAGGCCGGCAACGCATCTGCAATTCCCTCCCTGGTGTTGCAGATGTTCATGGGCGGCGGTAGTCACTTACCATCAGGTGAGCCGCATGCTCGTTTGCCCCCTCTCCTATAAAAAAAAAAAAAATGACAGAGTCTTCTGCTCTGCCTATACAACACGGTCGTATCAAGCCTAAAGGGCTATCGCTTATTTCATGTAACATTCGCGGATTGCGAAATAACCTCCCAGAGCTTAGGCTCTTTATTAGAGATCGCGAAGTCGATATACTCCTCTTACAGGAAACATTTTTAAAATCTAGAGACACTATAGGTCTCTCAATTAATAATTATTCTCTTCTTCGTAGTGACAGGCCCGATCGCCGAGGCGGCGGTACGGCTATTTATTACAAGAAGTCACTACATTGCTCTCATATTGATACGCCGCAGCTTACCAATATGGAAGCAACGATATGCAGGTTAGCTATGACGGGACATCAGTCTTTAGTCATAGCCTCCTGTTACATTCCACCTAATAACCTCCCCCTCAAAGATGATTTTGAGGCCATCTTATCTTTAGGCAATTCAGTCATTATGTTTGGAGATTTTAACTCTAAGCATACTGAATGGACATGCCGTAAAATCAACACTAATGGCAGGATACTGCTTGATATCACGCAGTCTCTTGACCTTACCGTCCACAGTCCTCTCGGTGCAACACACTACCCGTATGCTACCGATTATAACCCAGATGTACTAGATTTTGCGTTACTCAATGGAGTTTCACTCAACCTCAGGTCTATTGAGACACTAGACGATATAGGATCCGATCACCGACCGGTATCCCTTATTCTCGGCTATCAGCCGCCCCCTAATATAACTACGAAAACCTTCACTAATTGGAAGGGTTTCAAGGACTCCCTAGCTAAAGCTATGGACTCGCAGGACTCCCCAAATTACCTTCCGTCGGACTTAGATTTAGACAGTCCTGAAAAAATCGACACCGCGGTCGATTCACTTTCTACCCTTATTAAATCCTCCCTTAAGGAGAATGAAAGGGTCGTCCCGGTTGCTAATAATAGTGGGCTTCCCCTACATATTAGCAACATATTAAAAGCTAAAAAAGCTGCTTTTCGTAGAGCAGCTAAGTATCCCACCCCCGAATATAGGCATACGGCTAATCGTCTTCAACGAAAACTCCGTTTATGCCTTGCCGAATTTCGAGACCTCCAAAGGAGTGAACTCATGGAGAATATATCTCCCTTCCATACAGCGTATTATCGGATGGCTAGAGCCCTCCGTATAGACGCTATAACGCACATTCCCCCTCTCTCCCGCCCCGACGGAACGGTTGCCTTCGAGGACGACGAAAAGGCTGAGTGTTTTGCAGATAGCATTGCCGAACAATGCTCTCCTAGCTCTCAACCTGTCGACCCCTCACATATACAGGAAGTGGAGGATGAGGTCCGACGCCGGAACTCACCCCCCACAACCTCCGATCCTATCACTGTGTCTAATGATGAGATCTCGTCCCTCATCAAAGGACTTAAGAACAGAAAGGCTCCGGGCGCGGATGGCATATCCAACCAAGCCCTTAAGCACTTTCCAGAGCAGGTGTTAACCCTCTTATCTATTATCTTTAACGCCTGCTTTAACCTTAGCTATTTTCCCACCACTTGGAAAGAGGCCATTGTCATTGGTATTCCCAAGCCAGGCAAGCCTCTTAACCTCCCCTCCAGTCATCGTCCCATTAGCCTCCTAAAGGCCATGGGCAAACTCTTTGAAAGAGTAATTCAAAATAGAATGAGGCGCCATCTGTTTCCCACAGACGGTGACCCTCTTATCATCCCACACCAATTTGGTTTCCGTGAGAAACATTCATGTCCCCAACAAGTACACCGCATTGTGGAATACATCCTCAGCGGTTATTATCCACGTTGACAAAAGACAATCGCGGTCTTTTTCGACATTGCCAAAGCCTTCGACCGAGTCTGGCACGAAGGCCTCATATTTAAATTATATAAAATAGGACTCTCCGATCGTCTAGTACGTCTCGTGGCCTCTTATTTACAACATCGTACCTTTCGTTTTAGATACGAAGGCACGTTATCCCCTCAGCACCCCATTAAAGCTGGTGTTCCTCAGGGATCGGTACTAGCTCCCCTCCTGTACATCTTGTACACCAACGATATCCCAATCCCATCGAATGGTGTACAACTATCACTCTTCGCAGATGACACTGCTCTTTATTATAAAAGTCATATTTTATCTTACGCTAGGAACGAGCTCCAAAAGTCAGTCGATGACCTAGGAGATTGGTTCCAAAAATGGCGATACGATGTGAACCCGGAGAAGAGCTCCGCAGTTCAATTCGATTGGAAACGACGCCGTCGTAAAAACCATAAAAATATCCCACCAATACGTATGTTAAGGACTCCTGTCCCTTGGCATACGTCAGCCAAATATTTAGGTGTCACCCTTGAGGAAGAGCTCACTTTCGGGCCTCATGTCAAAAGAGTGACACGTCTAGCTCGATTTTATCTAGGTAGGCTTAACAGTATGTTAGGCCGTCATAGTAAAATGTCCCTAAGAATATAGCGAATATAAGCGAACCCTTTATAAGGTTTGTATACGACCGGTAATGACTTACGCGGCCCCATTATTCGCGCACGCTAACTCTAATATAATTAACGAAATGCAAAAAGTTCAAAACTTATTTTGTCGTCGAGCTACGAACGCACCTTGGTACGTTCGAAACGCCGACCTTCACCGGGATTTAGAAATCCCAACAATTCAGCAATATACTAAAACTCTCGCTGAAAACTTTTTTAAAGTTTCAGAATCGCACAATAACAATCTAATTCGTGAGGCAGTGACTTATACCGCCCCACTCCCCTCCCCTCATATCGTCCGCAGTCCGAGAAACACTCTCTCGGACCAGCCAAATAAACTTTCAAACGACCTGAACTGCCTACTGGCGGCTCAGGCCAATTCTAATTAAATTAAAAATTATTTAAAATCAATATGCCTTCGTAGGCAGTCCCTAAACGGCACTTAGCCGTCTATGCCCTCTTTTTCCCCAAAAGAGGGTCGCTTTATGACACGGTATATGAAGCTTTCGACAGCTAGTTGCCAGTCCCCAAAGGCAGTTTTTAGGGGGTATCACTTAGGTTCCCCTTGTAGGTAGTGAGTCCCCCATAACCACTATAGACCGGAAACTATAGTGGTATGCGTAATGCATTTTCTGCCTCCCTCTGGGTAGCCCATTTCCAATTGCTTCGGGCGCAAAAAAAAAAAACGCTATGAATGTATCAGGCACGGAAAAACAACGAGCACCAATAAGACCACAAAAACGTATCGAGCAGCCTACCATATACGCTTCCAAAACACAAGCAGGTCTCTTCACTGTAAAAAGCAGCCTGTTCACCCTGACTCCTTCTTACCGAAATGTACTCGTATCACTGGAATACCCCGCCCGCCTTCACTTGTTGGTGTTAAGATATCCTCAAACCTGAACTTCGGGCGTTACATTGAGTCTATGTCCAAACTCCTATTTTTGCAAGGAAGCTAGGAGTTCTTGCAAAGGTGCGGCGGTACTTCACGCAGAGACAGCTGCTTACTCTATAATATAGAGTAAGTAACTGTTCCGGCATATAGTCTATATAAAGCGTAAGTCCGGTCGGGCATATAGTATTGCTGTAATATATGGGCTGGTGCTGCAAAATGCCACCTAGCAGTTTTGAACTTAACAGAAAGGCGTGCTAAGAGTCTTATTGGTAACCCCAATCTGGTTAAAACCAATCTTATCAGCCTCGAACGCAAAATAGCTAGCCTTTCGGTTTTCTACAGGATGCATTTCGTAAAGTGTCCGACATGCGTACAGCAAAGGAGTGGAATAAGTTGCCAGAATATGGGTTTCCATACGATTACAGGCGTTTGTTATGTCAGTACGCTTCACCATCTTAGCTTATATCATCACTTATCATCAGGTGGGATTGTAGGTAAACGTTGGCTTAGGATAGTAAAAAAAAACATATCCGTATACAACGCGTTCAGTGACTCTACTAACTTCGTTAAATATGTGTATTAGTAAGATTTTTATCAAAGTATTGTTGTTGTCAAAAATATTTAAATTATGATTGGTATTACAAAATTATCTCTACCACGTAAAAAACGGTATAGATCGTGATTTATACCGTTTTTTCAATTCAATACTGCCCGGTCGTGACCGGGACAGTATTGAATTGGCAATACAAGCGAATACTTCGAAGCGAAATAACTGCGAAATAAAGTGATCAGTAGTACAATTGTGTTTTATTATTAGTGTGGTTTTAAATTGTATATAAGAGTACGGTGCGTAAATCGGTACTTGCCAAATGTTGTTGTCGTGCATTCGCGGTTCGTGCCATGGCGTTCTACAGTGTTGATCGCCGATGAAACAATCTAGTTAGGGTTGTTGCGTATTAATTGGACCATGTTGTGGAAAAATGTTTTAACTTCCGAAATAAAGTTATTTAAATTTGAAAGATAAATGTATTTATCATGTGGGAGAAGTCCTATTATATCATGATAATGTATATTATCATTTTATAGAAATAGGAATGTAGATTTTGGGATCCCTTAATATTTTATAAGTCTTTTAAACTAAGAAATAAACTGAAACCTTTGTGAGTTGGTTCATTTCTGCACAAGATGGTCCAATTTATAAAAGAAATAATGTTTTGCATGTGCCGATTACAGTTACGGTCATGGTATGGCATGTTGTAGTGGGTAGAGGGAGCGTTATATGAAATTAGGATTGAGATATTTATATTATGCCATTCTTTTTCGGATTGTAAGAGCTTAGTATAATGATTTTTATAATTATTTATATTATTTGTATATGTTCGGGGCAGTAGAATATAAAACTACATTTATCTATCGTAATTGTCACGTTATAAAGTAATTTTCTTCTGTTTCTACTCTTTCTTCTTTAGCTTGTATTTAAAGCCAACTGCCAGATATAAACTAGAGCCCTGCTGCAGCTTTATTATGGTTGTAGCACGAATGGGTCGGCTCAACCGGGGAAGGAACATGCTCTCACAGAATACCATGCAAAATAGTATGTTCTGTTTCGTGTGGTGAGTGTAGAGAGACTTTTTACTGGTACGAGGCATCTTTGTACTCAGAGGTGATGCATCTGCATTTTATTCTTCATAATCATCATTACAGCCTTTCATAAGTCTACTGCTGAACATAGGCCTCCCCCAAGGAATTCCACAAAGCACGGTCCTGAGCCACCTGCATCCATCGACTTCCTGCATGTGTTACCATGTCGTCACTCCATCTAGTGGGGGGTCACACTACACTTCGCCTACCGGTACAAGGCTGCCACTCGAGAACCTTTCTTCCCCATCGGTTGTCGGTTCTTCAAGCTATATGGCCGACCCACTGCCACTTTAGCTTACTAATCCGTTGAGCTATGTCGGTTACTCTGGTTCTACTGCGGATATCCTCATTCCTAAGTTTATCACGCAGAGAAACCCCGAGCATAGCCCTCTCCATAGCTCGCTGGGCGACCTTGAGCTTCCTCATACGGCCAGCAGTGAAGGACCACGTCTCAGATCCGTAAGTCATCACTGGCGACACGCACTGGTTGTACAGTTTCGTTTTCAGGTTTTGAGGTATGTCTAACGAGAAGATGTGTCGTAGTTTCCCGAACGCTGCCCAGCCGAGTTGAATCCGTCGATTGACCTCTCGGTCGAAGTTGGACTTACCTAGTCGGACTATTTGTCCCAGGTAAACATACTTGTCAACAACTTCGAGCTTAGTACTCCCAACAACTACCGGCATAGGTGTGACATGGACATTAAACATAATCTTTGTTTTGTCCATGTTCATCTTAAGTCCTATCCGTTGGGAGACATTATTGAGGCGATTGAGAATAGTGCTTAGGTCCTCCAGCGAGTCTGCCATAAGGAATATATCGTCGGAAAATCGAAGGTGAGTGATGTACTCGCCATTGATGTTAATACCGTATCCTTTCCAGTCCAGTAGCTTGAAAACGTCTTCCAATGCAGCGGTGAAGAGTTTCGGGGATATAACGTCACCCTGTCTTACACTTCTCTGCAGTTGGATAGGTTTCGTAAACTGATTCTGTACTCGGATAGCCATCGTAGCTCTACTGTACAAACACTTCAGCACTTCGATATACCGACAGCCAACTTGGCACCGCTGCAGCACCAAATTTCGACGGAGTCAAAGGCTTTCTCATAGTCCACATACGCCAGACATAGTGGCAAATTGTACTCCTCGGACTTCTGTACAATTTGCCGAAGGGTGTGTATGTGGTCCATGGTACTAAAGCCTTTTCGGAAACCGGCTTGTTCGGGAGGCTGGAAGTCGTCAAGTCTGCGTGCGAGACGATTCGTAATGACTCTCGAAAACAGCACGTAGACGCGGCTCAGAAGGGAAATCGGTCTGTAGTTCTTCAAGGGAGCGTTGTCACCTTTCTTGAAGTACAAGACCACCGCACTTCTGCTCCACGCCTACGGAGTAGTATCACCATGGAGGACGAAATTAAAGAGCTTCTGAAGGACTTCAAGTACCGTTTTTCCACCCGCTTTTAGAAGCTCCGTTGTAATTCCATCCTCGCCCGGGGACTTGCCATTTTTAAGATGCTGGAGAGCCATTCTAATCTCGCTCAGACTGACGTCCGCGATATCTTCGGAATAGAATCAATTGAATCGGAATAAAATCACATTTGCGTGTGTCTCCAACGATGTCGTGTACAGCTGCCCATAGAACCTCTCAATTTCACTCAAAATCTCAGGTGTCCCGGTAACGATGCTGCCACATTCGGTCTTCAGCTTTTACAGTTGGCTCTTTCTGGCATACAGATCTCTGGCAAAGACTTTGGAGCCTTGGTTCCGCTCGATCGCTTCTTCAATACAAGCTGTATTGAAGTTGCGTAAGTCCCGCCACATGCATTTGGAGATCTGTCTGTTCAGTTGCCTGTATGCTGTCAAATCTGTTGAAGAATGTAGCTTCATCTCCCGTCTAACAGCCTTGAGATTAAGAGTGTGATCGGAGAGTTTTTTTGTTCTTCTGCGGCGGGTCTTGCAAAACTTAGCTCCGACCGCATGGACAGTTTCCACGAGCTTGTCGTTCATATCGTCCACTTCATTGCAGTCTTCTAGGCACTGAAAACGGTTTCGTAGCTCGAGCTGAAAGGTTTCGGGACTCTGGAACAGAGCACGAGGGGGACGGAGCGTTGAGTTCATTAGACGAGACCTCTCCAACTTAACGTTTAGGTTCAGTATGCCTCTAACCATTCGGTGATCGCTACCAGTTTTCACCCTCGCGATCACGGAGACATCACTGAACAGTTGTCGTCTGGTCGTCATAATGAAGTCAATCTCATTTTTTGTCGAACCGTCAGGGCTCAACCAGGTCCACTTCCTGTGGGGTCGCTTCTGGAAGAAGAGGTTCATCATAAAGAGTCCCTTTTTCTCCATGAAGTCGGCCAGCTGCTGGCCCCTTGGGTTTCGTTGCCCTATTCCAAATTTCCCTACTTTCACCTCACCGTTCTCTTTTGTGCCTAGTTTTGCATTGAAGTCTCCCATTAACACCATATAGTGGGTTTTGGAGGAATGCATGGCTCTAGAGATATCCTCATACATTTCCTCCGCCTCCTCATCAGGAGGTTGGTGCGTAAACCTGTATGACCTTCAGTGAATACCGTTTGGTGATTCTGAGTATAAGGTACGCAACCATCGTCGACACACTCCCAATCTTTACAACGTTGTTAACGAGAGACTTGTGGACGATAAATCCAACACCTTCTTGGGACAGATGGTCGCCCTCCCGATGATAGAGCAAGTTGCCGGATTCGAGAATTACCGTGTCCTCTCCCTCTCTTCGGACCTCGGATACGTACGCGTAACTTGTCTATCTCTTCTTCCAGCTCCATGATTTTCTCGTCAGGCCTCAGGGTGCGTATGTTGTATGTTGCCAGGTCGAGTCGTCTTAGGTGGCAATCGAACCTCCACCGGAGATTCTTAGCACCCTCTGCCCTGCCGTTACCATGGTCGCCACCGTAGCCTGGAATAGCGGGGCGCCGGGGACTGGGGGCCGTCTTTTTGTAACTTTTGTCATGGGGGGTATTTGCCATAGTTGCCACGCTTGGCGAGCGGGTTGGCAACCGCATTGTTTTTATTGTACTTTTGCTGTTATTAGGAAGATGCTGCTGCCCATCTCTTGCCTGTTTCCCTTTGTCGCCTTCTACGACACCCACGGGAACATATGGGGTAGTAGATATTCTTAACCGCCACTACACGGTGTTTATTCTTAATCGAGGGTAAATGTGTAAAAGTCTTTGATTTGGCCACAGTATTCACTCACCATCAGGTGAACTGTGTGCTCGTTGTCATCCTTATTCTAATAAAAATATACATACACCTCGCACCTCTGACCGTTACTTCCTGTCACCAGTTACTATGTTGAGGAGATGGTTATATAAACATTTATCGAAAAACATGGGATATTTCAGGTTTTTCTCAAAGTTCTGTCTTGCATACATGAAATGAGGTGACAGTGATTATATTACATTGATTTTGCCACTGTGTATATATTTACCGTGACTTCATTTCTTCTGTAGGCCAGTCTCCAAAGCCCCAAGGCATTTCAGTTGTTCCAAGAATAAGTCCAAAAATAAATCCAAATAACAAGGACACAAACATTCCTAAAATCAAACTTTCAAAACCACTTCTTATGAGACTTCTGTCAGCTATAATCGTGCCAAAAGTTATAGACATCACTGGACCCATGAGTGGGGACACTAGCATAGCCGCTACAATGTTCGAAGCGTTGTTTTCAACGAGACCAAGAGCGGCGAGAGAGCTGTGATAAGAAAACAAAATTATTTAAAAAATTATTATTTTTAATTGAAATATTATCTTTCACGAAGCTGCTTATTACCACCACCATCATCACTGCCCATCACAAGTCCACTGCTGAAAATAAGAAGGAATGCATAGTACTTTGAGGAATTATTTAAATTAATTCTAGCCGCCAAATTTCACCAATACACATTTTAGACAAAACTTACGTTACCATCCACATAATCTGGATGTTTAGCGGTGCGCAATTGTGCGATTTACTAGGAGTTTTCTTCCTCGCACGATTACTTTGTGGAATCGCTTACCACAGTCGATTTTTGCGAACAGATACGATTCAGGGACCTTTAGAAACGAGCTTACTCCTTATTAAAAGGCCGGCAACGCATCTGTGATTCCCCTGGTGTTACAGTTGTTCATGGGCGGCGGTTGACACTTCCCATCAGGTGATGCATGCTCGTTTGCCCCTCGTCTATAAAAAAGCACGGTCCTGAGCCTCCTGCATCTATCGACTTCCTGCATCTCTGAGGCCTTCACTCTATCTAGCTGTTACAAAGAAAAAGTTTCTTCGTAACGTTTTGTTTGTATAAAATTGAGGAAAAATCTCTTTGGTTGTACTGTTTGTATCTGTTTAGACCCATTTGAAAAAGTTTTACACGAGCTCACTGAAAGAAGCCTAATGAATCGTGTACTCATTTGCGATTCTCTATTGAAACGTAATGAAATCGAACCATTTTTTAACAGATTGATCACTGGTGATGAAAAATGGATCACCTAGAACTTGCGAAAAAATCATGTTCAAAAGGTAGTCAAGCTCCACAGACTGTAGTGAAAGCCGGATTAACACGCAATAAGGTGAGGGTGGGATTGGAAGGGCATCGTTTATTATGAGCTTTTACTGCCGGGAAAAATTATCGATTCGGATATCTACTGCCAATAACTAATGAGACTCAAACAATAATTTGGAAAAAACGGTTGGAATTGATCAACAGAAAAGAAGTGGCCTTTCGTCATGATAACGTCAGACCACACACATCTTTGGCCACTCAGCAAAATTGAGACAGCTTGGTTGGCAAGTGTTCATACATCCACCATGTAGTCCTTACTTTACACCCTTTAGATTTTCACTGTTTCTGTCTCTTCAGAATTCTTTGGGTAGTGTTAGGTTAACATCAAGAGAGGACTGTGAGGAAAACTACTTGTCGCCTTTTTTAAAATCAAATATCCCAATATTTCTACAGCAACGAGATTACGTCACTCTCTACAAGATGGCAACAAGTTATCGAACAAAATGATACATATATTATAATTAAATGTAACTAAACTTTGAAAAGAAAATGTCTTCAATTTGTATTTAAAATACGAAGAAACTTTTCCTCCGACCTTATATAATTTTCCTTAAATCCTTATAGCTTTTCATTTAAGATATAGATTGACACATATACTCATTTCACTTAATATTAAATAAGTATGAATTGTTCCGTATATAGTTTGTCCAATTTTTCAGTCTTCTGTTTGTTTTTCAATTAACAAACTAACTTGGAAAACAGTTCACAAATTTCCGGTCGTGTCAAATATTTCTACATTGCTGTTTTGATTTTCATGTATTTTTACACTGGATATGGGAAGGAAAAGAAGAAAGTGCGCGCTTTGTATTTTTTCATGAATATTTGCGACTTTATTATAAAAGGTATATTCTACATTTTATCTAGTTGGTTATTTTTTGTTGTTTTAATAACAAAAATGGAATTTTAAACAAGGAATAACTTACTCTGCTGTGATAATTAAAGTCAGATAGTCAAAGGAGAGTTCGCCGCCACCGCGTACACCATCGACCACTTGCCTCACGGTCAGTTTGGATCGAATTGACTCGACGAAACTTCTCCAACGTTTCGCTTCTTCATTTTTACGGCTATTAGTAAGAAAAGTTCGTTAACGCTTTTATAAATTTTTTTAAAATATTTTGGCAGTCCTAAACTAACATATACCTAACTGTAATTAATCTTATACTCGTAAGTGCCACAGTGGTGGAGACGTAGGAAAATTCATCACATTATTTTAAAGAGGCGACTTTGGATAACCATATTATACTGGTAAATATTTTATAACACACGGCTGTATTGGTTTTGCAACATTGCTTACGCAAGACGTAAAACACCCAGACCGTTGACGAGGAGTAACGTCAAAGGTACGAGATGTCTGGTATTGAGATCACCAAGCTTGCCAAGCGTGGTGATTGGGGCATGTTGTGAGACTACTGATTGAGACTTGTCCAGCGCTAAATTTTACGGGCAGACGAATATAATGCGTTACATAAAATTCAAAATCAACTAATTAAGGTGAATTGACTGCTGATGATGAAACTTTGGGTTCGAATCAGACCAAAACATTTGGTTTTTGTAAAAAAAAATCAGCAGCAGACAGGATTTAGGAATTGACGATGTTTCACCCCCGTGCCTCGGAAATCATGTAAAGCCGTTGGTTCTGCGCGGATGCTTTTGATCTCTTTCCGGTCGTGTCAGAGTACGGTATGTAGAATGAATATAGCCCCTATATTAATTTATTATACACAGGTGTACTCTGTATTATAAACACTTATTATACACACTTGTGCTTACGCACACTCGTGCACTGTAACTCTGTCCTATACAGAGGCGGTTAGTCTTTGTTGAAACTAACAGCCATGACAGAAATTCGGTCTGGAGGACATTGAAAGGTGTAATTTTCTTAACTCTATTATATATATTTTACGTGGTAGAGCTATGCTACAGCTATATTACTTGTATAATTGTAGCACAAATGGTTCGGCTCGACCGGGGAAGGACCACGCTCTCACAGAATACCAGCGTAAAATAGCAGCTTAACGCTGCTGTGTTGTGTGATGGTGAGTATGAAAAACAGGAGGCCCTTTTTACTGGAAAAGAGTCATTCCATCTTAGTCCTCACAGGTGACAACGCATCTGTATTTTTATTCGTAACCAACACTCGACAACACAACGCAACCACTTACCATGAGATGGACTGTGTGCTGGTTTGTTACCTTTATACTATTATATCTTTATATCATTTTAAGGGTAACCAACTCACAATACATCATTTTTCAATAAATCTTTTACTGTCCACTCTATTAAGCTCTGGAATGCGTAGGGCATATATACACACGTCAAGCACAAACTATTGTAATCTTTAAGCGACTACCTAAAAGAGCATTACTTGACTCAATCGTTCGGACACCGTTACGATAAATTATGTGATTATGTATTTATTGTATTTATCAGCTTTATATTATTGTTTGAGGAATTTTGTATTTTATATATATATTTGGATAGATATGCAAGTTTGTTTATATATTTATATAACATAGTTATTTTTCTAAGAGTAGCCAAATTTTAAACTGCAATTTAAATATATAAATAATGATATACCGTTATTATAGTTTTTAAAATACGAGTAAATAAGACTCCTACTTTTATTTGAAATTATGGCCAAATTATACGTGTGGACTGTGTGCTCGTTTGTCATTGTCACACTATCCTATGAAAAAAAATTATGTGATTTATGGGCAACAACCTTTTTGCCCACTGATTGTACCATACGAATGTGTGTGTGCGCAGTAAGGCATGCCGCGCACTAGGCAGCCTGGCTGCGCAGCCAGGCTGCGGCGGCCGAAATATTTGAGCAGCCACTTCAGGCAGCCTGGCTGCGCAGCCAGGCTGCGGCGGCCGTAATATAATAAAATATAATTTTGTGCGTATCTCGTAAAAAACGCAAAGTTAAAAGACATTGGATTCATCCTCTTTTTCTAGAACGGCACTCAAAAGGCTTATTTTATACCTATTTTAAAGATGTTCGTAAATACCCAGACCGGTTTTTTAACTACACGAGAATGTCAGTGCAATCATTTGATAACCTTTTAGAAAATATAATAAATTCAATCAAGGGCACTGATACTCCTATGCGAGCTTGTATAACTCCAGAAGAAAAATTGGTGATTACATTGAGGTAAGTGCTAAAATAAAAATACTGTTAATTGTTTATAACATTTATTCTTTATTTCTTACATTTATGGTAATGAATTTTCCTGAAATAGTTCAAGTAATTCAGAATTCTGAGACGTATCTGTTACATTTGTGTCAGATGGAGATAACACCTCAGTATATCCGGTATTGTCTTGCTTGTCTGGAACAGACGTAGAATATGCACGGCGGCTTTCACTGCTCGAGGCTTCTGGCCCATAATTTGACTGTGTCGAGTATCCATGGCGATTTTGCCCACTGCTCGAGATTTCCGGCCTATATTCAGTTGAGTATTCATGGCGATATTGCCTACTGCTCGAGTTTCCCGGTCCATATTCAGTCGAGTATCCATAGCGATACTGTCCACTAACCGATGTTTCTGGTCTAAATAATCTGGCGGTTGATGTCCCTGGTTCATAATCAACATGACCTTGGCGAAACACACCAAATTCGGAATTGTAAGTTTCCATAAAAGACATTTGAGCTCTTTTTATTACGTCAATTAACTCCATTCTCGTAGAAAGTTTACGATGTTTTGGAATGTTTTTAAAATCTTCTAGAAGCGAAAGCATAAATAGTCTATCTGAATCAGATTCTTGCTTTCTTTCACGCTCTTCTCTTATTGCGATACTTTCCTTTAATACTTGAACCAAGTTTTCGTCGTCACATGTCTTCTTCTTTTTGGAAACGGGTCGTTTACCTTGAATACAATCGCGGTCATCGTCGGTTTCCGCAGGGCGTGTTTCACCCATGCTATTTTGAGTTTCATTATTTATTACAGTGGCCTTAAGAAACTGTAGTTGTTCGAAATATACGTAAGGACTCTTACGCGAAGCTGCTGCTCCACTTTTAGCACCGGCTCTGCGTTTTATTTCCCTGCTGTAACTAGTCCTGATGTTCTTCCACTTTTGCTGTAGAGATTTACCTGAAAATTAATATAAGTACTTTATTACAGATATCTTGCTACAGGCTGTTCTATGATGGAAATCAGCCATAATTTTCGGATTGGACATACCACTGTCCGAGATGTCATATATCAAATTTGCATGGCGATTTGGGAGAACATGAGACAGTCAGAACATGAGGTGGCTTGAAATAGCAAAAGGTTTGAATGAAAATGCAAACTATCCCAATTGTATTGGTGCCATCGACGGGAAGCATATAAGAGTAATTAAACCCTGCAACTCAGGATCACTTTATTATAATTATAAGAATTATTTCTCAATCGTTCTACTTGCTGTATGCGATGCGGATTATAAGTTCACATATATAGATATTGGAGCATATGGAAAATGTAGTGACTCATCTATATTTAAACAATCTATTTTGTATCAAAAAGTCGTCAATAAAGATATACGAATCCCGGAGAAGAGCCCCATATCAAATAATGGTGTACCGATGCCATACGTCATTCTGGGAGATGAGGCATTTGGTTTATCTGAAAATTTAATGCGACCTTATGGAGAAAGGGGTTTAACAGCCAAAAAAAGAATCTTTAACTATAGACTGTCTCGGGCAAGGCGGCACATAGAATGCACGTTTGGGATTCTGGCAAACAAATGGAGAATTTTTCACCGTCCACTGGATGTCCGACAAGAATTTGCAATTTCCATAGTACAAGCATGCTGTGTCTTGCATAATTACGTGCCCGAAAGAGATGGTTATAGATTTAAAGACACACTGTACGTTCTTCCAGACCTCGAAATAACCCCAGGTCCCTTAAATAGAGGGAGCCGATCATCAGCATCTTATAGAGATTTATTTGCGGATTATTTTATCAATGAAAATCCGCTAGAATGGCAAAACCAATATGCATTGGGATAGTAGGTACCTACCTACTCTATACTTTTAAGTGTATAAACAATAAACTAAAAATATATCCATAGAATAATAAAATACTAACTAATAAAAAACATAACATACCAAATTCACTTTTTTCATTTACTGTTAAATTTTCCTCGCACATTATATTTGTGATTTCTTCCCATTTTCTTTTCTTTACATCACGATCACTGTATTCTTCTGAAGATATATCCCATATTGCTTTAAGGTTTTCAATTTCGCGAATAACTTTCTCCGTATCGAAAGTCATTTTGTGATTTCAGAAAACAAAATACGTCTGGCTGCTACGTCAAGTGCGCGGTGACTGACGGCAGCCACATACATTCGCCCTACTCGCTCTGGCTGCGCGCAGCCAACGGGCTGCCGTGCATTCGGGCGCGTTTTTATGGCTGCCGCAGCCGGGAGTTCGTGGCTGCTTAGTGCGCGGTCTCCCATACACCGTCATATGTTCGACTGGCTGCCGCAGCCTGGCTGCCGCAGCCAGGCTGCCTAGTGCGCGGGAGGGCTAAAATCGGTTAAAAATGCATTACCATGCATTTTGAATTTAAAAGATAAAAAGGACAGAATGTTTGAGACTTTTTTAAATTAAATTTTCTTCACCATTTGCCTATACTACTTATTCTGAACCTTTTCTGCAAATTTGACCGATTATTGCAAAATAGCCTTGTATAAAAAAATTGTTACTTACAATAAAGTATCACTGTCTGATTGATCTTTGTCGATAGCAGAATGCACGACGTTACAAGGAAGAACACTGTAAAAAATTAGGCAGTTAGTATGCAAATCTGCCTGATATAATATTTTTAATTCCTTGGGTATAAACCATAGAGATTTATATGTCGTAAACAGAAATTGTAAATAGCATATTATTAAATATTTCATTTTCTTTCAATATATTACCTAAGTACCTCTATATATTTACTAATTAAAAGTCAGTGGTTAACTATGATCCCACTTGGTTGTAAGTTTTGGTGAAGCCCTAGATGGAAGGTAAATTGCACTGTTTTATCATGTCAAAAGCCTATTTACTCTAACCTTGAAGACGTCCAGATTTGTAATAGGATGAAAAGACAGACTTTTGTAGGTATATTAAATCTATAAAATACTATTATTAAGTGGCGAAGCTTGCGAAGTCACTTATTGATTTCACGATGTCTGTCCGTCTGTCCGTCTGTCCGTCCGTCTGTCCGTCTGTCCGTTTGTCCCACGATTATTTCGAGAACGGTTTCGAATTTTTAAATTCTGTTTTCAGCAATCGATTACTGATCACCCAGGCATTTGAACCTCCTATTTTGAAACTGATTGCTCAACGGCAACCGTTAGAAACCGCTACAAAGCTGATTGCTTCGCCACTTTGCTATGCTGTTAGCTTGCTAGGTTTATTCCTACTCTTGACAAGTGCGTGTGTGCGAATTTATTTTTTCCAGAACATGCCATGCTACAATGTTCGTAATATTTTGATTAAAAATTTAGTTCTCCGTCTTTTATTAAATAATTAGCTATTACTTACGTCTTTTATTAAAATGAGCTATTGCTGAATGTAGTAATAGCTAATTTTTTTACAATCATTATTTAATTAAATATTAAAAGACGGGGAACTAGTAGGTATTGTAACTTAGTTAAGGCATTTTTATTTGTGTAATGTGATCAGATGCTTCTATTATCCTTAAACTAAATTCTGCAGTAAGGAATATTATTTTGTCATCTACTATCAGATAACTAATATAAAAATAATATCCTTTTTCCCTACATGAAACCACTGAAAATAAGAAATCAGACAACTTTTACATAGTCAAATATTGTTGATATAAATCCATAATTACTAATTGTGTATTTGATCATCTGGAGCTGATTAATGGTGCATATTTTATAATAATTTCTTATTTATTTAACATACAGGCAGAGACAACAAAATCCTGACAGAAATATGGAAATGTAGTTTATTGACATTGAAGTATAGTATATACCTAGTCAGGTCATAAATTCTGTCACATATTTAATATAAAATAATTGAGATAAGTTTATTCATTATGTAACCATTTATATACTAAAATAAACTTAACAAAACATAGATTCCTATGACACTAAAGTTTATTCAAAATGACCTCCGTGATTTTGAATACAGACCTTCAATCTGCACGGCTAGTCGTCTATCGCAGCACGAACGAAGTCCATGTCAATATCGGCGGCTGCCTTAATCAAGGATGTCTTGAGTGACTCCAAATTGGGATGAGGCTTTGAGCACGCCTTTTCCTCCAAGTGTTGCCATATCTTGTAATCTAACGGATTCAAATCTGGTCTGGAGGGCCAGTCTTCGTGCCGGATGAAGTCGATTTCACGCGCCGCCAGCCAGTCTTGTGTGCTCTTCGCTCTATGAGCTGGCGCCGAATCTTGTTGGAATACCCAGTGCCTGTTATTGAACATGGTATGAGAAACAGGTTCCACAAGGTTGGTCAGGGCTGTATTTTGATACACAACTGCATTCGTTTTTACACCTTTCTCACAAAAATGTACCTCTGTTAAGCCCCAATAAGAAACTCCCAACCATACCATGAGCGAGGATGGAAAATGACCTCGTTGGACACGCGGAATACGGTTGCTCGCTTCTTCACTACTGTCTGCGTACACCTTATCATTTTGTTTGTTGTAGCTCTCTTCTACGGTAAAAATTTTTTCATCCGAAAAAAGAATTTCCCGATATTTTTTCCCGCGTACCGCTTCAACAAAGCGCGGCATCTCTTCAGTCTCAGGTCCATTAGACGAGCATTCAAACTATGTCCTGTTTTTCTTCAATATGCCCGAAGCCCTAAGTCTTCATTTAACACCCTTTTCACCGTGGTTCTGTTTAACCCCATCTGAAGGGCCAACAGTTTCTGCTTACGTTTGGGATTTCTTTGAATTCGCGCCTTCACAGCTTTTATCACTGCTGGAGTCCTAACAGACCGAGGGCGACCACTTCTTGACCTGTCATCTACACTAGAGTCTTCATTGTATCGTTTGATGGTACGATAAACGAATCTTTTGGTTATATTAAATTTTTTCAATATGTCAAAAATTTGAATTGGCGCGTAACCGCAACGATGCAACGCAATAACTGCAACACGGTCTTCTTTAAGCGTCCACTCCATATTTGAAAATGAGTCAAATTCTAAAAAGTATACAGTTTTATTTTCATGAACAATTCGAAATTCGAATTCAATAAACTTTTTTGTGGCCAGCATTCTAAAAGAAAAGTTTTTACTGTGTGACAATACTTATGACCTGACTTTTTTTTTTTTTTATTGGATAAGGGTGACAAACGAGCACACAGTCCACCTGATGGTAAGTGGTTCCTGCGGCCCATAGACATCTACATCTATCCTCTATTAAAAATCAAAATGTAGATGCGTTGTCACCCGTGAGGACTAAGATGGAATGCCTCATTTCCAGTAAAAAGGGCCTCCGGCCACCTGCACTCACCAAGCGAAACGCAGAGGTAAACCTCTACTTCACGCTGGTTTTCTGTGAGGTCGTGGTACCACCCCGGTTCGAGCCGGCCCATCCGTGCGACAGCAAAAGCTGCCGCGTGGCTCTACCACTGTTAGACTGTGACTGTGTATATACATATAGTCTTATCTCATGTCTTTTATTATTGAAAATGTCCTTCTGTTTCCTAACAATATCATACGTGGACGTGTTTTTCTTTGCTTTATAGTGTTCGAAATGTAAATCAATACAAGCATAAATATATAAAAAAATATTTTTATATTGATAAGAACTATTTTTTAGTATAAACACTAAAGTATTCAATAATTTCTTTCAGGTGGATCGCTTAGAATAATATGTGTATGTCATGTAGGTTGAAATCTTGCAGAGCTGCTCGCAGGCAGATACAAAAAAAAATATATGGATATTGAATACAACAGTCTTAATATCATATCTCATAACATTGAAAATATCCTTCTGATTCCTAACAATATCATAAATGGCCATGTTATTATCAAGTTAATTAGAAAAAATCTTTTGAAATGATAATGACTGACAATAATAAATACAATTAAATTATACATGTGTTTTTGTTATCCTTACACAACCAGTTTAAAACATCTTACTTCATATTTATCAGTGTGTAATAACATAGAGAAACATGATATTACCTAGTCATTTTGGCTTTAATGGTGTTTGGGGCTTGATAACTAATCAGTTAATGCATTTTAAAACAAAGTTTACACACTGTACCTTTACTAATCAACTAAAATGTATTAAAACAAAGTCTTGACACCGCACCTGTCTGTCTGTCTGTTCCACTATTAATAGTCTACTTTGCAAATAATTCGTGTATATTACAATACTCCATGACTCTATGTTGTTTGACATGTATGTCAAAAAGTTGCGACTTAAAAAATATTGTTGATTAAGGTATCACCTAAAAGGTATTAATAGGCACCACCCAACTTTAACCGAGAGATGGCCACATTTTAAATTAATATATATGTATTGTGTATATTCCATTATTATATCATTAAATATTTACCGTAACGGTAACAGTCTATTAAATTCCACTGGTGAACATACACCTCCTTCATAGACTGGCTCATAGTGGGGATAATTGCCACAGTTGCCATGCTTGGCAATCGGATTGCCAACCGCAGTTTTTTATTTTTGTCGTTATTAGGAAGACGCTAAGAAACAAATCGGGAGATAAGCAGATCTCCTGATTTGTTTCCCTCTGTCGCCTTTTACGACACCCACGGGATGTTTATGGGGTAGTGGATACTCCTTCATCGCTACTACGGTAACATTAAATATTTAAGTTTAACTAATTTACGTACACACACTTATATTACCTTCTTTCATTACAATAAAAAAAAACGAGTAGACTCACTTCACGATGGACTTGCACCTCACTCCTATGCCCAATTGCGTCAGACAGTGTAGCATTGTTTCACAAATATCGCCTGTTGGTAGTGGAAATGTAACTTGAAAGTAGTTCCCCATCTTGTCGCTTGTCCACACAACATGTTCTACGTGAAGTTGTCTTAATAGTTCTTGCAACACCTGAACAGGGTATTATAATTTGTCCGAGAAAGTAATAGTGTGGTATAGAATATACTATAATAAAATAAAGTAGAATTAAGTTCTTTTGTACTCTATATTTAATAACGCTATAGTACAAAAAACAGCATAGAAGAGACTTGAGTAGAATTGAATATAGAATATGTTGTAACGTAACGGGTAGCTTTAGATTTCCTATAAATTTATTTATATTTATTTTGTTAAAACATGAATAAATAAAGAAGAAAAAAGAAAAAAAGAGGCAGCTGAACTAAGTAAGTGGCGTAAATATGAGTCTCTGAGTATTGGCCCGTGGGGTCCACGTGAGTTGAAGTTCAGATCTGATCATCGCTGCTGGTGATAAGAGGGTTCCTTCTTTTCTCGCTCATAGGCTAAGTATAGCTATTCAGCTAGAAAATGCAATCAGCGTTATTGGCACGATGCCACGGGGAGTAGAACTGGTTTTGATTTTGGTTTTAGTTTTTTAACAAAACATTATGTAATATCATTATATTAAATTACCACCTTTCCTATAAAAAAAAATCACGGTTAAAGCAGATGAAGTGACGACCTGGTAAGATATGCAGTCGATGGATGCAGGTGGCTCCGACCGTCAGGATGTCAGGACCGTGCTTTGTGGCATTCCTTGGGGAGGCCTACGTTCAGCAGTGGACTTGTGAAGGGCTGTAATGATGATGATGATGATGAAGTACTTACAAATAAAGTATACAAATCATGTTTTACATAGTATGCAAATTTTCATGAATTACACACATACAAGTGAAATTTATTATCTTATACTAAAACCACAAATAAAATAGCAAATAATATAACACTTAATATCGATATTTAATTTCCTAAAATATTAAACGACATTTATTTTAGCAAAAAGGTCCCTGCTATAAAATTGGTTTTCATGTGTTTTAAATTCTGACATAGGTACATGGTTTACTATATTTGTTTGATTTCAGTACATTATTTAATACATTATATGTATTAGCTAATCTATATCTATGTTTGTACGAAAGTAATGGAATTTTCTAAATGAACTAATATGTAAAAAACCGAAGACAATTCAAAAATTAATCCCAGTACTACTATGTAGTACTATTATTTATTCTGTAGTACCTACTAAACTAGAATCGTCACAGCGCATGATCAATGCGCGTTGTTTAAATTTTCTTAAACATTAATATCATTTGTCTTAGGTATATATCAGCGGTAGTGGCAATAAACATAAATTACTAAATATGCAAATGTAAACCTAAACTACTAAAATTACAGGATTCACCTGGTGCGATTTCACCAAAAGTGTAATGCATTTTTATGCAATAAATATCTGTATCTGACTGTACCATTGCTCCATATTACAATTCAAGGAGTAAGGATTCTATATACGTATTATACGTAAATGTATCAGTTATTGAAATTATACTTCTTTTGGGGCGTTTGGGAAAAATGATGAGAGTGAATGAAACGATGCACGCGCACACCGACCCCTAAAAACGACACCATGAGGTTGTTACGATGCGCGCGCACACTGACACCTAAAAGCGACAACTTCAGTAGGTAATTGTCTCTTAGGTTTCTTGTTTTGTTACACTAAAGAAATATGTCATCAAAACATAACTTGTAAAAAAAACCAAGCCTCGCAACTCAAGTTCTTCTACTATAAAAAGTTGTAAGATCCATGTAATACCAAGTCGGTTAATTTATTCAGTCCCTACTTAAGGGTCCTTCTGTCTTAAGTTATTACGTACTTACTTCTTATAGTGACCATATCAATATTAAAAATATTTTATGTTTTCAATAAATAAATTGACTTGGCAATTGCACTAAACAATCTAATTTAATATAATATGTATTACTTGAGAAATACATTGTGTTTTTAAACTTTGACTAGTTATAATTCTTGAACTACTGGTTCACATTTTATGAAATTTGAATATACCGAGTTTATACAATGCCTATTTCGTTACTGAAAATTCAGGCTTCTAGTTTTATCCACAACGAAGTTATAGGGTTTCGAAAATGGCCTGAACTGCTTCGAGAAAAGGATGGTACGACTGTGCCGCTTTTTTGCTCGACTTGGCGGGGGCACTGCCGTGCCCCCAGATAACTTCCTACGTGCGTACATGAGTACACACACACTTTTTTGTCGGTTAGGTAATTTTTTTACTTTTATAATCATCATCATCATCATTAGATACAACCCCTTATAAGTCCACTGTTAAACATAGGCCTCCCCCAAGGATTGCTACAAAGCACGGTCCTGAACCACTTGCATGCATTGACTTACTGCATGTCTTACCAGGTCGATACTCCATCTAGCGTGGCGTTGAAGAGTTTCGGGTTTATAACGTTATCCTGTCTTACCTCGCTGCAGTTGGATAGGTTTCGTACTCTGGTTCTGTACAAGGATAGCCATCGTAGCCTTACTGTACAAACACTTCAGCACTTCGATATACCGACAGTCAACTTGGCACCGCTAAAGGTGCTGCACCACCGCCCAAATTTCGATGAAATCAAAGGCTTTCTCATAGTCCACATACGTAAGACAAAGTGGCACATTGTACTCAACGGACTTCTGTACAATTTCCCGAAGGGGTATGTGGTCTATGGTGCTAAAGCCTTTTTGGAAACCAGCTTGATCGGAAGACTGGAAATCGTCGAGTCTGCATGCGAGACGATTCGTAATGACTTTCGAAAACTACACGTAGACACGTCTCAGAAGGGAATCGGTCTGTAGTTCTTCAAGAGAGTTTTGTCGCCTTTCTTGAAGAACTAGACTACCTAACTTCTGCTCTACGCCTCCGGAGTAGTGCCACCATGGCGTACAGAATTAAAGAGCTTCTGAAGTACTTTAAGTACCGGTTTTCCATTCGCTTTCAGAAGCTCCCGTCCGGAGGCTTGCCATTTTTAAGGTGTTAGAGAGCCATTCTAATCTTGCTCAGACTCTCAGGCCGACGTCGGGGATATCATCGGAATAGTATTTTTTTTAAATATTTTTAAATACTAATTTTAAAGTTTATTCAGTACCTTTCCAGCAAAAATCATGATCGATAATTTCTCCTAGGAATTTATTATGCGTTTTATGATTAAACTTGCATATACTGATTTATTATCGAAATATAAGTTGATTTATTATGGTACATTGCACATTATTCCTTTGATTTATTTCGTTTCATGTTAGTGGTTACTATTTTTGATAGATAGGTCGCAAATAAAATATATTTGTGACTCGTAAATAGAGTTATATATTTTATTATAGAAGAAATAAACACTTCCTTGCGGAATGCCTTTTCTTGTTCTCTTTGTAGTCAGGTAAGAATTATCGCCAATAATTCCGACACATTGTCTACTATTAGTTTAGTAGGAAAGGTATCTATTTAAATGGAAGTTCCCTGTCACTGACAGTTTCCAGCTTTTGTTACAACATTTCGTTGTGCGTGTAGATGACGGATATCTAATTTGCGTTAAACGTAAAAGACACAAAATATTTAACATACTACGGTGGGAGCAGTATCAGAGATACGAGACGTCAAAGAGGTAGAATAGAACAGAATAGGACAAAAACGAGCAGAAACGAACATAATAGAACAGGAAAAAGTAGAAGGAAGTAAGAAAATAAAATAAAGGAAAGAAAAAGGAAGGAAAGGGAAGAGAAGACAGAACTGAATAGAATATAATGGCTCCTTTTATTTATTTATTTATTTATTCTTAACTGTTCACCTTAACCGAAAGGATTACAAAGGGCGGACTTAATACCCTTCAGCAAAATATAGTTTCATTGTCAACCGCGTTTCTATATTATATGTTTATGCAATGTAAGATACTAAAACTTCATCAAATTTTTCTTTAATGTTATTATAACAGACCATAACCATGTAAATGCAGTAAAGTAGATTTTTATAAGTGGAAATCTAGGCCGTTGCGCTGCTTGGTTGCTATGCATTAACTGATAATATTTTAGGAAGCCTGACCAGCGGCTGGCAGCGTCAAAGCTTGGTGCTGCGATCGCGAGGGATGCAAATATTTCTTACGAAGGGGTGTACCCATCTTTTACGTGGTAGAGCCATGCTGCAGCTATATTAATAGTATATAGTTGTAGCACGAATGGGCCGGATCGACCGAGGAAGGACCACGTTTTCACAGAACACCATCGTAAAATAGCAGCTTAATGCTGCTGTGTTTCGTATGGTGAGTATAGAGAACCGGGGACCCATTTTATTGCAAAAGAGGCATTCTATCTTAGTCCTCGCGGCTGACAACACATCTGCATTTTAATTCGCAAACGAAGATAGATGTAGATGTTTATGGGCCACAGCAACCACTTACCATCAGGTGGAATGTGTGCTCGTTTGTCATCCTTATTCTATAAAAAAAATGTCCAGATGTGCACTACTAGTAGGGAAAGAAGAAAAAGAAAAATATCTTTCTTTAAACCTATTCCCAATGAAGAAAATTCATTTTAATTTCTCTTATAGTGAATTGGTAACATGCAAACTTATAAGCATTGATAATTATGATGTTGTATTGTATGGTATATAATAAGTTAAATATATGAAATAAAATCAATCAAATAAGCAAATGAAACGAATTTTATTTACTTACTCTTTCCATTGTAATAAATTCATCATTTTCTTTAATATTTTCTAAGGATGGACTGAATCCTTCATTGTAATAATTTTGGGTTAAATGTATAGGTATGCTTTTACATTTCTTATTCCTTAATTGTACTTCCAAACGGCAATGTTTGTACGACGGAGGATCTTCAACTGGAATAATATCTTTTGGCTTACCGAACTTCAAAATATGCTCAAAATTACTCGAAGGTATACACACAACGAATACTACTCC
Organism: Parnassius glacialis; assembly: GCA_033319125.1. NCBI lineage: Eukaryota > Metazoa > Arthropoda > Insecta > Lepidoptera > Papilionidae > Parnassius > Parnassius glacialis. Next base: position 30,637,830 of record JAVANC010000018.1, read on the forward strand.
AGATGGCATTTTACGGAGTTAAAATGACTTTCCACGGTCTTGATACTAAGATAAGTGGTAGGTAGGTGTTGTGAACAGTATTCCTTATCATATACAGCTTAATAAACAAGTGTTAATTCAATTATATATTAATTATAGCACCATGACATTGACGGCCGGAGCAATTATTATCTTTGTAGTAATGGGGTACAACTTCCTCTGTGAAATTACAATTATACAACATACCACGCAGAAAGTTATTCGAAAAAAAAATTATTTTCTTTATATTATTATGTAATATCATTGTGAAAAAAAGATTTTGGTGCATGAGTTACTGGCCAGTTATAATTTAAAATACGACTATTTACAAATAAAAACACGAGTTATTCAATTTTAAATTTCCCATCACATTTTTGAGAAGGTAATTTGCTCAAAGCATGCTCAAAGTAATTAAGTAAGTATCATATGATTGGTTTTTATGTTCTAAAATAAAATGTGCTGAAGAGAATACATTGATGCCCGTCGTACATATTGTCGTGAAGCGACAATTAAAAGAAGAAAGAACCTAACCTACGATCAGCAAAACAACCAAATAGACCAAGACAAATAATATATTTAAGATTCGAAAATATTTACAATTTTATATATCAAAAATGGAGTATGAATATGAGGATGGATGATGTGATTTACAAATTATATTTAAAAAAAAAGGTAATAAAAAAAAGATTTATGTCGTAGCTGAGTCCGAAGATCCCAAGCGTGCTCTCAGCGCCTGGAACGAGCATGCACGGCGTAGGTGGGTAGGCGTGGGCGTCTCTAGGCGACGACCTCAGGTGAATGCGGCGATTGCAGGATCGGCGACTTCAGCCCAGACAGGAGCTTGCAGGATCCTCAGCGACTTCAGACAGCGCAGTGGCCTGCAGGATCCGGTGACTGCAGGCGGGACAGAGGTTTGTAGGTTCCGGTGATTTCGGGCGGAACAGAGGTTTGTAGGTTCCGGCGACTCCAGGTAGAGTAGAGACTTGTGGGATCTCGGCGACTTCAGGCAGAGCAACGTTTTGTAGGATCCGGCGACTTCAGGCAGAGCAACGGATCGTAGAGTCCAGTGGCTTCAGGCAGGATAGAGGCTTGCAGGATCCCGGGGCTGAGCGGCCCCGGGATAAGGCCTTTAGAAGATGCTTCCGATACGAGAACTGAAGCAAGACTGAATTTCTTCACCGATTGTTCGGCTTTTATATCTTTCTAGAGAGAACGGAAAAATTATTTAAATTAAACGCAAATTTTTTGTAAATGGTCAAGAGGAAAAAGTATTTATGTGGAATTATCGAAATAGAAACTACAGACCGGTAACAAATTTGAATATAATTTCCATGGAGACCAAATAAACATCAGTAACAGAACATGTCAAATTTTAGTTTTAGGCTTGTTATAAGAAAATGGAAAGATTTAAGTGGAAAAGGAGATATTATTGAAATAGGAAAAAAGGTAGCGCAACTACTCACACAAAGCCCGAAATTGTAGAGTTACGGAAAACTAACTAAAAGATCGAAAAAAGGTAGACTTCATTGACACCAATTTAAAAGTGCTGATAATGTGGAAATACGAAGTAGAAATGATTTGTGATTGTGTTCTTATGGTTTGAAATCGTTACAGGATCCTATGGAAATAAAGGTGATGTAAAATATCCCGATTTGAAGTGAATGCAGAGAATTGAAACAGAATGGAAAAATGGATTTAAATTAATGTAAAATGATAAGTAAGTAGCATAACACTACAATATTTAGGCGTATATTGTAGATTTATGTTGTATTCCGTAGAAAGCGAGTTGCAGCAGCCGCCGCTAAGTCTAATGTATCAGGTATCGACGTTCGACAGGATGGCGTAAATTCTGTGGTAACATAGAAACTTGTGTAACGAATCGTATAAGGAAAATCCTAGCTAAACAGGACACACCGGGAACCATCACTTTAAAGAAACCTGACGGCAACTACTCGACATCGTCGGATGAAACCATTAACGCATTTTTATTGAAACGCACTTGCCAGGTTACTGTTTAACTCAGAGAGTGAAGATGCAGTGATAACAACAACCAAAGACTGGAATTTAGCACAGAGAGTGGAAACAGTGGATAAAATCTATCGGGCCATTCACAGTTACCTTCCTTATAAGGCGGCAGGACCTGACGGCATTTTCCCGGCACTCCTACAGTGGGAAGGTAAAGGCTTAATAGTCAGACTTGTTGCCATAATGAGAGCTTGTCTGGCTTTCAGATATGTTCCTAGGAGATGGAGGGAAGTGAAAGTTACGTTCATACCCAAGCCAGGTAAGAGCGACTATACGGATCCAAAATCCTATAGACCCATTAGCCTCACATCCTTTCTGCTATAGACGATTGAGAGGGTGTGTGAAAGGAATTTAAGGTGATCGGCGCTAATGAGCTTACCACTACACGACAAACAACACACCTATAGCTTAGACAAATCGACAGAATCGGCACTTCACCAGGTAATAGAAAAGATTGCCATCCAAAATGAAGAAATATGTCTAGCATCCTTCATAGATATTAGATATAGAAGGTGATTTTGACAGAACAAACTTTTCCAGCATAAAAGTTGTACTAAGTAGACACAGAGTTGAACCGGCACTGATTGACTGGATAGTAAACATGCTCAATACACAAACAATAAAGAATACTGGTGAATCTCAAACAGTCCAAATAAGGAGGGGCTGCCCGCAGAGTGGGGTTCTTTCACCTCTCCTGTGGAATATGGTCATAAATGAACTAATCAGCAAATTAAATGCAAACCGCTTCTATACAATTGATTATACAGATGATCTGACAATACTGGTTTCGGGAAAAACAGCAAGCATGGTGTGCGACCTGACCCAAGCGTCTCTCCGTATAGTAGAGAGTTGGTGAAAAGAATACGACTTAACCGTCGATCCACATAAAACGGTTTTAGTAATGTTCACACAAAAACGAATACTAAATAATTATCACCCACCAAGTATCTTCAGCACAAAACTCCAGCTATCCTCTGAGGTAAAATACTTAGGTCGTACCTTGGACATTAAACTCAACTGGAATAAACACATAGGAAACAAAATCAACAAAGCTAGTATAAATTTCTCGGAATGCAGAAACATGATTGGCAAAAGATGGGGTCTGACGCCAAAATTATACTTGGCTGTACAAAACTGTAATTTGGCCCATGATCACATGCGCTCTGGTATAGTAAACTAAAACAAATGGAGCCATCACTATAAAGAAGCATCGGCATTACCAGAGACTGGCATGTATGGCTGCCACAAGTTGCATAAGAACTACGCCAACAGCAGCCTTAGAGGTTGCTGTTGGTATGCTGGAGCTAACTCCGCTTCAATCACACATACAACAAGAAGCGACTTTAGCTGCCATTAGACTCAATACCCAAAATCTTTGGAGGAAGAGTAGAGTCCCTAGAGTTGATAGAATTTACTCAAAAATTTCTATCTTATAAGCCAAGTACGACAAGAATCCCCAACAATTTGTATTCGGTAAGAAGTATAAGCTACAATTAAATGAAACCAGCCAGCCGGAAGGATTAAGCCCAAAAGAGCTTAGAGTTTTCACGGATGGTTCTAAAACAAATGAAGGCTTGGGATCTGGAACTTTTTCCGAAGACCTCAATATCCACATATGTACACCGCTGGGTAACCACAACGCAGACTTTCAGGCGGAATGTATGGGTATCATCCAAGCGGCCATAACAATAGATGCTAGGAAGGTAAAAGATTTCTCCATCAAAATACTGACCGACAGTATAGCAGTATAATAAGCTCTGAGTTGCAATGTGGTGAACTCGGGACTAATATATGAATTCCATCAACGATTAATAATGAGGTATGTAAACACAATAATGTGACTGCAATGGACAAAGGAAACAGTGGATCCAGAGGCAACGATGCAGCAGACGAACGAAGGATGTCCAGAAGAGGATCGGCTCTGGCCGCTATAGGGCCGGAACCAATCATACAAATCCCCTTTGATAAAGTGTGTGCAATAGTACGTAGAAACTTCACTAATCAACACGCTGAGCTTAGGAAAAATTTAGTAGACTGTAGACAAGCTAGGGAGACCCTGTTGGAAATAAACAGTCGTTTAATCAAGGTTCTAATTAGACTGAACAAGCCACAGATCAGGATAGTAACAAGTGCTATCACAGGACATGGCTTCTTTAACAAACATTTATTTACCATAGGTGTTACAGATAGTTCCCTGTGCAGGGCATGTATTGGTGAGGAAGAAACGATGACCCACGTGTCGCTGACATGTCCGGAGATCGTTGCATACAGTGCTGAACATCTCGGCACGCCGGGATTACTCCCCGAAGTTGCTTGCAACATCAAAATACTTCGTCGGGGAGATTTCATGGCTCGAATAATTACATTATTCCTGACCACACGTAAAATACGCGCTTAGACGTATAGTTGCGGAAAAGAGCCCGTCGTAAACTAAACTAAACTAAGCACTAAATATTACTACCAAAATAGCGCTATTTTTATTTTTTGACTACTCTAAATATCCATGCAAAGTCTGAATTTCATTTTATTTAATTTAAAGTCTAAATTTCAATTCCAACGCAATACAAACACAATACGCAGCTGTCAATTAACTGTCAAAACTGCGTCAAGAGTGCCGATTTTGCTTACAATTGGATTGGACAATTTCAATTAGTTCACACAATCACCACACAATATTAAAGTAATTTAGCGCTAGAGTCGCTATCAAGAGTACGAAACGTTATAATTTCAATTCCGAACGATCGGAATTGTTTTCAAGAGTAAGCTTGCTGGTGCAGTGTGCAAAATACTTGACCGATTTGAAGTTTTTTTCTTTTTTAAAAAGTGTTACGCCCACACTAGGATTTTCTCCTGTATCGTGGAGGCAGTTTACAAACACAAATTGCACAAGGACAAATATCCAGACCCGGAACAATTATTTGTATGCCATATAAATACTTGTTCCGTGCGGGATCCGAACCCGCGGCCCCCAGCGCAGCAACTCATTGGTAAGCCACTTGCCACGGAGCCGTCATGTTTACATGTAGGTTTGTGACTGGCCCGTCTGCAAAAATACAAATTATTTATTTCCTTACGGGACAGAATATATGGTGATTGTCCCCGTGTATTTAAAAACTGGTATCAAAAATTACTTTTAGTCAATAAGCATAAAAAGTGGCTCCGCTGGAGTGGTTAATGGGGTTGCTAGAAAAGGTACTAAAATTCTGTCCCTATTTCAACAAATTACTACTTAGGTATTGACACAAAAATTAATGTATAGTAGATTTCATAAAATATTTCGAACTTAAGCACCTGGTGCAGATAGTTAAATGAAATAATTTCGTTGTCGTCACGAGTATTATATTTAAGTTAATAAAAAAGATGTACGCAATATTTAATTGTGAATTGTTTGAACACGTGATTTGTTTAGAATCAAAGCGAAGTCGAAACAATATAACATTCCCAGCCACGTGTTGGAGATATTCCAGCCCACGTCACTTTACTTTGGCATAATAAAATATTCTACGTAACGAAGCTAATTTTAGCTCAAATATTTTGCGATATAATCACGGAAAATTGTATAAAATATATAAGTTCGACTGAAAATCGTTTTATATTTGATATAGTAAAAGATATTCTTGTTTTTTTTTTATATATGATAAGGATGACAAACGAGCACACAGTCCACCTGATGGTAAGTGGTTGCTGCGGCCCATAGACATATACATCTATCCTCTATTACAAATCAAAATGTAGATGCGTTGTCACCCGTGAGGACTAAGATGGAATGCCTCATTTCCAGTAAAAAGGGCCTCCGGCCACCTGCACTTACCAAGCGAAACGCAGAGGTAAATCTCTACTTCACGCTGGTTTTCTGTGAGGTCGTGGTACCACCCCGGTTCAAGCCGGCCCATCCGTGCGACAGCAAAAGCTGCCGCGTGGCTCTACCACTGTTGTTTTAATTTAGGCTAGTGTATATCATGAAGTTTGTATAATTTTATTACGAAAGTCGTGACTTGAACAAACTGTTCGGTTTAGAAAATATGTTCAATATTATGGAATTTATAATTAAAATTACTAGGCTGAGAAGTACCTCAGTAGAGTAAAAATGTATGTGCTCTCCGTACTCATATTTTTTAGTTACGAGTAGGTACCTATATCCTTTTTCGTATTAGGCGTATATAATAAGGTCTTTATTTAAGAAATTGCCGTTCTGCAGTACTGGCCATTTCAAATAAAAATAATTTTTGTTTGGTTAAGAATTTTTAAGAACACGGAATTTTTTTTTTCAAAATTAGTAATTTGTTTATTGATTAGCGTTATGTTTCCATCGCATTTGAATTTTTTTCGACATCACATACGTTAAAAATTCGAGTAACTGTGGAATATGAGTAACGCCGTGGCAACATCGACGGCGTTTACGGAGCGAATATTGCAAATGAACGCACTACTTCGAAAACTGCGGTCGACAATGACGAATAAAGGCGGTTGTGGAAGCTGATGATACTCAGTCTACGACTGAATTAGCAGCAGCTTTCGACGTTAGCATCAAAACAATATTAGGTGCTCCGCGAACTCAATGATCCCCAGCGCGAAGTATGCGTCGAGACGTTCCCTTCACTGCTCAGCGGGCACACAAACGAAGGAATTTGGAAGCGCATTGTTACCAGTGACGAAAAATGGATTCTGTTTGACAATTGCGAGCGCTAAGTAAGTTGGTTAGATCCTGGTTCAGCACCTAAACAATTCCCTGAACGAAAACTTGCACCTAGAAAATTGATGGTCACATATTGATGGTCTAGCGCGTGTGGTTCAACACAGCTTCTTACCAAAAGGGATGAGCATTACCGCAAACGTGTACTGTGAAGAACTGGACACAATGATGGAGAAGCTCGCAGGTCTCCAACCAGCTTTTTTCAATCGCACGTCCCCGCCGCTCCTGCACGACAATGCACGACCCCATCTGCACAACAGACGGACTCCAAATTACAAGAGCTGAAGTTAGAAGCTCTCCGTCATCCGCCATACTCACCAGATCTTGCGCCTACAGACTGTAAATTTTTCCAGAATTTGGATAATTTTTTGGTTGGAAAAAATTCAATACCCGAGAATCGGTACAAAATGGCTTTGAAGAATTTTTTGCCTCCCGTCAAGCTGATTTCTTCAAGAAGGGTATCAATAAACTGCCCCTGCGTTGGCAAAAGTACATCGATTCCATGTGTGACTACTTTGATTAATATAAATAAAAGATATAGAAAAAAAAAATACGTTAAGTTATTTCATAAAAAAACGGCAAATTCATAGGAAAAGACGTAATATTTATAGGTGGCGGATATATTTATGAAATAAATATTATAATACTAATATTCTACTGATATGAATAATTATTATGGAAGCATAGAACATGTTAAATAATATAGTATTGATGCCAACAAGTAACTTTGAGTTCGTGTAGCAACGTAGAAGCGAGTTATTCTTAACACTAGTTCCTAAATACGTCCACCTAGGTCTTAAATCTACATTTTGTAATATTTGAACTTTTAAAATCAGTTTGAATAATATAAATGTAAATATATTATTTTACAACAAAAACATGTTTCAGACATTTAATATACAAAGAACTGAAGTACTTACAGTACATTATGTTAGAATTGGGTCGCGGCATCAATCGCAGGTGGGCGTGATACCGTCAGTATCGTGTTCACTCTTTTTTAAATCCGATTAATAACCCATTCGAGGCGTTTGTAAAACGCTGCCTAATACTTCTATGAACGCTGGTAAATATGTAAGGCGCATTAAGCTAAATCTATACGATTCTAGTTTAAATAACTATAAAAGCATGAAATATTTTTTGTAGATTTTGAGACAATATCACGCAGATAAGCGAGATTTGGATTGTGAGTTATTTTATGTAAATAGCCCAGCCCACATACAACTCAAAATTCAAATATTTCGACATAACTTAGTTTTCAACCTGGAAGCAGTATTTCTCAAATATATATTCATTATTTTGTATATAATTTTATTTATAAAAGGACGACGACTCGTCGTCACTGCTGGTGATAAGAGGGCTGGTTCTTTTCTCGCTCAAAGGCTAAGTATAGCCATTCAGCGAGGAAACGCAGCCAGCGTAGCGTTCTTGGCACGATCTGATTGAAAATTAATCTTGCAAGATTAATTTTATGATAATTTTACTAATATTTTATTTCACATTTGTCCAAAAAATTGCAAACTTTTGGAGATACAAAACCCCGTATCCCCAAATGATCGATAAATAATTTAAAATTAAAAATTTTGTACATCCGACTTCAATATAAGCGACTTCAATATAGGTTATTTAAGAATAACTCAATAACCATTGGTCTGACCTTGATCAAATTCATATGAGACCACACGAGAACTATCAGCTTTCATATAAAAAAAGAATCATCGAAATCGGTTTGCCCAGTACAAAGTTATGAGGTAACACACATAAAAAAGAAAGAAAAACATACACTCGAATTGAGTGCCGTCTCCTTTTTGGAAGTCGGCAGACAAAACCGAAAATGTCGACGATTTATATGAAGATTAAAGCAGAACTTTTCCACTCTTTTTTAATATTATTCTACAAAGTAATGTGGAATTCTGCTGTAACGGTAACGGTAACGGTGTTAATTGTTAATAATTTATCCATATCATTGACTCTATTGAGTGCTATAAAATACAGGTTACGGTTTAAACGGTTTTTTTATACTCGTCCGTTAAGCTTACACTAAACCGACTTTTAACGGCCAAGTATCCCTATAATACTGTAGGTTGGAAAACAGAAAAAACCTTTGCACGGCTGAGTCCATTATTCATCATTGTCCTCATTACAGCCATTCACAATAAGTTCACTGCTGAACATAAACCTCCCTTAACGAGTGACAGCACGGTTTTGAGCCACATGCATCCATCTTCTTTTTTCTTGCACGTCTTACCAAGTCGTCACTTCAACTAGTAGGGGGCTGCCCTACACTTCGCTTACATGTACGAGGCTCCCACTCGAGAACCTTTCTTCCTAATAGGTTGTTAATTGTTCGAGCTATTAGGTCAGCCCATTGCAGCTTCAGCTTACGAATCCATTGGGTAATGTCAGTTACTCTGGTTCTACTGCAGATACGAGGGTGGATTGAAAAGTACTCGGCCTAACCAAGAAAATAAACACATACTAAATCAGTTATATTTTTATTTTTCTACATAATCACCATCAAGTTCAATACACTTTTGCCACCTCCCCTTCGAAGCATTTAGACTGTTGAAAAAAAATGATTCTTTCTTATAGTCAAAATATGCGTCTAAGCTGCTTTGACCTCGTCGTTTGTCGAAAATCTTTGACCTCCCAAGTGCTTTTTTAGGTTAGGGAACAGAAAGAAGTCTGATGGTGCCAGATCAGGTGAATACGGCGGATGCGGTAACAGTTCAAAGCCACAGTTGTGAATTTCAGCCATTGACTGTACTGACGTGTGAACACGGGCGTTATCTTGATGAAACAGGACTTTTCTTCTGAGCATTCCTCGACGTTTTTCTTTTATTTCCTCTTGTAAACGACGTAGTAAGGTGCAGTAGTAATCAGAGTTTATAGTCTGACCCCTTTCAAGATAATCAATCATAATCACACCTTTCGAGTCCCAGAATACTGAAGCCATCACCTTATTTGCCGACAAAATCGACTTAGCTTTTTTAGGGGGTGGTGAACCAGGTCTTCTCCACTGTTTTGATTGTTGTTTTGTTTCCGGTGTACAGTAATGAACCCATGTTTCGTCTATAGTAACAAAACGATTCAAAAAATCATCTGCATCGGCTTCAAATAACTCCAAACAGTCGCGTGAAATAGTCAATCGCGTCCTTTTTTGTTCAACTGAAAGCAGTCGCGGAACCCACCTCGCAGACACCTTGTGGAAACCCAACTCGTTGACAATGATGTTTTGAGTTCGTTCATAAGAGATGCCTATAGTCTCGGCTATCTCTCTAATTTTTAATCTGCGGTCTCCCATTATTAAATTAAGTACTTTTTTAATATTTTCGTCAGTAGTTGACGTCGAAGGCCTTCCAGAGCGGGGTTCATCTTTCACACTCTCTCTACCACGCTTAAATTCTGCTATCCATTTTTTGACGGATGAATTTGACAGAGCACAATCGCCTAATGTACTGACCATGTCATCATGGATGGCTTTTGAAGATAGCCCCTTCTTATGGAGGTACTTAATGACGGCACGCTGCTCAATTTGCTCCATTCGCGGAAATTATGTCCGATTACTTTGTTAATAAATTTATAAAATCACAACTAATTATCGCACACGTTTCGAACTTCACACAATGAACTAGTCTGAACTGAACTAAATAATGTGGGTAGATTTGATTTTTAGAATTGAATGGATCTGTGTTAGGCCGAGTACTTTTCAATCCACCCTCGTATTTTCATTTCTAAGTCTACTTGCAGAGGAACAATGAATGTGGTCCTTCACTACTAGACATATGAAGGGGACTTCGATATATATGTCATCACTAGCCTATGCACTGGTAGTACAATCTTTTTTTAAGTTTTGAGGTATACCTGAGAAGTAGTGACGTAATCTCCTGAACTCTTTCCTGCCGAGTTGTATCCGTTGATTGATCTCTCGGTCGAAGTTGGACTTACATAGTCGGACTATTTGTCCTAGCTAAACATACTCGTTGACAACTTCGAGCGCAGTGCTCACAACAACTACCGGCATTGGTGTGACATGTACGTTTCACATGACCTTTGTTTTGCCCAAGTTCATTTTAAGTCTATCGTCGGGAAATTGGAGGTGAGTGATGTACTTGGCATTAATGTTAAGAGGCGTATTACAAAAAAACGCGAAATTACAAGGATTCCTCGTTGAAATTTTATGTTTATCGTTCATTTCTTGAAATAACAATTACTTGGTAAAAATAGCTCGTTTTCTCTCCTCAAATAAGCTCGGAATGAATTTTAGATAACTTATTTATTTAATCAGTAATAATCATTCTCCCGATGCATGTTTAGGCAAAAACTCTCGAAGACATGATTTGGGAGCTCTAATTTGTAGATTCTATTGAATATCGACCATCAAAAAAAATATTTTTACCTCCCAAATATCCTACACTTTAATAATAATGGAATACATTTTCGTTATATGCTTTTCACACTAGAAAAAAAAATTTGACATAATTCAAAAAACGACCAAAAAAGCTTCGATGCAAGCCTCTATATTTCCGAAGTTCTACATCACTTAGACGTAAAATTTATACCAAAATAATCATCAATATTTGCTTAAACTATACTATTATTTTTACTTTTAAAATCGTTACTATTATATTATAATTAATTAAATAAAAGTACTATATATTTAACTGCGCCGGCCATCTGAGATCATTAAGGCGCGAGCGCTTGCCGAGGGTGGACCTGCGTCAGTTTATTTCGGGCGCTGTATGGTTTCGATATTACTGTAGTGTGCGTCGATTGCTATCGTAGTTTGCGTCGATTGGCTTGCATACTAGAACATTGTCAACTACGACCGCAATTTTTGATCGATCGGTTTAAAACTATTTTATATAGTTATAATTTAGATCACGTCTCTTCCATTAAACATGGTAGGGACAACGAGTCTGCAGCATGTGCACAATTGAGCAAACAAAAAAATATTATTATAGAAAAATGTGGTCTATTCATTGACCTAGATCATTGTTATTTGAGGGCTTCACCTAATGGTTTATACAGCAACGGTCTTATTGAAGTTAAATATCCTATTTCAGCTTTCGGAATAGATTTTGATACGGCCTTTCGATAAAAAAAAGTTAAAGGTTATAAATTCAGTGATTCAAGTGTAACATTAAATCAAAATAATGACTGGTTTTACCAAATCCAAGGCCAGCTTCATTTAGCAAATAAAAATGTCTGAATACTTGCCATAATATGTATTGGCCCAGATTAATGCAGTAAAAGTACTAAAAATTTACAAATACGACCAATTTTAGATTTTGAATATGTTACCCAAGTTACAAGCTTTTTATGAAAAGTGTGTACTGCCTGAAATTATCGAATAGAGAAAAGTTCGGTCAATGCCGTCGCAGCAAATATTTTTCTTATAAAAAATATAGTAATTTACTGTAAGTACCGATTAAAAAAATATTAGTTACATTTGGCTGTTATATTTATTAAAACAGGTTGCAACCGTTTATTTATTTATACCACTATTCTACCGGTAGTAGACATAATCGATTATTAACATTCGATTACAGCGTAACAATTAAAATATTTATGTGTACTTATTTTGACACTAAATTTCATAAATAATGAATAATATATCAAAATGGTATATAATAATAAATAATAAATTATATAATAACATAATAATAAATTAATAAGATAACATTAAAATGACACACCAAAAAATATTCCATCCACTGAAGTCCATCCTAAGAAAACTTTGTATTATGGAAGATCAAGATCGTTTAATCGTCATACTCACAGTATTATAGTGCGAGCGAGTGAATAGATATGAAAGAAAGTATCGGTCGCGTAGCTTGCCGCCCGCTCGGTGCGTAAAATACCTACATTTGCGAAACGCCGAAACGTAAGAGGGCTCTTAATACCTTATCCTTTCAAGCCCGGTAACTTCTAAACGTCTTGTTGTTTTTAATTAATGTAACACACCGTCGAATTAAAAATATAAACATAACCAACATACATACCTTATTATCATTATTAATATTATACATGCCTCACCAGTAAAATCATGCACTATAACAATTAAGATAATGTTTTCAGAAACACTAATTAGTGTTTCATAAAAGTCCTATAACAATAAGTAAACGTTTATTCGAGCGGGTTGCGGCGCAGCTACATTGCAATTTCAGTCATGTTATTGTGGTTACTTAAATCACAATTTAGTACAGTTGTAACATAACAGAACAGTATCGATAGAAATGTAGACAGTTGCGGATTTACCAGCAGACTGGGTAGGCTGGAGCCTAGGGTGGCATTTTTGGGGCAAAATTTGTTTTATGTCTTACAGAAATAATTATAGAGATTGTAAGAAACTACAATGTATAGCTACAGGAAAAGGCTTTAATCCCACTTCTGATGTAAGAAACGATTCCAATTCTGATGTTAGAAATTATCCTCAAAAGTATTTAAATAAAGGCACACTACTCGGTAACAAACCCTGCTTACTATCAGGCCCCAATTACATGATAACACCAAAGTATGCAAACCAACAGCATCGCTATCCATCTCAGTGTAAGGGCAGCCTCTCAGCAACACGACCTTCCTTGTCTACACTAGTAGAATACCCCAACGGGCATAGTAACGCCAGTAGGAGTCTTAGATTTACAGAATTATGCCTCTTAGTCGCCAGTGCTAAAACAAGTGGGAGATTACCATTCTACCTTCATTTGCTCGTATTTCCTTTTATTTTTTACCCTCATTCCAAACACGGCCTCTCTCGACAGGAGTCCGTCCTCGGGCTCCCTTTATCTTTAAATATTAGTCTCCATCAATGGCATGGGGGATGCAGGCGCCAAGTAGGTCACAGGCGACGCGCTTGGCAATGGCTCAACGTTAGCACAACGTGTCGTCAGAGTAAGCCTTAGGCCCTACTTTCGCATAACTTAACACAAATGGTAAAATTATTGTTTTTTTGTTAAAATTCAATTATTAATAAATACGCATTATTAAGAATAACTCATAAACTACTGGTCAGATCTTGATCAAATTTATGTGTGACTACATGATAAGCACCAACTTTCAAACAAAAATAGAATCATCAAAATCGATCACCTAGAAAAAAATTCTTAGGTAACACACATAAAAAACACAGCCGAATTGAGAACCTGCTCCTTTTTGAAGTCTGTTAAAAATAACTGATTAAGTCATAGGCACTGCGTTCGTAACTTAACAAAATAACTGATTAAATCACATGCACGATGCGACGTTACCATAGATAACTTAACAAAATAATTACTCATTAAATCATAGGTACAATGTTAGCATAAAATAATAAAATAACAACCGATTAAGTCATAGGCACTATTGCATTAGCATAACTTAACATCTACTTAAGTCATAGGCACGATGTTAGTATACTATTATTAATTAATTAATATTATAATAGTATTGGCCAGCAACGCATCTGCAATTCCCTCCCTGGTGTTGCAGTTGTTCATGGGTGGCGGTAGTCACTTATCACACATCAGGTGAGCCGCATGCTCGTTTGCCCCCTCTCCTATAAAAAAAATAAATAAAATAATAACTTAAGCTTTAGGCACGACGTTAGCTTGTCCGCCTTCTACTTTTGAGAAAGAGGTACACCATTAGCGTATCTCAATATTACTCTCTCAGAAAGGAAGCACTACGTTTTAAGGAAGCTATTTCTGACACACGTGCAACTACTCACCCTCAAAGTAAGCGTGGGGCAAGCACACACCTGGTGTGGAGTCTAAAGTAACGTTACTGGCTTCATTTAACTTTCCCGTCTCGGCCCTTTCTGACCATGAAACGATAAATTATTGTTTTCAAATCTTTACCAATTTTTATGCAACAGGACACAATGAGTGAACTCTTGAATATATTTCATACAGACTAAACTTTTACTGAATTGAAAACATCGTAAAAATCAGATTTTAGAATACAAAACTTCCTACTAGAGTTTAACGCGCGTCTTAGATAACATTTTATACGTGGTAGAGCCATGCTGCGGCTATATTAGTAGTATAGTTGTAGCACGAATGGGTCCACTCGACCGGGGAAGGACCACGCTCTCACAGAATACCAGCGTAAAATAGCAGCTTGACGCTGCTGTGTTTCGTATGGTGAGTGTAGAGAACCGAAGACCCTTTTTACTAGAAAAGAGGCATTCCATCTTAGTCCTCACGGGTAACAACGCATCTGCGTTTTGATTCTTTATTGAGGATAGATGTAGATGTCTATGGGTTACAGCAACCACTTACCATCAGGCGGACTGTATGCTCGTTTGTCACCTTATCCTATAAAAAACACATTTTGTTCAACACTCACAAACCATTGCACACATTG
Organism: Parnassius glacialis; assembly: GCA_033319125.1. Classification (NCBI taxonomy): domain Eukaryota; kingdom Metazoa; phylum Arthropoda; class Insecta; order Lepidoptera; family Papilionidae; genus Parnassius; species Parnassius glacialis. Next base: position 30,652,909 of record JAVANC010000018.1, read on the forward strand.
CAAAAACATCAACTATGTTTAACAGTGGTAGAGCCACGCGGCAGCTTTTGCTGTCGCACGGATGGGCTGGCTGGAACCGGGGTGGTACCACGACCTCACAGAATACCAGCGTGAAGTAGAGGTTTACCTCTGCGTTTCACTTGGTGAGTGCAGGTGACCGGATGCCCTTTTTACTGGAAATGAGGCATTCCATCTTAGTCCTCACGGGTGACAACGCATCTGCATTTTGGTTCGCAAACGAGGATAGATGTAGATGTCTATGGGCCGCAGCAGCCACTTACCATCAGGTGGACTGTGTGCTCGTTTGTCACCCTAATCCTATATAAAAAAAATGTGGGGAGACTGATTTTTATTTTTTTACCCTCATTCCCAACAAGATTTATATTTTGAAAGAAACCTGAAGAAATGTTTTTGACATTATTTTGAAACTCAAAACACTGGGCATAAATATTGAAGACTGTCGTTGAAAGGGGTCGCAGCCTGTCGCTCGGCGTCATTCCTTCAACTCAAAGGGTCCATACAGACAGGGGTCACTCGGTCAGTGACCTTCTACCCCAAGAAACTGATATCACACCACGTTGGGTTCGGGAATAACGAGGTGGGTGTGACCCCTGAGAAGGAGTGCCACACAAGGACGTCTGTCGCCCTTTCTTAAAAGAAAGGTTAGACGACTAAGATTACGGATCCCTATGGAATGGTCCCGGTCTTGACGTCGGTACAGTGGTATGTATAATTAACAGGCGTAGTAAGAAATGAAACATCAATTTTATCTTCATTATTTCCCATCTCATGGCTGTTAGACGGGAAATGAAGCTGCAGTCTTCAGTAGATTTGACAGCATACAGACAACTGAACAGACAGATCTCCAAATGCATGCGGCGGGACTTACGCAACTTTAATACTGCTCGTATTGAAGAAGCGATCGAGTGGAGTCGCATCTATGTGCTGTTTTCGAGAGTCATTACGGATCGTCTCGCATGCAGATCGACGACTTCCAGCCTCCCGTACAAGCCGGTTTCCGAAAAGGATAATTGTACAGAAGTCAGAGCAGTACAATTTGTCACTATGTCTGGCGTATGTGGACTATGAGAAAGCCTTTGATTCCGTCAAAATTTGGGCGATGCTGCAGTCCCTTCAGCGGTGCCCAGGTGACTGTCGCTATACCCTTATCTAAAAATCTTCATTTAATATCAAGTTATTTAAGTTTTAAGAAACAACGATTTTTATAAGCTGGTTCAGTGATGTGTGTAAGGAACGCGGACGAAGTTGCGGGTATCAGCTATAGTTTAGATATAACTGCAAAACAAGTAATCTCGATTACTTGAAATAATTTTTAGTCAAGGCGTTCGCTCACTCTTCTTCTGTCAGTCATAAGCTAGGTCGTGAACGAGTGAGTGAGGTGAGTCAATGGTGAAATTCGAGTAACTCTTTCAATTTGCCTTCACGAATACCTCAAACAGGGTAACTTATGAATTGGGGACACATTTGCACTTTCACACACGGCATTATCATATTATGATTATCTATGACTGTTGGTGACGCGCTTAAAATATAGTCTGTCATTTTTCATTTCATAAAATATAAATAAATTCGTATTTAAATTATTGCTATTAAATTATATATGAGCCATGGTAGCTCAGATGGTTCGCGCTCGCTGTAAGTTTCACAGTACGCGAGAAATCCGGGTTCGATCCTCCGCCGGCACCAATGAAATTGTTAATTGCAGTTTTAAGTGCTGATTTACCACGTGCTAGGCGGTGAAGGAAAACATCGTGAGGAAACCTGCATGTCTGACAAATAAGAAAAAAAATATATTTCGAAGACATGTGAAGTTAGCCAACACGCATCGGGGCAGCGCGGCGGACTTTTCCTTGCCCTAAAACCCTCTAAGAAATGAGAGGAGGCCTGTTCCCAGCAGTGCGACGTGCATATATGCTGTAACTTTAACTTTAACTTCTATTAAATTATATAAGGCATTCCGAATAATAAGATAATATACGTTAAAGGTAAATAGATTCAATATAATTCCCCAAAAAGTTTGTTTATAGATTAATTTAGAGTCACGTGTTACATAGTAATCAGCTATAATTTATAATTTATTTATTTATAATTAATTACAACGGCTTGCGCCAATGACAGTAATTAATAGGTAAAACTAAACATATAACATAATTAACATAATTCAAAAACAAATAACAAGTCAGAGATCAAACATACTTAACAATAACCATAGGAAATAAAATAATATAAAACAGAATAAAGTGATAACAACATACAACTTATTTACCTAACAAACATGGCTTTCACATAACATGAGACAGTTTGACATGATCACCTTGAGTGTGTCATTAAAGATGCAATACGGATAAAAGTCTCGTATTAAATTAGATACTTATTTTATATAAAAATATACGAAACTGTGTTCTGTGACCATAGGTACTGTAAAGCACTGGAAACGTTATGAATACAAAAATGTATTAAAAGAAGTAAATTAAACGTTATAAAGTATATATATAAAATAAAATAGTTAGTTTCATTCAAGATTTCATTTCATTTCAGTCAAAATTACATACAGTAAAAACATGAGCCATCTTATTACAAAACGTGCAGTGACGGTAGTCTCAGGCTTAAACGAAGGTTTAGTATTTCTAACTAAAGAAGACCCTTAGCTATAGCGTCACATTTTTCTCGAAAGTGACTGGTTTTTTTTTCAGCTTGAATTCCAATCTTTAGATTTTAATTCGCTTATTTCCAGGCGATTTCTTTCGTATAACAGATTCCGGTTAAAACCTGGGACTTATAGTTATAAACTACTTTTTGTAACAAGACAGATAGTGTGCTAGCATACTCAGCACGGAGATAAGATTAATAGTGGTCCAGCTCTTCTTGTTACTACCCCAGATCGTATACTTTGTTCCCAGACGGATTTTACCGCGATATTATCAGGGGTTATGGCTAAAACAACAACAGACGTTAACTTTATAGCGACGTTTTTAGCGACGTCTAGACGTACCTGTAGGTACTCGCACATAAATAGTGTTCATTTAATTCTGAACCGTCGGGTTATTGCGATTTTGGCAAATGGACTACAATGAAATATTTTTTTTTTTAATAATTTTCCTCAGTTTGGGTATTAATTCACAACATGTTGTAAATTGCAACATTATGTAAAAGTAAATTTTTTTTTATAGGATAGGGTGACAAATGAGCACACAGTCCACCCGATGATAAGTGGTTGCTATGACCCATAGGCATCCACATCTATCCTCAGAATCAAAATGCAGATGCGCGGTCACCCATGAGGACTAAGACAGAATGCCTCTCTTCCAGGAAAAAGGGTCTCCGGTTCTCTACACTCACCATACGAAACAGCAGTGTCAAGCTGTCGTTTTACGCTGGTATTCTGTGAGAGCGTGGTCCTTCCCATGTCTCTACTACGTATAAACAGTTATACCTTCGTTTGTTCGTATTTCCTTTTATTTTTTTACCCTCATTCCCTACAATAGTAACAAACGGACATTAACAGACGCCTGCAACTAGCTTCAAACTAAGAGGGTCGCAGATGCTTTTCCTCTCCTTAGGACTAAGATTGAATGCCTTACATCTGCTATTATATTACCTCTTTTATCTTTCAAATCGAAACGTAGCAGTTGGTACACTGCAGCAGATGGCTAATATGTTTCAGTATATTATAGACATCTACATCTATCTTTATTTGCGAATGCGAAAAAATGCAGATGCGTTGTCACCTGTGAGGATCAAGATGGAATGCTTCTTTTCCAGTAAAAAGGGTCTCCGGTTCTCTACACTCACCATACAGAACACAGTAGTGTTAAGCTGCTATTTTACGCTGGTATTCTGTGAGAGTGTGGTCCTTCCCCGATCGAGCCGACCAATTCGTGTTACAACTATACTACTAATATAGCTGCAGCATGGCTCTACCACGTAAACAAAGTGAGTTACCATAAAAGAGAAAATTTCACAATTTAAATTGTTTTGTGTGCTGATTTGCCACGTGTGCTTGGTGAGAAGAAATACATTGTATACGATATTCTACTGGGTTTGTAACTAACCGTTTCAATCTCTCTGCAACCACCTATCCAGGGGTTACGGGACAGTCGGCATAGTGATAATATAGTTCAGCAGTGTTAGCTCAAGGGTTCATAGTTCATAAGCACATAACACTTTCAGGGCTAAACAGATCTTGAGAAATGAATTTATGTCATATGGAAAATATTTGTATGAGCTTGCGGTGTTGCCATCTGTTGGATATAGTCACATTAGTCACGGAAAGTCATAGACCAAAGAGTTATGGCTGCATCCAGACTGATAAATCGCCAACTGACAATGACTGAAATAAAAACACACACACAATAAAAACACAGCTTGTATAATTTATTAACGAATTTAGAAAAAGAAGTTTAAGTTATTCCGTCCAGTACGCGGACATTGTAAGGAAGAAGCCATGTCAAGGAAGTTAAAAAATATGGCGGTGAACTCTTCTTTCACATGCGATCTAAAAATTCTCAAAATGAATGGAGATGCTCAGAAGGGGGATATATATAGGCTTTAACTATTTACACTTTATGTTTTAAATTATGGTTAAGTATTTTATACGTGTTTACAACACGAGAAAATGTAGTTCTGCCGTCCGCCGTCTATTTAAATAGGCGAGCATTCTTGTACAGTTGATTTTTTTTATAAAAGGCTGAGAAAGGAACAAACAACCCACCTAATGCTAGATGCTGTGGAGCGGACAACAATTGGAGCGGAGCACAATTGTGAGAGACCGATTGTTACGGACAGACGAATTGACTCTGGAGAAAGCAACAAAATATGTCAGACGGGTGAAATGTCAATAGACAGCAAGCGTGAGATGGAAGCAGAGGTAGATTCGGCAGCTCGGGAGCTCCAGACCCGTGCGCGTTCTAGCGCTGTCGGTGCGCGGACGGCGCTTTCTGTGGACACGGCGGGAACATGGTGTTCAGTGTTCTAATGTAGATTCGTGTCCAGCTGTTTCGGTGAAATGCTAAACGTGCGATAACCACGGCCATTACGTCAGGATGTGCAAATGTAAAAATAGTGTTAAAAACGTATGAAATAGAGTTGGAAGCAGAAAATCTGATAATGATGATTGTGAATCTCTAATAATGCGGAATAGTTTTTATTGTTTGTTTGTTTAAACACGTTAATCTCTGGAACTACCAGTCCGATTTGAAAAAATATCTTTGTATATTATAGCCAGATTTGTGAGGAATAGTATAGGTTATCTAGCATTAGGGATACATCTCTCAGCTAGCCTTACATATTGATTTTTGTTCAGCAAGTCAGAAGGAAAGCGCTTCTGAAATGATTTATCCGCGTGTGCTGGCGTAATAGTGATGCGTAAATACAATGTTCTACAAAAATATAGACCTTTACTCCATATAAAAAAGTACTATATACCTATTTCTTATACATAAGCCACAATAAGGTATTTTGTGATAAAAATATTGAAAATTAAAAAGTGATTCATGAACGTTATTATTAGACATGGCATATTAATTCGTACGAACGAAAGTTACTTCATCATCAAGACAAGTTTATGAAGATAAAGTTTTAAGTTCAAATATACAGGGTTATTTTGCAACAACCGGCCAAATTTACAGAGATGGTTCAGAATAAGTGATATAGACAAATGCTGAAGAAAAATTTATTAAAAAAAATCTTAAACATTCTGTCCTTTTTATCTTTTAAATTCAAAATGCGTGGTAAATCACTATTTTAACTGATTTTACCATAGACTTAGGCAGAACCAACAGCTGTGCATGCTGTCTGAATCCAGGCTGCTACTGAGAATTTTTTTAACAGACAAACCCAATAACTGATTTTTGGACGACTCAGGAATCGAACCCGAGGCCAAATATTTAAAATAAATTAGCTTGACCTAGTGAAAAATCTCTCTTCTGAAATCTATGTATTGATTAGATCCGATGGGATATATTCTTCACATATTTTTAAAGATACCATATCTTGTGAGATATGGTGTCACATATTACATTTAAAATCTGCAGCGCTATGCTTTAAATCTATGAACATAAGATAAAAAATCCACAAAATATAACAATAATCATTGCATTTAATAACTAAAGAAATAACGAAATATACCTTTTAGTAATAAAATAAAGTTACTTTACCTAATTCAGCTGTAAATAACCCAGTCAGGAGAGCCTATGTCAACCATCATCTGCGTAACTTTTCTAAGAAATGTCCAACGCTTATAAGCTTTCGTCTTTCTTGGATGAGATAAATCTCATTATTAATAAGTTTCAGTTGATTGTTATGGATAAATAGATCACGTTAAATGTGTTTTTTGTGTCATTTATTTAAATTTAAATTGTTTTTTATTTGGATGCTGTGCACCTTTTAATATGATGCGTCTGAGTTTAAAATGTTTAGTAATTAGTGTAAGTTGCTGTTCTTCTTGCAAACTTCACCACTGATCGTAAAATGCCACGATTCTAAATAATTTGTGCTGCGATAGTGTTGGCCGAATACTCAGATTCTATTAACATTGTTGTTAAGCCAGTATTTTTATATGTATTTCTTAAATTTATTAATCGCTGGCATATCATTGCGTTCTTCCATCCCATTCACTATATAACTCCAACCATCTAAAATCCGTTGTTCAGGTATAAGTGGCAGCATTTTACTTAGCGATAATACTCTGTATGCCTTTAGTTTGAGAGACTTTGATTTTGTTTTCGCATCTAAATCACAAACTCTTTTTAATATTTACGAGAAAACGTTTCGTAAAGGTTTCATCACAGCGTCCTCATAATCAGTTATAAATTGTATAGGTTCCCAGTTAGGTATCTGGCTTTTTATTAGGTGTAATAGTGCTACGTAAGTTTCAGTTCTATAAGGAAGGGATAAATAATGTACTATATTTGTAGGTTGCTGAGAACTATCTAGATCGCAATTAATGGTATACAACTGAAGAAAGTGTAAAGGGGTTATTTTAAATGTGCAATAACTGAAATGTTTCTGTTTTTCAGACATAGTTGTCCTTGCGTCTTTATATTTAAATACTAAAATGCGCCATCATCGCGAAAGTAGTCAGCCAGTAGAAATGAATCAAATCCAGACGGCACCTCAACGTCAGCAAACTTTTTGTGTTATAGATAGTTATAGCTTTTCAACAGCCTAACTCTTCATTGCGATGTCGGGATGTTGACTTTACGTCTCCGCATTTCGGTAATTTGATAATGATTTTAATATCTGCATTTTCCAATAAACTTATTGCACTTTTGTAGACTCTAGCAATTTTATTCAAGGGACAAGGCGTAATTCATGCAAATGTTTTATCAAATTGTTTTTATCTTTGGCCAAGAATTCAAATCTAATAAGATGATTGTCTAACCAACACTGTTAGATTTATTTAGTTTGTTAATATTGTAGCGCACCACTATTAATGTCTTGTACATGGCAACACTAGTTACCACTAGCGCCCTCTAGTGTCGAGTAGCAGAACTAGGAGAGTCAAGATCCTTCTAGAAATTTCGGGACCGATATGTACTCGAACATACTAGATGTTTCTACAGTAGAAGGTTCTGGAAACTATCTGAGGCCCTATATAAAGCCGGTGTAGACCACGACCGGAGGAGTAATGAATTGGCGATACAAAAGAATATTACGAAGCGAAATAACTGCGAACTAAAGTGGTCAGTTTGAAATTTGAAATTTGAAAGGGACGAAGAGAGAACGAAGTGTGAAATATGGGTAAATCAGGAATGTCTAGAACAGGTAAATGAAATTGTATGCTTGGGGAGTGCTTTTAGCCGGGATGGAAGATGTGATTTAGATGTGGACAGGCGTGTCGCTGCCGGGAACAAAGTCAATGGTGCCTTGACTGCGTTAGTCAAAAGGCAAGGCGTAGTGAAGAGTGCACGCCTTGCAATACATAGTGCAGTGTTGATACCGACTTTGTTATATGGCAGCGAAACCTGGGTATGCCAGAAGAAGCATAAAAGCAAGTTGAATGCAGTGGAGATGCGATCTCTTCGTAAAATGTTCGGCGTCACCATGGCCGACCGAAAGCCAAACGAAGAGATTCGCAATATGGCAGGTTTGAAAGATGACCTTATCACAAAAATTGATAAGGGCGTGCTTCGATGGTTTTGGCACGTTGAGAGAATGAGTGAAGACCGAATTGTGAAGAAAATATATAGCGCGAAAGTAAATATTAAAAGGTGTCGAGGTAGACCGAGACTAACTTTCGAAGACCATGTGAGCAAATTGCTCGAAGAGGGGAGGGTCAAGAGTACTCGGATACCTAGACGTGCATGTATGAAGAAGATAATGAATCTGAAAGAAGCGAAAGAGGTATGTAAGGATCGTGACACTTGGCGATCTGTTCTCTCTGGCTACCCCGTCAAGGATTGTGCGTGACGATAAGTAAGTAAGTAAGTAAAGTGGTCAGTAGTACAATTGTGTTTATTATTAGTGTGGTTTTAGATTGTAATTAGTGTTCTGTAATTAATGTGTCAATTTTGGTAATTCAATCGGCAGTTTTTAATTGACTCGAACCCCAAGCTCGTAACAATATTATATGTTTTGTCTCAGAAGAACCACACGTACAAAAGTCAATAGAAATTGTACAACTATACAAAATATAAACTAGAACTATCGAACTGCCTCTTGTAAGTATATGCTTGCCTAGTACTATTCCTAAAATAAACTACTTGATAAAAATTTCCATGTATTTTGTAGAGTAGGTCAAATACCACTGAGAATTTTCTTTCGCGTATGTCTACTTGGTAAAATATTCTTAATAGTTTTACAACATGCCACGATGATTCCCAATAGACTTACTAGTAAGACTATTGGGCAGTTCTCATTAGGATATTCCCATTAGTCTTACCAGTAAGACTACTGGGAAGAAAATTCCCAGTAGTCTTACTGGTAAGACTACTTGGTAAGACTACTGAGAATACCCCGTTAAATTTTTTTTTCTAAAGAAGAAGAGGAAAATTCCCAATAGTCTTACTGGTAAGACTACTTGGTAAGACTACTGGGAATACCCCGTTAAATTTTGTTTTCTAAAGAAGAAGAAAAAAATTCCCAGTAGTCTTACTGGTAAGACTACTTGGTAAGGCTACTGGGAATACCCCGTTAAATTTTGTTTTCTAAAGAAGAAGAAGAAAATTTCCAGTAGTCTTACTGGTAAGACTACTTGGTAAGGCTACTGGGAATACCCCGTTAAATTTTGTTTTCTAAAGAAGAAGAAGAAAATTTCCAGTAGTCTTACTGGTAACACTACTTGGTAAGGCTACTGGGAATACCCCGTTAAATTTTGTTTTCTAAAGAAGAAGAAGAAAATTTCCAGTAGTCTTACTGGTAACACTACTTTGTAAGGCTACTGGGAATACCCCGTTAAATTTTATTTAAGTTCATCACCGGCGACAAATATTCCCTTGTAAAAGCATATTAATAATTATTTTGTGATTTATTTAAAAAAGAAACCTTATCATAATAGATTTAGAATTTATTTAAAAAAAATTAACTTTAGATTTGATGCGGCGATTGTATTAAAACTCTTTATCTGAGAAGCCTCCATAAGGTGTTTCGGGACACACGGTCAAAGGCACAGAACATATATACCCCTAAAGGGCCTTGTGAAGGAATGCTTTGTGTTTTCAGTAATCATTGTCAAAGCGAACATCTGTCTAACCAGTCTAATGGCGCGTCTCCACCAAAGTTTTCAACATTTGTCAACACGTGTTGCCGACAAATGTTTCTGTCAGGCGCGTCTCCACCAAAAATGTTGACAACATTTATGTTTCCGACATGTTGACAAATCAACAAAAGATGATAACATTTGTTTCAAAATGTTGCAAATCAAAGGAATACGCTTGTTGCCGACATTTGTTCCCTCGGCGGAGACGCTTCTTGCAACATTTTGAAACAAATGTCCTCAACTTTTGTTGATTTGTCAACATGTCGGAAACATAAATGTTCTCAACATTTTTGATGGAGACGCGCCTTAACAGTAGACAGAAGTGAGGGTTCCGTGCATAACCCGTTTTTAAGCAGGTATAGTATAGTTTTTGCGTATGAATGATTAAAACAAGTTAACACTTTGGCTTGCTTCTTTGATAGTTATTTAGGGCCTATTATTAAATCATTACTATAAAAGATATTAAAAGGATAAAATACAAAATAAATAAATTAAAAATTACAGTTGTATGAACAAGTGTATAGATGAATGAAAAAAAAAATTGTTCAATCTTAAAATTCAGTTATTTAGAAAATTTAAAAACCCTCGAAACAAAAAGAGCTGGTGATCTTCAGACGACTGAACTAATTTTGATAAAACATGAACCACCGCTTGAAAACCTGCTATTAAATTTAAAAAAAAAACCGCACACAAATCGGTTCACCCGTTTAAGAACTACAGTGCGACAGACAGACAGACAGACACACAGCGATCTTATAACACCACACTTTTTGTGTAGGGGGTTAAAAATCGGCTCTTATGCGCATGAAATAATTGGACTATTCTACTAATTTGAAGTTACTGCGAAACATTTTGCTTCGTATTGCGCACTAACTTCAAATGTGTTGTGGAAGATGTTCAGAAATAGAACCAAAATACTTACTGAAAAGGAACACGGCTCTTAGTCTGGCCGCGGAGGAGCAATTGAACACGGCGCGTTCAACAGCGGATACCGTAACCTCCTATGATACCTACGTTGGGTTCGGGAACAACGTATGTGAACCCCGTGAAGGAGTATCACACAAGGGTGTCGGCGGCTTTCTTTTCTTCAAATAGGTTCAGGCGGGGATTACGGGTCTTCCGAGGTCGTCCCGGTCTCAGCGCCTTAATTCTTCAATATGTGCCGCGTTAGCGACATCAGATGGACTGTAGTTATATTTAAAGGTGAAGGATCCCTTGGGAATAAAACAGCAATTATCTTCAAACCGCTCCGTGAGAGAGTAATTACTTTCCCTATCACTTCCCTATACGTTTTCTTTCTTGATTATATATTATACTGGTAGCTGGTCCCGAACGATTTGTATGGAAGTGGTTCTTCTCCTTGTGGAGGTTTTCATGTGTCGAGGAGACCCTCTTTACATGGGCGGCATCTCAGGAGGACACGACCCCCCGGTCCTGGGTGCTGCGTTGGCAGCTTTTTATGTTGGTGTGTTGCGCACCTCGCGCCATCTAGTCAGGTGTCGGGACGCTCACTCACCTCCAGCGTCCCCTGTGCCGGGCAGTGAGCGTAAAAGTTCACGTGGGAGTGGTCGCCCGTCAGGTGGGCGGGCATGGAGCGGAGCTAAATTCTAAAGGTGGGGATGTGGCCCGTTATCTGCGCGGTCGAACAGCCGTCTTGCAGAACGGACCACAAATTCTTGGATTGATTCGACTTTGAAGTCGCGTGAGATGACATAATTCCTGACGTAGCGACCGGCTCCCACGATAACCCGAAGCGCAAGATTTTGCTGGGCCTGCAACCTCCTGCGCTGAGTGGCCGAGGTCAACGCGTACCAGGCTGGTGCTGCGTAGATCAGCCGCGAGCGGACGTAGGTCTTGTTACCAATCTTGATTTTAGTTGGGAGTTTGGATGCCAGTATAGGATAGAGTTTTGCTCGTGCAGCTCTGGCCTGTCTCACGACGTGATCGACCATCGGGGTCATGCGCAGCAAGCGATCTATCTGGCATCCTAGGTATGTGATGGTACTACTCCAACCCACATCCTGCCCGCGGTGTTGCCGAGTTGGTGGTGTTCTGGCCAGCCTGGTTATGAAGGCGACAGTCTTCCCGACGTTGAACGCCAGCCTCCATTTGTCCAGCCACTCAGGCAAAAGGTCGAGTACCCGCTGCAATCTCTTGGCAGCTATGTCCACCCAACGTGATGATGCGAAGTACGCACTGTTGTCAGCGTATAAAGCAAGAACAACGTCATCTTCCCATTCCTCCAGATGGCCTTGAAGGGTGGGGATGTCGTTGGTGTAAACCGCGTACAGGTGCGGTGAAAGGCAGCTGCCCTGTGGCACTCCAGATAAAATCGATCGTGCTGCCAAGAGAGCCCCTTCCAAGGTGACATGGAAGCTCCTCCCCTCCAGGAACGACGCTATTAGCCGCACAAGCATTGGCGGCAAGGTGTTATGTTGAATGAGCTTGTAGACTAGCACTGCGTGCCACACCCTGTCGAAGGCCTTCTCCATGTCGAGAAGGACCCCCACACAGATGCGGCCGAAGTTATATTCGGCCACAAGATAGTACAGCACGCGGGCCAGCTGTGAAGTGATGGAATGCCCCCTGCGGAAGCCGAACAGCTCCTCTCGCAGGATGACGTATGGAAGAACCCTGTTCAGGGTAAGTTTTTCGAAAAGTTTTGCTATGTGCGGCAATAGCGTTATGGGGCGGTAGCTGGCCGGGAACCTCCTGTCTTTTCCCGGCATCGGCAGCACGATGATTTTGCCCTGCTTCCAAATGGTCAGGAAGTGGCCAGTCCTCAGGATGCCGTTGTACAACCTGGTGAGTGCCCTTCTGGGCAGCTGCTTAATGGCTGTGGTGGTGATGTCGTCATATCCCGGCGCTTTACGGGTGGGTAGGCGCATCATGGTGTGCCTTACCTCCGCTGATGAAATAAAGTCGTCGCCCCGCAAGGACGGCGCCGGGTTTGAAAGGTAATCCTGTACGCGGTCCACTATACTTTTTACATGGTCTGCGTACCCCTCTGCTACGGTGTTAGGCTTAAACTGCTGCTAAAGGTGCTGTGCCATCAATTCCGCTCTCTTTTGGGGGTCGTAGATTCTGCTCCCCGTGCTGTCCACCAGTGGGCAGACAGGTTTTGGTGCCTTGGTGAGCTGCCGGTTGAGGAGATGCAGGGAGGCGGGTGTCTCCGAAGCTTCGTCGACTCGCCTCTCCCATGCCTCTCCCCTGTATGCTCTCATTGCTTCCGACAGCTCTCTCGTCATGTAGTTGAGTTTGGTTTTTAGCCGTGGGCATCGTGTCCGTGCCCAGAGCCTCCTCATCTTCCGCTTCTCGGACAATAGTGTTCGCAGTTTACGTGGGAGTTCCTCCTTCCCGCGCCCCGTGGAGACAGGGTGGGAATGGATTTGAAGTTGGTCTTTTATCGTATTTTGAAGATGTAGGGCCGCTGTCTCCACATCTTCATGGGTGGTAATAGAGGCGCAGAGTTGGAGGTCCTCCAGCGCATTGCGGAAGCGCGTCCAGTTGGTCTTCATTCGGAGACTTCTGGGCACTACGGAATCCGCACTGGTGTCGATGGTAATCAGCACGGGGAGGTGCTGCGTGTCTAAGACATACAGCACTTCCAACTGTACTGGGTACGGCAAGAGATGGCACAGCACTATGTCTAGGATATCGGCCTGGTGTTCGGGTTTGACTGGGATATGGGTGGGCTCATCTGGGCCCAGCACCTCGTACCCCCACTCCTCGGCGTCGTCATACAGTTTTCTCCCTGGTGGTGTAATTAACGAGTCCCAAGTAGGATGTTTTGCGTTGAGGTCTCCAGCGATAATAATAGGTGTAGATCCGTTTAAGATGGTTCTTATATATTGGGGGGCAAACGAGGTGCCGGGAGGTCTGTAGGCGGCGAAAATCCTTGTATCCTTCGTCCCCACCCTTACCCTTATCCCTTTTGTCCTCGTGGATATGAAATTCGTGTTGGTGCCAACTTCTTCGTGCATGACGTCCCTCCTCACAAGGGCCGCGGTACCTCTGTACGCGACACCTTCCGGAGAGATCTTGTCGTGTTGGTACACAAAGAAGTTGGGGAGTTTTAGTTGAGCAGAGGGGCGCAGTTTGGTTTCCCCCAACAGCACAATCTGGATATTGTGCTGCTGGATCAGGGTTCTCAGGTTTGCGACCTTCCCTGAGATGCCATCGGGGTCCCAATAGCACATCCTAAGCTGATTGCCTGCTGACGATAGTGAGTTGGGCACTTAAGATGGCCGAATGGGGGTTGGTACCGGTGGTCATGGCAGTCAAGACCTCTCCTAGGATCCTGATTACCATTCCCACCAGTTGAGCGAGGGCCTCCTCGATGGTGGTTGGTGCCTGGGGCTGTGGTTGGGGTGTGACAGTTATTGTCCTTTTAGGTGGGCGTGGTTTTCGGGATTGGGGTACAGCTAGCTCTGTCTGGCTAGAAATAGGGGGGAATGTTGTGTATCGCGGTTGTGGCCGTTGTTTTGATTGTTATGTGGTGGTGATGGGTGGAGGAAGAGGAGTCGACGTACCTCCCACTAGAGCTTGTTGGGTGGTCGCCTTCTTCTTCTTCTTTTTCTTCTTTCCACGCTTTCTTTTGGGGCGCTCTGTGCGCTCCGTGGCATCATTCGCCGGTGGGGCTAAGGTTGCCCCAGTCGTCGCGAATGTTGGCGCTGGTGCTAATACCACCTGTCGCTGCTGCGGTTGAGGCGCCTGGTGTTGTGGCTCCTGCTGTTGTTGCAGCTGTTGGGGTTGTTGTTGGAATTGCCTTTGTGGTGGTGGAGGTTGCCGTTGCGTTGGTGGCGGTTGCCATTGCCGTAGTGGTGGTTGTCGTGACGGTGCTCGTGTTGCTTGCGAGGGCATGGGAGGTTGCAGTTTAATGCCCCTTTTCCTAGCAATTCGCTGCAACACTGGGCACCGCCTGTCATATGCGGAGTGGTCTTTACCGCAGTTTGCGCACTTAGGCTGTGCATCCCGCGGTTGTGGGCAAGCTGAGGCAAGGTGGTCACCCGCACAGCGTACACATTTGAAGGGCCGGTAGCAATCGACAGATGCATGCCCGAACCCTTGACACATGTGACACTGTGCAGGGCCAATTCTGCCTTTCCAGCCTTCTATGGTTATACCCGGCTAAATAAAGTAGCTCATTGATCTGGTACAATCTGTTGAGTTCTTCGGGGCTTAGGTGGTTCATTTTGACGTGAAACAAACAGCCAGACCTGTCTTTTTTTGGTGGGATTGGTCGCACGAATGTTACAGGGAAGACCTTTTCAATGAGGGCCTCCTGTATGTCCTGTGGGTCAGTATCTGCCGGGAGTCCTCTTAGTCCCACCTTCGTGGGTTGCTCCTCCTGTGGGGCGTAACAATACCACACGAAGGAGGCGTCTTCCTTGCTTCGGTCTACGAGGTATTTTTGAATTGCGCGATGTTCGTCATCGGACTGGGGCCGAAAACGAACCCCCTTCCCAAATGGGCGAGCGTTCGGAGCGTGGCCAAGAAGCTGGTGGATGAATTTTAAATTCTTCACCCAGTTTGGGAAGCATTCAACTATAATAGGGGGATATTTGGCCACTTGGTTGTCTGCGGATTGTTGGGGTCTGTGTACAGCTCGTAGTGGTGGTGATGGGGGCGCTGTTCTCAGTGCTGCCGCAATGCGCGCATAAGAGTCTGGCGCCGAGGAAGGTCCAGGTATTGGTTCAGCATTTGGTTGAGCCTCCTCCTGTACGGGGGTGAGGGTGGCGTAACGATTTGTATGAAAAACACTCTAATGGGTTATCAACAAAGCTATACTCGAAAGAGAGCCACGCCCTCTGTACCATTTCACAACTCAATTACATCAAATTTGTACTATCACTCCCTCACGGTTTGCCCAATATCTTTATTTGCATAAGACATACATTTATACATTTTATTTATAATGATAGCATAAAAAATATCTATACTATGATATACATTACATTTTTATATCACAAAAAACCTTTTATTTATTCAACAAAATATGCCTATTTTACAACATATGTACTAAGTTAGATTTCTTAAATATCTAACATATAAGGTTGGAACAATGTTCTTTATTTGAAAATACAAATATCTTGACTAATACAATAGTTTAATTTACATTTTTCTACACATTTTACTATTTAAAACACTTTTCAAATTTCTTATACAAAACTGTCATTATTTCACTAAGATAAGAGAATTGACGTGTGGAATTCACACAGAATTCACTTATTTTGCTCATACAGTCAACCTGAAACATTTTACAAGTCAATTTTACATAAATTGCTGAAATTTACAAACATTTAAGTTTCTACTTATTTAAACTTTTAATTCTACAGATTAGCTAGTATTTTATTATATAAAAAAAATCGGTTGTCTGTAAAGTCGGTTTACTGACGATAGTTGAACGTGACAACGTCATAAGAAATATTTAATATCGAAAGAATCATTACCTTTATCGCCGCAATTATCGTTGATATAAACAATTGACACCACATTCGCTCGCACAGTCGCTCGTTCCGCGCTCTCGCTTGCACTTTAAATGGAACGCCTAGGTAACGCCGCATGAGTCATGTTTTTTCGTGCCGGCAGCCAGCTTCATCGATTTATAAGACGTTGTCACGTCAAAAGTATAATATAAATATATACAATCACGGTGTATCACAGTACGCAAGCAACTTGGATAAGATCCCCGCGGGTCTATCACTTAAAATTGCAATGAAATTAAACGTGTCGAGCACGGTGAAGGAAAACGTCGTGATGAAACCTGCATGTCTGAGAAATTAAAAAAAACATGCGTGAGTGTTGTGGAACACTCGGTTAGAACGAAGTTCCTTTCGAGGTATATTATTATTGATTAACAAACGTATTATATATTATTGATTAACAAATACAAACAAATGAATTACTAGCGTCTATTAAATAGAAGCGTCATTTAAAATAAAAAAAAACGACGGGTTGCACTCCGGGAGTGCCGGCCCTTTTTACTGGAAATGAGGCATTCCATCTTAGTCCTCACGGGTGACAACGCATCTGCATTTTGATTCGCAAACGAGGATAGATGTAGATGTCTATGGGCCGCAGCAACCACTTACCATCAGGTGGACTGTGTGCTCGTTTGTCACCCTTATACTATAAAAAAAAAAAGAAAAAAAAGAAGTGAAAACTTGAATATAAACGTTGTGCATTTTTGATATTTTGGAATGACGGAGATTATTTATTATTATCTTATTTCATTTATTTTCATTCGAAATTATTTGTTAGATAAACCTACACCGCACATGTGCGTATTGTGATGTTATGAAAATATAGGTTAATGCTATAAAGTATAAACATATTACAAATATTACATCTATAATGTGTAAGTACATATGTATCTATATTAATAATTTCGTCAAGTAGTACAGTAGACTCGGTCGAAACCTAATCTTAATAATAAAATTATATTAATTAATAAATGAAAATTAATTAAACCTAGCTTACTTCCTCTCCTACGCCGCGCCGGCTAGAGAGCCGGAGAGAGTAGAGACTCTCCGTCCGTCTTACGAATTTTCGATCAGGACACGTGACCTGACGCGAGTTTAACATTTTTTACCCATTACAAAATAAGTGCACAACGCCGCTAAAGAAGTTTTCACTTCAATAATATTTCTTTCATGGCAAGATAAGAAAAAGTGCGAGGGAGATGGATATTATTCCATCTCGTTCCCTTATAGCCGCCAAGGCCGTCTACACTACGTCAGAAGGGGTCGTGACGGAAAAATCTTACACTTTTTCTCGCCTAGCCCCCATTCGCCAAAACCGCACCGTCCGATAAGAAATTTCGTTCCAAAAATATTTCGAAGACATGTTAAGTCCGCCAACACGCATTGGGGCAGCGCGGCGGACACTTCCTTGCCATAAAACCTTTTAGAAGTGAGAGGCAAGCCTCTTAACCTCCCCTCCAGTCATCGTCCCATTAGCCTCCTAAAGGCCATGGGCAAACTCTTTGAAAGAGTCATTCAAAATCGAATGAGGCGCCATCTGTTTCCGACAGACGGTGACCCCATTGTCATCCCACACCAATTTGGTTTCCGCGCGAAACACTCGTGTCCACAACAGGTACACCGCATTGTGGAATATATCCTCAGCGGTTTTTATCCACGTCGACTAAAGACAATCGCGGTCTTTTTCGACATTGCCAAAGCCTTCGACCGAGTCTGGCATGAAGGACTTATTTTCAAATTATATAGGATAGGACTCTCCGATCGTCTAGTACGTCTCGTAGCCTCTTACTTACAACATCGTACCTTTCGTTTTAGACACGAAGGCACGTTATCCTCTCAGCGCCCCATTAAAGCTGGTGTTCCTCAAGGATCAGTACTAGCTCCCCTCCTGTACATCTTGTACACCAACGACATTCCTATCCCGTCGAATGGTGTACAGCTCTCACTCTTCGCAGATGACACTGCACTTTACTTCAAAAGTCCTAGAATATCTTCAGCAAGGAACAAGATCCAAAAGTCAGTCGATGACCTAGGAGATTGGTTCCAAAAATGGCGTATCGATGTGAACCCGGAGAAGAGCTCCGCAGTTCAATTCGATATTAAAAGACGCCATAATAAAAACAAGAAAAATACTCCACCTATACGAATGCTAGGGACCCCTGTCCCATGGCACATGTCAGCAAAATATTTAGGCGTCACCCTTGACTATAGGCTTACTTTTGAGTCTCATGTCAAAAGAGTAACGCGTCTAGCTCGTTTCTATCTAGGTCGGCTTAACAGTATGTTAGGCAGACATAGCATACGAAATAAGCGAACCCTCTATAAGGTTTGTATACGACCGGTTATGACTTACTCGGCTCCTATTTTTGCACACGCTAGCGATAAAATTATTAACGAACTCCAAGTAGTTCAAAACCTCTTCTGTCGTCGAGCTACGAACGCACCTTGGTACGTCCGTAATGCCGACCTTCACCGGGATTTAGAAATCCCAACAATCCAGCAATGTCTTAAAAAATTCTCTGAAAACTTCTTTAAAGTATCAGAGTCGCATACTAACACACTTATTCGTGAGGCAGTTACTTATACCGCCCCACTCCCTTCCCGCTATAGCGTCCGCAGGCCGAGAAACACTCTCTCGGACCCACCAAATAAGTTGTCAAACGACCTGAACTGCCTCCTGGCGGCTCAGGCCAATCCTAATTAAATTAAAAATTAGTTAAAATTAATAATATGCCTTCGTAGGCAGTCCCTAAATGGCACTTAGCCGTCTGCGCCCTTTTTCCCAAAAGAGGGTCGCTTTAGATACGGCATATGAAGCTTTAATACAGCTAGTTGCCAGTCCCCAAAGGCAGTTTTTAGGGAGTATCACTTAGGTTCCCCTTGTAGGCAGTGAGTCCCCCATAACCACTATAGACCGGCTATAGTGGTATGCGTAATGCATTTTCTGCCTCCCTCTGTGGTAGCCCATTTCCAATTGCTTCGGGCGCAAAAAAAAAAAAAGAAGTGAGAGGAGGCCTGTACCTACCTACCTACCAGCGGGACATGTATAGGCCGTGACTTTACGGTGTGTGACATACATTTATTCTGTCAATACATTAAAGTAGTCCTTTATCCTGCGCACATAGTTCTCGTAATAATGTAACTTATAATAGTTGGGCGCCCATATCACCTGCCGCATCAAAACGTATTACACTCTTGAGAGAGCATAATACCCTACCCTACGCACTTGTACAGCTATACACCGTTGTGTAGCTGTACACCGGCGAATTACACCTGAATCGTTGCCTATGAATTGAGACTTTTGTAAAGGCCTTAATATGTATTTATTTTGATGTGGCTTTGTCCAGTTATAGCGCCGAAATGCGGTAGCAAAGCTTCCTAGGTGACTTCGAAAGCTACGGATGCCAGCTATTCATGCGTATCACCGACATGGGCAAGTGAGGTTGACAGTTGGGCCAGATGAAGTATTGATTTTGTTCTCCCTTGCTTCTCTTTGAACCAATTCATTTCATTTTAAACCAATTTTGATTCATAATTCTGCTTTAATTTTAATTAAGAAAGCGCATTTGAGAATGTCTTTTAAATCGCACTTATTACGGACCCTTCAGCAGCGATCGTTTGTGAAGCTCATAGCATTGCAAAACTAAATGGAAAAAGACCTTCAAATTTTGTAGACAATATTATTCACGTGGACGATTTTATCCAGCTTCAAGAGACTTTATCGAAGCGGTCGTATGGCTAAACAAAACATGGCCCGCGCAGCCGTATTCGGAACCTTTCGGTAGGGCGGGCGGCAGCCCTAACAGTCGCGGCTAAGACCGCCGCTAGCGCGCACGGAACACAACCAGCCGCGCCCGCGATCAATACCCAGTTAACCTACAACTGTTCCTTATTACCCTTCTTCTAACTCAATCCATCAACCGTGCATCTCCGATATCACGTCTTCTTTGTTTTAAAACCAAGTGAGTGATACATTCGCAATGCTGAAATTAATTCTATAAAGACACCATAATCATACCGCATAACAAACACATGATCGTCAACCCTGTTTAATAGCTGCAGAAGCTATTACTGTCCGTGTAGAACTGTATATCATATTTTATGTGTTTATTGAATCGGCTTGTGTGCAAATTTTTTGTTTGTGTTACGTAAAGACTTCGCGGGATGAGCTCAAAAATCGATACGATATTAATTTTGGATTGGTACGAAAGCAAACAGTCAATATGATATTTCCATTAAATGAACCTTGGATCAAATACAATTCGTGAATTTTGGCCAAATGTTAAATATATTTAAGTTTTAAGTTTTTATAATAATGTGAATAGTCGTAAATGCCTTACAAACTTTATAATTAATAAGTCAAACACTTAAGTGATCTATTCTTCAAATAACAGCTGTGTCCTATAAAAAGTCTTATATAACCTATCCTTACTGTGACGTAAGTGTAGCGTAGGTAACCTGTTAATACCCGTTGTGGTACAACCCTCTGGAATTTAATTAGTTCCGTTTCCGATGTTGCTGAGCTATGTAATTGATAGCGTTAACTCCTCTTTCTTCAGAAGAAGAATTTGTAATCACTGAATTTCAAAAAAAGGTATTTTAATTATCTTAAGAATACAGTTATTTTCTACATAACAAAGGTACTCCTTTGTTTTGAAGAGGCCGAAATTACAGCAGCCCAATGATATCTAGCACCAACTTCAAACAAAGAAGGCCTCACAGATGCGTTGTCCCCTTCAGTGTTAAGATGGAATGCCTCACAACTTGTAATTACAATGACTCTCTTTATACCATAGACCGGAACACACCAGTGCACACACTGCTGCTTAGCGTCAGAGATATGTAAGAGAGTGTATCATAGCCAGACAGACTATATGGAAAAGTAGTCCTATTACGTACGTCGTAAAACTTATAATCTTTTAATCATAGATTTACAATGTTCAGCTTACTATCTAATCGAGTACTGTTACCGTTACCGTCACAGCCTATTAAAGTCCACCGATGTACATAGGCCTTAGATTGCCTCATAGGGGGAATATTTATATATATAACCCGCAGTTTTTCTTAAATTTGTTATTAGGAAGACGCTGCTGCCCATCTCCTGATTCGATTCCTTCTGTCTCCTCTTATGACACCCACGGGATGTGATATGGGGGTAGTGGATATTCTTATACCGCCACTAGACGGTATCGGCTAATCGACTAAGTATATATTAATGTAAATAGCATAGAAAAAGTTTTTTTTTTTAATAACAACACTTCACCTGTTAGTAAGTGGCTACCACAATGGACATCTTCGTATCATCTATACGTCTATACAAATAAAGAAAATTGGAGTGTCTGTTTGTAATGTTAAAATACCAGATTTCTACTAAATGCATATGAAAGTATATACGGTACTTATAACAAAAACACAATTTTTAAAAAAAATTCTGTCTGTTTGATCCGGCTAATCTCCGAAACGGCTGGACCGATTTCGACGGGACTTTCACTGGCAGATAGCTGATGTTATAAGGAGTAACATTTCAGAGAAAGAACTAGGGTTCCGCGCAACATAATTTAAACCCTAAATTACACACGGGCGAAGTCGCGGAGAAGGAACAGCTAGTTAACAATAAAGAGCATATATTCAGGCAAAAATTACAGCAGGTGCTGACAACGCACCCTTGAGGAGTAATATGAAATGCCGTATAGCCTGCAAGTATGTTGGCTTTTTTACCTTCCTCTCTATACCTTCTCTCACGCACATACAATGTGTGCACGCTGCTACGAAAATTTAGGAGGGTTGTAATCCAGACAAACTCCTAGACAGAAGGCAAGCCATTCCACTTAGTAATTAAGCATATTGACAAAGTCCCAGACAAGAGATTCTTCTGTAATATGGATTAGTTAATGATAATATACAATACACAACCGTTATCAGCCTAGCCAATACCGGGCATGGGCCTCTCCCATTGTATGAAGTATACTTATGAGTATAATAGGATTATTGTAATGAGTAACAAAAACAGAAACAGAAACAGAAACTTTTTTATTCAATATAGATTATAAATAATACTTATTGAAAGTCACTCTTTTGTATAATTACCACTGGTTCGAAAAAAAACCTCTGTCCTGGGAAGAACCAGCAAGAAACCCAGCGGGACTTTTTTTTAAATAACAGCTTACAATTATGTATATTACACAAATTAACAACACAACAAATTAGAAATAGCTTGGTAGTGATCACCTCATTTCCAGGGGTTATTATCATCTATAAATTCTTTAATACTATAATAACCCTTTTTATACAAACTTAGTTTAATAAAGTTTTTGAACTTTGAGCAGGTCAAATTTTGTATATTTTCTGGAATTTTGTTGTAAAAGCGTATACATCGCCCCAAGAATGAATTACTGATTCGATGGAGTCGAGTAACTGGTACTACTAGCTTGTGTCTGTTCCTAGTATTTACAGAATGAATATCACTTATTTTTGTAAAACTACTTTTATTTTTGTGTACGTACATTACATTTTCGTAAATGTATTGAGAGGCCAAAGTTGATATATTAATTTCCTTAAATTTTTGTCGCAGCGACTCTTTAGGCTTTAAATCATAAATTGCTCTTATGGCCCTCTCCTGTAAAACAAATATAATCTCAGTGTCAGCTGCGTGTCCCCATAGCAAAATACCATACGACATTATGCTATGGAAATAGCTAAAGTAAACTAGTCTAGCCGTTTCAACACTAGTTAGACTTCTAATCTTTTTTACGGAAAAATGGTGGTATCTACAAGACTCAGTTTCTCCCCATTTAAAATTACATTAGTATTTAATTGTTTGACATTTGGAGTCATAAATTTCATACATTTCGTTTTAGTGCCATTTAAATGCAAATTATTAACATTGAACCAATTTACTAATTTAGATATAGCATTATTTACTTCGTCATATTTTAGCAAATGTCGATTTAATTTGAAAATTAAAGAAGTGTCATCTGCAAATAATACTATATCATGGTTATCTCCTACTATGTAAGGTAAGTCATTAATGTATACAAGAAACAGAAAGGGGCCGAGAATTGAGCCTTAAGGCACGCCCATCTGTACCATCGACCCTGAAGAACTCATACTGTTAATGACAACGATATGCAATATACATAGGTACTTATTTTTAGATTATATTATGACGGCAGGGTAACGCAGTTCGCTTTTTTATAGGATAAGGGTGACAAACGAGCACACAGTCGACCTGATGTGAGTAGTTGCATATACCCATAGACATCTACATGTATACAGTAAAAAGGGTATCTGGCTCTCTACATTCACCATACGAAACACAGCAGCGTTAAGCTGCTATTTCACGCTGGTATTCTGTGAGAGTGTGGTCCTTCCCCGGTCTAGCCGACCCATTCGTGTCACAACTATACTAATATAGCTGCAGCGTGGCTCTACCACGTAAGTTCTTGAGCGTTTGGCTGCGACACAGCATCCGCAAATTTGATACCAACATGGAAAATAATGAATCCAGGACTAACATCCAGTCCTGTCTCTGGGTCATTTATATGTATGTAAAGGTGGAGGCGTTATGATACTGAAGGAATTCCCAATGTGGGGCAATGTTTCATAAACGTAAAAAATTGCAAAAAAAATTACTATTATATTATATACACACAGTTCCATTGTAGGTAAATCGGTGGGTCAATCGGTGGGCCAATCATGCATAGCGATACATTTCTGCAAATACTTTTAGTAGTAAGTATTTAAGCCCTATTAACCGACTTCAAAAAGGATGAGGTACTCAATTCGAATGTATTTTTTAATTAATTGCTTATGTGTTACCTCAGTATTTTTTATAGGTAACCGATTTTGATAATTCTATTTTTTTTAAAGCTGGTGCTTCTCATGTAGTCCCATATAAATTTGATCAAAGTCTGATCAGTAGCTTTTAAGTTATCCTTAATAATTTATATTGAAGTCTGCTGTAATTTTTTTTTAATTTTACCACTTGTATTTTAAACCAAGTTTCTAAAACAACGACGTCTCTTATTCACAAAATTATATTCTCGGAATAATTATATTCTCGGAAACGGTCGAACCGATCTTATGTAATGATTTATCTTTTATTAAATAGGTTATACTTTATACTTTTACGTGGTAGAGTCGTGCTGCAGCTATATTAGTAGTACAGTTGTAGCACGAATGGCTCGGCTAGACTGGGGAAGGACCACGCTCTCACAGAATACCAGCGTAAAATAGCAGCTTAACACTGCTGTGTTTCGTATAGTGAGTGTAGAGAACCGGAGACCCTTTTTACTGGAAAAGAGGCATTCCATCTTATTCCTCACGTGTGACAACGCATCTGCATTTTGATTCGCAAACGAGGATAAATGTAGATGTCTATGTGCCACAGCAGCCACTTAACATCAGGTGGACTGTTTGCTCGTTTGTCACCCTATCCTGTAAAAAAATATTGTAATAAAAGCTTTTCCATAAATATCTATATATTTTATTATCTTACAAAAATGTCCTTTGCTATTGATATTGATTAAAAAAGAATAAAAATAAAAGAATAAAAAAATACTAATTTGGATAATAGTTTGTCACCCTATTCTATAAAAAAAGTACTTTATACATTCTAAAAAAATAATTCCCTTAAGGGTGGAAAAATACGGAATAAAGTTTTTTAATTGTAACTGTTTGGACGACACTCTAGATGTTACTTGAACTTGTGATTTTCCTTGGAACACTTAAAATGGTTAAATCATTAAACTTAAAAAAAGTAAATTTCAAAAACACAAATAATAAATTGCGTATAATAAGCGGAACACGAAAAAGGGTCTCGGTGAAAGGTAACCTACCATGAATATCACTTTTTACATATGAGAGGGTCGGGGCGAAATAAGTATTTATCACGTAATAAAGTATTTATTTCACATTAAAGTATATATTTTAACTAACAGATTTCATTTGTTAAGAAGTACGTTTGAAATTATTTATTTAGAAAGAAGTCAATTTTAAGTTTTGCGCTAACATCACGTTTTGAAACACAAAAATAAAATTGTTCATTATCCAGTTTCTTGTTGGAAGACAGACAGTTTAAGTTATCTGTTAAATCAAATCAAATAATATATTTGCTATTAACTAGCATAAAGGTTTAAGGCGAAAGTAGTTATATGAACAAAAGTCAAAAATACTTTTACTTCTTTTATAACGTTTTTACAACTTAATGGCCTTTTTCAGGCATTGCAAATTTAAGGGTATTATACAAGACATAATATAAAAACATTTTCTTTTAAAACTATTAAAATATATCATAATAAGAAAATTGCGAGCATAGTTAAAAGCTATGCTCCGTTTTGGATAAAAATAAGAAAGTGTTGACCAAAAAACATGATTCCATATTCTGTTAGAACTTATCCGGCCAAGTATTTGTTATTATAGGCACCAAAGCTGTAACACCACTGTCCTTGGTTTTATTTGAGTTGGAAAAATCTGTCTTTACATACATTTTCGATGTAATACTTTATGTAATTTGTCGGTTTAAACGTATCGTCTACTAATATTAACCAGATTACCGAATATTAACAAGCAAGCGTTTCTTTTGGTTTCTTGCGAAGGACACATCAAAGAAATAATTACACTGTATCCTGCCGTCACATCTGCCTTACATTGTGATTGTGAGTCTTTTGACAAAAGTGGCGGAAACAAGTTCGGCTTCCTTCGAGAACTTGTGCATTTTAATCTCTCACCAAGGCTGTATACGTGAACTACTGTCAGCCATCTCTTCAATCGCTGCACAGGTACTTACTGGCTCATACCGCAAAGAAGAAAGCCGATCCTTTAGACTCTATTTTTGTGTCCAACTCTTGATGACGTTGGAAACACGCCATCCACCATAATGAATAAGCTTGTGCCTGAAGTCGATTCTTTGTTAAACAAGTCTTGGATTGGGGACGACTAAATCTAATCCAGTCTCCAGAAGACACAAGTCTGCGCGTTCACCGCTAACAAACCCTTTTGTCGTATCTCTTAAATTTCTGGGAACTACCCTGCCTCAGCCAGCATCGGAATCATCGGCGTCTATATATCAACTAAAGGGAAAGAGTGAATTGAAAGACTGAATTGGCCTTTAAAACGCATGACGTGCTCATGGAATACTGTTCTCATCTCTGGACTGGGGCACCCCAGCCAGTTCATCATTTACCCTGGCCCGCTGCTTCCACTCGACCGTATCCAGCGAAGAGTTGCTCAAATCGTGGACGAGTTCTTTTTGATCGGCTCGATTCACGGGCGCTGCTAAGAGATATTGCATCGTTTTGCATTTTCTGTCGCATTAACCACGGGGAGTGCTCAGAGGACCTGTTCAGATTAATACCAACCGCTAAAATCCACCAAAGCACATCGCAACAATACTCACGATACCATCGTCACTCTCTGGATGCTCGGCGGTCCAACACTGTGCTATTTACTTGTAGTTAATTTTGCAGCTGGCCGACTTCATGGAGAAAGAGGAACTCTTTATGATGAACTGTTTCTTCCAGAAGCGGCCCCATAGGACGTGGACCTGGTCGAGCCCCGACGGTTCCACAAAAAATGAGATTGATTTCATTATGACGACCAGACCACAACTGTTCAGTGATGTTAACAGTGGTAGAGCCACGCGGCAGCTTTTGCTTAACAGTGGTAGAGCCACGCGGCAGCTTTTGCTGTCGCACGGATGGGCCGGCTCGAACCGGGGTGATGCCACGACCTCACAGAATACCAGCGTGAAGTAGAGGTTTACCTCTGCGTTTCGCTTGGTGAGTGCAGGTGGCCGGAGGCCCTTTTTACTGGAAATGAGGCATTCCATCTTAGTCCTCACGGGTGACAACGCATCTGCATTTTGATTTGTAATAGAGGATAGATGTAGATGTCTATGGGCCGCAGCAATCATTTACCATCAGGTGGACTGTGTGCTTGTTTGTCACCCTTATCCTATAAAAAAATAAATAAATACAGGAAGCCGTAGTAGCCCTTCGCTGGGCGTTTCGTTTCATATTACTTCTACGTGATCGCGAGGGTGAAAACTGGTAGCGATCACCGAATGGTTAGAGGCACACTGAACCTAAACGTTAAGTTGGAGAGGCCTTGTCTAATCAAGTCAACGCTCCGTCCCCCTCGTGCTCTGTTCCAAAGTCCCGAAACCTTTCAGCTCGAGTTACAAAACCGTTTTCAGTGCCTAGAACACTGCAATGAAGTGGACGATATGAATGACAAGCTCGTGGAAATTGTCCATGCGGTCGGAGCTAAGTTCTGCAAGACCCGCCGCAGAAGAACACAAAAACTCTCCGATCACACTCTTAATCTCATGGCTGTTAGACGGGAGATGAGGCTACATTCTTCAACAGATTTGACAACATACAGGCAACTGAACAGACAGATCTCCAAATGCATGCGGCGAGACTTACGCAACTTCAATACAGCTCGTATTGAAGAAGCGATCGAGCGGGACCAAGGCCCTAAAGTCTTTGCCGGAGATCTGTCTGCCAGAAAGAGCCAACTGTCAAAGCTGAAGACCGAGTGTGACAGCATCGTTTCCGGGGCAGCTGAGATTTTGAGTGAGATTGAGAGGTTCTATGGGCAGTTGTACACGTCATCGTTGGAGCCACACGCAAGTGTGAGTAACGATCCAAGAGCGAGTCTTATCCGACACTATTCCGAAGATATTTCGGACGTCAGTCTGAGCGAGATTAGAATGGCTCTCCAGCACCTTAAAAACGGCAAGGCCCCAGGCGAGGATGGAATTGCAGCGGAGCTTCTGAAAGCGGTTGGAAGACCGGTACTTGAAGTCCTTCAGAGGCACTTTAATTCCGTCGTCCATGGTGGCATTACACCGGAGGCGTGGAGCAGAAGTGCGGTGGTCTTGTACTTCAAGAAAGGTGACAACACTCTCTTGAAGAACTGCGGACCGATGTCCCTTCTGAGCCGCGTCTACGTGCTGTTTTCGAGAGTCATTACGAATCGTCTCGCACGCAGACTTGACGACTTCCAGCCTCCCGAACAAGCCGGTTTCCGAAAGGGCTTTAGCACCATAGACCACATACATACCCTTCGGCAAGTTGTGCAGAAGTCCGAGGAGTACAATTTGCCACTATGCCTGGCGTATGTGGACTACAAGAAAGCCTTTGATTCCGTCGAAATTTGGGCGGTGCTGCAGTCCCTTCAGCGGTGCCAAGTTGACTGTCGGTATATCGAAGTGCTGAAATGTTTGTACAGTAGAGCAACGATGGCTATCCGAGTACAGAACTAGAGTACGAAACCTATCCAATTGCAGAGAGGTGTAAGACAGGGTGACGTTATATCCCCGAAACTCTTCACCGCTGCAGTGGAAGACGTTTTCAAGCTTCTGGACTGGAAAGGATACGGAATTAACATCAATGGCGAGTACATCACTCACCTTCGATTTCCCGACGATATAGTCCTTATGACAGAATCGCTGGAGAACCTAAGCACCGTGCTCAGTGACCTCAATAGTGTCTCCCAACGAATAGGTCTTAGGATGAACATGGACAAAACGAAGATCATGTTTAATGTCCATGTCACACCTATGCCGGTAGTTGTTGGGAGCGCTAAGCTCGAAGTTGTTGACGAGTATGTTTACCTGGGACAAATAGTCCGACTAGGTAAGTCCAGCTTCAACCGAGAGTTCAATCGACGGATTCAACTCGGCTGGGCAGCGTTCGGGGAACTACGACACATCTTCTCGTCAGACATACCTCAAAACCTTAAAACGAAATTGTCCAACCAGTGCGTGTTGCCAGTGATGACTTACGGATCTGAGACGTGGTCCTTCACTGATGGCCGTATGAGGAAGCTCAAGGTCGCTCAGCGAGCTATGGAGAGGGATATGCTCGGGGTTTTTCTGCGTGATAAACTTAGAAATGAGTATATCCGCAGTAGAACCATAGTAACCGACATAGCCCAACGGATTAGTAAGCTGAAGTGGCAGTGGGTCGGCCATATAGCTCGAAGAACCGACAACCGATGGGGAAGAAAGGTTCTTGAGTGGCAGCCTCGTACCGGTATGCGAAGTGTAGGGCGACCCGCCACGAGATGGAGTGACGAAATGGTAAGACATGCAGGAAGTCGATGGATGCAGGTGGCTCAGGACCGTGCTTTGTGGCATTCCTTGGGGGAGGCCTATGTTCAGCAGTGGACTTAGGAAAGGGTGTAATGATGATGATGATCAATTTTCTCGCACGACTTCTTTGTGGGATGGCTTTCCATCAGTGATTTTTCCGGACCGATACGACTTTAGGACCTTCAAGACACTAGCTTAATCCTTTTTAATCTCTTGATGTTGCAGTTGTTCATGGGTTCACTTACAATTAAGTGAGCCGCATGCTCGTTTGCTCTTCTTCTATAAAAAAGATAGGTCATTAGGACGACAAATAATTGTTTATTATTACTGTATATGCATTATTGGGAAAAGAATGGCTGCGCACTGTTCTTATACTGTATCTATAATATGCAGTTGTTCATGGGTTCACTTACAATGAGGGCTAATAATTTTCTGCTCACCACATGTAATTTAATTGAGAAGTTGTTTTTAATAATAGTTTATCAGTTTCTAGAGTATTATATGTATTATATTAATACACAAAACAATGCGTCAGTGGCTTGCTCTATAATTTTTTGCAAATTTTTAACATTTTTAAAATTTTTCTACTTTTATTAATATGTTGGTAGAGCAAGTAGATGAGTTTGTGTATTTGGGATGTGTGTTTAGCAGGGATGGTAGATATGATAAGGATATAGAACGACGAGTGAATGCAGGAAATAGATTGAATGGGGCTCTACACTCTATTGTGAAAAGTCGGAATGTGTCCAAAAAGGCACGTTTGCCAATTCACAATGCTGTGTTAGTGCCTACTTTAATGTATGGTAGTGAAAGTTGGGTGTGGCAGAAGAAGCACGAGAGTAGAATAAATGCTGTAGAAATGCGGTCATTACGTAGTATGCTAGGGCTGAATCTGAATGACAGGGTGAGAAATAGTGTGATAAGAGAAATGTGTGGCTTGCAAGATGATGTTGTGACTAGGATTAAGAAAGGAATGCTTCGGTGGTTTGGTCATGTAGAAAGAATGAATGAGGAAAGAGTGACAAAGCAAATTTATGTTGCAGAGGTGAATGGAAGAGTCGGAAAGGGTCGCCCTAGGCGAAAGTTTATCGACCAAATTGGCGAAATATTGAAAATGAGCCAAATTAAGAGTACCTTTAACCGACGAGCGTGTATGCGTAGGTATATTGATGTGGAGGAAGCGAGAGAGGTGTGTCAGGATCGTGCCAAATGGAATTCCATAGTCTCTGCCTACCCCTCTGGGTGACAGGCGTGAGTGTTTATGTTATGTTATGTTATTAATATGTGTAGTTTGATTTTTATTTTTAATGTTATTAATATAAAATATAGCTAATAGTACAAAAAGAAATAATAACTTTTCCATTTTCCGAACAAATTAACTTCCTCACTATGAAATCTATCAAATATTATACCTCACTTTCTAGTGGCACCGCCCTGGTGGCAGAAAAAGTCGTGGATGCCCTCATTAAGTGAGCCGCATGCTCGTTTGCCTCTTATTCTATAAAAAAGGATGGAGGATAGTCATGAGGACGACAAACAATTGCTTACTATTACTGTACATGCATTATTGGGAAAAGAACGACTGCGCGCTGCTCTTATAATATGTAGTTGGTCATGCCGCATGCTCGTTTGCCTCTTCTTCTATAAAAAAGTTAGGTCATTAGGACAACAAGCAATTGCTTACTATTATTGAACATGCATTATTGGGAAAAGAACGAATGCGCGCTCCTCCTCTACTGTATCTATAATATGGTTTCTTCCTGAAAACAACTCAAAATATTAAAAAAACTGAGGTTGCCAAAACACCTTGCAAGCGTGGTAACTATGGCAAATATCTCCTGTATAGTCCTATGTTCAGCGGTGGACTTTGATAGGTTATAATAAATCAATGAAACACCTCAAGCTTCTGTTTAAAAGAACATTATTTTTATGAAGATACAATGGCGTATCAAAAAGGAGGCCGGGGAGCCCATGGCTCCGGGCAGTAGATTTTAGGTGGCGGCTTTGTGGGTATGAAATATTAGATAGTTAGCACCATGGATTTAGTTCCAGATGTCTGTGCTTTGCACATTCGTATTTTCCAAGGGTAGGGATAAGTATGAAAAATACATTATATAGTTTTATCCATCTATTCTATACAAACAAATAAAATTGAATTGAAATTGAATTGTTTGTAATGTCAAAATTACACTGTTTTACTAAATGCATATGAAAGTATAAACGGTACTTATAACAAAAATACACTTTTTTAAATTTTTGTCTGTCTTTTTCTTTGTTCCGGCTAATCTCCGAACGGCTGGACCGATTTTGACGGGACTTTCACTGGCAGAGTTTTACGTGGTAGAGCCATGCTGCAGCTATATTAATAGTATAGTTGTAGCACGAATGGGTCGGCTCGACCGGGGAAGGACCACGCTCTCATTTTATATTAATATTTATCAGGTATTTCATTTGTTTTTATTATTTCATGATGATATGTAGATTTATAAAGGTAGTTTTTACACTCAAATAAAATTAAAGATAATGAACATACAGTTTTAGTGTCATAATTTGAAATGCTTAGACGAACAAGTTTTAGTAAAATGTAGCATATTTTCTGGCCGGCACTTTCACATTTGCATGAAAATATAAGAAAGGTGGATCGTGTCATTTAAAAATCAAAATGTCAATGAGTAAAATTCTACTTAAGTTATATGATAATGTCAGTGAAATTCTAAATATTCGTTGATGAAAATAAATTAATAACTAATAAGTAAATTTAAATTAATGCAAAATGTAAAAGATTTAATAGTGAAAATTATAAATACCATCTTATTATTATGTCAATAAACTTTTAAATATCCTTCCACGGAATAGAAACATTTTTGAAGCTAAAAGATTTCAGTTTATAATAAAATCGTTTGAAATTTACGTCATTTATAATGTAATTTATTAAATATTTTGATGGCTATGTTAAATGAGCTGTTATTGAGCATGGTTATCTTGGTTGGAAGCAAATATATACATATATATTAATATATATATAACTATATATTATATATATATACATATATATAACTACAAAATAATAACTAAGTCCAACAGCAGTTTCAATCTCGTATTGTATTGAAAAAAGTCATTCCGCAGTTTAATGCGTCCCCTATTCCTCACAAAATCAAGCAATGGTCCGTTTCCACGTCGATAACTCTGCTTAATGTACGTCATATAATCACAAAGAGTCACGTTTTACAAAATCAATTGGGTTAAGAATTAGGATCGTGAACTTTTTTCAGGAACATTCAAGTAACTCGTAACCTAATTGATTTGTAAGGCATTGTTCAACATTCCGTACTTTTTGTAGATTATGATATCAACGTAAAGTAAAGTTGCAGCCTATATACGCCTCACTGCTTGGCGCAGGCCTCCTCTCATTTCTGAGAGGGTTTTAGGGCAAGGAACTGTACGCCGCGCTGCCCCATAGCTCGTTTGCGAACTTCACATGTCTTCGAAATATTTTTTTTTATTTCTCAGAGACGCCGGTTTCCTCACGATGTTTTTCTTCTCCGCCAAGCACGTGGTAAATCAGCACTTAAAATTGCAATTAACAATTTTTTTGGTGCCGTCGTGGCTCGAACTCCGGTTGCAGGCGTACTGTGAAATTTACAGCGAGCGCTTAGCCCCTGAACTACCACTTTTATCAACGTAAATTAGCGTCCGATTTAGAAGTCTGTACATAACAACATTTTCTTTTCGCTATAATCTTTGTTAACATTACCAATCATCATCACCATCATTACAGCCCTTTACAAGTCCACTGCTGAACATAGGCCTCCCCCAACATTACCAATATTTTTGCTTTATACGCCTGATGAAAAATAATATATATTTCCTTACGTGATCAAAAGTAGCAAGATCCTTGTCTTAGTAGTGACAAAAAATATATTTACTATATTAAATAGTTTTATATTTGTATCTATTCTTAAATATTTAATTTCAACACATTAAGTTAGGCTCTTCACCATTAAAGTTGTGACCGGTAGACTTATATGTTCTTTTCATCTGTCATCATTTTTATAGTAGGACTTGTTTTTTTTTATAGATATACAGGGTTATTTCTCAAAGAGTAGCTAAATTTTTAACTTGACTTCAAATATATAAATATTGATATGCCATTATTTCAGTTATTGAAAATACGAGCAAATAAGGTTTCTACTTTTAATTCAAATTATTCCAAATTGAATGCGATTTATTGGCAACAACATTTTTGCCTACCGATCGATCCTTACGAAAATTTGCGTGCCCAGTAAAATTAGTTATAATACTGGATTGCCATGCATTTTGAATTTAAAAGATAAAAAGGACAGAATGTTTGAGATTTTTTAAATTAATTTTTCGTCACCATTTGCCTAGATTACTTATTCTGAAGCTTCTCTGCAAATTTGGCCGGTTATTGCAAAATAACCCTGTATAACTAGGGGAGATGGCATATGTATAGAAAAACAAATATGTTTTGTGTTAATATTTTGTGTAGTGTGTAGAACAAAACACTTCTGAAGAGGCGGCTAAACATAAACCAAACATAAACTTTTATTACACGAGTGTCCATTGGCGGGTTGATTGATGCATAGTAGTAATGTCCCTTTTAGGAACGTAAATTATTATTTATAAACCAAGCAGTTGTCGTGGGGTTATACAAACAACTTCATTTCGTAAATAAACTTCTAATAAAAATATTCGACTTTAAGGAACTAAAAAAAATCTAGTCGAGTACTTTTAAGAAAAACATTGTTTTGTTTTTGGTATCAGTATTACTACCACAAAATAAATATAATAACTTTTTGGCTTATTGTTTTATGTAGTTTACATGTTCAATAATAATGGCCATCTGATGTGAGTGAATAAAGTTAAACTGTGGAGGCGTAACACGCATGCAAGCATATAGGCAATATAGTTTAATGTAAAAAAAAAACAAAGATCCAAATATATATATATTTGGTATTTAATTATAAGTGGTAATTAAACAAAAGACAGTCAGTCTTTTTTTTTTCAATAAGTATTATTTATAATCTATATTGAATAAACAAGTTTCTGTTTCTGTTGCTGTTTCAAATTGTTGTAAGTGGTTGTTGTGGCCCATAGACATCTACATATATCCTCGATTACGAATCAAAATGCAAATGCGTTGTCAACCACGAGGACTAAGATGGAATACCTCCTTTCCAGTAAAATGGGTCTCCGGTTCTCTACACTCACCATACGAAACACAGCAGCGTTAATCTGCTATTTTACGGTGATATTCTGTGAAAGCGTGGTCCTTCCCCGGTCAAGCCGACCCATTCGTGCTACAACTATACTACTAATATAGCTGCAACATGGCTTTACCACGTATATATAACATATAACTACTCAATATGATGCATTTATGTATCATTTCATTACGGCAAACTAAAATGTATATTTTATAACTTGCAGCGTATTGGAAAAAAAGGGAGTAGCGTACTGAATTCTCCTCACTCTGCTACGACCCCACCACATGACATCTTGAAAATTTATTCAATTCTTCGCGATTATCTAACGCTTTTGTCATTGAGTGCTATACAAATATTTGGTTAAGACTTATTTGGTGAAGTGGGGTGGCGAGTAGATAAATATTTGACAAAATTCTGATCTGAAGATTCTTGAAAAAATGTGATCTGAAGTCAAGGATAGCCAAACCGTTTGCTTCGTCATTCGCCATTCGTCATGCGTGCAACAAAGTAGAATAATTTATAACGTGTTTTGAACCCAGCTAACACACAAGTCTTGGAGGCAAGAGCCAATAGAGTTTTGTTATTCTAGGTTAGTGCATTTTACCATCTACGGCTGCATCCCTATCAGGTGGCACTGGCTTAGAATAGTTAAAGAGATTACACAGAACACGCATAAGTTTTTCAATTTCTCACTGCTCTTTCCAAAAATGCACGCCATAGCGTCATGAATATTAAAGATTTGCTCAGAATCACCGCACGGAACAGAGTTCTCGCTGATTAGCATTGAGTAGCGACGCTGATGGCCGTGGGTTCAATTCCCGCACGAAATAGGTGGACTACAAGTAATTATTCGGGTTCTGGATGGTTGTCCGTGCAATTTATGATCTTTTTTTAGAAAAGAAAAAATTCGACCATCATGAAAGGCTATTACGGCAATTGGATTTTTACAATGGTATAGGCCTGTACTCAACTGATGGCAACCAGACTGTCATTTTAATCTTAAATATTAACGAGTACTTAAACCGAATACGAGTATGACCAAAATTGAAACGTGGTAGAGCCATGCTGCAGCTATAAATATTATGTTTGTAGCACGAATGGGTCGGCTCGACCGGGGAATGACCACGCTCTCGCAGAATACCAGTGTAAAATAGCAGCTTAACACTGCTGTGTTTCGTATGGTGTGTGTAGAGAACCGAAGACGTTTTTTACTGGGAACGAGGCATTCCATTTTAGTCCTCAGAGGTGTCTGTGCTTTGTTTCTTAATCGAGGATAGATCCACTTACAACTAGGTAAACTGTGTGCTCATTTGTCACCCTTATAAGTAAACTAAAAACTTAAATTATCATACAATACTACTACCCGTGGTATAGTGCCCTATACGTTGGCTGTGTTTCCTCGTTGAATGGCTGTAGCTAAAGAACAAGCCACCAGCGGCGGCGAGAATTCGCGGATACAGTTTCTTCAAAAAATTCAACGCACGTGGACCCCACAGACCGATAACCTTTACAGATATGTAGTAATCTCTCAGAGACTCATATATTATTATTAACAATATAAATATTGAAGTTTTACATTTTTGTTCCAATAACCCGAAAATTACATTAACGCTGTTAATTAGAAAGTATTGAGTAGCGAATCCATGTTTGAAATATTTCGTAAATGCGTTAGTAATGACTCCCGTGGCGAACCAAAATCCAAAACTAATTATTAGATGATAAACTATATTAGATGTCGTTAATACTCCGGAGAGTTTTTGAAAAGAGAGCAATGTGTGGTGGTGGAAAATTGAACTTATATTATTAACCTTTAAAACATTATATTAAAACACGAAATTATTTTTAGCAATATAAGATAATTGGGCTTATTTGTTAATCTCGTTAATGTTTGTTGTGCTCACCAATAATAATTGGAGTGGAACTTTTCCAACCGGCTTCGTCTGCACAGAACTTAAGCAAAAAAACCTGCAAATCTATAATAGTGGTCTTTGAGCAAACAGTTCAATTCTGTCATATTATGTGCGTTAAAGAAATTATTGAATTTTTTTTAAATTAATTTTAACTTAATTAATTTAACATAAAAGATGACTCCTTTAAATAATCGCGATTATGGTAAATCTATCGTTCTCTCTCTATCGTTGAAAAGGTGATGACAGATGATTCAAATTAATAAAACGAATTATCCGAAACTGAGAGTGAAATAACCTTAGAGTATTTATAAGCAAACTATTAAATAAGAAATAATATATAAATAAATAGGAAATAAGTCGACGGTCGACGGCTCCGTGGCGCAGTGGCTTAGCAATGAGTTGTTGCGCTGGGGGCCACGGGTTCGAATCCCGCACGGAACATGTATTTGTATGGTCTTCAAATAATTGTTCCGGGTCTGGATGTTTGTCCTCGTGCAATTTATGTTTGTGAACTGCCTCCACGACACAGGAGAAAATCCTAGTGTGGGGGTAACGTTTTTTAAAGAAAAAAAACCACCCATAGTTGTGTTGTAAAATGGTGTTGAAGTAAAAATGTTAATAATCGATTTTGCATCAAAGCTGTATGAGAATGAAGATAAAGTGCTAGGACCTTTTAGTGCAAAATTTATTATAAAACATAACATAAACACTCACGCCTGTTACCCAAAGGGGTAGGCAGGGGCAAAAGTAACTTTTCAATATAGCCGATAAACTTTAGTCTAGGGCGTCCCTTCCCGGCTCTGCCGTTCACTTCTGCAACATAGATTTACTTTGTCACCCTTTCACCGTTCATTCTTTCTAGATGATCAAACCACTGTAGCCTTCCTTTTTTAATCCTAGTCACAACATTGCAAACCTTACTTTTTTCTAATCTTTCATAAGTTCTTAACATTTTCATTCAGATTCAGCCCTATATTAAGCAAATTATTATATTTAATTAATAAATGAAAATAAAACTTTTAGTAAACCCTTGAAGAGCGAGTTTCGGTTCAGAGTGCTGAATCTAAGTCTTCTGGGGTCACAACGCATTCCGCATTTTGCTTCTTAGTCGAGGGTAGATTTAGATGTCTATGGATCAAATCATTCACTTAGCTTCAGGTGTAATGCGCGCTTGCTTGTCACTTTAATTTTATATAAAAAAAACATTTCCTCTTTGCGCAGTAGAAATTCAGTGAGTAGCGTGCAGCGGGGCGGGACGCTCGGCCTCCATGGCGTAAGCCCTTGCCTTGTACTACAATGCCTTGAGTGGCAGCCGCTCACTAAACTAACCCAGGTTCTGTCAGTGCAGGACGGTTGCTTTACGTCGATTAAAAGTAATATCGTGATATTTTTTTTATAGGATAAGGGTTACAAACGAACACACAGTCCACCTGATGGTAAGTGGTTGCTGCGGCCCATAGACATCTACATCTATCCTAGTTTGCGAATCAAAATGCAGATGCGTTGTCACCCGTGAGGACTAAGATGGAATGCCTCTTTTCCAGTAAAAAGGTCCTCCGGCCACCTGCACTCACCAAGCGAAACGCAGAGGCAAACCTCTACTTCACGCTGGTTTTCTGTGAGTTCGTGGTACCATCCCGGTTCGAGCCGGCCCATCCGTGCGACAGCAAAAGCTGCCGCGTGGCTCTACCACTGTTAAAGAATATCTAATTATCAGATGTCATGGTCTTTACAGATACGTGGTAGAGCAATACTGCCGCTACATTATGGATGTAGATAGAATACCAGCGTAGATGTAGATATCTATGGGTCACAGCATCCACTTACCATCAGGTGGACTGTGTGCTCGTTTGTCACCTTAATTCTATAAAAAATAAAAACAGAATTACCATCTCGCATTGAAGTATGGGACAGATTTAAAATACTACTTTCAACTCTAGGCAGGTTAGATTATTTTGACCCAAGCTACTGCGACCGTCGATCGGCTTGTTAATAATCGCGATTATAGTAAATCTATCGTTCTCCCTCTGTCGCTGAAAAGGTCAGTACAGTAGAATGTTTAATGCTAATCACTAATGTTTATATTTTTTAACGGTGGTAGAGCCATTCAGCAGCTTTTGCTGTTGCACGTATGGGCCAGCTCGAGCCGGTTTAGTACCACGACCTCACAGAATACCGGCGTGAAGTGGAGGTTCTGCTTCCGTATTTCGTCTGGTGAGTGCAGGTGATCGGAGGCCCAATCCTCCCCCCTCCATCAACATGGTAGCGGAATTACATCATAGATTACCCCAGGAGGGTACCAGCACTCCTGGAGAATACCTCGCTGAGCATCCATGACCATGGTATTCTACTCCTTAGCGTGGGTGCTCAGGCCCCACGTATTCTGGGGGGGGGGGGGGCAAAATTCCGCTCAACACAGTAAGTGCTCGGGCAACCCCTGCCACGCTATCCGTGAATTTATGCAACATCAGGGGACTACACTCGAACCTAAACGCCGTCCACTACTATCTCGAGACGGCGAAGCCGGCTTTGCTCTTTCTGACCGAGACGCAGGTGTTTTCTCCGGCTGATACTTCGTATCTCTCCTACCCGGAGTACAAATTGGAGCACTCCTTTGTGCCTCGGGCTGGAGTTTGCGTATATGTCAGAGAGGATTTCTGTTCTCGACGCCTCGGCAGTCTTGAAGGTTCTGACCTGTCCATCCTTTGGCTACGCGTAGACAGCGACGACCATCCGCGCGTCTACGGGTGCCTCTATAGGTCCCATAGCGGTAATGCCGAAACAGACCGACTCATCGACCACGTCCAAATGGTTACAGATTCCTTGCAACAACAGGTCCCATCCGCAGAGATCGTGATCCTTGGCGATTTTAACGCCCACCACGCCGAATGGCTCGGTTCATGTTTAACCGATCATGCGGGGAGATCTGGTTATAACTTTGCTTTGGCATATGGTCTGACTCAACTGGTTACATCACCTACGCGGATTTCAGATGTTGAGGATCATACACATTCCCTGTTGGACCTTCTACTGACCTCTCATCCGGACAGATATCAGGTTTCCATCGATGCCCCTCATGGCTCTTCGGACCATTGTCTGATCCGGAGTCTGGTGCCACTCACGCTCCCCTCGCGGTTGCGTTCTGCAGGTTGCCACCGTGTTTGGCATTACAGGTCGGCGGATTGGGACGGAATGCGGTCTTTCTTTGCATCCTACCCATGGGGGCAGGTTTGCTTCTCCCACAGCGTTGGGGCTGACTCTGTCACTGATGTAGTGCTACAGGGAATGGAACTATTTATACCATCATCTGTGGTACCCATCGGAGGCAGATCTCAGCCATGGTTTGGTCGCTCCTGTAAGACTGCATCACGCAGTAAGCAGGAGTGTTATCAAGCCTGGGCTGTGGCTTCGGCGACTCGGGATGTAAACACCAGTATACTTAAAAACAAGTACAACTTTTCCTCCAGGTCCTTCAAAAGAGTTATTTCCAAGGCAAAGTCAGAGCACATAGGCAGAATTGGCGAGAAACTAGTTCGCGTTCCTTCGGGAACCCGTGTATTCTGGTCTCTCGCCAAGGCTGTCCAAGGGAATTCCTATAAGACATCACTACCATCTCTGCATAGGGAGGACAACTCACTGGCCCAGGCCGCAAAAGAGAAAGCCGACATTTTAGGCTCCTTTTTTGCGTCCAACTCGACTGTTGATGACGGTGGAAACACACCGCCGACCATCCCGCGGTGTGAGTGTTCAACGCCAGCTGTTCTGTTCTCACAACGCTCGGTTCGCAGAGCACTCCTCTCCCTGGACATCCACAAGTCGAGTGGACCTGACGGAATCCCCCCAATTGTGCTGAGGACGTGTGCTCCGGAGTTGGCACCGGTTCTAACGCGTCTTTTCCGGTACTCCTACTCCCTAGGCGCAGTACCGAAATCATGGAAGACAGCTTTTGTCCACCCGATCCCTAAAAAAGGCAATCGCTCAGACCCGTCCAACTACAGGCTTATCGCCATCACCCCTTGTTCTCCAAAATAATGGAATCCATTATAAACTGCCACCTCATGCGGTACCTTGAGGATCACCAGCTGATTAGTGACCGCCAATACAGTTTTCGTCGGGGTCGATCAGCTGGTGATCTTCTAGTCTACTTAACTCATAGATGGGCGGATGGGCTTCCCGAGAAATTGTGCAATTGGATCACCAGCTTTCTTGCAGATCGGAGCATCAAGGTCGTTGTAGACGGTGCATGTTCCGACTACAAGCCTATTAACGCTGGTGTTCCACAAGGCTGCGTGCTATCACCAACGCAGCTTCTTCTTCATATCACTTATATTTTCCAAATCATTAGCATTCATTGCTATGCGGATGACAGCACTGGTTATGCTCTATACACCGGCCGTGTCAATATTTCTCGGTAAAATGTCGCCGAGTACCGGAACGAACTTGTGTCTGAAGTCGAGTCTTTTCTGAACAAAGTCTCGGATTGGCGACGACTAAATCTAGTCCAGTTTAATCCTCAGAAGACACAAGTTTGCGCGTTTACCGCTAAAAAGAACCCCTTTGTCGTATCTCCTCAGTTTCAAGGTACTCCCCTAGTTACTTCAGCCAGTATCGGAATCCTCGGCATCGACATATCGAGTGACGTGCAGTTTCGTGGTCACTTGGAAGAGAAGGCCAAATTGGCCTCTAAATAAGCCTGGCGTGCTCAACAGAGCGGGACAGTATTTCATGTCGGCACAACGCCTGCAACTTTACAAGGCGCAGGTTCAGCCTCACATGAAATACTATTCCTATTTCTGGGCTGGGGCTCCCCAGTGCCAGCTCCTGCCACTTGACCGCATCCAGCGCAGAGCGGCTCGAATCGTCGACGACCGAGTCCTTTTCGATCGGCTCGACTCATTGGCGCTGCGAAGAGATGTTGCATCTCTTTGCATTTTCTTTCGCATTTACCACGGGGAGTGCTCTGGGGAATTGTTCGGATTAATCCCAGCCGCCAAATTTCACGAACGCACATCGCGGCAGAACTAACGATACCATCCACACCATCTGGATGATTGGCGGTCCACCACTGTGCGATTTAGAAGATGTTTTCTTCCTCGCACAACTTCCTTGTGGAATAGTTTACCACCAGCGATTTTTCCGGACCGATACGACTTAAGGATCTTCAAGAAAAGAGCCTACTCCTTTTTAAAAGGCCGGCAACGCATTTGCAATTCCCCTGGTGTTGCGGTTGTTCATGGGCGGTGGTAGTCACTTACCATCAGGTGAGCCGCATGCTCGTTTGCCCCCTATAAAAAAATATAATTTGACAGATGATTCAGATTAAAAATGTTCAGCGGGCGTTATTTATAAAACGAATTACATATCCGAAACTGAGAGTGAAATAACCTTAGAGTATTTATAAGCAAACTATTATAAATAAATAAGAAATAATATATAAATAAATAGGAAATAAGTCGATGCTCGACGGCTCCGTGGCGCAGTAGCCTAGCAATGAGTTGCTGCGCTGGGGGCCGCGGGTTCGAATCTCGCACAGAACAAGTATATATTGTATGGCCTACAAATAATTGTTCCGGGTCTGGATGTTTGTCTTTGTGCTATTTGTGTTTGTAAACTGCCTCCACGATACACGAGAAAATCCTAGTGTGGGGGTAATGTTTTTTCGTAAGAGACAAAAGATACAAAGTGAATTTAACTTATCGTGGACGACCGTCGCACGGGTCGACGCACTGGAACGTCATCCGTACACTGAGGGATTCCGTTGAACCTTATTGCGATTCAGACTTACATCGAGATCAACGACCTAATCTTGATGCGATCTTCTGACATTATACGAATAAAAGTAATTCATTCATAAAACTGTAGATCTGTAATAGCTTAAGGAAATTGTTTTTAAGTGCCGTTTCAGTGTGTGCTTGGCGGTGACGAAAAACATTGTGGGAAACTGCATGGCTGAGAAATTAAAAAAATATTTTAGAACATGTTAATCCTTAACATGCATTGTGACATCACAGTGGATATTTCCTTGACCTAAAATATTCTCAGAAATGAGAGGAGGCTTGTGCCCATAAGTGGGAGGTGTATATGCTGTTACCACAGTTAAAAGAGCCAAATCAGTAGTCTAATGGCAGGACGCGGACCGCGAACTCGAAAGGTCGTCGGTTCGAATCCACCATTCGACTACTGTCATGAACCACTTCTAACATAAGCATTTTAAGCTTACCAGAAGTGGTTAAAGGGAATATTAGTAATGTTTAATAGCATTACTAGTATTTAAAAAAAAGAGAACTTTAGTTTCCACTTTATAAAATTGAAGTGATAAACAGACTCACAGTAAAGCTGTGCAAAAGCTCTTCATTTTTCCACACCTGTTATGTACATCGGTAGTTACGAACTGCATGAATTTTGTATCAACATCATCATCATCATTACAAGTCCACTGCTGAACATAGGCCTCCTCCAAGGAATGCCACAAAGCACGGTCCTGAGCCACCTGCATCCATCGACTTCCTGCCTGTCTTACCAGGTCGTCACTCCATCTAGCGGGGGGTCACCCTACACTTCGCCTACCGGTACGAGGCTGCCACTCGAAAACCTTTTTTCCCCATCGGTTGTCGGTTCTTCGAGCTATATGGCCACCCCATTGCCACTTCAGCTTACTAATCCATTGGGCTATGTCGATCACTCTGGTTCTACTGCGGATATATTCATTTCTAAGTTTATCACTCAAAGAAACGCCGTGCATAGCCCTTTCCATAGCTCGCTGAGCCACCTTGAGCTTCTTCATACGGCCAGCAGCGAAAGACCACGTCTCAGTATTTAGCATAAAAATAATAATTTTTTTATAAATATAATTCAATTTATTATTTTATAAATTATTATATTTTCATGCTTACCTTGTAAGTGATGACCGGAAAATAAGATTTTATTGCTACATCTACGACCAATTTTCATCACTCCATGTGTTGAGTGGTAGAGAATTTTAAAAATCGTATTTAAGCAACTGCTAAATCGAACAACGCACAAGCTGTCGGTCGCTAGTTGTTCGACTAATTAGTCTAAAGCAATCGATGTGGTATTTTGATTTTTTTTTGTCAAGCAACTATCGAGTTTAAAATATGCGGACTAAGTTGATTATATTCCAATGCAATTTTCTCATGTAACTAATAATTTTGTTGGAGTAAAAATTATATGTACACCTTGGCTTAAAATCATTAATTCTGACCTTTGTAGTCTCTTTATGTTAAAGAGATCACAAAAAGATAAAATAAATAGATAATTCCGGAGGGTCCCATTTCATTTAGTTGCTTGCTATACTAGTTATTTGCCACATGATGAAGAAATGGGTCATGTCGACGTTAAGAAACAGCACCTGTCAGAAGTGAAGTGATTAAGTTCTGTGGATTGCACGAAAACCGTACAATGGACTCAGAAACTCGGTCAAGGAGCAGTAGAAAGAGTGCTGAGTATATCTGTTGGATCGAATTTGTATTAAGGATTTCGCTGATTAGGCTTGGTGTAAGATCGGATTACAAATATCCGGACAGTATTAAAAAATAATAAAATAAATAATTATGTATTTTCCATGAGTGATATAATTTTACTGCTTCGTCCATCCGTCATTCCGTCTGAATTTAGCACCAATCTATTACCTACTTCCGACCTCAAGAAGCGGGACTTTCACCACTGTAAGTTGGTATAACTAATAAT
This sequence comes from Parnassius glacialis, assembly GCA_033319125.1. Classification (NCBI taxonomy): domain Eukaryota; kingdom Metazoa; phylum Arthropoda; class Insecta; order Lepidoptera; family Papilionidae; genus Parnassius; species Parnassius glacialis. The sequence goes on from JAVANC010000018.1 coordinate 30,697,056, forward strand.
ATTACGAATCATGCACATTTGCATGATATTTTATGTTAGTCCTCAGAGGTTTCGCCCCCCCCCCCGCGTATTCTGGGGGGGGGGGAGAAATTCCGCTTAAGACGAAACCTGCTCGGGGCAGGCGGAGCAAGAAGACAAAGGCAACCCCTGCCACGCTTTCCGTGGATTTCTGCAATATCAGGGGACTTCACGCAACCTTAACGCCGTCCACTACCATCTGGAGATAGCTAAGCCGGCCTTTCTCTTTCTAACCGAAACACAGGTGTCCTCTCCTGCTGATACGTCGTATCTCTCCTACCCGGGATACAAATTAGAACACTCGTTTGTGCCCCGGGGTGGAGTTTGCGTGTACGTCAGAGAGGATATCTGTTTTCAACGCCTCGGCAGTCTTGAAGGTAAGGACCTGTCCATCCTATGGCTACGCGTAGACAGCGGCGACCATCCCCGTGTCTACGGGTGCCTCTATAGGTCCCATAGCGGTAATGCCGACACAGACCGACTCATCGACCACGTCCAAATGGTTGCAGACTCCGTGCTACAACAGGTACTATGGAATTATTTATTCCATCATCTGTGGTGCCTATCGGAGGCAGAAATCAGCCATGGTTTGGTCACTCCTGCAAAATTGCATCACGCTATAAGCAGGAGTGCTACCGAACCTGGGCCAACGCATCGCCTCCAGGTCCTTCAAAAGTGTCATTGCCAAGGCAAAGTCATAGCACATCGCCAGAATTGGCGAGAAACTAGTTCGCCACCCTTCGGGAACACGTGCATTCTGGTCTCTCGCCAAGGCTATCCAAGGGAACTTCTGTCAGCCATCTCTGCCATCTCTGCACAGCGCGGACGACTCACTGGCCCATGATGCAAAAGAGAAAGCCGATCTGCTAGGCTCTCTTTTTGCTTCCAACTCCCGCGGTGTGAGTGCTCCATGCAGGAAGTGCTGTTTACACAGCACTCGGTGCGTAAAGCACTCCTCTCCCTGGATATCCAGAAGTCGAGTGGGCCTGATGGAGTCCCACCTATTATGCTGAAGACGTGTGCTCCGGAGTTGGCACCGGTTTTAACGCGTCTATTCCGGTACTCCTACTCCAATGGCGTAGTTCCGAACTCATGGAAGACAGCTTTGGTGCACCCGATCCCTAAAAAAGGCGACCGATCAGATCCGTCCAACTACAGGTCTATTGCTATCACCTCCTTGTTCTCCAAAGTAATGGAAACCATTATCAATAGCCAGCTCATGCGGTACCTTGGTGATCACCAGCTGATTAGTACCGTCAGTACGGTTTCCGTCGAGGTCGCTCAGCTGGTGATCTTTTAGGTTAGCTAACTCATAGATGGGTGGAGGCAGTGGAGTCCAAGGGGGAGGCACTGGCCGTTAGTTTGGACATAGCGAAGGCCTTCGATCGGGTTTGGCACAAAGCGCTTCTTTCGAAGCTCCCTTCCTATGGGCTTCCCGAGAAATTGTGCAATTGGATCACCAGTTTTCTTGCAGATCGGAGCTTCAAGGTCGTAGTAGACGGTGCATGCTCCGATTACAAGTCCATTAACGCTGGTGTTCCACAAGGCTGCGTGCTATCACTTACGCTGTTTCTTCTGCATATCAATGATATGTTGCAAACCAGTAACATTCATTGCTATGCGGAAGACAGCACTGGTGATGCTTTATACACCGGCCGTGCCAATATTTCTCGGGAAAACGTCGCTGAGTACCGGAACAAACTTGTGTCTGAAGGCGAGATTTTGTTGAACAAAGTCTCAGACTGGGGTCGACTAAATCTAGTCCAGTTCAATTCCCAGAAGACACAAGCTTGAAATTTTCCCTCTAAAAAGAACCCCTTTGTCGTATCTCCTCAGTTTCAAGGCACTCCCCTTGCTGCCTCAGCCAGTATCGGAATCCTTGGCGTCGACATATCGAGTGACGTGCAGTTTCGTGGTCACTTGGAAGAGAAGGCCAAATTGGCCTCTTAAAAGGTTGGCGTGCTCAGCAGAGCGGGACAGTATTTCATGCCGGCACAACGCTTGCAACTTTATAAGGTGCAGGTTCGGCCTCACATGGAGTACTGTTCCCATCTCTGGGCAGGGGCTCCCCAGTGCTAGCTTCTTCCACTTGACCGCGTCCAGCACAGAGCGGTTCGAATCGTCGACGACCGAGTTCTTTCCGATCGGTTGACTCATTGGCACTGCGTAGAGATGTTGCATCTCTTTGCGTATTTTATCGCTTCTATCACGGGGAGTGCTCTGAGGAATTGTTCGGACTAATTCCAGCCGCCCAATTTCACCATTGCACATCGCGACAAAACTCGCGATACCATCCATACCTAATGGATGATTGGCGGTCCACCACTGTGCGATTTAGAAGAAGTTTTCTTCCTCGCACAACTTCCTAGTGGAATCGATTACCACCAGCGATTTTTCTGGACCGATACGACTCCCTACCCTTTTTCTGCTGTTTTCTTGAAGGTCCCTACCTTCAAGAAAACAGCCCACTCCTTTTTGAAAGGCCGGCAACGCATCTGCGATTCCCCTGGTGTTGCAGTTGTTCACGGGCGGCGGTAATCACTTACCATCAGGTGAGCCGCATGCTCGTTTGCCCCCTCTCCTATAAAAAAAGGTGACGAAAAATATGTGTTCGTCCTTTGAAATTACCGTTATCTAAACTAACTGCTGAATATAGGCCTCTCACATAGGTTGCCCCTTAGGCGGGATTTTTGCCAAAGCTGCCACGCTTGACAAGCGTGTTGACAACGCTGACGCTTCTGCCCATCTTCTGATTTGTTTCCTTCCGTTGCCTTTTTCGACACCCATGGGACGCTATGGGATAGTGGATATTCTTACACCGCCACTACACGGTTAACATTTGAAACTTAACTTTAAATATTACGTGTAAACACTTGAAATATTCTATGTATTATTACTCATATATAAAAAGTAAAGTAACATCGTTAAAGCACAAGATTCTCATTTCGGCGTAGGTTATGAGGCAGTGAAAAGTTTGTCGCCCCAAGTTTGTGTTCGCGAACTACGCGTGTTCTCAAAATTAATTTAAATTTAGGTTCCCCTGAAAAGCAATTTCATCGCGATGTTTTCCTTAATCACGTGGTAAAATGCGATAAAAAATTTCAGTAAACTTAATTTGCGATTAACGCGCGGTTTGGGTTATTCTTATAATATGAAATGGAACGCCCAGCGAAGGGCTACTACGGCTTCCTGTATTTTTTTTATAGGATAGGGTGACAAACGAGCACACAGTCCACCTGATGGTAAGTGGTTGCTGTGGTCCATAGACACCTACATCTATCCTCGTTTGCGAATCAAAATGCAGATGCGTTGTCACCCATGAGGACTAAAATGGAATGCCTCTTTTCCAGCAAAAAGGGTCTCCGGTTCTCTACACTCACCATACGAAACACAGCAGCGTTATGCTGCTATTTTAAGCTGGTATTCTGTGAGAGCGTGGTCCTTCCCCAGTCTAGCCGACCCATTGGTGCTACAACTATACTACTAATATAGCTGCAGCATGGCTCTACCACGTGTTCTGTCTGTATGTCAGCAAAAATCTTCAAAATGGCTGAACGGATTGTGAAAAAAATTTCACGTACACGTAGAGAGCAAGGCCAGGAGTGATCTAGAATACACCTAGGTATATCTTATCCGAAAAACTTGTGATATTTTTTGACATCGTAAACTTAGTAAAATTAATCGCCATTGATAACTTATTAAAAAAAAATCTAAACAACGCCACATTTATACATCCTACCCAGGCGTAGCCGGGGCGGGTCGCTGGTTTTGAATATAATATTATGTTAATTTAGAACAAAGGGAGATGATCGCATCATTTTTATTGACGCTATTTAAGTACGTGATATTATCCTATAATGTCAATGTCCTTGTGAGGAGGACCCGGTCATGAACATGACAAACGATTTTCTTTTTGGATATGTGCCCAATTCGCAATCTACAACAAAAGGCAACAAAATAGACAACTAAAATAGAAATTTCTAAATTTCTATTTGTGGAATTGAAAGAAATTTTTGTTTTTAAAATAAATTAATTTTGCAATTTATTTTATTTTTGGAATATACTTATTCTCTTTTATTTCAAATTATTTTTTTAATATTTGCAAGTTATTTCAGTGTTTAGAAACTGGACGTCGGTAACTTTGTCGTTACTCTTATTCTAGTGCAGATATCCTCATTTACAATTCTATCACGCAAAGAAACATCGAGCATAACCCTCTCCATAGCTCGCTGATCTACCTTGAATTTCCATAACTCAGATAAGTGTATCACGAATGGGTCTGCTTGACCGGGATAGAACTACACTTTTACAATATACCGGTATAAAATAGCAGCTTAGTGCTGGTGTGCTTGCCATGGTGAGTGTAGAAAACCGTTTTTACTGAAAACTATGTATTCCATCTTAGTCATCAGGGGTAATGCAACGTATCTGAATTTTGAATCTGATTCGAGGATAGATGTAGATGTCTATAAGTCACAGCATTTACCATCAGGTGGACTGTGTGCTCGTTGGTTACACTTATTTTATAAAAAATATCCATACCTCATTACCGGCAACACTCACCGGTTGTACACTCTGGTTTTTAAATTATGAAGAATACGTGACGAGAGGATTTATCCTGATATCCCTTACACTGTCCAGCCGAGTGAAATCCATCGATTGACTGGATTCAAGCAGTCGAATAATATGTCCTAGGTAAACACACTCGTCAAAAACTTCGAGCGTAGTTCTCACAAAAACTACTGGCGAAGGTGTGACAGCACGTTACACATGACCGTTGTTTTTGTCTAAGTTCATCTTAAGGCACTATTCAGGTCATTATGCATAGCGATAAGGTTCTCCGGCGGTTCTGCCTTAATGTTTATATCGTCGGCAAATTGAACGTGAGTGGTGTATTCGTCACTGAAGTTCATCCCGTATCATTTTGAGTCCAGAAGCTTAAAAACGTCTTCCAATGCCACAATGATTAGTTTCAGGGAAATAACGTCACTCTTTCTTACATCTCTCTGCAATTGGATAAGTCTAGAAACCCGGCAGTGTATCAGTCAAGTTCGAAATATAAAAGCGCGACGCGCCGGCAATGTGTATTCAAAAACTAGTTGATTTAAACACTTGTTATTTTGCATACCTAGTATGGACCCCATAAATACCAAGAATCCTACTCCAAACCGAATCTTAGTTACGGTGGCCAATCTTCACGGAGACTAGCCATCTGCATAGAATATGATTATAGTGCCCGAGTGTTTGCGCAAGCACAGGTGCACCACTCTAGTCCCTCTTTCTCATAATCCTGAGATGAGACATAAGTGGAAAAAATAATTTATTGTTTTACATTATGAGAACGCCACGATATAGCAAATAATATTATCAATGTCATCTTCATTCGCAATGAAAAATACACGGCCTTAGCTTCGTCTGGGTGGGATCTATTAATGTGGCGATATTTAGATTCGAGATAATCCATTCATTTTAGCAATTTTTCACAATTTTTTTGAACTCCGAGTTTTCGGATAAAATATAACCTATATTAGTCCTGGCATTGTTCTCTATCTGTTCATCAAGTTTTATTACAATCGGTTCAGCCATTCCGAATTATCCCGGACAGACAGACAAACAGACAGACGAAAATTAAAAAAAAAACACCACTCATGTATTATGCAAATAACGCCCTTAGCTCGATACAAGGCAGTTATTTCGATATTACAGACGGAAATGGCTTGGGCCAGACCTGTTGTATATAATATATATATACTTTTAAGAAAAAGACTAAATTATGTAATTGGGATCGGACAAACGCACCCTTAAACTATTATACCCACCTTGTGGGGCAGTCGGGTAAATAATGAATCGAATTCGTATTTATTAAGAAAAAATACCAAAGCTGGTTTTGCTATCTCATCATACGATGAACGACTTTTTTAAATACGCTGCTGAAAATTTTTGTTCATATAGGAAACAATGCATCTGTGGGTGTAGTATTCTTTCATGAATTCTGTAAAGTTACCTTTTCTAACTTATTATATTTAAGACAACGGAATGAACAAATATTTACGCGAAAACGGATTTTCGCGTTATATATATATATATATATATATATATGTCCTAATAAACAATTACTTATAAAATTAGGTATCTTTTAAAATGACTAAAGCTGCTCAGTTATCTCCCCATTAATATTAGACATCAAGCAAACAAATTTATCAAACATACGAAATAAAGATAAACAAGTCAGATAGGAATAAAGAGAAACAAGACTTATATTGCTCATGAAAAAAATTTGGCGGAAAATGGTACGGTTTTGTAGACGATGATAGAAAACAGGGCAGTACGGAACGATGATTTTGTTAAATTTTCCTAGCTATCATCAGTTCAAGCGGTAGTACGAGGGCGGCACTGAAATTTTCGGGAATCAAGGAAGTGACACAACATTACTATTTAAAAATTTATTTATTGCTTTTCGAAGTATTCTCCGCGAAATATGACACATTTTTCCATACGATGGAACCAATCATTGAAGCAACCATTCCATTCGGAAGTTGGGGTCTCCAAAATGGCCGTTTTGTAGGCGTCCACAGCTGCTTCAGTTGATGAAAATCTCTGTCCACGCAATTTATTCTTTATTTTAGGGAAAGTATAGAAATCATTAGGGCTTAGGTCGGGGCTGTACGGCGGATGGTCTAATAATTCTATGTTTTCTTGCTCTAAAAACTCTTTTGTTCTGTGTGCGGTGTGAGAACCACACAGAAAACCAGCGTGAAGTAGAGATTTACCTCTGCGTTTCGCTTGGTGAGTGCAGGTGGCTGGAGGCCCTTTTTACTGGAAATGAGGCATACCATCTTAGTCCTCACGGGTGACAACGCATCTACATTTTGATTTGTAATAGAGAACAGATGTAGATGTCTATGGGCCGCAGCAACCACTTACCAGCAGGTGGACTGTGTGCTCGTTTGTCACCCTTATCCTATAAAAAAAATAAAAAAATAAAAAGAGAACTCGCATTGTCGTGATGGAGGATGATGCGGCGGTTACAGTTCTCTTTACGGAGTTCAGAAACGACCTGTGGTAAACAAATGCTAACATACCATTTTGCATTAACCATTCTTTGTCCCTCAAGAGAAATAGTCGTAACATGGCCGGTTTTGGAGACAAACGTGGCCACCAATTTTTTTGCAACACTCCGTGAATGAACAATTTTTGTTGGCTTTAACTCATTTTCGAACACCCAAACTCGTGACTGGTATTTTGTTTCGGGTTCGTACGCATATATCCATGATTCGTCACCTGATACGATGTTGTATACAGCATTTGAGGATCCTGCGTGGAATCTTTCGAGAGGTCTGACGCACCAAGTAACGCGAGTCGCTTTTTGCTCTTCACAGAGCGAATGCGGTATCCATCGGGAAAACAAGTTTTTTACACCTAATTATTCATGCAAGATTATTTGTATTTGATTCATGCCAATGTCTAAAGTTGCCTGAATTTCGCGGTATGTCACATGTCGATCTTCCTCAATCAGCTTACGCACGGCATCAACGTTTTCTTGGGTGACTGTAGTTTTTGGACGACCTTGACGGGGATCATCACTGAGCTTGACACGTCCACATTGAAATTCAGCAAACCAGCGATAAATTGGTTTTGGATGGGGCTTCATCACCAAATGCAGAAAACATCCGGTCAACACACTGTTTTTGTGTTAAACCACTTCGAAAGTCATAATAAATCATCGCTCTTGAATTTTCTCGAGTCAATTCCATTTTCTCAACGACTAAAAAAGTTTGACAAAACCTTGTGACAAGTCCGAGAATCTTTTTTGAAATAAATAAATGGTATTCGATTTTTAAAACCAAGGAGTTTTCAATTAAAAAGATTTTAATATGACAGGAACAGTGGAAATATTCCATTCCCGATACTTTTAGTGCAGCCTATTAGTCTATTTCGGTTGTATAGCGTGGTGTTTCGGTCACACTCCGACAACAGATCTTTAAAAAAGTAATCTTCACATTACTTGCAGCCGAGATGTCCTTTTAACTATTTGTTAAAGAAAATACAATACCATGTTTTATATTTTTCGTATTGTAAATTCTGTTCTACTTTACATACCTACCTATAATTTAGGGATTAGGGACATATTTTTTTTCCGCAAGAAACATTGTAAAATTGCGAGAAAACCCCATGGGCTGAATTAGAATGAATATTCTTTTACGAATTTTAGGAGTGCTATTTTTTTTTATATGGTTTTCGCTGGAGTTTACACCCCCCAGCGGGAATATATCGTTAATTTTCCAGAGAAATTTTACATTGTACGCACAATTTTCATAAATTTATTACACACTGAGAGTGGAGAAACAATTTACGCTATTTGATACGTAATTGTCTTCCACTCTCTATTACTTTATATAAACTTTAGTGGCACGTAAAGCATATACAAAAGCAAACAAAAATAAAAACTTATAGCAGTTGCAACTGCGTACTACAATGAACATAGTAATAAAATAAAAATTTTACATCTGTGTGCCTGGAGTGCCTATTTAGGTATTTTATTATCCGATTTTCTCATTGAGATTCTAGACTACATTCTTAGTAGTCTTAAATACTAGTCTTAAATAAATATAACTAAGAAAATTATGTTTTGGTTTCTTATATTTACGCGAAGACTACACATTGAAAAATCTATTTTTACAGATTTTTAGTTTTTGAATATAAATTTTTGGTCCGATCTACGTAGAACGAGCTTACAGTATCTTGACATCTTGCCGTGGTATGCTTGGGTTTGGATTTAATTTTGTTAATTATAGGATCCCAAACAGATGGCAGCACCAATTCATATTCTCTGTTAAAATTAGGATGTTTTTTAATTTCAATAACCTCCCGTATCAGTTTTGGTAAGAATCGGTGTTCTTTTGCGAGAATTTCATCATTCATCATTACAGCCCTTCACAAGTCCACTGCTGAACATAGGCCTCCCCCAAGGAATGCCACAAAGCACGTTCCTTAGCCACCTGCATCCATCGACTTCCTGCATATCTTATCAGGTCGTCACTCCATCTAGTGGGGGAACTTCGTCCGCTGGTACGAGGCCGCCACTCGAGAACCTTTTTTCCCCATCGGTTGTCAGTTCTGCGAGCTATATGGCCAGCCCATTACCACTTCAGCTTACTAATCCGTTGGGCTATGTCGGTCACTCTGGTTCTACTGCGGATATCTTCATTTCTAAGTTTATCACGCAGAGAAACTCTGAGCATAGCCCTCTCCATAGCTCGCTGAGGGACCTTAAGCTTCCTCATCCGGCCAGCAGTGAAGGACCACGTCTCATCACTGGCAACACGCTCTGGTTGTTCAGTCTCGTTTTCAAGTTTGAGGTATACCTGACGAGAAGATGTGCCGTAATTTCCCGAACGCTGCCCAACCGAGTTGAATCCGTCGATTGACCTCTCGGTCGAAGTTGGACTTACCTAGTAGGACTCTTTGTCCCAGGTAAACATACTCGTCAACAACATCGAGCTTAGTGCTCCCAACAACTACCGGCCATAAGGACTATATCGTCGTCAAATTGAAGGTGAGTGATGTACTCGCCTTTGACGTTAGTACCGTACCCTTTCCAGTCCAGTAGCGACGTGAAAACGTTTTCCAATGCAGCGGTGAAGAGTTTTGGGGATATAACGTCACCCTGTCTTACACCTCTCTGCAGTTGGATAGGTTTCATACTCTGGTTCTGTACTCGGATAGCCACTACTCTACAAGCACTTCAACACTTAGATATGCCGATAGTCAACTTGGCACCGCTGAAGGGACTGCAGCACCGCCCAAATTTCGACAGAATCAAAGGCTTTCTCATAGTAAACATACGCAAGAAATAGTGGCAAATTGTACTCCTAGGGCTTCTGTACAATTTGACGAAGGGTATGTATTTGGTCTATGGTCCTAAAGCCTTTTCGGGAACCGGCTTGTTCAGGAGGCTGAAAGTCGTTGCCGTTTTTAATGTACTGGAGAGCCATTTTAATCTCGCTCAGACTGACGTCCGGAACATCTTTGGAATAGTGTCGGATAAAACTACTACCTAGTCGGACTATTTGTCCCAGTTAAACATACTCGTCAGCAACTTCGAACTTAGTGCTCCCAACAACTACCGGCATAGGTGTGACATGGACATTAAACATGATCTTTGTTTTGTCCATGTTCATCTTAAGACCTATCCGTTGGGAAACACTATTGAGGTCATTGAGCATAGTGCTTAGGTCCTCCAGTGATTCTGCCATAAGGACTATATCGTCGGCAAAACGAAGGTGAGTGATGTACTCGCTATTGATCTTAATACTGTATTTTTCCAGTCCAGAAGCTTGAAAACGTCTTCCAATGCAGCGGTGCAGAGTTTCGGGGATATAAAACGTCACCCTGTCTTACACCTCTCTGCAATTGGATAGGTTTCGTACTCTAGTTCTATACTCGAATAGCCATCGTAGCTCTACTATACAAGCACTTCAGCACTTCAATATACCGATAGTCAACTTGGCATCGCTGAAGGGACTGCAGCACCGCCCAAATTTCGACGGAATCAAAAGCTTTCTCATAGTCCACATACGCCAGACATAGTGGCAAATTGTACTCCTCGAACTTCTGTACAATTTTCCAAAGGGTATGTATGTAGTCTATGATGCTAAAGCCTTTTCGGAAACCGGCTTGTTCGGGAGACTGGAAGTCGTCAAGTCTGCGCGCGAGACGTTTCGTAATGACTCTCGAAAACAGTACGTAGACGCGGCTCAGAAGAGAAGTCGGTCTGTAGTTCTTCAAGAGAGCGTTGTCACCTTTCTTGAAGAACAAGACCACCGCACTTCTGCTCCACGCCTCCGGTGTAATATAATGAAGGACGGAATTGAAGAGCTTCTGAAGGACGTCAAGTACCGGTTTTCCACCCGCTTTCAGAAGCTCCGCTGTAATTCCATCTTCGCCTGGGGCCTTGCCATTTTTAAGGTGCTGGAGAGCCATTCCAATCTCGCTCAGACTGATGCCGGGATATCATCGGTATAATGTTGAACAGAAAACATCCGGTCAACACACTGTTTTTGTGTTAAACCACTTCGAAAGTCATAATAAATCATCGCTCTTGAATTTTCTCGAGTCAATTCCATTTTCTCAACGACTAAAAAAGTTTGACAAAACCTTGTGACAAGTCCGAGAATCTTTTTTGAAATAAATAAATGGTATTCGATTTTTAAAACCAAGGAGTTTTCAATTAAAAAGATTTTAATATGACAGGAACAGTGGAAATATTCCATTCCCGATACTTTTAGTGCAGCCTATTAGTCTATTTCGGTTGTATAGCGTGGTGTTTCGGTCACACTCCGACAACAGATCTTTAAAAAAGTAATCTTCACATTACTTGCAGCCGAGATGTCCTTTTAACTATTTGTTAAAGAAAATACAATACCATGTTTTATATTTTTCGTATTGTAAATTCTGTTCTACTTTACATACCTACCTATAATTTAGGGATTAGGGACATATTTTTTTTCCGCAAGAAACATTGTAAAATTGCGAGAAAACCCCATGGGCTGAATTAGAATGAATATTCTTTTACGAATTTTAGGAGTGCTATTTTTTTTTATATGGTTTTCGCTGGAGTTTACACCCCCCAGCGGGAATATATCGTTAATTTTCCAGAGAAATTTTACATTGTACGCACAATTTTCATAAATTTATTACACACTGAGAGTGGAGAAACAATTTACGCTATTTGATACGTAATTGTCTTCCACTCTCTATTACTTTATATAAACTTTAGTGGCACGTAAAGCATATACAAAAGCAAACAAAAATAAAAACTTATAGCAGTTGCAACTGCGTACTACAATGAACATAGTAATAAAATAAAAATTTTACATCTGTGTGCCTGGAGTGCCTATTTAGGTATTTTATTATCCGATTTTCTCATTGAGATTCTAGACTACATTCTTAGTAGTCTTAAATACTAGTCTTAAATAAATATAACTAAGAAAATTATGTTTTGGTTTCTTATATTTACGCGAAGACTACACATTGAAAAATCTATTTTTACAGATTTTTAGTTTTTGAATATAAATTTTTGGTCCGATCTACGTAGAACGAGCTTACAGTATCTTGACATCTTGCCGTGGTATGCTTGGGTTTGGATTTAATTTTGTTAATTATAGGATCCCAAACAGATGGCAGCACCAATTCATATTCTCTGTTAAAATTAGGATGTTTTTTAATTTCAATAACCTCCCGTATCAGTTTTGGTAAGAATCGGTGTTCTTTTGCGAGAATTTCATCATTCATCATTACAGCCCTTCACAAGTCCACTGCTGAACATAGGCCTCCCCCAAGGAATGCCACAAAGCACGTTCCTTAGCCACCTGCATCCATCGACTTCCTGCATATCTTATCAGGTCGTCACTCCATCTAGTGGGGGAACTTCGTCCGCTGGTACGAGGCCGCCACTCGAGAACCTTTTTTCCCCATCGGTTGTCAGTTCTGCGAGCTATATGGCCAGCCCATTACCACTTCAGCTTACTAATCCGTTGGGCTATGTCGGTCACTCTGGTTCTACTGCGGATATCTTCATTTCTAAGTTTATCACGCAGAGAAACTCTGAGCATAGCCCTCTCCATAGCTCGCTGAGGGACCTTAAGCTTCCTCATCCGGCCAGCAGTGAAGGACCACGTCTCATCACTGGCAACACGCTCTGGTTGTTCAGTCTCGTTTTCAAGTTTGAGGTATACCTGACGAGAAGATGTGCCGTAATTTCCCGAACGCTGCCCAACCGAGTTGAATCCGTCGATTGACCTCTCGGTCGAAGTTGGACTTACCTAGTAGGACTCTTTGTCCCAGGTAAACATACTCGTCAACAACATCGAGCTTAGTGCTCCCAACAACTACCGGCCATAAGGACTATATCGTCGTCAAATTGAAGGTGAGTGATGTACTCGCCTTTGACGTTAGTACCGTACCCTTTCCAGTCCAGTAGCGACGTGAAAACGTTTTCCAATGCAGCGGTGAAGAGTTTTGGGGATATAACGTCACCCTGTCTTACACCTCTCTGCAGTTGGATAGGTTTCATACTCTGGTTCTGTACTCGGATAGCCACTACTCTACAAGCACTTCAACACTTAGATATGCCGATAGTCAACTTGGCACCGCTGAAGGGACTGCAGCACCGCCCAAATTTCGACAGAATCAAAGGCTTTCTCATAGTAAACATACGCAAGAAATAGTGGCAAATTGTACTCCTAGGGCTTCTGTACAATTTGACGAAGGGTATGTATTTGGTCTATGGTCCTAAAGCCTTTTCGGGAACCGGCTTGTTCAGGAGGCTGAAAGTCGTTGCCGTTTTTAATGTACTGGAGAGCCATTTTAATCTCGCTCAGACTGACGTCCGGAACATCTTTGGAATAGTGTCGGATAAAACTACTACCTAGTCGGACTATTTGTCCCAGTTAAACATACTCGTCAGCAACTTCGAACTTAGTGCTCCCAACAACTACCGGCATAGGTGTGACATGGACATTAAACATGATCTTTGTTTTGTCCATGTTCATCTTAAGACCTATCCGTTGGGAAACACTATTGAGGTCATTGAGCATAGTGCTTAGGTCCTCCAGTGATTCTGCCATAAGGACTATATCGTCGGCAAAACGAAGGTGAGTGATGTACTCGCTATTGATCTTAATACTGTATTTTTCCAGTCCAGAAGCTTGAAAACGTCTTCCAATGCAGCGGTGCAGAGTTTCGGGGATATAAAACGTCACCCTGTCTTACACCTCTCTGCAATTGGATAGGTTTCGTACTCTAGTTCTATACTCGAATAGCCATCGTAGCTCTACTATACAAGCACTTCAGCACTTCAATATACCGATAGTCAACTTGGCATCGCTGAAGGGACTGCAGCACCGCCCAAATTTCGACGGAATCAAAAGCTTTCTCATAGTCCACATACGCCAGACATAGTGGCAAATTGTACTCCTCGAACTTCTGTACAATTTTCCAAAGGGTATGTATGTAGTCTATGATGCTAAAGCCTTTTCGGAAACCGGCTTGTTCGGGAGACTGGAAGTCGTCAAGTCTGCGCGCGAGACGTTTCGTAATGACTCTCGAAAACAGTACGTAGACGCGGCTCAGAAGAGAAGTCGGTCTGTAGTTCTTCAAGAGAGCGTTGTCACCTTTCTTGAAGAACAAGACCACCGCACTTCTGCTCCACGCCTCCGGTGTAATATAATGAAGGACGGAATTGAAGAGCTTCTGAAGGACGTCAAGTACCGGTTTTCCACCCGCTTTCAGAAGCTCCGCTGTAATTCCATCTTCGCCTGGGGCCTTGCCATTTTTAAGGTGCTGGAGAGCCATTCCAATCTCGCTCAGACTGATGCCGGGATATCATCGGTATAATGTTGGATAAGATTCGCTCTTGGATCGTTACTCACAATTATGTGAACAGCTGCCCATAGAACCTCTCAAGCTCACTCTTTAGCTTCGACAATTGGCTCTTTCTGGCAAACAGATCTCCAGCAAAGATTTTGGAGCCCTGATTCCGCTCAATCGCTTCTTTAATACGAGCCGTATTAAAGTTGCGTAATTCCTCCCGCATGCATTTAGAGATCTGTCTGTTCAGTTGCCTGTATACTGTCAAATCTACTAAAGACTGCAGCTTCATATCCCGTTTAACAGCCATGAGATTAAGAGTGTGATCGGAGAGTTTTTGTGTTCTTCTGCGGCGGGTCTTGCAAAACTTACCGACCGCATGGACAGTTTCCACGAGCTTGTCATTCATATCGTCCATTGCATTGCAATCTTCTAGGCACTGAAAACGGTTTCGTGGCTCGAGCTGAAAAGTTTCGGGACTTTGGATTAGAGCACGAGCGGGACGGAGTGTTGACTTCATTAGACGTGACCTCTCCAACTTAACGTTTAGGTTCAGTGTGCCACTCACAATTCGGTGATCGCTGCCGGTTTTCACCCTCGCGAACACTGAGACATCACTGAACAGTTGTCGTCTGGTCGTCATAATGAAGAGTTCCTCTTTCTCCATAAAGTCGGCCAGCTGCTGGCCCCTTGGGTTCCGTTGCCCTATTCCGAATTTCCCTACATTCAACTCACCGTTCTGTCTGGGGCCTAGTTTTGCATTGAAGTCTCCCATTAACACCATATATTGGGTTTTGGAGGAATGTATGGCTCTAGAGATATCTTCATACATTTCCTCCACCTCCTCACCGGGGTGTGCCGAGGTTGGTGCGTAAACCTATATGACCTTCAGCGAATACCGTTTGGTGATTCTAAGTATAAAGTACGCAACCCTCGTCGACACACTCCCAATATTTACAACGTTGTTACGATATTTACAACTTGTGGACGATAAATCCGACACCTCCTAAACAACCAAGAACATGTTGCCGGATTCGTGGATTACCTCTTCGGACCTCGGATAATCCTATGATATTCCAGCGCAGCTTGTCTATCTCTTCTTCCAGCTCCAGAATCTTTTCGTCAGTTCTCAGGGTGCGTGCGTTATAAGTTGCCAATTCGAGTCCTTCGAGTCGTCGTAGGTGGCAACCGAACCTCAGCCGGAGATTTTTAGCACCCCCTGACCCGCCGTTACCATGGTCGCCACCGTAGCCAGGAATAGCGGGGCCGCCGGGGACTGGGGGTCGTTTATTAATGTCATTGCTCATGGGGGGTATATTGCCATAGTTGCCACGCTTGGCGAGCGGGTTGGCAATCGCAGTTTTTATTGTTGTTTGCTGTTATCAGAAAGATGCTGCTGCCCATCTTCGGTCTGTTTCCCTTACGACACCCATGGGAAGATATAGGGTAGCGAGTATTCTTACCCGCCACTACACGGGTTGCAAGGATTAGTGGTCTATCAAAATTTGACGGCTCCGTGGCGCAGTGGCTTAGCAATGAGTTGCTGCGCTGGGGGGCGCGGGTTCGAATCCCGCACGGAACAAGTATTTGTTTGGCCTACAAATAATTGTTCCGAGTCTGGATGTTTGTCCTTGTGCAATTTGTGTTTGTAAACTGCCTCCACGATACAGGAGAAAATCCTAGTGTGGGGGTAACGTTTTTTAAAAGAAAGAAAAAAGAAAAAAATCTGATGTAATGCCGGGAACGATCTTGTAAATGTTTACAGATTGTAGACTTCTGGGAGCGTCGATGCTTCACGTCAGCTATATGTTCTTTCACGTGGGTTTTTATAGATATTTTTGTGTGTGCTATGTAAGAAAGACCATATTCCCAATCAACCTCATTGTACACTCCTCGAAGAGTCATATTACACTTGACGGACGGTAAAAATTGGGCTAATCTTCTTCGGAGGCATAATAGAATGTTTTAATAGAAGCTCGCTTCAAGAAGTAGCCAACCTTGTCTGTGATTCCTCGGACATATGGTAGTACAGCAGGTACACGCTCGACTGTGGCTGGCTTCACTCGGTCACTGTGACGTAGGCGCGAGACCCGAAGTTTGTTGTTTTGCAATATTTGCTCACATGCTGAAGCTCGGCGGCCAGATTTTTCTGCCACAGATCCCTTGTACTCTCTGAAACAAAGATTTTCCCATGGTAGCTAACTGTGATGCATAATGGTGAGATTCAATATTTAAGTATCGGTTTGTATGTACCTTTATTATATATATACAGTAAGACCAATAGTCCACCAAAGCTGTAAAGCCGAAACGGGAATTAAATATAAATATATTAAACGTGACAAAATTATAAAATTAGATGGGGGGGGGGGGGGGTTAGTGGGTCGGGCCAAATCTCACGATATCTCACCAGGGGGAAGGAGTTGCCTCACGTAATTGAAGGATTGAAGGACGCTCCCTAAAGAGATAGGTAGGCAGGGAATATCTTGTATACTGCGATTGCACTGCGACAGACGTCTTAAGTTGTATACGTGGTATTTGTCGATGCAGATGATACTATGGTAAATATATAATTTGAGAAGCTATAAAGTACTTGAGTTTTCTAAATTAATATCCCGTGTAAGCAACAATGAAACTGACCTTCGTAATGTATTTTCAGTCCCTCAAAGCAAATAAATTATTCGCGCGTCACGTGAAACTGCGCGCAACTGACGGTCGGAATAATTAATGGCTGGCGTACGTACAGATGCCTTGAAATAAAAACTTAGGGAGAAGAGAATGAAATGAATGCTATAAATACAACAAATAAGTAGACGTATATAAATGTAGACGAGTATACAACAATTTCAAACCATGTAAAGCCGTAGCTCAGAGACTATGCACACGCTCTCAATTGCGGGTTCGATCTCCGCCGGCACCAATGCAATTGTTGATTGCAATTTTGAGTGCTGATTTACCATATGTTCGGTGATAAAGGAAAATATTGCCTTGTCGACTTTTAGTTAGTAACTTTGTATTGTAATCTACTTTGCAAGAATTGTAAACAGTGGTAGAGCCACGCGGCAGCTTTTGCTGTCGCACGGATGGGCCGGCTCGAACCGGGGTGGTACCACGACCTTACAGAAAACCAGCGTGAAGTAGAGGTTTACCTCTGCGTTTCGCTTGGTGAGTGCAGGTGGCCGGAGGCCCTTATTGCTGGAAATGAGGCATTCCATCTTAGTCCTCACGGGTGACAACGCATCTACATTTTGATTTGTAATAGAGGATAGATGTAGATGTCTATGGGCCGCAGCAACCACTTACCATCAGGTGGACTGTGTGCTCGTTTGTCACCCTTATCCTATAAAAAAATATACTTATATTACTTAAGGTTGATTGACTTGAATAAAAATGGCTTCTTGAATCTTTGTTGTGGTAAAGATTCTTTTTAATTTTTCTTCTTTATTAATTCGTAAAAGTCCATTTTTGGATATGGACATTTACCGTTGAAAGGAGAATTAGACTTAATCGTAACGCTTGGTAAACAGATGATTGCAGTGCCAGACATCATAAACTCTTTACGCTTCTGCCCGTCGCCGGTCGGCATATTTTACGACTGACGAAATAAACTACCATCTATTGGAAGCTATAGAATTTTCCTGACATTTCTTATAAACGCCGTCACCACTTTACTTTTAAACATCTTAACTAATCGAACTTTTATAGTCAGTCAGAATTTATAGTAATGCTATAGAAATATTTGAATATTAATCACATTACTTTAAATAATCATTATTATTTCGGCCTAATAGGTACTTTTTAAATTATTCAATATATTTTATTTAAGAAAAAAACGCTCTGGTCTTTTTTAAATTTTCTAGATTTTTCTCTTTTATTTTCAGTAAGGTGATATTTTTGTCATGAATAACTCACATCTAATGATTGAGAATTCAGGCTTTAGTTTAAACAAATGGGGAGAAGAAATTAGGATATAAGCAATAAGGTCATATTTGAACGATATAGTGAAATAGAGAAGCGATAAATTACTAAGAATTGCACGAGACAGCAAAACCAAGGGCTCGGCAACTCGGTCAAGGAAATTTTGAAATTATCATAGTAACATAACACACAACACAAGCTTTTGAATTAACTTGAATATATTTTATTTTATATCAGTTCCTCAGCTTCCAAAGATTCACTGACTTCATTGGGCAATGTATACGCTTTTTTTAATAATAATATTTTTTTTATGCACAAGACAGCCTACAATTACAATAATATGCGTTATTTGTAATATATTGGCTATTTTTTTCAACAACATATTAGACTACTACCCCCCGTACTAGTTAGAAACTGTATGACGGCAGAGTAGTGCGGCAGTTCATTGTATTCGATGCAGTAATTAACTACCTGTTTGTACATAGTATAAACAAAACATTCATATGAAGAAAATATGTTGTATGTGTATTATGTGTGTATGTATGTATATTTAGTTTTCAAAATGTTATGACTACATTAACAAATCTCAGACTTTTGAGTTATCACTAAGCATTGTCATTTTAGTATAAATTTTGGACAATGATAATATTAAATTATTTATATGTACTTATAAGTCTATATAGTATACTAGCTGACCAGGCAGACGTCGTTCTGCCCTTTCCGACGACCATTTGCTTGCCTAAAAAAAGAACTCCTGAAATTAGCAATAAAAAAATTGAGGGTCACTTATCGGGATAAAAACTATCCTCCCTCAAGTTGGACCAAACCGCGCACAGTGTGCAAACTTTAATTGAAATCAGTTCAGTAGTTTAGGAGTTCATCGCGGACAAACAATGTGACACGTAATTTTTATATATAAAGATATATTGTATATTATGCAAAGTATTTTGTACTCTAGGATTATCTAACTTATTTTATAAAGTTCATCAATGATTGTTGATGTTGTAAAACTTTACAGCAAAGTCTCAAAAATGTGCAGGAACTATCTATCTATACAATATGTAACAAAAACCCGGATCATTATTCAAACGTAAAGAAATATTTTTTTTTAAAACTCGAACAATATTTTTTTTAATTTTATTTAAAATTAATAATTGTATGCAAATTGTATGTGGTTTTATTGCCTCTGCATTGTCTGGGGAGGAAGAGGATTGTCAAAGACCTCGCTTTACTTAGTTTTAACATCGGCTAGTGTCAGTAAGAGCTAATAATACCACATAAAATTATTTTTTTAATATATTAAAAAAATATGGTCGAGTTTTAAAAAAAAAGTTATTTCTATAGGTTTGAATACTGATCCTGATAACATACTTAACTTTAAGCAAAAATTGTCTAATAAGGGTTATGATACTACGAATACTAGAATCTTTCTAGAAGTGACCGTATATCTGCATTTACTGCGGATAAATGTAAGTTTTTATGGTCCACAGCAAATGTACAGGCTTCATCCAGCAACAATAGAATTATAACAAATAGTTATATAGTAATTACATTTTGTTGCAATCTCTCAGTGTGCACAGTACTTAATTGTACACACATTGCAGGTGAAATAAATATATGATAAGGTTAGACACACATGTTTTATCAGCATCGCGAATGTTAAAATTGGAAACGGTTTATGGATTGGAGTTTTCTTTTAAATATTCCCTTTGAATTTTCGAGTAGTCATTAAAATTCATGCTCAGTAAGACATCCAGTATTTCTTAAAAATATTAAAATATATGAATTCATTGATTTTTAAGCTGTGTTCTTAAATTAATGTGCACAAGGTGATCAAGGTCGAATGACGTGAGAAGAAGTCATGACGTCACTTAAACATGGAGTCAATCTCAGCAGAAGAGCGTGCAGGCGAGCTCTCACGCTGCTATCTGCTGCAACTCTCATGGCAATCACTTTCTGCAATCCTATTGAAGTAAGTGGAATTTTATAAAATGCTATACCTATTACTAAATATTTTTTGTTGTATAGTTGGTTTGTGGTTATTTATAGTAATTTTTGGCATTGTTAAAATTTCTTAATTTGTTAGGTTTTTTTTTACTTATTATAAGCCAGTGCTTGACCACAATCCCACCTGGTGCTAAGTGGTTACGCAGCCCTAGATGATAAATCGCACTGTTTGAGCGTAACAAAAGCCTATTCACTCTTGCCTTGAAGACGCCCAGATTGTATTCGGACGGAAAGATAGACGCCGGAAAATTATTCCACTCCTTTGCTGTAGGTACGCATTACGAAAGACGAAGCAAACCTTTTGGTTCTAATACGTGGAATATCGACAACAAAGGGGTGAAGACCCGCCGACCGTCTGGTTGTCCGATGGTGGAAAGGAGAGGAAGGAATTAAAGCGTGTAATTCCTGCGCGCACTAACCGAAATGTATCCTATAGAATACCGAGAGACTGGCTACTCTGCGCCTGCGCTCTAGGCTGACAAGATTGGTTTCACCCAAATCAAGTTCACCAATAAGCCTCTTAGCATGTCATTAAAGCGTGTAATTTCTGAGCACACTCACCAAAATGCATCCTATAGAATACCGAGAGACTGGCTACTCTGCGATGATAAAAAAAAGATAATGGTGATTACCATTATTTTTTATACTGTTCATATACTTTTATTGGACATGACATTCTTTTTTATCGAAAAGATGCTTTTATAGAAGAGGGGGCAATCGAGCATGCGGCTCACCGGATGATAAGTGCCGGCCGCCACACACGAACAACTGCGACACCAGGGGATTTGTAAATGCGTTGCCAGCCTTTTAAAAAGGAGTAATCTCGTTTCTTAAAAACCCCTAAGTCCAAAAAATCCAAAAAATCCAAAAAATCGCCGGTGGTAAATGATTCCACAAAGTAGTCGTGCGAGGAAGAAAAATCCTGGTAAATCTCACGGTAGTAGACCGCCAAGACATCCAGATGATATGGATGATAACTTGAGTTTTGTCGTGATGTGCCTTGGTTAAATTTGGCGGCTGGAATTATCCGAATAATTCCTCAGTGCACTCCCCGTGGTAAATGCGATAGAAAATGCAAAGGGATGCATTATTTCTTCGCAGTGCCAGTGAGAGCCGATCAGAGAGAACTCGGTCGTCGACTATTCGATCTCTGCGTTGAATGCGGTCAAGTGTAAGGAGCTGACACTGACGAGCCCCTACCCAGAGATGAAAACTGTATTCCATGTGAGGCCATACCTGCGCCTTATAAAATTAATAATTTAATATAATTAATAATTTCAATAACGCAATCCTATACCGCATTAGCTCACAAACAATGAAACAAAATTAAAATATCCATGCGAATTACGTAAAAAAGCCATGATCTTTGGTCAGTCAACCAAGTCTACGTGGTAAGTTTACGTGGTCGAGCTATGCTACA
Source organism: Parnassius glacialis (assembly GCA_033319125.1). Taxonomy (NCBI): domain Eukaryota; kingdom Metazoa; phylum Arthropoda; class Insecta; order Lepidoptera; family Papilionidae; genus Parnassius; species Parnassius glacialis. The sequence continues at coordinate 30,718,786 of JAVANC010000018.1, forward strand.
GCTATTAGTAGTATAGTTGTAGTACGAATGGGTCGGCTCGACCAGGGAAGGACCACGGTCTTACAGAATACCAGCGTAAAATAGCAGCTTAACGCTGCTGTGTTTCATATGGTGAGTGTAGAGAACACGAGACTCTTTTTACTGGAAACGAGGCATTCCATCTTAGTCCTGACGGGTGATAAGGCATCTGCATTTTGATTCGTAATCGAACATAGATGTAGCTGCCTATGGGCCACAGCATCCACTTACCATCAGGTGGACTGTGTGCTCGTTTGTCACACTTATCCTATAAAAAAAGTCACAAGATCACGATATTGAATCTAATCTAATCTATATAAAACAAGATTGCAAAACGGGCTACCATACCATTTCATGGTAAATGGCTATTACTGTAGCCATGGGCATCTTTTACCAACCTAAAGCATATGCGTTATCAACCCTGACAAATAAGAAGGAAAGCCTCATGGCTTATAAATATACCGACAATTTTTCTATTCAAAGCAGTATTGAGTGGTGGTTTAAGATATGTACATGTGAGAACAGTAGTAATACATACAGACCCTTAGGTAGAAAAGAAGCTAAACAACGTAGTACCCTACACTGACATACTAAAACACTTAAAGCGCACCCCATTTAATTTTAAAAGTTATTGCTTTTTAACCGACATCTGAAAAGGAAGAGATTTATAATTCGACGGTAAGTTTTCTCTGTATGTACATTACGCGTTTTTTTGCCAATTGTTTTGACAGGTAAGACCACGCTTGCACGGAATACCAGCGTGAAGTGGTTAGTAAAAAACTACAATGTTTCCTATGGTGTGTCATAAGAGCCGGAGACTCTTTTTACTCGATACGAGGCATTGAATCTAGAATGGATGTACTTGTGCCGCAATGTCCACTTATTATCAGGTGGGCTGTGAAATTACTTGTCAACCTTACTTCTAAAAAAAAAAACCAACGGGCCCACATAAATTAGGTTATTGCGCTGGCGATATAGATGAACTTATAGATTAAAGTGACCACACTTAATTAAAATATCCATAAAAGTGTTCTAGAAATTTAACATCTTTTTCATTTAACTATTTTATATTAACGAGAATTAATTAAATTCTTTTCATTCTTAATGGGAATTGTTTCCACGCTCTTTAGAAACAACAGAGCACATAGGTACTATATTTGATACAAGATATTAAAATTCCATTTCTTTATTATTCTCGTTATATTTTTAAGAGGAGCGGTTGGATTATTTTCAAGTTCACTTTTGTATTTAGTTGCACAGTTGCATTGAGCGTTTCAAATGCCACGCTATTGTTTTTGTAAATATTTGTATTCGTAATCTGTGAAAGTAAGCTTTAGCGCGATATGAATTTAGCATAATATTCTTCTTGCGAAAGAAAAGTTTTTTTATAGGATAGGGTGATAAACGAGCACACAATCCACCTGATGGTAAGTGGTTGCTGTGGCCCATAGACATTTCTCCTTGTTTGCGAATCAAAATGCAGATTCGTTGTCACCCATGAGGACTAAAATGAAACTCTTTTCCAGTGAAAAGGGTCTGCGGTTCTGTACACTCACCATACGAAACACAGCAGCGTTAAGTTGGTATTCTGTGAGAGCGTGGTCCTTCCCCGGTCGAGGCGACCCATTCGTGCTACAACTATACTACTAATATAGCTGCAGCATGGCTCTACCACGATTAAATATTGAGAATATAGAGTAAAAGTAACAGCCCCGTTGGTCTAGTGTTTGTAAACGCGACTGCTGATCATGAGGTCGGGTTCGAATCTCAGGTCGTGCCATAAAAATCAGTTATTGAGTTTTTTCGTCAAGGAATTCTCACCAAAGCAGTACACAAGCGTTATTAACATCAATATAACCCATATAGAACTTAAGAGTTCTTTTAAAAGCGTATCGAAAAGAAGTCGTATCCTCATATGAGTTATTTACAGCTCAAGCTGTATAAAGCCCGTATTATGGGATCTAAGTAAGCATAGGGTTCTTAATCAGAATATGAAAAGTTTTTTTTATAGGATAAGAATGACGAACGAGCACACAGTCCACCTGATGGTAAGTGGCTGCTGAGGCCCATAGACATCTACATCTATCCTCTATTACAAATCAAAATGTAGATGCGTTGTCACCCGTAAGAAATAAGATGGAATGCCCCATTTCCAGTAAAAAAGGGCCTTCGGCCGCCTGCACTCACCAAGCGAAACGCAAAGGTAAACCTCTACTTCACGCTGGTATTCTGTGAGGTCGTGGTACCACCCCGGTTTGAGCCGGCCCATCCGTGCGACAGCAAAAGCTGCCGCGTGGCTCTACCACTGTTAATAAGTTTTTAAGTATATTATAACACTTCAATCTGGTGATTTCTTATATTTACGCGAACACTACACATTTAAATAAAACTAGTTTAACGGATTTTATCGCATATATTAACTTATTTTAAATTCCCGACGTTTCGAGTATTTGACATTAGAAGTGAAGAATCAATGGTCCGGGAAGTCTGCAGTCTGTAAACACGTACAGGATTCCCCCTGTCACTACATTAGATTTGATAGAGCACAAATCCTCGCTAAAGAACACCGATACCTTCCAAGGATGATTCGCGAGAAAACTCTGATTTTATCATTAAAGCTGTATAGAATCTGTTTTTTGCGCTATCACTTGCTTATATAGCTCTAAGTGTTATTATAGTGTCATTCAAATCTTATTTGTGAATGTGTGTGCAAGCTCCCTTCTAAAATTTATTTTTATGGCGTAATTGGACACAATTAAATACAGTACTTTTATAACTTCTGTTTATGAGGGTGATATAAATCTAAAAAAATAAATTACAGTCATAAGTAATAAAAAAATTCTATTATACAACTGATTAAATACTAATGGCTGCATGATAGAATCCATAACATACATAGTACAGCTATTAAGACTATAAGGCTCTCGAAATACTGTTTAGGCTGTTTAGCAAATTGTCGCCATTTTAAGTCCTATAAAAACAAAATTAAAAATATAATTTTAGGAATATTAGATAATAATTTTAGCCTATAATAGTATTTTCAGGTTGATTAATAATCACTGTGCCCCAAGGTGCCTCCATATCCATTAATTTAATTTCTTTTTTATTATAACCGATATTTAATTAACGTATGTAGTATTTTGTCTTTATATTAATTGGTTATATTGCTGGCGCGGCAATTTTTTGATAGAAAACGTATACAAGTTTACCGGAAATCTAATTTTGTACTTTCAATTCACCAATTATCACTGTCAAAACTCAACTCGATTTCGAATATAATATTAATTAATATGTAAAAGATATTTTTTACTATGTAAATGTCGCCATTATTCAATAAAGTATATAAATACAATCTAGTCATAGAAAATAAAGTTCTTTTTGTTTTTTTTATTCATTTGTAATTCCGTACAAACCCAATTTAGAATGCTTATCTTTAAAAACTACTTGTAAGAAAATATCTGTAGAGTAATAGTTTCCTTGCACATCAAATAACAGCTGTATTACATATGTTATACAGCCTCTTTTATGCTTGTACAGCTACTGTACAGCGCTACTAACGCACAAAGCTGAATAATTTGTACCAATTTATCATTTATAAGAACTGTATAAGCGCTTATACAGCCTTTATACAGCCAGAAAATACAGCCTCTATAATATTATATTATATTATATTATAGTACAAAAATGAACTTCAATACAGCTCGTATAAAGCCGCTGCTGCTGCGCCTGATCTCTCTCTAGTCGTGTCGGTTTACCGTCCCATCAGACTATGAGAATGATGGAATAGAGAGTGCACCTGTACTTGCGATACACTTGGGCACTATAATCCTGCTCTTCGAAACCCCAAAACACCGAAATTAGTCTGGAGGATAATATTATTATTACAAATATAAAAAGGCCAGCGTGGGCTTAGCCCACTCCACACATGTTATCTTTAAAATCAGTACAAATACGATAAACGAGTAAATAAGATATTATATGCGTTTCGGCCTAGTCTCGTCTTAGCGAGCGATCCAGGCAGCCAGCTTCACTTGTCAATTATGTTTAGATTGTGAAAGGCAAAAATAATGCGATTAGGTATATTATCTACAGGATTTATAAATGTTAGCATTAGGGCTGATTGATATTTCAAACGTCAGATAATAGTTATATATATCAAAATAATTACATCGTTACTGAATAAGAAATTAAAGCAATGAACTTTTTTATTCATACAACTGTATTTTTAATTTACTAATGTTATATTTTATACTATTAATAACTTTTATCTAATTATTGTAAAAACTGGCCCTTAATAGAAGATAAAAAATATACAGTACCTTTATTAAATATGAATACTGCACACACTCAACCAATATTCGGCCGAAATTTTCGTATACTGAGTAAGGAAAACATTCATTCCATCTCTTTAGAGGTGACCACGTATCTGCAGTATCTATGTGCTACAGTATCGACTTGCTATCAAGCGGGTTGTGTGCTCGTTTATCCCCCTTAAAAGTGAAAGTTAAACTTACAGCCTATAAGCCTCCTCTCATTTCTGAGAAGGTTTTAGGGCAAGGAAGTGTCCGCCGCGCTGCCACCCGTACTTGTACAACTTGTTTGTCTCCCTTACTTGTACGAGTATATAACTAAACCATTTTTTTATTAACATTGTAGTACAAAACATTTTAAGGGGCTAGGCATTCTATATTTATGCATATAAATAAAATTTAAGTATCTTTTTTTTATGGAAACGTTACCACCACACTAGGATTTTCTCCTGTATCGTGGAGGCAGTTTACAAACATAAATTACACGAGGACAAACATCCAGACCCGGAGCAATTATTTGTAGGCCATACAAATACTTATACCGTGCGGGATTCGAACCCGCAGCCCCCAGCGCAACAACTCATTGCTAAATAACTTTTTTTTTATAGGATATGGGTGACAAACGAGCACACAGTCCACCTGATGGTAAGTGGTTGCTGCGGCCCATAGACATCTACATCTATCCTCTATTACAAATCAAAATGTAGATGCGTTGTCACCCGTGAGGACTAAGATGGAATGCCTCATTTCCAGTAAAAAGGGCCTCCGGCCACCTGCACTCACCAAGCGAAACGCAGAAGTAAACCTCTACTTCACGCTGGTTTTCTGTGAGGTCGTGGTACCACCCCGGTTCGAGCCGGCCCATCCGTGCGACAGCAAAAGCTGCCGCGTGGCTCTACCACTGTTAAAACTGCGCCACGGGATGTAACATTGAAAAAAAAACTGGCCTTTATTAAGCTCAGTCAACTCCTATATTATTTATTACTATAGGTATTAGAATCAAGTATTAGAAAATTAAATTGGAAAGAATTTGGATTAAATATCAACCTCAATCCCAGACGATTTAGTGCTCCTGTCAGAATCGAGCTTAGAAATACAATTTATGGTTAAGTCGTTAAATAAGCCTAGCAAACCACTAAGTTTAGAAATGAATCCTTCAAAAACAATGTTTATGAGAAACAGCACAAAATGGAAAATATTGGTCGACTAGCTGTTCTGGTTGTTAGGGTTTTAATTTTTATGCGCGGAACCATAATTCTTTTTCTAAAATAAAAGTAGCCTAAGTCACTGCTTATAACATCAGCTATCAGGCAGTGAAAGTCATGTCAAAATCCAGCCATTTTGGAGGTTAGCCGGAACAAACAGACAGAGAAACAAAAATTTTAAAAATTGTGTTTTGGTATAAGTATCGTATGTACTTTCATATTACAAACATACACCTCATTTTTATTTATTTTATAGGAGTATAGATAACGAAATACTTGCATATACAGAATAATTAATTAATTTAGGAAAGAAAATAGGCTTTAGGAAAAACAACGAACTAGAAACAGAACGAGAATACAACGCACTTGAAACATATATTGGAGTTTCGGGGAAATATTTAAAAGTGACAAGCCAATAAACATAAAAACTAAAGTCATGATGTCATGACTCCTACCGTGCTTAACGTATGCTTGTCAGATGTGGGAATATACTTCCAAAACAAAGACATTTATGTAGTATATATATTTAAATCTCTTTGTTCCAAAATAAGAAATTAAATAATCAGCTGTCAACAAGAAATTGACCGAAGCTTGCTCAATATAATAGAGGAATTCAAAAAGTACGACACATTAAAAATTGACGCTTTAAGTTATGCCCTAAAAATAGAATAACAGTGGCCAGAATATGTAAGACTCCAAGATGAAAGATAGTTTAAAAGGGTAACATTATAGAGGGCCAAAGGGAAACGTTATAACGGAAGACCTCTCACGAGATGGGACGACGTGATTAAGATTACTGGCCCTCGACGGCGTCGGGTAGCCCAATATAGAGATAAATGGATTTCTTTGAAAGATGCCTCCACCTGCAGAGAGTTTCTTGTAGATTAGGAATTAAATAATTAAACAAATAAGAAAACATTTAGTTAATACTATACGAACACTAGAATTAAGCATCTTAAATTACCTAATTTACTTACCATATGTCATACTGTAAAGCTAATCATTTCTTTTCCATGTCTCTTTTTGGTTATGCTGGAAAGAAAAGGCTTTTTATTTTATTTTATTATTATTTGCATGCCATTAATTAACCAATCTTTTAAATAAAATTATTAACATTTTTTTGTTTCTCTGTCTGTATGTCCGGGCTAACCTCCGAAACAGCTGAACCAATTATCATCTAACTACGAACAAATGGGAAAAACTTTGTTGTGGTATCGAAAAATTTATAAAATCATTCATGATCTTAATTATAAGGAGCGTCTACATTGATGGAACAGACCTAGGCGAAGCCGGGGCGGGTTGCTAGTATTCAATAAAACCTGTTATTCGGCAATCAAATACAAGACAACAGGATTCAATATTTTGTATTCAATATAATTTTTTTGTAATTTTGCTTAATAAGTCGGCCACTAGTTTAAAGGGGCTGATGATCACAGGGTGCCAACGTACTAAACAACGAAGGTACTCCTAGACTAGTAAGTAGACAAAGAATCCTACCACTTAGTGAAATAACATAAGTTTAAGGGGTTCAGTCCATTAATATAACCCGAGTTTAATCACCGCCGGCACCACTGATAGAGTTAATAGTAATTTTAATTACTGACTGATTAAAGGATTGATATACCATTCCAAGTTAGCCCTCATTGGTGAATAGTCTTAACAATATAATAGAATAGACCTCCGAAAAGTTACGTTAAACTAGTAAATTTCAATCAGTGTTCATTTTACTATTACTATTCGTTCTATTTGGTCGGTTGTAATGAATTTTCAAACAGTTTGAAGCGGTTGTACTAGTTTCGCTTATTATAACTATTGATTATATTCGGTCAATAATGGTTCAATTGGCCTGTGTGTTAGATTTAAGATATAACTAAAGGAATACAAGAGATATTTCATGAGTGTTGAAATAGTTGAAAACAAAAATGAACCTAAACAGAATAAAAAATAAGAATTTTATGGCATCGCAAATCGTCATACAAACGAAAAACTTCTTTTATGCAAAATTATTATTTTTATTTATATGACATAGTCTTATTGCCAAGATTAGACAATGTATCCATACATAAATTTTCAGGTAACCCAGAGTGCACCGGAAGTATTTTTATAGAAGAACTGGTGACAAACAAACACATTTAGAATTAGTTGGGCTATCTAATGATAAGTGCATGCTGTGACCCATATACATCTATCATCTATTGACAATTAAAATGCAAATTCGTTGTCAACTCTGAGGACAAAGTATGGAATGCCTCGTTACTACCTATAGTAAAACGAGCCTTAGGTTCTCTCTACTCACAATACGAAACACAACAGCATCATGCTGCTTTTTTTTTTACGTTAGTATTCTGTGATAGAGTTGCCCTTGAGACAACCGTTATACCATACCGGTTCAAAGCCTCATTTGGGTGAAATTTTTGGTACATCCCTATTGGTGTACCAAAAATTTTTTTAGTGGTAGAGCCATGCTGCAGCTTTATTATGGTTGTAGCACAAATGGGTCGGCTTGAAAAGGGAAGGACCACGCTCTCACAGAATACCAGTGTAAAATAACAGCTTAATGCTACTGTGTTTCGTATGGTGAGTGAAGAGAACCAGATACCCTTTTTACTGCAAAAGAGGTATTCCATCTTAGTCCTCCCGGCTGACAATGTTTCTGCATTTTGATTCGCGAACGTAGATAGATGTAGACGTCTATGTGCCACAGTAACCACTTACCATCAGATGGACTGTGTGCTCATTAATTTGTTATCCTTACCCTATAAAAAACATATATAGTCATATATAGATGGCTATGGGCAATAGCATCCACTTACCATCAGGTGAACTGTGTGCTCGTTTGTCACCCTATACTTAAAAAAAAAATTAATTCAAATTAATCAGTGGCAAAAACAAGCTGTTTGTTTTAGAAATTGAACACTTGTTCACTTAGAAGTGAACAAGTTTTCAATCCTCTGAGCCCTACATACATAGGGCACTTACTACATCACACCGATAAATCAATGTTAAACATGTAGGTCATTCGCTGGTTGTGCTTCATAGAACTTTGTCGACACTTAAGGAATTAAATAAAAATAGTTTTTAGTCTATTGTAAGTTCATATTACAATGGTTACATTTAAAAGTTTATCCCCATGTAAAGTACTATTATTCCCGTGATGATGTTACTCTGTAGCCCTGTATCAACTACTACGGTGATTACTTAGTAGACGTGGCTAAGAGATGGGTAACATGTAAGAGTCACAACATAACATGACCCAGAAAACAACATTTTTTTTTAACATGCCTACTATTGTAGAGAGTATAAAGACGGCTCCAAGGCGCAGTGACTTGGCATTGAGTTTGCAACCCAAGGCCCTCAGGGTCGCGAGTTTGAATCCCGCACGGAACAAGGATTTGTATGACCAACAAATAATTGTTCCGGGTCTGGATGTTTGTCCTTGTGCAATTTATGTTTGTAAACTGCCTCCACAATTCAGAAGAAAATGTTTCGTTTAAAAGAAAAAGAAAAAAAGTTGCTACGTTTGTCAGGTGGATTGATCGAAGTCTAAGAAAACTACTTCCCTTTCGTCATTAATAAAATACATAGGCCTGTGACATAGGCCATGAGATCAGGTGTATCCCTGAGTCGCCTCTTACGCGACACGAACGAGATGACATCCATCAATAGGACATGTCATGCCCCATGTTCCATAGGAAAATATGGGACGATAGGTTCTCTTTGTAGCATTATCAGTGCGAGAGTATAGCTTCCGACACCACGACCGCTTATCCACCACCATCTAGCATGGTGTAGTGTATCACCATCCAAGGCCAAACCTTTTAAGTATTGCATGGTTCTTAAATTTGAAACTATCGTAAATATTTGAATATGTGAAATATAAGCCGCCGAAGGTCAGCAGTGCCGGGACGAAATGAGACCGCGAAAGGTCACACACAACACGCTCTACGCCGGATTAGCGCTTGGTGACTACAATGCGGCATGACGCTACGGCGCAGTCTCTTGCGAAAATAATTGGATTTCTAAAGACGTTACGTCATTCTACTAAACATGAGTACACGAGACTTTAATGATATGAAACTGAAAAGATTTTGAGTGAAGAGATAAGGCGAGTTTATGAACAAAGTCGGGCAAAGCGTGAATTAAACCTTGTGGCAGTTTAAAAGTTTGAGGTCGATAACGTGGCGAGAGCGGGCTGCTACATTGTAGACAGCTGAGTTAATAAATATTCTTGAACATAATACTTATTTTTATCTTGAACTACTTCATTATAACATCTGATAAAATAGTTTAAAACTTTTTTATCAGAATGTTTGTGGTTTACGTACAAAAACGAATATATGTTTTAACAATCTTTCTTCATCGAATATTGACATAGCATTTATCACTGAGTCGTGGTTATACGACGGCATTCTCGACACTGAGCTGTGCAGATCAGGTAGGTACGATCTATTCCGTCGTGACCGTGGGACACTAGGCGGAGGATGGAGTGATGGTCGCTTGCGCATCTCGGCTTGGGGCGCGCAGGCGTACTGACCTTGACCGTGAAGATCTCGAATGCATTTGCATAACTGTACCTGCGCATGCAATCAGCTGTCAGCATGATTTAAATATTATTTGCATCTATATTTCTCCAAACCGAGCCCTTTCATCGCGAATTAGTAAGTTTATTGAATTATTGACATACTTATTCATTTCTCAATCAAATGATTATTTTATTATAGCCGGTGATTTTAATCTACCCTGTATTGATTGGAAAATTGAGTATACAACAGTATTAAAATAGGGATGTGTCCAAATTCAAAACGCGGCAACTGAATTGTTAAATTTAACATCTTACTTTGGTTTATCTCAATATAATTATTTCCAAAATGTATACAGAAATGTACTAGATTTAGTATTTTCCAATGTGCCTATAATAATTGACAAAAGCCTGTGTCCATTAGTTAAGGAGGATGTGTGTCACCCAGCGATTGAGATGTGTGTTACAGATATTTCGATACCTCCAATGAAACCATGTAATAACAAAATAAATTTATTTCGTAAAGCAGATTATCATAAGTTAAACGCATATTTTTCTGACTGCGATTGGTCATTTTTACATACACAAAACTTGCAAAATGCTATTGACAATTTTTATTCCATATTATATACTGCCATAACTAAATATGTACCCCAAAAAGTTATTTCTCGTTCATATATCTACCCTGTGTGGTATAGTATAATACCCTTATAAAATTAATAAAAGAAAAAGCTAAGTATCACCATCTCTGGAAAAAACATAGTAACCCAGAAGATTATGCCTCCTTTTCCACAATACGATCTAGGGTTAAGAAACTCGAAAAAGAATGCTATTTCTCTCATATTAAATTATATCAAGAAAAAATCAAATCATCGCCTAAATTATTTTGGAGTTATATAAAATCAAAAAGAAAGAACCGATCTAATTATCCTCATGTAATGCAATTAAATGACAGTAATGTCGTTAATGAATTAGACATTTGCAATGCTTTTAATAACTTTTTTAGCAGAAATTTTATTCTACCAGCACAACAATATAGTGAAATATCTAAAGAGAGAGCGATATGCTGTAATATCATAAGTGGTATACACATCTCAATTGCCGACACAATGAAATTTCTAAAAAGTGTTAATTGTTCCAAAGGCGCCGGTTGTGATGGAATTCCCCCTCTTTTCTTTGTAGAATGTGCAGAGTCGTTGGCAGCTCCCATAACAGTAATATTTAATAGATGTTTTAAAGAAGGATACATTCCAAAAATTTGGAAAACCGCAAATATTATACCAGTTCATAAAAAGGGAACAAAAATAGCCATTGAGAATTATAGGCCAATATAAATACTGAATATATTAAGTAAAGTAATGGAAAGAATAGTACATAAAGAAATATACCCGTTAGTTATTCGAAATATTCCCTCCCAACAACATGGTTTTGTACGCGGTCGCTCAACTAGCACTAATCTTTCCATCTTTAGCAATGATGTTCTTAGAGGGATGGATAATGGTCTCCAACCTGATGCTATATATACGGACTTTGAAAAGGCTTTTGACCGCGTTGACCATATTATCCTTCTTAAAAAGCTCCAGGAGTTAGGAATACATGGTAACCTCCTCCGATGGATGGAATCGTATCTGCGCAATCGCTCACAGGCAGTCGTAGTGGCTGGGCACCGCTCGAATATTGTGGATGTTCTATCAGGAGTCCCACAGGGTTCGATATTAGGGCCCTTGTTGTATGCTGTATACTTATATGATGTGGGCAATTGTTTTCATTTTGCTAAGTTTCTTATGTACGCTGATGACATGAAAATTTACGTTTACATAAAATCTGAATCAGATGCTTATAAGCTACAAAACGACTTATATAGGTTTCGCAGTTACTGCCGTGATAACCGTATTGGCGTAAATGCATCTAAATGTTTCCAAATTAGCTTTACTCGAAAAAGGAAAAAAATTATATCTCAATACTATTTGAATAAAGTACCTTTAGAAAACACTGACAAAACCAAAGATCTCGGAGTAGTTTATGATTCAAAAATGATGATGTCTGATCATATCTCAGCAATGGTTACAAAGGCTTATAAAAATCTTGGTTTTGTATTGCGGGTTTGTCAACCTTTTTCAGACGTAGAATGTATAAAGGTTTTATATTATTCTTACGTCCGTAGTGTCCTGGAATATTGCAGTGTTGTGTGGAATCCAAATTATATAACACACACACACACACACACACACACACACACACAGAGAGAGAGAGAGAGAGAGAGACAGACACACACACACACACACACACACACACACACACACACACAGACACACACATACACAGACACACACACACACACACACACACACACACACTCACACACACACACACTCACACACACAGACACACACACACTCACACACACACACACACACACACACACACACACACACACACACACACACACACACACACACACATGCGTATCAAAGATATGTAATATAAATTTCATTTCTGTTAATTATTAGTTTAAGCGACAGTAGCCTAATGGCAGGGTGCGGACTGCGAACTACAAAGGTCGAGGGTTCGAATCCGCCATTCGACTACTGTCGTGAACCACTTCTAACACAAGCATTTTAAGCTTACCAGAAGTGGTTTAAGGGAATATTAGTAATGTTTAATAGGATTACTAGTATTAGTTGTATAGTCAGACAGTATTGTTGTGTAATATTCTTCTTTTTTGCTTAATGTCTGTTTTTATGTTTTAAACTTATTTTTAAGATAACTTTTAAAGATCTAAGCACTATATATCATTAATTTGTCAATTAACAAGCGATAGTATAAATATTATGTATATAAAGTAAGAACCTGTAATTGGCATTAAGAATTGTATGAGAACTTCTATTTATATTTATAACGTGCTGTTGGTTCTATGAACAATAAAGAAAAAAAAAATAACAATTGGTCAAAATAAAATTAATATACAGTTTGTGAATCTTATGTCATAATAACATGCATAAAGTTAAAAAGTTGAAGTTATAGCCTATATAAGTCCCACAGTTAGGCACAGGCCTCCTCTAATTTCTGAGAGGGTTTTGGGGCAAGAAAAACTCCGCCGCGCTGCAATAATGCGCCAACAACGCATTCAACTTGCAACTTCACATGTCTTTGAAATTTTTTTTTTATTATTTCCTGACATGGTAAATCGAAGCGAGCTATGGAGAGGGCTATGCTCGGAGTTTCTCTGCGTGATAAACTCAGAAATGAGGATATCCGCAGTAGGACCAGAGTGACCGACATAGCCCAACGGATTAGTAAGCTGAAGTGGCAATGGGCTGGCCATATAGCTCGAAGAACCGACAACCGATGGGGAAAAAAGGTTCTCGAGTGGCAGCCTCGTACCGGCAGGCGAAGTGTTGGGCGTCCCCCCACTAGATGGAGTGATGGCCTGGTAAGATATGCAGGAAGTCAATGGATGCAGGTGGCTCAGGACTGTGCTTTGTGGCATTCCTTGGGGGAGGCCTATGTTCAGCAGTGGACTTGTGAAGGGCTGTAATGATGATGATGATGATGATGGTAAATCAGCACTTTGCAATTAACAATTTTATTGGTGCCGGTGGGAATCTAACCCGGGTTGCTCTCGTAATGTGTGCGCGTAGCCCCTGAGCTACCACGGCTACATCATGCATCAATAAAAAATATTATTTAAAAATAGTTGTCTGTCCGTGAGTTTTAAATCAGAATATTTATAGCCTTTATGCTCCCAGGCAAGTAAATCTCATTTGATTTGAGTGAAACTTATGTCAGCTATTAATAAAATCCCTATAAACAAGTTTTTTTTTATAGGCTAGGGTGACAAACGAGCACACAGTCCACCTGACGGTAAATGGTTGCTGTGGACCATAGACATCTACATCTATCCTCGTTTGCGAATTAAAATGCAGATGCGTTGTCAGCCGTGAGGACTAAGATAGAATGCCTCTTTTCCAGTAAAAAGGGTCTCCGGTTCTCTACACTCACCATACGAAACACAGCAGTGTTAAGCTGCTATTTGACGCTGGTATTCTGTGAGAGCGTGGTCCTTCCCCGGTCGAGCCGACTCATTCGTGCTACAACTATACTACTAATATAGCTGCAGCATGGCTCTACCACGTATAAGTGGTATACAAGCAATGAAAAAAATTACTGTAGTTATTTTTTTAATACTGTTCCAATGATACAATAGGATAATATGCCACTAGGTTTTTACACTTATCTAATGAGGAGAAATAAAGAAAATACGTAAAGAAATTAGATATTTTATTAATTGTCTGCTAAAATGAGAAAAAATATTATGAGGATTCACCATCATTATGATCATCATCACTACAGCTGCACAAGTCCTCTGCAGAACATAGGCCTACCCTCTTCCGTTGAATTCCTGCATCTCTTACCAGGTCGTCACTCCATCTAATGGGAGGCCACTCTAAACTTCGAGAACTTTTCTGCCCCATCGATTGTCTCCTCTGCCACTTTTCGTTTCGGCATGCTCAAACCTAAATTGACGAAATGAAAAGTGGCATTGTTTATTTTTTTTCTTAATTTTTTTTTTTGAAATACGTTAGGATTTATCATTAAACACTAGAATTTTCTCCTCTATCGTGGAGGCAGCTTACAAATATAAATTGCACAATGGCAAACCCGGAATAATTATTTGTATACCATACAAATACTTCTTGACTTTTGTGGATACCACTGTTTTTCTTGGTATTACTATTGACGCGAAAATTCAATGGGGCCCCTGTATATCTAAATTAGCAAGCAGACTTAGTTCTGCAGCATATGCTGTAAGAAAGATTAGAAGTCTCTAAGATATTGAGACAGCTAGATTAGTTTATTTCAGTTACTTTCATAGCGTAAATTCTTAAGGAATTTTGTTACGGGGTAATGCGACTGATATTGAAGCCATATATGTTTTGCAAAAGACAGTTGTACGGACAATTTATAACTTAAATTGTAAAGAACCCCTCAGAGAAAAGAAATGTTACTAAGGTAGTACAGTTACTAGACTCCACAGAATCAGTAATTCATTTAGGGGCAATGCATACGCTTTTACAACAAAATCCCATAACATGTTGTATGATTGTCAATAAACAAGTTTAAAAGTTTTATTAAAGAAAAACTGTACAAAAAGGGTTATTATAATATCAAGGAATACACGAACGAAAATAACCCCTGGGAATCAGATCGCCACCATGCTGGTTCTATGAAAATTCATTTAAAAATTGTATAAACAAAATTATGTTAAGTGAAATATGACAGAGGTATTTTCCGAACTAATGGTAAATAAAATATGACTTTCAATAAGTATTATGTAATAATAAATATTGAATAAAAAATCATTCTATTCTGTTCTAATATAATGTGTAGATGCAGATGCGCCTCCCTGAAATTAATCTCGGCGGCGCCCATGACTGCAGTATAAGTTTTATATAAAAAAAAATTGTATCATTTCTTTACGGCTTTTTATGATTTTTCAGAAAGGTCCACGGATTTCCACTGCCTAGTAGGGATAATTTTTCTTTGTTTTCACAGAATGTGTATTTTTGTTGTCGCTATAACAACAAATAATAAAAATTAAAGTAAATTAAAAATTAAACGGGTCTCAACTACTAGAAATGTGTATTACGATGGTACGGAACCCCTCATGCGCGAGTCCGACTCGCACTTGGCCGGTTATTTGCTTACAGTTTAAGTACAAACATTTTCCCCAATATTCCATTTCTATAAATTTCAAACAATCAACAAAACATCCAATCATATTTTAAGTTGATTTATAAGGCAGAAGCCAAGTGACTAAAGGGTTGGCTGCAGACCGAAAACGACGTCATAATATAAAGATCGAAACTTTTGAAGAATTCGTAGCTCGTTTGCCGCGTAGTTTTTTCGATTACACAGACAACGGGGCCCATGAACACCTAATTGCCCCTGTCCACGCGCACCCAACGGACGGACGTCAGTCGCAGGAGAAGTCCGCCGCCCTGCCCAGAGACTAGGGATGAGCAATACACGAGGGCTACGTAAGACGACCAAAACACATAACACCACAAGACGCTCTGAAATACATAGCCAAACGTTAAAAACCACAAAAGCGAGAGTCATGAACAGTAGCCTAACTGAACAGAAGTCCGGGCAATGGGGTCAACCCGAGGTCTGATACCTGCACTGTCTTGCAACAATGCCGACATTTGTGTTCACTATCTGTGGATCGTTAATATATCTATCCGAGTTTGGGGTTTTTGTTGAGCAGGAGATACACTGAATCTTAAAGTAGGGTTAAAGTTTATGCCACAAGGAGAAGATCCCACGTTTGTTGTCCTTGAAACTAAAAAAGAATACCTTAGAGCGGATTTTATAGGGCTATTTATTTCATTTAGAACATTAAACTAACCTTTAAAATATTAAATAAGTCATGATCATAATAAACATTGAAACTTCAAAACTGATTGATTCACTTTAAAGTGATTTCAAGACTAAACTAGAAATAGATAAAATTAATTATGAAGTAGACTTTTCCACAAAATTCAAAAGGTCAGTGAAAATTATTAAACCTTTTCATTCAAACGAATTCTTGCGCTCAAATAGTATTTCAATTATTTTAATGAACATTGGAAAATATTTTTCTGGAAAGTAGGTTTTTCTTTATAACATAAAACCTGTATATTATATAAATAAAAATCTTTGTAAAGTCTTGATCTTTGAAATTATGTAAACCAATATTGTTACTCAGAAAAACCGTACTTAACGACACATAAAACTGAAGGGTTCTGATTTACAAATTGTCTCTAACAGTTCATAATTTTTACATGCTGCAACTATATCAGTAGTATAGTTGTAGCACGAATGGGTCGGCTCGACCGGGGAAGAATCACGCTCTCACAGAATACATGCGTAAAATAGCAGCTTAACGCTGCTGTGTTTCGTTTGGTGAGTGTAGAGAACCGGAGACCCTTTTTACTGGAAACGGGGCATTCTACATTTGTCCTCACGTGTGACAACGCATCTGCATTTTGATTCGTAATCGAAGATAGATGGAGATTTAGAAATTAAATATACCGGAAGCGTTTCCGTTTTAACCAACTCTTTAGTATTTTTCAAGGCGGGAATTAGTTGATGCTGCTGAGACAGTACGCTGTCCCATTTATTACCCGATCTTATTATTTTAATGACTGCCTCGTTTGTCTGGTGGTAGTAAATGCGGTTGCTGATTATGAGGTCTTGGGTTCAGATACTGCATCATAATTAAAACAGTTATTGGAGTTTTCTGTCAAGATATTCTCGTAGAGAGCTACTTGCTGAATTTCTAATCATTTTGCCATAATTTTCTTACCGGTACACGGCTGCCACTGAAGAACCTTACTTCCCCATCGTTTATGGGTTCTTCGAGCTATATGGCCGTTCACTTGCCACTGCAGCTTACTTATCCATTGTGCTATGTCGGTTACTTTGGTTTCACTGCAAATATCTTTCTTAAGAAGTCTACTACTACTATATCCGGTTCTCTACACTCACCAAACGAAACAGCAGCATTAAGCTGCTATTCTGTGAGAGCGCGGTCCTTCCTCGGTCGAGCCGACCCATTCGTGCTGCAACTATACAATTAATATAGCTGCAGCATGGCTCTACCACCGAATAAATATTTCCATAACGTTTATCATGTTATCGAAATATTTATTCTTCAGTTATGCAGCACGTAATAAATCAAACCGTAAAATTGCAAATAAACAATTTTATTGGTAACGGCTGGAATTGAACCCGGGCTACTCGCGTACTATAAAATTACATAGAGCTTTTAGTCCCTGAGCAACCCAGACTTTGCGTACCATAATGTAAAATATCGGCCGTATAGAATGATGACATAAAAACACATCTCGCGGCGACTGCATAGAAGAGACAGTCTTCTGTGCAGTAGACAGACGCGGCTGCTGCTGTTTGCCGAGTCTAACAAGCGGCGCAAATATGCAGCCCTCGGAGAGGGATACATGTTTGTGCCGTTTGGTGTAGAAACGCTGGGGCCGTGGGGTCCTGAAGCAAGGCGTTTGTACAGAGATATATCTTCACGCTTTGTCAATGTCTCTGGTAACAGAAAAGCTGGCATGCAACTCAGCAAGTGTTTTGGGCACATTACCAACAGACGGCGGCGATTTAGCAAGTATTTTTACTTAAGTTAAGCTTTACATACCGTGTAATTTTGTATAATACTTTTTTCCTTTAATTTCTTTATTATGTTAATTAGAAGTATTTATGTTTTAATTTCATTTGTTTATGTTGTATTTCATGTAATATTATTTGCTATGTTTCTAAAATGAAAACTATATTAGGTATACCTATTATAAATTTCTTTATTAAAGTCAGGATGTATGTACATAATATAAATAAATAACATTGACAAGAGATATTAAATTACAAGACAATGTACTACAACTTAAATGTAGAACAAATAATGAACAAACTTACTAACATTTAAAATTAGATAAATAAAGACCTCCATTAACACTGACTGCCCAGTTTGCAGACACGATGGTAAGACAATAGCAATGAATTATATGTAATGCACGGGACAGACAAAGGGTTAACTAACAAAAGTACATTTACATTTCCGGCAGCGAACTAAATAGCGCCACTAACAAATTTAACTGTGTAACTTGTTTTGGTTATTTCGTTCACTAATCAATTGACAAGATTTTGAAGCCTTTATTCCACTGATTTTAATTTTCAACTCTTCATTTATCAGAATAGCTTTTAGTTACTTTGATTCCTGATTTTCATTTCTTTTTTTACTTATTAAGCCAGTGCTTGACCACAATCCCACTGTAGTGATGTAGACTTAGATGGTAAATCGCACTGTCTTAGCGTAACAAAAGAGTATTCACTCTTGCCTTGAAGACGCCCACTCCTTTGCTGTACGCATTACTAAAGACCAAGCAAACCGTTTGGTTCTTATGCGTTATAATTTAAAGACCCGGTTGTCCGATGGAGGAAAGAAGAGAGAGGAATGAAATAAAGCGTGTAATCCCTGCGCCCACTCATCGAAATGCATCCTATAGAATACTGACAGGCTGGCTACCTGCGCCTGTGCTCGAAGCTGACAAGATTTGTTTCAAACAAATCAAGGTCACCAATGAGCCTCTTAGCACGTCTCTCCACTGAGTCCAACGCTGCCAGGTGGCATTTTGTAGCCCATATGTAACAGCAGTACTCCATGCACGACCGGACTTGCGCTTTATATAAGGTAAGAAGCTGCTACAGCGTGAAGTACCGCTGCGCGCTTGCAAGGACACCTAGTTTCCTTGCGGCTAAAGCAGCCCTGGCCCTGGACTCAAGGAACCGCCCATACATTCCGTAACAGGGCAACAAAATGCTAATTGAAAAAATAACGAAAACAATTTATGCAGCAGATCCTACAAAACTGATATACTAATTCTATTTAAGATTAATTTTTATGTTGTATTGGTTTTCGTCATTGTTATCGTCCATCGTAACACAATGTATAACTGACGAGAAGAGTATTTTTATATCTTTATAATTTGCATATTTCGTATATTTTCAAGGAAATAGCGTTAGTCACAGTTAGTAGAAAAAATTTAAATCAACCATTTGTCCTTGCACCTTGCTGTAGTTGTTCGCTACAAGGGTTGCCACCTTTTCTGAACTAATATAGTATTGTTCCCAAAAAAGATGCAAAAATGTAGTACTTTTGGTAAATTCAGTGAAACAAGTATACCTACTTTTATTTTTAATCTTTATGCATTTTTTCATATATATTTGTTACTCCTCTTCGCTTTGGCCATCAATCATCTATTACCTTTAAAATAATTATAGGAATTTGAGCAATTTAGTTTCATATTAAAATAAATGAACAATTCGTTTTAATTAAATTTATTATCTATTTCTTTCTTCTTTCCATTTTACATTCATAACGGAAAAGAATTCTTTTCGTAAAACTTACTTGTTACTTGCTTGTTTTGGGCCATGCGGAATTTTTTATGAAAATGATAGAAGATCAAATATTTTATGATAGAAACGATAGATAAAGTGAAAAAAGCTTTCATTTTACAAAATTTGCGTCTTTCAAACAGATTGAACAAAGTTTGCACGATATCCATCAATCAATGTCGTAAATGTAAATATGTACCTACATTGTATGTACATGTATAGTGCATAATATATGAGTTATAAGTTACTTTAGCCCTTCACAACAAACGAAGATTAACAACCAAATACTCAAACACTACTCATGTCGTTAAGTAACGTGGTATCACAGTCACTCTGACTTATAGTGATAGAGACAGCACGAGATTTAACGGCATCTTAAAATAGACCAGCGTTTGAGTATATGGGCATTAATCAATTTAAATAACAAAAAAAAACTATATTTCCTAAATAATTTTTCTTTAATGTTACCGTTACAGTGTATCAAAAGTCCACAGCTGAATATAGGCCTCCCCACGAATTGCCTCTTGGGAATAGGGGGGGGGGGGGGGGGGGGCGGCGATAATTGACATACCTAGTTGCCTCTCTTGACAGCTGCCAATATCTTGGTTTGTTATCCTCTGTCGCCTCTTACGACACCCATGGGACAAAAATGAATATTCTTACACCGTCGCTACGCGATGGATTATTCGTTTAATATAAATTAATATAATCAAATACTTGCGTAATACAATCCTTGTGTTTGCCCGATTTAACCCTCTAACTGCCGTTTTTGAATACTTGGACGCTGTGGATTCAGTATACTTACCTTTTAACTATTGTTTTATGAAATACTATAAAAGTGAGTTGGAAGCCAGCTTCAGAGATACGGGGATAATCAGGTTTCCACGGGATGCATATTACATGTATTAGTTTCAATTGCTCAAAGGTTAAGACACTGAGTTAACGTAGTAACATTATTTAATGTGTCTTTTTTATTTAGTGGAGGGGGCAAACGGGCATGCGGCTCACCTGATGGTAAGTGACTACCGCCGCCCATGAACAGCTGCAACACCAGGGAGGGATTCGCAGATGCGTTGCCGGCCTTTTAAAAAGGAGTACGCCCTTTTCTTGAAGGTCCCTAAGTCGTATCGGTCCGGAAAAATCGCTGATGGTAATCGATTCCACAAGGAAGTCGTGCGAGGAAGAAAACATCTTCTAAATCGCACAGTGATGGACCGCCAATCATCCAGATGGTGTGGATGGTATCGGGAGTTCTGCCGCGATGTGCGTTCGTGAAATTTGGCGGCTGAAATTAATCCGAACAATTCCTCAGAGCACTCCCCGTGGTAGATGCGAAAGAAAACGCAAAGGGATACAACATCTCTTCGCAGTGCCAATGAATCGAGCCGATCGGAAAGGACTCGGTCGTCGACGATTCGAGCCGCTCTGCGCTGAATGCGGTCAAGTGGAAGGAGCTGGCACTGGGGAGCGCCTGCCCAGAGATGGGAACAGTATTCCATGTGAGGCCGAACCTGCGCCTTGTAAAGTTCCGGGATGAAATACTGTCCCGCTCTGCTGAGCACGCCAAGCTTTTTAGAGGCCAATTGTCTGAGCTAATACAGCTATAGAAGACTTTTACAAAAAATTTAAACATATTTTTTGATTTTTACTTATTATAAATTATTTATAATAAGGTACGTAAGGGTAATATGGTCACCTTAAGCTTTGCCGCCTTATAAAGCCAAAACTAGGAGGAGGCCAGAGACAAATACACAATGTATACTATAACTAATATAGAAAAAAATAACAAACAAGCCTTGGCAATAATTAGCAACACTTAGAAAAATGAACTTAAAAAAAACTAACTATAGTACGTGAGAGTAATATGGTCATCCGGTTAATATGGTCACTTTCTTATAACTCACAACTACAGCGTCGTTTGCATAGAACTCTCTGTGATACGATAGCTCTTGATCAGTCTATCAAATAATAAAGGGTCAAAAAGGCGCTCCTTTATCGACGCTATTTTGACAGTTGATATTATTGTAAATATTTTACTCGATTTTTGTATTGTGTAGTGTAGTTAGTTTTTTTAATTAGATTTTTCGAAGTGTTTCTAATTATTTCCAAAGCTTGTTTGCTAATGTTTTTCTTTATATGTTAGTTATAGTATACGACTTTGTGTTTTTGTCTCTGTTCTCCCCCTAATTTTGGTTTTATATGGCGATAAAGTTTAAGTTAAGTTTAAGACCATATTACCTCCACGTACTTACTATAATATGAACTGCCGAAATGGCGTCGATAAAGCGGCGGCCTTTTGACCCTTTATTATTTGAATGACTGATGAAGAGCTATCGTATCACAAAGCCAACTATGCAAATTAGGCTGTAGTTTTTGAGTTATAAGAAAGCGACCATATTAACCGGATGAGCATATAACCCTCACGTACTATATTATAAGCCGTGTAGTGGCGGTGTAAGGATATCCACTACCTCGTATCATCCTGTGAGTATCGTAAGAAGCGACAGAGGGAAACAAGTCAGAAAATGGGCCTTCTTAATAATGACTAAAATTTAAAAAAAAACTGCGATTGCCTACCCGCTTGCCAAACGTGATAAGTATGGCAAAAATATCCCCCCTATGAGGCAATCTATGGGGGACGCCTATGTTCAGTAATGAACTTTAATAGGCAGTAACGGTATGCGTTCGTCATTGAAATCTAAATACATCTTCACTTAAAACGTAAGTTTTAGTGGTTTTTGGAATATCCTATTTAATATTTATTTATTGTTTTCAGAGCACCACAAAACAAACTCCGTCCATAACAGTCGATGGCATATCCACGTATCCTGGACTCGGGTTCGGTCCAATGGGGCCCGTGGTGCCACTCCCTGGCGAACCCCCTGGGACCCAACTCCGCCAGAAACAGGAGACTACCACCGAATCAACAACTACAGCTAAACCAAAGAAGGAACGAACATTTGTCATAGCGGCCGTAGAGTTCCATCGTGTCGAAACGCCGTTTCTGATCGGACTGTGGATATTTTTTGCAAGTCTTGCTAAAATTGGTAAGACGTTGAGATAATATTTTGTTTTGTCATTAGTCGAAAGTCATATAATGGAAAGACGTTATATTTGCACTTTTAAACTTTTGTTTATTGTTTTGCTCTGAAATATATAATTACTGGCTAATGATTTCTTATATTTACGCGAACACATTAAGGTGGAAGCGCCAGGGCAGTATGACTATTTCCAGAAAAACTCATTCAAAGGAGTTATACGAACATAGACGGTTGTATTGATGATTATAATGATTATAATTCTGTAAATACATATTCGTTACCCTCGCGAATCATATTTTGTTAAACATACAACCTGACACTGACCTACAAATTGCAAAGAAACGTAAGAAAATTTGAATTTCGCGGGCCACCCTGGAGCTTTCACCTTAAATGAAATGGATTCTACGGATTTTATCGCATTTAATTTTAACTTTTTAATTTCCGACGTTTCGGGTATTTTACATCACGTTAAAATTAAACGCGATAAAATCCGTAAAATTAGTATAATTTAATTACAGGCTGTAAGGTTTTTTTTTATATGATAAGGGTGACAAACGAGCACACAGTCCACCTGATGGTAAGTGATTGCTGTGGCCCATAGACATCTACATCTATCATCTATTACAAATCAAAATGTAGATGCGTTGTCACCCGTGAGGACTAAGATGGAATGCCTCATTTCCAGTAAAAAGGACCTCCGGCCACCTGCACTCACCAAGCGAAACGCAGAAGTAAACCTCTACTTCACGCCGGTATTCTGTGAGGTCGTGGTACCACCCCGATTCGAGCCGGCCCATCCGTGCGACAGCAAAAGCTGCCGCGTGGCTCTACCACTGTTAATGTATTTCATCTTAGTCCTCAACAGATGACAACGCATGTGTAGCCTTTTTTATTTGAAGTTGGCTGTATTTTCCATGAACTACAGTGGCCACTCATCATCAGATAGACGGTTAATTCCATTGCCACTTCAGTTTTATTAAAATATAAAATGAAAAAAGAACAGAAATAAAACCTTATTTACTATTAAAGTTGATTTCAAAAAAAGAACGAGGTTATCAATTCGACTATTCTTCTTTTTTGAAGTATTTTTACGCGATGTCTTTATCAATTGTGAACCGATTTATTTTTTTTAAATATACTTCAGGACTCAAGGGGTGGTCTTATATAAATTTGGAGAAAAAAATCCACTGCTAATGCTGGGGATAAAGTTTGAATGTAACTATATACTTATACGGCACATTCGAGTTGCTTACATTGAGCTTGTTACATTCCTCAGTCCAATCAAAAGGATCAAAAAATTATAAATTAATGATCTCATATCTTTTTAACATTAAATTTCTCTAAATTTTATTAATTTCATGACAATAAACTTCAGTCATCTTAAAGAAAAAACTCGGTTCATCTAGAGCTGACAGTCTCAGGCATAAACAGGAGAAAATTTAAAATATTTTTGATAGTTTGACATACATTTTGTATAAGACGAACAGTGTTCTTTACCTACTGGTAAGGAACACTGATAGTAAGTGCCAGTTAATGTCGCAACAATCTTCATAGCATTAAAATGAGTTATGTAACTTGAAAAGAATATACTTGAAAAGTGTACTTGTTAATTGCTTGGTGTTTGTTTGTTAATGAATAGAATAACATTTTATCGCACATGGTAAGTTATGAGTTACATTAATTTCATAGTGGACTATACTAGGTAAACTTAAAAACCTGTTTCAACAGATCCAGTAGCCTGTTCCAAAATAACAGGCTGTTATGTCGTACCAAGTTTCGATTGGAACCACAGAGTACTTTTTATATACTGAAATTGGAACTGTTTCTAAACTGTATCGGCACTGTTAAATATGGCCAGTTTTTTTACTGTGGCTATGGAAATGCAATGTACATTATAGTTATTAGTTAGCTTAATTTTATTGCTATCGGCAATATCTTCACTTATTATAATTATAAGTATATATAGAAATTAATGTCTGTTTGTTCGTATTTTATGCGCTGTCATACCGTTCATCAGATTGCGGTGAAACTTTATCAACTTATTGCTTGCACTTGCGCGTAAGTCATACGCATAGTACAAATAAATTACAGTAGGTACTTTATTGGAAAGTTATTTATCATTCGACTTTAATTATTGTATTATCATTCCTAAATAAACAATATAACTCTTCCAAATTTAAAACGATATTTCCACAATGGTTTCTTCTGCAACAGCAACGCGCCGGATACTAGTAATAAATATAATATTATATTGTATTAGTTATTAATGCTATAGGTTTGTTTAATTTGGCCAAATTTTGAGCAATACCTGGGATGACCAAGTCAGAGTTGTTAAGTTAATGACTTCGTCACCAAAAATTTTTTTAACAGTGGTAGAGCCAGGCGGCAGCTTTTGCTGTCGCATGCATGGGCCGGCTCGAACCGGGGTGGTACCACGACCTCACAGAATACCAGCGTGAAGTAGAGGTTTACCTCTGCGTTTCGCTTGGTGAGTGCAGGTGGCCGGAGGCCCTTTTTACTGGAAATGAGGCATTCCATCCTAGTCCTCACGGGTGAAAACGCATCTGCATTTTAATCTGTAACAGAGGATAGATGTAGATGTCTATGGGCCGCAGCAACCACTTACCATCAGGTGGACTGTGTGCTCTTTTTTCACCCTTATCCTATAAAAAAATATATATAATGTATCATATTACTTAATTTTAACTGAATAACATTTTCATTAAAACTAACGGTTATTGGGTTTGAATAGACTTTCAGTTCTATGGCTACCCTTTATTATATTGTAATAAACCACCGTCGCTTAACGGCGGTGTAAGAGAACCTACTAACCCGTATTACCGTGGGTGTCTCGTAATAGCCGACATAGGGAAATTATAAAATAAAACAGAAGATAGGCAACTGTATCTTTCTAAAGGAAGGCCTACGTTCAGCTGTGGACTTTTGATAAGATGTAATGAAACATTTTACTTGAGCAAACAATCGCAATAGTCAAGGAAATTTGCAAGCTTTTCTTTAGCCTACTTTACAGCAGCCATATAGGGTAGGGGAAAAGTTTCTTCGTATTTTATATACAAATTCAAATCATTTTTTTCATAGTTTAATAATATTTAATTAAAATATATATGTGCCATTTTGTTCGATACCTTGTTGCCATCTTGTAGGCAGTGACGTAATCCCGTCGCTGTAGAAATCTTGGGATTTTTGATTAAAAATAATCCGACAGAGTTTTGACAGTCCTCTCTTAATGTTAACTTAACACTACCCAAAGAATTATGAAGAGAATGAAACAGGCGAAAATCTTAGGCTGCAAGGTCAGGATTATATAGTGGATGCACATACACTTCCCAACCAAAACTCTTTTAATTTTTACTGAGTGGCCCAAGATTTGTGTGGTCTGGCGTTATCATGATAAAAGACCACTTTTTCTGTTGATCAATTTAGGCCGTTTTTTTCTCAATTTCTTGCTTAAGCCTCATTAGTTGTTGACACTAGAGATCCGAATCAATGGTTTTGCCCCATACACCGTATAGCCCCGTGGGTGTCGTAAGAGGCCGCAGGGGGATATTTAAACAGGTAATGGGCAGTACCATCTTCCTGATAACAACTCAAAATAATAAAATAACTGTGATTATCACCCGCCTGCCAAGCGTGTCAACTCTGGCAAAACCCCTATCAGGCAATTTGTGGGAAGGCCTGTGTTCAGCGGTGGATTTTTATTGACTGTAATGTATAATGGACCTGCGTGGCATGTCGTATTGCGCAATCAAACGATTTTTACTTCTTTTTACTAAGGAAATTTCCACTTCTTAACCCATATAAGTGGAGGAAAACCCAAAATAAATCTTGTTTGCTAAAGCTTTAAAAATGCAGACGAATTTTTTGCGCGCGTAAATAAACTTTCGCTGTGAACTTACCAAACTAGTACTTGAACGGTTTCTATTACATTAACAGAAATTGAGAAATTACTTTGGTAAATTGAGAAATTAAGTAGGGCTTCACTGGTGATAATTGTGACCTATAATGATGCGGTGTCCCTGATTATTGGACAATAAATAACAGAAGCCAGTTAAAACGTCTTAAGTTAATTTAGGACAAGCACTTCGTAAGTGAATTATTATCTTACGTACTGTTTGTATTTTCAGCTCTTTGTGTCTTCAGTCTTTTTAACCTATTTCAAAAATTAAGGAGGTTCTAAATTCGACGTGTTTGTGTTCTGTTTGTTCGAGAAAACCAAAATCATTCGATATTTTGGAAGTAGATATTGATATAATTCTATCCTTAATTAATTTAACGGTTAATAATTAGGTATAATCATCTTTCGTGATTTGTAACGTATGTGCGACATTTTTGATTTCATTAATTTTTGAGATTCATTAGATTTTTCCGGATTAAAAATATATTATTATTGTTACAGTTACATTATTATTAAGTATATGAAGTATTTTACGATCTGGAAAATCTTATTCGGCTATTTTAGGGATTTACAGAATTATTCTGACTGATAAGTAGGGTCGTTGCGCTGGTTTTCGGCCTTTTAGTGGAGTTGTTAACTTTAAGGTACTAGAAAAAATAATTGCCATTATGCTGGCCTAGTGCTGTTGATGTTAATTTGTAGCTTACATAATGTAGTTTTCATTTTTGTAACTCATTGATGCTACAAGAAAAATCTCTTTTTTATAATAATTTTTGATGTGAAAAATACGTAAAATGCTAGTTTTCGGCCCCAAAGTTTATATTTCGGCCCACTAGAATTTTAGTTTTCGGCCACTGCATTAGACACAATATAAAAGGTGGCTTAACCTTAACTTAATATAATTTTTGTAAAATTATTATAAAATTTCGTGTCGTTAAATATGGCAATCAAATCTTCTCATTTTTTTGTACTTCCTCATATTTTCATCATCATCAGCCTTTCCATTACATCCCTTCACAAGTCCACTGTTGAACGTAGGCCTCCCCCAAGAAATGCCACAAAACACGGTCCTGAGCCACCTGCATCCATCGACTTCCTGCATGTCTTACCAGGTCGTCACACTCCATCTAGTGGGGGGACGCCCTACACTTCTTCTGCCGTTACGAAGCCGCCATTCGAGAACCTTTTTCCACATTGGTTGTCGGTTGTTCGAGCTATATAGCCGGCCCATTGCCACTTCAGCTTACTAACCCGTTGGGCTATATCGGTCACTTTGGATCTACTACGGATATCCTCATTTCTAAGTGATATTGATACGCAGAGAAACTCCGAGCATAGCCCTCTCCATAGCTCGCTGAGCAACCTTGAGCTTCCTCACCCGGCCAGCAGTGAAGGACCACGTATCAGTTCCATAGGTCATCACTGGCAACACGCATTGGTTGTACAGTCTCGTTTTGAGGTATACCTGACGAGAAGATGTGCTGTAATTTCCCGAACGATGCCTCATAATTTAGTCCAACAAAATCTATACATCTCAAATCCATTTGGTGCAAAAGTCACATCCAATTTTTTCAATATCTTCTTCTGTATCGCTTATTAAAATGTACCACCAACACCAGGTACAATTTACTTTTACTCTTTCATTTTCCTTCATGGATTTCTTGGATTTTGCAATTTTTCGTTTTTGTACTTTAGCATTTTTTAACTTTTCTTTTTATATTCTTTTCTTTTTCAAAATATCTTATCTTTTTTTAACTTAGTACTAACTTCTCTATTTTAACTTTCTCTTTATCTTTTTAAAGTTTTCGCCATTCTGCATATCAAATTGCTACAGAAGGTACTGATAATGGTTGATTTTTTACGAGTTCCGGTTTAAATAAATGTTTTTTCTATCGCATCTCTGTATTCTTTATTTAATAGTACTCAAGCCGATGTTTCACTAGTTTCTAGAAGTGTACTAGTCTGTTTTATTGTAATATCAACTAGCACATTTTCTAAAGTATTCAAAGGGGTTGTTTGTTATCATCGGTGTTAGTGGTGGTGGTATCATCGTGGCCATTGTACTACTTTGAGTCGTTATTATTGCATTACTGGAATCTATTACCGTTTCCGGCATTGTCAGTACTGTTGTCATTGGTAGGCTTACTTGAGTTGGGATTACAAGAACATCATATAACGATACTAAGGAACCGATATCCAAATAACTTCCTGAAAAATGGAATGTTGAAATGTTGTTATCGATAAACGATTCAAATACATCGGTAGATGAATTCATAGTTACTAGAACATCGCCAACCATATATTTTTTCTACCAGATTTGATTTTAAATGTTTCAAAACTTTTCTTGTGGAAACTAGGTCTGCGTTAATTATTTCTTTATTTTTTCCAGTGTCTGAATTTTCACTAATTAGTCTTTCCGGGGTATTCCGGACACATTTTGAATAATCCACTACATGGTGATCAAATTCATTAAGTCCACATTTTCTGAAACCATTTACTAATTATATTTCTTTGGAGGAGCCATCTGAAGAAAATAATGTCTTATTGAATCTTTTTCCTAAAACACAACGTGAATGAAATATTTCATGAAATGTCCGTCAACCAAAGCAGTATTCAATTTTCGGCTTTCCTATTCTTTCATATAATTTTAAGTTGGCCGAAAACTAAATAATAATTTTAGACTTAATCTAGTTTTCGGCCACAACTAAAATGGGTATTTTAGTTTCATCAATAATCATTCAAATTGCAATATTTGGGGGCCGAAAACTGAAAGCTAGTGTCTTCGCAAGGATACCATTCATTATAAAAAGAAAGATGACTAATAGTAGGTAACCAAATAAATGAAAGAGACAAAGTATTTAGACTAAACACGGGCTACTTTCCGGCCACATGGCCGATAACCAAATAATAGGAAAATTTTGTGTGTCACTTTCCGGCCACCTGATTTATTAACTTTTACAATAAAATATTATAGTAATCTATGTGAAAATTTAAAATTAAGTTATTTATACAGTGAAATATAAGCACAACATTAAATGATCATTGTAAATACAGCGCAAAATTTACTTTTTAGTGAAACGCGCGCCACTATTTCTTTTGCACGATCTTACACTCTTTGACAGCTCCTGTGCCGGCGTCAAACTGAACTATTTATTATAAATCGCGTGTTGTGTTTATTCGATGAAGTAATGTTGCAATATATAATGCAACTATTTACAAATGCATTAAACTTGATTTTGGACGATGATATTTATTAAAATCGTTATTTAATCAAATTTACTGCATCACCTCGTGCCAAAGGCCGAAAACTAGACCCGGTCGCCTTACCGGCGCAATGACCCTAACCGTCCCATAGGAATCGTGTATTTTTCCGAAATACAAACTTTTTTTCTCATTATTAGTTTACTTTTGCTCCACTACCGCCCATATGTATATCTGTGCTTAGCCTAATGGTCCACCATATGTACGATTTTTCTTTTGTGCATAAAAATTTAAATAAATAAAAGACGTATCTATTTCAGTGATAAAAGTTAAGGTAGGTGGTAGGACTCTTCTTCTACCTAGGAGTCCGTCTGGTTATGTTGCATAATAGAAGCATCAGCGCTGCTGAATTCCAGTCTGAAGGGTATACTGATACAGAAGCAGAATTAATACCGGCTGTGAGATATTCCATATTGTCCTCAGAGGTAACAACGCATCTGTAGGTATATTAGTACTCTGTATCTGTCTTCTATGAAATTTGCTGTAGATGTCCATGCACTGCAATAATCATTTACCATATGGTGTACTGTAAGTTCGTTTGTTACTTCAGTTTTATAAAGAGCAGCCTGTGTGTTAGTTATTCCGTGGCCTAAGACGCATAAAAAGCTATTTACAGAATAACGTCCCAAACCTATCATCCCACAGGAACTGAGAATTTTTTAACATAAAAAGTAGCCTGTCTTACTCTCCGGCACATAAACCAGCGCGATGCACAAAATCATGTCGATCCGTTGCTCCGTTGCTGTGCGAAAGATAGAGATAGACAAACCAATAATGGTACTTTTTAAATCTAATAGGGATCAATAGAGATTATATTAGTGGGGATGTGTAGTAAAATAAAATGTGGCGCAACTCCAATAAAATTGGTTAGACCACTTTAAGCATACTGAACATGTTAATATTTACTTCTGTGATTAGTAATACAAGTGATAAAATTAAAAATTTTGTACAACCGACTTCAATATAAATTATTATGGATAACTCAAAAACTACTGGTCAGACTTTGACCAAATTTATGTGGGACCACATGACAAGCACCAGTTTAAAAAAAAAAGAATCATCAAAATCGGTTCACCTAAAAAAAATTTATGAGGTACCACATATAAAAAACATACAGTCGAATTGAGTACCTCCTCCTTTTTGAAGTCGGGTGAAAAATGAAAAATAACGAAAGAAGAATATTTGATATAATTTAATGATTCATCTAAAACAACATGTTACACAATTATTTTTTCGATCAATTATGAACTCTCTGGTTTATTAACACTTGATTTTCGTCGTCGACGTATACAAAACATTTTTTTGTATTTTAGAAAGTTCCTACGAGATACCGCATGTGTTGGTGTAACGTTGCCAAAAGTTTCATTGTAGGAGGCATCTAATTGTTTAATATTCCTTGATAGATGAGATGTTAACACTGGCTCTGTATGCGTACTGTATGCGACAAACTGACACCTATTTGATGAGTTGGGTACAAAGCCACTTGAGCGATCCCTTCTTTTACTTGTACTAGTATTTTGTTCGTTTGATATGCTCCGCATACTTCCATCAAGGGAACTTAGATCAGTCGTATAAACGTCACCTTCTGATATGAGATTCGTTCCTTTATCCTCACATCTTAATTTGTTTGATTCTGTTCCCTCGTCGCTAGTTTTACGATCAATGGCAATTGGTGATGTTTTTTTAGCTATATGATATTTGTTACGAAACTGACAAGCAACATCCCTGATGAATATAATGCCCTCACTTTTCACATTATCAGTGTGTTTGGTATTATTACCTACAAAACAATCACACTGACATGACTGATTAATCTTACCGCTGTCGTAAGTAGGAGTTGACAATCGATAAGGTGAAAACGATTTTCGATTTACCCTTGAATGCATTAAAAACGTAGGCGCACATTCATGAAGGTGTTTACAAGTTTCTTGTACTGGAGCTATCGAGTGATTTTGATAAATCGAATTACCATATATGTCCTGATCCTGAGCTTGCAAATGCATGCAAGAAGAAAACTGGCATTGAGTTCTATCCTCCTCATCCGTGTCTTTTGAAGATGATTCCCTATAGTTAATTGTTTTTGAAAATGGTACACATAAAGGTAAATTGACACAACGAGGATTATGAGGACACTCGGCGAGGTACTGGCAATCATTTTTTAAAACTTTAATCCTCTGACAAGACGGTACAATCGTACAAGGCGGGTGATGTCTACAGGCTTTTGTTATTCGTATGATCCGGGGACTGGAACTTCCAGAAATCTTATTGTTAGTAGCTTTTATTTTATCGTTCAATTTATCACATGGATATATTTGACATACAGGGACGAGATCGCATTGTGGTTCGTGAGTGCAACCTACTTTATTTATAGTTTTTTTGTTATTATTCGATAACGGTTCATAATTATGTGAATGAGTAAATTCCATGTGATTAATGTAACGTGTTATTGAATTTCTGTATTCAGAATTTTTTTCGTCGTTTGCTTTGGTAAGAAACTGGAATTTTTCATTGCAATTAGGACATGTGATTTGACATGTTTTTCTCATAAGTTTAATTTTATTTTTGGGAGAGTACTGAGAATCAACCGAATCATCCAGTTGTATAGGAGTTTTCATATCAAGGTCAGTTTTATCTGCAGAAATAGAATTTTCATTCTTCTTAGAATCAAACATTTTTATTCTGTTTGATTTCTCTTCCCCATTTCCATTTAACAGAAATGAAATAGTACTTCGATGTTTTGCTCTAATTGATCTCACTTTTTTATTTTCTTCTGTTGAATCAAAGGGATTTTGTAATTTGCAAGAGGTTTTTATAGATGTAAATGAGCGATCTTGATAAGTTTTCTTTCTACTTTGTATTACAGGATCATAACTTTGCCTATAATATTTTTTATGCCGTCGTAATTTTGGATTTTTCATATTTTTTTCCTTAAGACATTCGTAGTTTTTTAAATAGAAATTGCTGCTATTGCTATACTTTTGGTGAAAATTGGAAGATATCTCAGATTCCTGAGGAAATATATTTTTAATTAAACGATAATCAAGATCACTATTGATTGAAGTTGATTGTTTTGAATTTACACAAACAGGATATTCATTACCATTACTTTTTATTCTAATTTTTCCCATATGATATTTTTTATTAGTATATATGTGTTTCTTTTTTTCATTTTTAAATGAATTTAAGTCTGTGATACAATTAAATGACTTTCTTTTTATGATGGCATCTAAATCATAAAATAACGTACTTGTTGAACTAATGATCCTTTTATTACTACTGTCTTCATTTAATGTGTGATATTTTTCACTTATAATATATGGAGTCTTATGTAATTCAACCAAATTATTTACAATTGATTTTCGTTTCTCTAAATTCAGAGTGGACGTATATTCATCATAAATACTGGTATTTGATTTCGTTCGAGTCTTCTCTTCTCTCTTCATATCGCATAATATACATTCCTTACGTCAGTAAACGGTTATAAATTTTTAATAATAAATATTTGCAAAAATAACTATGAATTATTCCCAAATGGAGAGATTAAAAAAAATACATTGTGATCTCGTAATTAAAGTGGTTACATAATTTTATCTTATATTTTTAAGTAATTTTCTAATTTTTGTAAGTTATCTGAAATGTAATAATTTATGTCATGC
The DNA here is from genome assembly GCA_033319125.1 of Parnassius glacialis. Lineage (NCBI taxonomy): Eukaryota > Metazoa > Arthropoda > Insecta > Lepidoptera > Papilionidae > Parnassius > Parnassius glacialis. Next base: position 30,752,669 of record JAVANC010000018.1, read on the forward strand.
TTTGACACACAGACTAGTAGATTGCTTTGACATAAGAAATTATGTAGTCATCAAAGAGTATATAATCACTTTATTTAGTTGTTATGGTTTAATTAATTTTCTAATTTTTATAAGTTATCTGAAATGTAATAATTTATGTCATGCTTTAACACACGGACTAGTAGATTCAAGTAGATTGCTTTGACATAAGAAATTATGTAGTCATCAAAGAGTATATAATCACTTTGGTTAGTTGTTATGGTTTAATTTGAATTCCTTAGCTCACTATGCTTAAAGGTATTAACCGTGGATTTTTTTTTCAGGATTCCATATGGTCCCAAAATTTTCGAAGATGTTTCCTGAATCCTGCTTACTAATTTTTGTTGGAGTCCTTATTGGAGCTCTACTTCTAAGCACACATAGTGTGCACGTACAACCACTGACTCCGGATACATTTTTCTTATATATGTTGCCACCAATTATTTTGGATGCCGGTTATTTTATGCCTAATAGGCTATTCTTTGACCACCTTGGAACAATATTATTATTTGCGGTAGTGGGGACGGTATTCAATACACTAACTATAGGTGAGTGAAATTTGATTGTATTTTTTTGTATTAGTTTCAAAACATTATGTTTATGCCCGAAGGTTTATGTTAAGAGTTAATTTAAAAACAAGTAATATATTGGACGAAATTTAACTACAATAAAATGTTAAGTATTATATCAATGATGAATTGAAAAATAAATTCAAATAAATAAAAAATGCGTGAGTGTCGTGGAACACTCGGTTGGAACGAAGTTCCTTGCGTAGCGTACTTGCGATAAACGTAGATATTATATTATTGATTAACAAATACAAATAAATGAATTGCTAGCGTCTATTAAAATTACGCGTCATTTTAAATAAAATTAAATTTCTTTCATGGCAAGATAAGAAAAAGTTCGAGGGAGACGGATATTATTCGATCTCACTTCCTTATTTCGCCGCCAAGGCCGTCTACACTATGACACAAGGGGTAGTGACGAAAAAATCTTACACTTATTGTCGCCTAGCTCCCATCTGCCAAACCCGTGCCTAAAATAAAGAATTTCGTTCCAAAACACACTCAACTTTTAATACATTTAAAGATTCAGAGAGAAAAGTAATTTGATAGTTGAGTAAGGCTTTGGCTTTCAGCACTATAATATATAGTCTATAGTTCAAAAATCATGTTCTGTTACGAGTATGTTTATCAGAATGTGTATTAGTGTACAATCGATCAAGATCAAGACGACAATCGATGGGAGAGAAAGGTTCTAGAGTGGCAGCGTCGTACCGCTAAGTGAAGTGTAGGGCGGCCCCTACATAATGGAATGATAACCTGGTAAGATATATACGTGGCTCAGGACCATGCTTTGTGACATTCATTAGGGGAGGTCTTTGTTCAGTAGTGGATTTTTAATGGGCTGTTATGATGATTTTTTTCATAGGGGAGGGGGCAAACGAGAATGCGGCTCACCTGATGGTAAGTGACTACCGCCGCCCACAAAGACATTTAAGTAGTAGTAGTAATAGACCGGACATCATTAGCAAAATTCTCGTCTGTAACTTATGTGCTATAGGATTTATCTCCGATTTTTGTCATTTAGTCTTAGTGACATCGTCAAAAAGTCAAGACGTATTCGTTTCATATATTTAAAAAAATATTTTTAAAGAAAATATGCCCGTTTGTACATTAAGATATTGTAAGTCACGATAAGGAGCAAAAAATGAACGTGATTTCGGTTTATCATCGTAAATATAACATATATTTACCGAATAATCTTTAAATTTTATTATTTCTTGTAGATTGTTCTAGAACATTTACTATTATTGTAATAAGCACCCTCTGTTATCCAGTAAACGTCACTATTTAGTTACCAATTTTAAAGTTTTTTTCGTGTGATGGAAGTCAGGATAAATAGATTTATACAATAAAACAATCATGTATATTCCCTATTATTATATCGAAAAGCATTTCAAACTTAGTAATCTTCAACAACGTTATCAATACTTTGACTTAGAATAATAATATTCTAAGTACTTTGATATCAAAACGGTAACATTCCTAAAACGAGCCTATATTTATTAGCGTCACCTACTGGGGAATAGCTAAAAAGTTGTCTTAATAAATGCTTAGCGTTGTTTTGCTATTTTTAGCTAGAGGGTGCCAGAAGCGCACAAGCTTAAAGTTTTTGTATATAAATTTTCCTAATGTCCGCTCTATAGTATACCTATATATTTAAATCTCTTTGGCCGCCCATGAACAATCGCAAAACCAGGGGATTGCAGATTGCCGGCCTTTTAATAATAATGCAACACTTATACATAAAAATAGTAGTTTATTGTGTTATTTTAAGACCATAATTATTAGCAGGATTATTTCTTACAAATTCGAAAGTGGCTTTAGGCATTAAGCCATACGTACTATTTAATTAATTAAACAAAAGAGCCACGCCACCTAAAACATTTTACCTCCTGTGGAACAGAAGGTTTTAAATATGAGGCAAATGTTTCACAGAATATTTTCTACGTGAAACAGGAGTTACGTTGTTTGTCAAAGTATTTAGATTTTTTGATACTTTTACGTATTACTACTAATAAATTATTATTATATTATTTATAACGGTTCGTAAGTGCGATTGTTTATCGTGGGGTCCCAGTTTCAAATCCCGAATCTAGCCAAAACCAGTTATTGAGTTTTTGCCACGAAAAATCAGTAATTCGAGGATGTTGGCGGTATTCAAAAAGCACGTAAAGCAATTGGTCCTGCGCCTGATATTTCACCGCCACCGAGGGAATAGAGTGCTTTGCGTACACACTCGTGCACTATAATCCTACCCCGCGCAGTTGAGATCTCCGTTGAGTCTGGCCACCGTGACCGAAATTGAGTCTAGAGGGCACTATTACTACTATATTAATTATTCTTATACTTATTATTTACTTAATTTTACTTGGTATTGTTTAAGGAGCGTCTCTTTGGGCATGTGGTCAGACAGGTATGTTTGGATGTACTACGCCACTTCTGGATATGCTTTTGTTCGGGGCACTTATTTCGGCGGTGGATCCTGTCGCTGTACTGGCAGTGTTTGAGGAAATCCATGTGAATGAAGTTCTGTATATTGTTGTTTTCGGTGAATCACTGTTGAATGACGCGGTTACCGTCGTCCTGTACCATATGTTCGAGGCCTATACGTAAGTGCAATTCCAACATCTATTCTTACGTTATATCGTGCCATTTTATTTTTTATATGGATAAATCAATAAACTTTAGATAACTACTTCGGAACTGGAATAAAATTTATATATACAGGGTGTCCGGTAATGAATGGATAACCTTAAAATTTCTTATAGTATAACTTATGGCCGTTCTGAAAAAAATACGAAACATAATATATTACTAGTAGTACCTTTGATATATTTTTTTTAAGAAAATTCGATTTTTTTTTCTATCTTATTTTACTTTCTTGAACACTATGACCAAAAACGAATGATTTCTATTGGTTTTTTGTTGTTTTATTATTATACACTAACTGTGCTGATAGATAAAAGGTAAATAGTATAAATAGCATTTGCAGTTTTTATTTAAAAAATTCGCAAATCAATTTATTTTTGAAAAACATGCAAAAAATATTATTTAAGCGAAGTTCAAACCTCTTGGGTATGAAAAAAATGTATGAATGTATGGGTGACCAATAATTTTGCAATAATGCCGGTTTCATGTAGATTTTATAATGGTACAATTCATAAATGTATCTTCCATAAATAGTGACTAATTGCCATTAATGGAGAAAAGGAGAAAATTTGACTAAGTAACAAAATTTGTAATATGGGAACATTTTTTAAATTGAATTGTCTCTGATCATTGGGAATTAATAAAAACACATCAGGAGTTGATCATAAATGAAAACAGCTATTTTTAAACAAATTGAAACCAAATTAAGTATTAGAAATTAACTTATTTAAATGTAATAAAATAACCAATTTAAATGTTAAAATGGTTACTTTACTAGCGTGAAATGGGTCGTGTGACCTTCATATTTACTACCTGCTGTCTTTTGTGTTATATTAGACAAAGAGGGAATTTGGTAAGTGGGAGAGAGAAGAGCTAAATGTAAAAGAGAACTTATTGCGTCACTCGACTTGCTTGACTTCGCATGTACTTATTTTGTCTCCGTTTGCAATTATTTAAATCAGTGTTAAAACAACCACTTGGCTATTTTACCGGACTATTCGTTTTGCTTACTGATTTGGACTTCTTTTGCGTTTGGTGACATTTGCGACAATTTGGCTTGTTTCTGGACTAAACTGGACTTTTGTCTACCTATCAAAATGCCACGTCATCAGTACACGGCACAAGAATATGCAAACATGCATTTTATTTATGGAGAATGCAGAGGCAACGCAAATGCAGCCGCAGTTCTTTATAGAGAGAGGTACCCTAATGCGCGCCACCCAGACTACCGCGTATTTATAAGAGTCCACGGTTGTTACTCCGAAGGAAGAATGCCGGGTAGTGGTGTCGGTGGTGCTAGCGCTGGAAGAATCGCTCGTCCTGATGTAGAAGACGTGGTGCTTGAGGAGATTGAAACCGATCCTTCAACCTCTACGCGAGCAATAGCTCGACGCACAGGCATTGGAAAATCGACCGTACACGATATTTTAAAGAAAAACGAATTCCACCCTTACCACGTGACACGCGTGCAAACTCTCCAACCAAGAGATTATCTCTCAAGAGTGCGTTTTTGCCGGCAAATGCTGGCAAAGATGGAAGAAGACCCGCATTTTTTTAATAAAATTTTGTGGAGCGATGAGTCAACGCTTAAAAGAGACGGTTACTTAAATTTACACAATTTACATAGTTGGCAACTAGAAAATCCCCATCTTATGCGTGAAGACAGGTCGCAATACCAATTTAAAATAAATTATTGGACCGGAATATTAAATGATATGATAATTGGCCCATTTGAATTACCGGGGAATTTAACGGGGCAAAGTTATTTGGAGTTTCTTCAAAATGATCTCCCCAATTTACTACAAGAGGTTCCCGAGGAGCTGAGGGAATCGTATTAACTGCAAAATGACGGTTGTCCTGCGCATTATGCTGTTCCGGTTCGTGCATATTTAAATAGCAGATACCCAAATAGATGGATCGGACGTCTAGGGCCAATTTTGTGGCCTCCACGTTCACCGGATCTAAATCCATTGGATTTTTTTTACTGGGGCTGTCTGAAAGAGGAAGTATACTGTAAGGCTGTGCGGTCTTTGGACGAACTACGCAGTCGTGTCAGAGCAGCCGCATCAAAAATATGCGAGCGACGGTACACAAGACTGCTCAGAAGATCATTTATCCGAAGATGTAGGGCATGCATAAGAGTGGGAGGCAAACAATTTGGACATTTTTTGTAAATTAATGAAAAATAAAATATTTTAATTTTAAACGTTGTTTTTATTAATCCCCAATGATCAGACACAATTCAATTTAAAAAATGTTCCCATATTACAAATTTTGTTACTTAGTCAAATTTTCTCCTTTTCTACATTAATGGCAATAAGTCACTATTTATGGAAGATACATTTATGAATTATACCATTATAAAATCTACATGAAACCGACATTATTGTAAAATTATTGGTCACCCAGATATTTATACATTTTTTTCATACCCAAGAGGTTTGAACTTCGCTTAAATAATATTTTTTGCATGTTTTTCAGAAATAAATTAATTTGCGAATTTTTTAAATAAAAACTGCAAAAGCTATTCATACTGTTTACTTTTTATCTATCAGCACAGTTAGTGTATAATAATAAAACAACAAAAAACCAATAGAAATCATTCGTTTTTGGTCATAGTGTTCAAGGCAGTAAAATAAGATAGAAAAAAATCGACTTTTCTTTAAAAAAAATATATCAAAGATACTACTTGTGATATATTTTGTTTCGTATTTTTTTCAGAACGGCCATAAGTTGTACTATAAGACATTTCAAGGTTATCCATTCATTACCGGACACCCGATATATATATATGTCATTGCGTGAAGGGAAAATTACGTACTCCTTTTTAAGCATATTGAGCTCACGGAGAAGTGCGAAATTTTCCATAATTAAAGTTGATATGGAGAAGGACTGAGAAAGCTAAAATTTGTATATAATATGTGTTACAAATATATCATACACATACAAACTCTCACGCCTCTCACCCAGAGGGATAGATAGAGAGAGAGACGACAGACTTAGGTTTTTTTTCTTATAGGAGAGGGGGCAAACGAGCATGCGGCTCACCTGATGGTAAGTGACTACCGCCGCCCATGAACAACCGCAACATCAGGGGAATTGCAGATGCGTTGCCGACCTTTTCAAAAGAAGTTGGCTCTTTTCTTGAAGGTCCCTAAGTCGTATCGGTCCGGAAAAATCGCTGGTGGTAATCGATTCCACAAGGAAGTTGTGCGAGGAAGAAAACATCTTCTAAATCGCACAGTGGTGGACCGCCAATCATCCAGGTGGTATAGATGGTTTCGCAAGTTTTGTCGCGATATGCGATGGTGAAATTGAGCGGCTGGAATTAGTTCGAACAATTCCTCAGAGCACTCCCCGTGGTAAATGCGATAAAATATGCAAAGAGATGCAACATCTCTACACAGTGCCAGTGTATCGAGCCGATCAGAAAGAACTCGGTCGTCGACGATTCGAACCTCTCTGCGCTGGATGCGGTCAAGTGGAAGGAGCTGGCACTGGGGTGCCCCGGAGTAGGAGTACCGGAAAAGACGCGTTAAAACCGGTGCCAACTCCGGAGCACACGTCTTCAGCACAATGGGAGGGACTCCATCAGGCCCACTCGACTTGCTGACGTCCAGGGAGAAGAGTGCTTTACGAACCGTGTAAAACGCACATCCGGCATGGAGCACTCACACCGCGGGATGGTCGGCGGTGTGTTCCCGCCGTCATTTAGAGTCGAGTTGGATGCAAAGAGAGAGCATAAAAGATCGGCTTTCTCCTTTACGGCATGGGCCAGTGAGTCGTCCTCTCTGTGCAGAGATGGAAGAGATGGCTGACAGAAGTTCCCTTGGACAGCCTTGGCGAGACACAAGAATGCGCGGGTTCCCGAAAGAAGACAAACTAATTCTGCCGATGTGCAGGTGTATTTAGCACGATCCCGACACACATCTCTCGCTTCTTTTACATCCATATCTCTATCTCTGTATATCTTTCCTCATTTATTCTGTCTAAACACCAAAGCATTTTAAGCAAGATTCTTAATACTGGTCACAATATCTTCTTGCAACACACTTTCATCATAACAGAAAATTTCTCACAATTTCATTTAGGTTTACAAGTAACTATTTATAACTATTTATTAATGACCGCATTAAATTGTATAATTCATAAAATATGATTGTTTTATATAGTTTTAGTTGTAGTTATAAGAAATCATGCTCACCGTGTGTGTGTGTGTGTGTGTGTGTGTGTGTGTGGAATATTCCGAGGGCTTGTCACAAAGAAGACAATTAAACCTAATTTTTAGTTTTTGTGATTTGCATAAATACTTGTACTAATTTTATAAAATTTATTTTAAATTATTAATATACTAATTATAACGATCGCCCGATTTACCGTCCGGAAATTAGTACCAGTGTTTATCTAGATCACAAAAACGAAGATGGAGTTTGTGTAAACCATTAACAAAGTGACAACAATAATTGCAAGTGTAAATTATAAATTTTAGTAATATAATACTGTATGTCTTAATTTTCAGGGAAATGGGTGCATCTCGGCTTATGTACACAGACTTCTTGGCGGGATTTGCCTCTTTCCTTGTGGTTGCTGTGGGAGGAACCTGCATAGGCGTCGTGTGGGGCTTTGCCACTGGACTGGTCACCCGTTTCACAAACGAAGTTAGAGTTATCGAACCTATTTTCATCTTCGTCATGGCATACCTAGCGTATTTGAATGCTGAAATGTTTCATATGAGTGGAATTTTGGCGTAAGTGGTTAAATGTATAAAGTATCTTACGTAAAACATTATTAAGGCATAGCCGTCTCCGTTAATTAAAAGCCTATTATATATAAATCAATTAGTTTATATTCAGTAAGGTAAGCAAACGCCGCCAGTATTGATGGATCGAATCGAAAGGGAAGGGTTGGGGTGAAGAGGTCTAGTTATGAAAGGATATTAGGAACGTATGGCGATGAAAGAATAAATGAGAACGGTGAAGACCTCCTCACCGTATGTGTGGAAAATAATCTTTTTGTGGCGAACACTTTCTTTCGCCATAAGAGGATTCACATGTATACATGGGAAAGAGGGGATGATAGAAGCATGATAGATTTCATAATTGTGGATGAAAGAATGAGAAGCGCAGTGGTAAATACAAGGGTTTACCGGGGGTCCAACGTAGGGACGGATCATTACTTGGTCTTATGCCGAATTAATGGTCTATTCAGACGTTGGCGGCATCGGACATCTGTGTCTACCACTGCGTTACAGCGTATAAGAATAGAGAGGTTACAAGATGAAGGTGTGAAAGAGAAGTATAAATGCAGACTGAGGGAAAATATAAGTGTGTTGAATGAATTATATATGAATGATTTAGACTTGAAGAATGTATGGAATAATGTTAAGAAAGTTTTGGTGGATGCAGCCACCGAAGCATGTGGTGTAAGTAAGAGAACAAATGAAAGGAAAAGTAATACATTGTGGTGGGATGATGAGGTACGGGTGGAAGTTGAAGCAAAGAAGAGAGCATGGCTAGATTTACTAGCAACTAAAGTTGGTAATTCTGGCGGTATGAATGATGAAATTGAAAGAAAAAAGGCAGACTTTAGACGGATAAATAAGAGAGTAAAAGAAGTTGTTGAAAGGAAAAAGCAAGAAAGGATAGATAAGAATGATAGAAGGATATCTGATAACTTCCAGGCAAATATTAAAATGTTCTGGAAGCTCGTAAGAACTGCCAGGGGTAATTCAAAACAGCCTAGAATGAATGCTATACGAGACGAGAATGGCTGCATGCTGAATGATGAAGTTTCGAATTTAAAGAGATGGAAGGAATACTTTGAAAGCGTGTTTAAGAGTGAAGAGTCGTCTGACGTAAGTGAAATAGAAATTCCGGAAGAAGTGGAGAGAGGTAGGAAGATAAGTGTAGATGAAATAATGAAAGCAATGAAAAGCATGAAAGCAGGTAAGGCAGCCGGATATGATAGAATATCACTCGAGATGCTAAGGACTGGAGAGGGTGTGGTTGCAGGCCTGCTGTACACCTTGTTTAATTTATGTTGGGAACTGAAGCGGTTACCGGAAGACTGGTGCAAAGCCGTTATAGTCCCAATATGTAAGGGAAAGGGCTCGCAGCAGGACTGTAAAAACTACCGTGGTATCAGCTTGCTTAGCATTGTGGGTAAACTGTATCCTAAGGTGTTAATTGAAAGAGTTATGGAAGAAACTGATGGAAAAATTTGGGATTTGCAAGCTGGATTTAGAAAGGGGATGGGATGTACGGATCAAGTCTTTTGCATGCGCATGATAGCGGAGAAGTTTTTGGCCAAAAACCAGAAGGTTTTTTGTGCGTTCATGGACTTGGAAAAGGCTTATGATAGAGTGAACAGGAATGTGTTATGGCAAACACTGAACTCATTTGGGTTGAGCGCTGGCTTGATACAGGCATTAAAGTCTCTTTACAGGGACTCTAGTGCTTGTGTCAGGATCAACGGGGTCTACTTGGACTGGTTTGGCATTCATAAAGGTGTCAGACAGGGATGTGTGGCTTCCCCGTGGCTGTTTAACCTATTTATGGACAGTTGTTTGCAAAATTTGAAAGTTGAAGAATGTGGGTTGAGAATGGGTGAGTCAACCGTCAAATGCCTTTTGTACGCCGATGATCAAGTCATATTTGCATCGTCGGCGGCCGAGTTGCAAATGATGGTTACTTTAATGAATTGGTCATTGAAAGAAAGGGGTATGAAAGTGAACGCAAGTAAGACGAAAGTTATGGTTTTTGAAAGAGAAGAAAGTAAAACTTTATGTGAAATAAGAATAGAAGGTGAGTTGATTGAGCAAGTGGATGAGTTTGTATATTTGGGATGTTTATTTAGCAGGGATGGTAGATATGATAAGGATATAGAACGACGAGTGAACGCAGGAAATAGAGTGAATGGGGCTCTACACGCTATTATGAGGAGTCAGAATGTATCAAATAAGGCACGTATGACGATTCATAATGCTGTGTTAGTCCCTACTTTAATGTATGGTAGTGAAAGTTGGGTCTGGCAGAAGAAGCATGAGAGTAGAATAAATGCTGTAGAAATGCGGTCCTTAAGGAGTATGCTAGGACTGAACCTGAATGACAGGGTGAGAAATAGTGTGATAAGAGAAAAGTGTGGCTTGCAAGATGACGTTGTGACAAGGATTAAGAAAGGAATGCTTCGGTGGTTTGGTCATGTAGAAAGAATGAACCAGGAAAGAGTGACAAAGAAAATTTATGTTGCAGAAGTGAACGGCAGGGTCGGGAAGGGGCGCCCTAGACGAAGTTTTATCGACCAAATCAGCGATACATTAAAAATGGGGCAGATTAGGAGTACCTTTAACCGACGAGCGTGTATGCGTAGATATATGGATGTAAAGGAAGCGAGAGAAGTGTGTCAGGATCGCGCCAAATGGAAGTCCGTAGTCTCTGCCTACCCCTCTGGGTGACAGGCGTGAGTGTTTATGTATGTATAAATCGAAAGTAATAAATAAACACACAGAATGATGCAGAGTGACGAGAACCAAACAACATTTTTACTGGTAACGAGTCATTCAATCTTAGCCCTCACCCATGCGATCGCATCTGTATAATGATTTCTTATATTTACGCGAATACTTCACATGGAATGACACTAATTTTACAGTTTAATTTTAACTTTTTAAATTTTTTGTCGCGTTTAATTTTAAGTTTTATAATTCCCGGCGTTTGGGCACTTTACAGCACCCATAGTCACGGGGGCTTCTGGTATCATAGTTAACGAAGGGTACCTTCAACTTTTATGTATACATTTTTGGTCCGATCTACGCAGAACCAAATTCAAATTCAAATTCAAATGTATTTATTTGTGAATACAGGTAATGAGTCTCAATAGATCTTTAAAAAAAAAATGATGTTCGCTGCATTCAACCCGTAGGTGTACAAATATTATAGCAACAATTATATCTAATACATTTCCACATTTAAATTATTTCATTATAACCAGCTTAGAGTATCTTAAAGTCTTGCAGTAGTATGCTTGGGTTTGGATTTAATTTTGTTTATTATGGGATCCAGAGCAAATGGTAGCGCCTAGCCATCTCCTCTATTGAAATTAGGATGATTTTTTTATTTCAATGGATGAATCATCCTAGGTAGGAATCGGTATTTTTTGCGAGTGTATGTGGTCTATCAAATCTTATATTGTTCATCAGTAGACTTTGATAGAATAAAAATGTTCAAAATTAACATCGATAAAACGATTTTGTTTCAGTATAACATTATGCGGTATAACAATGAAGAATTACGTAGAAGCAAATATTTCTCACAAGTCGCACACGACCATTAAGTACACTATGAAGATGCTGTCATCCTCGTCAGAGACAATCATATTCATGTTCCTCGGTGTAGCGACAGTCAATAATAATCACGTCTGGAACACTTGGTTCGTGTTATTGACTATTGTATTTTGCTCAGTCTTTCGCATTATAGGTATGACACTCGTTATCAAATTTTAAATTCTTGTTTGAACATTATAGTCTTTAATTTTATTATTATATATTATTTATTAAATATTTACAATTTTTAGGTGTGTACATATTTAGTGCCCTAGCTAATAAGTTCCGCTTGCATAAACTGAATACAGTGGAGAAATTCGTTATGTCTTATGGAGGTGAGTAAAAAAGTTTATGTACGTTTGTATTTCTTATGCTTTAATTAATAATAAGCTAGGTTTTTTTATTATTATTATTCATACTAATATATTTGGCAGCAGTTTTTCTAGATGACATTTATTTTTAATTAAATTATAACATGAATTATCGTTTGACAAATAACCCTTCACTATTGCTGCCTAACGCTATAATATATGTGTCGGCAATACCATTTTTAGTATCATTATCAGCCTTTTACTTACTTTAATACTGATGGACATAGAACTTTTAAGAAATGTGTAAAATAACGCTGGAGTTTCGCCAGTAGAGGCGTATCCTCACACTGCTGAAGCTTCCCATCCCAGCCTGTAACATTTTGGTTCAGTCTGATGAGGATAAGTTTTGTCAACTCCAATACGAGTGTGTGCTAAATGTAACCTATTTAGGTAACAAAATATCATAAAAAGGAGTTGTGTGATTACCAGCAACAAAGATTCCCATTGAAATTAAAAAAGTTTTTATAATTATAAAAAAGACATCGACTTATAAACGATAGTGATATATTTAAAAATCAACGAAACCAAACCTCAAACATCAAAACAAAGGCAACGAAATACACAATTGCATTACAATTCGGTTGTAGTTGCCAGAGCTTTGCAAATCAAGTTTTTGGTCCGAATAGGTTATTATGAAAATGATAGGCGTGTAAAATCTTTATATAATATATATAAAATTACGTGTCACATTGTTTGTCCGCGATAAACTCCTAAGCCACTGAAATGATTTCAATGAAATTTGTGCACACTGTGTGCAATTTGGTCCAACTTGAGAGATAGGATAGTTTTTATCCCGATAAGTGAACCTCAGTATATTTTATTGCAAATTTAAGTATTTTAATAGTACAGAGGTTCGCCTCTAAGGGCAGTACAACGTCTGCCTGGCCAGCTAGTATTATACAAACTTCACATAGACAAACTCGGAATCTAGTCGGAATAATTATTTGTAGGCCTTTCAAATATTTTTTCCGTGCTCGATTGGAACCCTCGGTCTCATAGCGCCGTAGCTAAATGCTTGATCACTACGCTAGTCATCATTAAAAGTTAAAGTTAGAGTCTATATACATCTCACTACTGAGCACTCATTTCTGAAGAAGGATTTTAGGTCAAAGAAATGTTCGCCGCGTCGTCGTCGTCGTTATCCATCATATTATTAAATTCTGCTAGATCCAACTGTGCCAAAATAAAGTGCTTGAATAAATGTTAATATCAATATTATTTTAACATTTACTCAAGCTCAATTCACTTTTTTATTTATTTAAATATATGGTGAATAAAATAATGTGCAATCATTTTAATACTTAAGGTCTCCGAGGTGCTGTCGCCTTTGCATTGGTGCTATTAATAGATCCGGAGGTGGTGAAACTACAGCCGATGTTTGTTACTACTACAATCGCGGTGATTTACTTCACAGTGTTTATTCAGGGAATCACAATAAAACCATTAGTAAAGATTTTAAATGTTAAAACCGTGGAAAAGAGGAAACCGACAATGAACGAAAGGATACATGAAAGGGTAAACACCGTTTAACTTTCGCAACGACAATAATGTTTACTTTTACTTGTAATTTCCTTCCTTTTTTTCAGTTTATGGACCATTTGATGGCAGGGATTGAAGATATTTTAGGTAAACATGGCAATCACCATATGAGGGATAAGTTTAAGAGATTTGATAATCGATTTATCCGACCATTCTTGCTGAGAAATTACCAGGTTTGCATCTTATAAGTAACAGTTTATTATCTGCATAGTTTAATATTCTGGAATATAGGTAAATATCTTAATAGCGCTGCACAGTTTAAAATAGAATTATTAGAAGAAAAGGTTAATAATTCGAGAATATTTTAAAATGTTTCGTTCATGCCAACGGTGAAATACTAAACATATATAATAACATAAGGATTTTATATGTTTTTTGGTATCTTAATAGCTCTTGTTTCGAGCGCTCTACAACCATGGTCATGAAGGTGAAACACTCGATACTCTTTGAGAACGAATTGAGAATAAAAATACGTGTAATGAGATGCGGTAAAATCCATAGAATTGGTTTCGTATAGTCAGTAGTACGCACGTACATAATAAGAGATCATAACTACTCATACGTTTAAATTTCACGAGGAACAATATGAAAACATATTTTTATTTTTAGGTTTATTATCGTTATTTATTCTGACAAACTTTTTAGGGGGCAGAGCCAAAAATTTTAGAAACATATTCTAAATTAGCTATGAGGGACGCAATAGAATATATGCAGAGAAATGCTTCGACAATTGGAAACATATCTGGTGCTGAGTCGATGTCAGCCATATTTAAGAATTACACAAACGCTAATTTCAACGGAAGGTAAGAGAGCACTTGGTGGTAGCAAATGACTAAATTTATTAGTCTATAACATTATATTGTTATAGACTAATAAATTACGTTTTTTGAATAATTTTTATTTGAGTATGAGGAACAAACGAATACGTTGGTTTATTACCATAGACATAGACACTTACATAGTTTATGAGTTTTATATAAATTACAGGATTCCGAAACGTGGTCCTTCAATGTTAGTATGAGGAGGCCCAGTCTCTAAAGCGTTACTCAGCTCAAGTACACGCACTTGAGTAAAATTTTGAGGTTATGATCTTATTAATAAACATATCTCAAGATGCGGTTTAGGTTTACGATATTAGCTGAGTGCCACACTGATTAATAAATGAAACTTGACTCTCAAGTGTGTGTACTTGAGTGCATGTCACAAAACAGTATTCCTATGTACAGCGTTTTGAGATACTGTTTTTATGTGTTTATTTAGCAACGATATTGAGATGCTGATATCGTAATGAGGGCGTATCAAATGATTACGCATTTGCCATCGTTGTCGTTTATTAATACGGGCCTAAGAGAAGGATGGAGAGGGCTAAGCTCGGAATTTCTCTGCATGATAAAATAATAACTAAAAAAATTTCAATAACGAGGACATCCGCAGAAGAACAAAAGTAACTGACATAACCGACCAGTAGACTGCATTGGCAATGGGCCGGCCACATAACGCAAAGAACCGACAACCGATGGGCAAGAAAGGTTCTCGAGATTCAGCTCTGTACATTGAGTTATATGTAATACATACTAGAGACGCTATTCCAAACAAAATTGTGCGCTACTCTGTCTTCGCGCATGCGCGGGGGATAGTACAGTCGCGCATGCTTAAAGACTAATTTAATATAAAATAAGATATTAATATAAAATAAATTAAATAATTTAATATAAAATACTCTTATTTTAATCTAAACAAACATATGTATTTCTAAATAAAATGTAATAATTATTATCTTATGGAATTCACAAATCTTCAATTTACGCAATATTTAGTTTAGTGTACGTATTGCAGTACAGTTCAGTTGAACATAGTCAATGTTCGGAGTGCGAAATCGAATGCGTAGTACATATACAATATCAATGGCTCTGTACTAGGGAGCGCAGTATTGTGTGACCCCGATTGGATAGGAGTGACAACCTGGTTAAACATGTAGGTAGTCGATGGTTACAGGCGGCTCAGGACCGTAATTTGTGGCAATCTATGGGGGAGGCCTATGTTCAGCTGTGGGCTTTTGATGGGCTGTAGTAGTAATAATAACCAATCAATATTTTTTTATGAGTCTGAAATGAAAAATAGTTCGAGGGATAATAAATAGCAACGATGTCTTCGACATTGTAGCTTTTCCATAAAATTATGTGTAGGTACTGAAAAATACACAAGCACGCCATAGCAGCTCGGGCTCGGGGACTAGGAGACCGCTTTAAAGTAAATAGTATGCAAGCCCGAACCCCATACCCGCTGGTACCACCAAGATTTTTAATCGCAATTTAAAGTGCTGATTTACCGCAGTGTTTACACGTTGTAGAGCCATGCTGCAGCTATATTAGTAGTATAGTTGTAGCACGAATGGGTCGGCTCGACTGGGGAAGGACCACACTCTCACAGAATACCAGTATAAAATAGCAGCTTGACACTGCTGTGTTTCGTATGGTGAGTGTAAAGAACCGGAGACCCTTTTTACTGCAAAAGAGGCATTCCATCTTAGTCCTCACGGGTGACAACGCATCTGCATTTTGATTCGCAAACGAGGATAAATGTAGATGTCTATGGGCCACAGTAACCAAAATAAAAAAAACAACTTGAAGAAATAACATTTTACATGGTAGAGATACGGTGCAGCTGTTTTATGGCTGTAGCACGTGTGGGACTGCACGACCGGGAAAAGATAACGGTCGCACAGAAAACTAGCCTAAAATAGCAGCAAAATGCTGCAGTGTTTTGTATGTTCAGTAACAAGAACTTCAGACCATTTTTATTAAAAGTAAAAAAGTAAATTTACAGCATATGTACGCCCTACTGCTGGGCACAGGACTCCTCTCATTTCTTGAGAAGGTTTTAGGGCAAAGAAATGTCCGCAGCGCTGCTTCCAATGCGTGTTGACGAACTTTCAAGTCCTTTTACAATTTTTTTTAATTAGTAACGAGATATTCTATGTCAGTTATAAGGAGTGGCATTGCATTTGAATTTTGATTTATAACCGACGATAGATCTACAGCAGTCAAGTACCATCGAGCCTTAAATACTCTGCTTATTCAATGCACAATATAACTTTAATAACTTATTGCATTGTATTTTTCAGCCCTAGCTTTAGCCAGTTGGACTCGTCTACGTGGAATATAGACATGCAGGAATTGGAGTATAATCCGTCCAAAAAAGATTTGACAGATGCACGAATTCACCACTTGCTTGCTGAAGAGCTTTGCAAACCTTATAGAAGAGTAAGTGTATATCTAACATTTTAGTTATATATTTTTTCGACGCCGAATTAAAGTTATCGTTATTGATTTGCCCAACGTTACTTTAGATAATTAATTAAGAATTGAACTTATTGGTCATAATATTAGAGTGAGACAAGTGGTAACATTAAAAATTTTGTACAACCGATTTCAATATAAACAAAATGATAATTTATATTTTTACGCATTATTAAGACTAACTCAAAAACTACTGATCAGATCGTGATCAAATTTATATGGGACCACATAAGAAGCATCAGCTTTCAAATAAAAGATATTATCAAAATCGGTTCTCCTAGAAAAAAAAATCTGAGTTAACTTGAATACCTCCTCCTTTTTTTTGAAGTCTGTTAAAAATAACTGATGTTAAGAGTCTATTGCAACTTATAAATACTTGCAGCTCACTTCAAATAAAGAAGCTCACAAAATTGTTTCTGATAAGAGCAAGACGAAATGTCGCACGGCCTGTAATAACTCTAATAATACTTACTCTCTTACCCTTTGAACCGAAACAACGCAGTGATGGGTGCACTACTACTTATCGCCAGAAATAGGGAACAGGGTGCCATGGTAACAACCCAGATAAACTCCTGGATAGAAACCAAATACGTGTTGCGTATGGTCATACAAATGTGTGTTAGTATGTGTTAGTATGGTGGTTCTGTTACCTAACATTAAGATTACCTTTTGTATTATTTTTAACGTAAATAATTTATCAAAAGTTTCTATTTGATAATTAAAATTACTAATAAATTAATTTAGTATTTTTTTTGTAATTTGTATTTTCGTGGATAAAGTTAACTAAAAGAAAAGTTAAATTTACATATATATTACATACATTTTCTACCGACTTCAAAAAGGAGGAGGTACCTGCTCCATTCGACTGTATGTTCTTTTTTATGTGTGTTGCGTCATAACTTTTTTCTGGGTGAACCGATATTAATGTTCCTTTTTTTTTATTTGAAAGCTGGTGCTTTACATGTGATCCCATATAAATTTGATCAAGGTCTGACCAATAGTTATTATTATTTATATTAGTTATTCTTAATAATTTATATTGAAGTCTGTAGTAATTTTTTTTTAATTTTTAATTATTATATTAAATACCGATAAATAAAATAAAGAGTGTCGTTTTGCAAAGAATTTAGTATTAATTTTGCAATATATTGGGATATACAAACGTTGGTTTAGTTCGGCAGTGGAAAAGTAAGGAATTTCTCATCATCGTCATCATCATTACAGCCCTTCACAAGTCCACTGCTGGACATAGGCCTCCCCCAAAGAATGCCACAAAGCACGGTCCTGAGCCACCTGCATCCATCAACTTCCTGCATATCTTACCAGGTAGTCACTCCATCTAGTGAAGGACGCTTTACACTTCGCCTGCCGGTACGAGGCTGCCACTCGAGAACCTTTCTTCCCCATCGGTTGTCGGTTCTTCGAGCTATATGGCCGGCCCATTGCCACTTCAGCTTACTAATCCGTTGGGCTATGTCGGTCACTCTGGTTCTACTGCGGGTAACCTCATTTGGGTGTACTGTCTCGTTTTCAAGTTTTGAGGTATACCTGACGAGAAGATGTGCCGTAATTTCCCGAACGCTGCCCAACCGAGTTGAATCCGTCGATTGACCTCTCGGTCGAAGTTAGACTTACCTAGTCGGACTAATTGTCCCAGGTAAACATACTCGTCAACAAATTCGAGCTTAGTGCTCCCAACAACTACCGGCATAGGTGTGACATGGACATTTTTTTTATAGGATAAGGGTGACAAAAGAGCTCACAGTCCACCTGATGGTAAGTGGTTGCTGCGGCCCATAGACATCTACATCTATCCTGGCTTGCAAATTAAAATGCAGATGCGTTGTCACCCGTGAGGACTAAGATGGATTCCCTCATTTCCAGTAAAAAGGGCCTCCGGCCACCTGCACTCACCAAGCGAAACACAGAGGTAAACCTCTACTTCACGCTGGTATTCTGTGAGGTCGTGGTACCACCCCGGTTCGAGCCGGCCCATCCGTGCGACAGCAAAAGCTGCCGCGTGGCTCTACCACTGTTAAAAATTAAACATGATCTTTGTTTTGTCCATGTTCATCATAAGACCTATTCGTCTCTTTTCAATAGTGTTTCCCAACGGATACGAGGGCTGCACTAAAAGTATCGGGAATAGAATATTTCTACTGTTCCTGTCATATTAAAATCTTTTTAATTGAAAACTCCTTGGTTTTAAAAATCGAATACCATTTATTTATTTAAAAAAAGATTCTGGGTCTTGTCATAAGGTTTTGTCAAACTTATTTAGTCGTTGAGAAAATGGAATTGACTCGAGAAAATTCAAGAGCGATGATTTATTATGACTTTCGAAGTGGTTTAACACAAAAACAGTGTATTGACCGGATGATTTCTGCATTTGGTGATGAAGCCCCATCCAAAACCACAATTTATCACTGGTTTGCTGAATTTCAACGTGGATGTGTCAAGCTCATCCCCGTCAAGGTCGTTCAAAAACTGCAGTCACCCAAGAAAACGTTGATGATGTGCGTAAGCTGATTGAGGAAGATCGCCATGTGACATACCGCGAAATTCAGGCAACTTTAGACATTGGCATGAGTCAAATACAAATAATCTTGCATGAAAGTTTAGGTGTCAAAAAGTTATTTTCCCGATGGATACCGCATTCGCTCTGTGAAGAGCAAAAAGCGGCTCGCGTTACTTGGTGCGTCAGAACTCTCGAAAGATTCCACGCAGGATCCTCAAATGCTGTATACGACATCGTATCAGGTGACGAATCCTGGATATATGAGTACAAACCCGAAACAAAATACCAGTCACGAGTTTGGGTGTTCGAAAATGAGTTAAAGCCAACAAAAATTGTTCGTTCACGGAGTGTTGCAAAAAAAATGGTGGCCACGTTTGTCTCCAAAACCGGCCACGTTACGACTATTCCTCTTGATGGACAAAGAACGGTTAATGCAAAATGGTATGCTAGCATTTGTTTGCCACAGGTCGTTTCTGAACTCCGTAAAGAGAACTGCAACCGCCGCATCATCCTCCATCACGACAATGCGAATTCTCACACCGCACACAGAACAAAAGAGTTCTTAAAGCAATAAAACATAGAATTATTAGACCATCCGTCGTACAGCCCCGACCTAAGCCCTAATGATTTTCATACTTTCCCTAAAATAAAGAATAAATTGCGTGGACAGAGATTTTCATCACCTGAAGAAGCTGTGGACGCCTACAAAACGGCCATTTTGGAGACCCCAACTTCCGAATGGAATGGTTGCTTCAATGATTGGTTCCATCGTATGGAAAAATGTGTCAAATTTCGCGGAGAATACTTCGAAAAGCAATAAATACATTTTTAAATAGTAATGCTGTGTCACTTCCTTGATTCCCGAAATTTTCAATGCCGCCCTCGTAGGTCCGTTGGGAAACACTATTGAGGTCATTGAGCATAGTGGTTAGGTCCTCCAGCGATTCTGCCATAAGGACTATATCGTCGACAAATCGAAGGTGAGTGATGTACTCACCATTGATGTTGATACCGTATCCTTTCCAGTCCAGAAGCTTGAAAACGTCTTCCAATGCAGCGTTGAAGAGTTTCGGAGATATGACGTCACCCTCTCTTACACCTCTCTGCAATTGGATAGGTTCCGTACTCTGGTTCTGTACTCAGATAGCCATCGTAGCCCTACTGTACAAGCACTTCAACACTTCGATATAACGACAGTCAACTTGGCACCGCTGAAGGGACTGCAGCATCGCCTGCGAAACCGGCTTGTTCGGGAGGCT
Organism: Parnassius glacialis; assembly: GCA_033319125.1. Taxonomy (NCBI): domain Eukaryota; kingdom Metazoa; phylum Arthropoda; class Insecta; order Lepidoptera; family Papilionidae; genus Parnassius; species Parnassius glacialis. The sequence continues at coordinate 30,773,211 of JAVANC010000018.1, forward strand.
GGAAGTCGTCAAGTCTGCGCGCGAGACGATTCGTAATGACTCTCGAAAACAGCACGTAGACGCGGCTCAGAAGGGAAATCGATCTGTAGTTCTTCAAGAGAGCGATGTCGCCTTTTTTTATAGGATAAGGGTGAAAAACGAGCACACAGTCCACCTGATGGTAAGTGGTTGCTGCGGCCCATAGACATCTACATCTATCCTCTGTTACAGATCAACATGCAGATGCGTTTTCACCCGTGAGGACTAGGATGGAATGCCTCATTTCCAGTAAAAAGGGCCTCCGGCCACCTGCACTCACCAAGCGAAATGCAGAGGTAAACTTCTACTTCACGCTGGTATTCTGTGAGGTCGTGGTACCACCCCGGTTCGAGCCGGCCCATCCATGCGACAGCAAAAGCTGCCACCTGGCTCTACCACTGTTAAAACTGTCTTTATTGAAGAACTGACCACCGTACTTCTGCTCCACGCCTCCGGTGTAATGCCACCATGGAGGACGGAATTAAAGAGCTTCTGAAGGACTTCAAGTACCGGTTTTCCACCCGCTTTCAGAAGCTCCGCTGTAATTCCCTCCTCGCCTGGGGCCTTGCCGTTTTTAAGGTGCTGGAGAGCCATTCTAATCTCGCTCAGACTGACGTCTGGGACATCATCGGAATAATGTCGGATAAGACTCGCTCTTGGATCGTTACTCACACTTGCGTGTGGCTCCAACAATGACGTGTACAGCTGCCCATAGAACCTCTCAATCTCACTCAAAATCTCAGGTGTCCCAGAAACGATGCTGCCACACTCTGTCTTCAGCTTGGACAGTTGGCTCTTTCTGGCAGATAGATCTCTGGCAAAGACTTTGGAGCCTTGGTTCCGCTCGATCGCTTCTTCAATGCGGGCTGTATTGAAGTTGCGTAAGTCCCGCCGCATGCATTTGGAGATCTGTCTGTTCAGTTGCCTGTATGCTGTCAAATCTGTTGAAGAATGTAGCTTCATCTCCCGTCTAACAGCCATGAGATTAAGAGTGTAATCGGAGAGTTTTTGTGTTCTTCTGCGGCGGGTCTTGCAGAACTTAGCTCCGACCGCATGAACAGTTTCCACGAGCTTGTCATTCATATCGTCCGCTTCATTGCAGTCTTCTAGGCACTGAAAACGGTTTTGTAACTCGAGCTGAAAGGTTTCGGGTCTTTGGATTAGAGCACGAGGGAGACGGAGCGTTGACTTCATTAGACGAGACCTCTCCAACTTAACGTTTAGGTTCAGTGTGCCTCTAACCATTCGGTGATCACTGCCGGTTTTCACCCTCGCGATCACTGAGACATCACTGAACAGTTGTCGTCTGATCGTCATAATGAAGTCAATCTAATTTTTTGTCGAACTGTCGGGGCTCGACCAGGTCCACTTCCTGTGGGGCCGCTTCTGGAAGAAAGAGTTCATCGTAAAGAGTCTCTCTTTCTCCATGAAGTCGGCCAGCTGCTGGCCCCTTGTGTTCCGTTGCCCAATTCCAAATTTCCCCACTTTCAGCTCACCATTCTCTCTTGTGCCTAGTTTTGCATTCAATGCATTGCAAGTCTCCCATTAACACCGTATATTGGGTTTTGGAGGAATGCATGGCTCTAGAGATATCCTCATACATTTCCTCCACCTCCTCATCGGGGTGTGCCGAGGTTGGTGCGTAAACCTGTATGACCTTCAGCGAATACCGTTTGGTGATTCTGAGTATAAGGTACGCAACCCTCGTCGACACACTCTCAATCTTTACAACGTTGTTAACGAGAGACTTGTGGACGATAAATCCGACACCTCCTTGGGACTTATGGTCGCCCTCCCGGTAATAGAGCAAGTTGCCGGATTCGAGGATTACCGTGTCCTCCCCCTCTCTTCGGACTTCGTATAATCCTATAATATGCCAGCGTAACTTGTCTATCTCTTCTTCCAGCTCCACAATCTTCTCGTCAGTCCTCAGGGTGCGTGCGTTGTATGTTGCCAGGTTGAGTCGTAGTAGGTGGCAACCGAACCTCCACCGGAGATTCTTAGCACCCCTTGCCCCGCCGTTTCCATGGTCGCCACCGTAGCCAGGAATAGCGGAGCCGCCGGGGACTGGGGGCCGTCTCTTCGTAACTTTCATCATGGGGGGTATATTGCCATAGTTGCCACGCTTGGCGAGCGGGTTGGCAACCGCAGTTTTTTTATTGTATTTTTGCCGTTGCCAGGAAGATGCTGCTGCCCATCCCCTGCCTGTTTCCCTTGGTCACCTTTTACGACACCCACGGGAAGATATGGGGTAGTGGATATTCTGAACCGCCACTACACGGCAAGGAATTACTACTTAGTTAATTAATGACATCGCCGTGTGGCACTACACCTTGGTGAGAACACATCAGTTGTTGCATCGTGACAGGTAGGGTAATGCGTGGTTTGGGAAAAATATGAAGAAAGCAACTAAAGGGATTGCCGACTGTGTACAATGTGGTTGTGTTTAAGGCAGGAGTGAATAGACTTTTATTACCAACTTCGGCTGCATCACCATTTATCCCACTTACCATCATCTGAGATAGTCAAACACTGGCTTAGAATTATTGAAAAATGTCTCTAATATATGGCAGAATAACTAACTCGTGCAATACCGGAAATGGAAAGCTTCAAAAGTAGAAACAGTGCCGGATGTTGCGATATCGACAAATTCCATTATTAAACCTGGGAGAGGCCTAAAGAGACTTCTCATTTAGGAGTGTAATGATTACGGGCTGTTGTGGAGATAATAACTTAAGTTAATAAATACACAAAACTTTATTAACATTATTTCGATAGCACCGTCGACTCAGCTACAGTAGACATGCAGTAAATGATCGTGATCTGGGAACACAAGTAAATTATAAAACGCATATGAACATACGAAGGCTTGTCGGCGACCGAAAACACCATCACAAGCGCAGCAAACGTGGAAAGCAGGTATGTCTTACACTATATTAATGACAGAGTACCTAAAATAGCTTCATAGAAACTGATTATAACAAAAAGTTGTTTAGGAAGCAGCCGCTATATATCAATGGAATATTAATTAACAGTGAGGTTAAATAATAGTTAATAAAAACGATCCTAATGGATTTTCAGTTTTTTTCTTTGGATTTTGATTTGTTTTTCTATGGAATTAAGGGTGACAAACGGACACACAGTCAACCTGGTGACAAGTGCACAGGCTAACTAGCAGATTCTAGGACAAGTGCACGCTGTGGCCCATAGACAACACTTTTTTTTATAGGATAAGGGTGACAAACGAGCACACAGTCCACCTGATGGTAAGTGGTTGCTGCGGCCCATAGACATCTACATCTATCCTCGCTTGCGAATCAAAATGCAGATGCGTTGTCACCCGTGAGGACTAAGATGGAATGCCTCATTTCCAGTAAAAAGGGCCTCCGGCCACCTGCACTCATCAAGCGAAACGCAGAGGTAAACCTCTACTTCACGCTGGTATTCTGTGAGGTCGTGGTACCACCCCGGTTCGAACCGGCCCATCCGTGCGACAGCAAAAGCTGCCGCGTGGCTCTACCACTGATAAATTTTAATTTATATTTATCTTGTCAAACTTGTCAGCACTGAGTACTAAAATGGAATATCTCATTACCAGTAAAAAGGGTCCTCGGTTCTCGTTACTAGCTATACGAAACACAGTAGCATTACGATGCTATTTCACGCTGGTGCTATTTGCGAAAGTAATCTCTCCCCGGCTAAGCTGATCCATTCTTGCTGTAGCAGTAATACAGAGTGAATATATCACGTAGAAAAACTTAAAACTCTATCTTAATCTATTTACAACCTTTTTAAAAAATGCCGTTTAAGAAAACCATGATAGATATGCCAGAAGTCAGGCGTAAAACCGCAGGACCGGCGACGGACTGCAGCGTCAAACAAGCGAGACGTCTGGTACTGCCATAATCAATTCGCCTGCCAAGCATGACGACTGACGATTTAAGCAGATCAAATCTGCAATGGAAAATACCTATATCCAGCTGTGAACGGGCGTATGATGATGACGATAATGCTGAACAAAATGATTTATTACAATATTATTATTGTAGTATTAACAACTTGTCACTTATATATTTCAGGATGGCAAAAACCATGTATCTTTCCCAGAATTCCAGCAAAATGGTTCAGCCAAACAGTTTACGCACGGTAAAAAAAAGTATTATAGATTAGGTACTTAATTTATTTCTATTTTATTATCACGAGTTTCACTCGCATGCACGTGTTGATTTAAGTATTTTTGATTTTTTTTATGTTAAATTTTTTGCTTTTTAAATTTGAATTTTAGTAGTAAACTTTTTTTATATTTTGCAAAATTCACAGCTTTTTATTTATAAATAAATATCTAAACAGCATTTAATAGATATTTTTATTTAATTATTTTTACTTTGTTTGCCGTTGATTAAGCATCCCCATTTTTAAAATATTAAAAAACGAAGGAAAACTAGTACTAAAGTATTTAGATAAGATACATACTTTCGCTATAGACATAAGCATTAAACATATTATAGTACCAATGATGACTAAGATATTGCAAAAGGTGCAAGAAGAATCTAATAAATGTAAACAATATAATTATATATCAGTCCCACGTTATCTAGAATAAAAATTCGTATATTTTAACATTTTTGTTCTGAACCTTTGGGTTTGTTCTATTTCACGATGAAGTTTCGATTTTGGTTCGGCTAACACCAACCAAATCAATACTTCATTGTGAAATAGAACAACTATAAGTGATTTGTACGTGCTCCTGTATCTTTAAATATATATTTTTAAATTTTATTAATAATAAAGTAAGAATAATATAGTGTTAATAAATATTGAAATGTAATTTACTCGTTTGTAGACTACATAGACGAGGTTCTACAAGAGGACGAGGAACGCGAGCCGCGCCGTGAAGAAAACGATGGCGGTATTACTTTCACTGCCAAATCCCCGCGTAAGTATTCTGCATGGAAAATGTTCGTGTGTTACTCTGTGTTTGTACTTCAATACCATTGACATAAGGGAGTTTTGGCGGGAACTTGATCGGCGGCGGTTTGCTGCTCCTGTATTATAGTTTAAATAATAGTTTGAAGTGGATTTTGATATGTAAAAGTGGTGCGATTTTATGTATTAACTGTCTACGCATGTGACCTATTAGTGGAAACGGTGCAACAAGTGCTCTGATGGTGATGGATTCTCAAGATAAACTGTTTGCGTAGGCGCCTTTAGATACCATCGCCAACTGTCAGCTGCCTGCTGGCTCAAGTTGCCGTCAAAATCTCCCAAGGTCTGCACAATGTGACGCATCAACATATTGTGAAGCAGTGAACTATAAAGGATGATAATACATAAAGACAAGGCTTGGGGAAATTATAATAAACCGAATAAAAATACTCAAGACTTGGCCTAAAGGTCTAGATACCGGGCCATTAACCCCAAAAAAACCATTGACATAATGTATTCTAATTACATGATAACAATCCGTAACGTACGTTATTAAAAATTAAAGAATAAAGCTTTTGGTTTGGCGGGGTCAAGAGTTATTACTTACTATGCACATGATACTATTGGGTTGGAACCTCATGATTATTATATTATATGCACTCTCAAATATAATTGTCACTAAGAACCTTTCTCTGTCTTAAGCTAAATTATAGTGACTCCTTTGGTTTTCTGTAGAAGGGTGCCTAAATGTAACAAAATTTGTTTTGTCTTTATTAGGACTAAATTTTATTAATTTACTAATCTTAGTAACTAATCAACATGCTTCGCTTGGAGATCAATTCCTCTATTTATTACTAAAAAACGTGTATTTTAATAATTATAAATCTATCTCTTTATTGGAAGATGTTACGTAATTTATGTTTTTTTTTTAAATAATAAACCTTAACAATAACGACAACGTTTGTTGTCAACGAACGTACTGAAGTACAAACACTATTTAATTGTGGACAAATGTATTTTATTGCCCGTACCATTTATTATTAATTTAAAAAAAATCTGATGTAAGTAATATAATGGAAGCTTACGAGTATTTTGGTAAGTATCTATTAAAAAAAATTGCTTAGCCAGAATTAAAGTTTCGTTACTGAGTATGGCCAGAGGTATGGCTATTTCATTGTGAATGTCTTGAAACGCATTTGTTGTAGCATGGAGTCCTTATCCTAATAATTTTAACTCACTATACTTCAATTATGTTTAATTCAAGTTTTAAGAAATTACTAATTTTTAAATCTTTGATAGATTTTTTTATTGCCATTCCACTTCTTTACCATCTTCTGTAACTATAAAATATGTAAAGAAAACCTTATTCGATCCGAAAGGGGCAAAATGGTATTACCAAAAAAAGACGCGTTACTGTGGCTCAACGGCAAACAACATCGTGTCAAAATTTCCAAGCAATCGGTAAAGAATTTTCGGAGATTTATGAATTAAAAAACTAACGTTTATATTTTTATGTGTATATAGACTTAAAAATGTTATTGTTATTTGAAAAACATATTGTTTTACAAAAATATGCTTAACATTAAGAACAATTTCAAAATCTGGCATCACCGTCGCAAAATAGTCAGCGACGGTACATGAGTAAAGAAACCGTACAGAGGCAAAGCTTCTAAAGCGTCTCCCACACAGAAGCGGCTTGCGGTGGCGGCCGCGGTGGCGGTCAGTTGTATTCGCTTGCATTGTAAGAGAGTCTGCAAACCCATGCGTTCATGACGCGATCTGCAAGCGGCTGGCCGCGGCCGCATGCTCCACCCCTTCCGCCAATGCGTGTGTGTTAGCGAGTACGCGGCCAGTCGGTGGCCGCAGCACGGTCAGTTGCAAATTTTTACAATAGGCCGCGTGTACCGCGTGAAAAATGGCGCTAAATTCAGAGATTGTAATACAAACAGAGCGAAATTATCCAGTATTTTATGAAAATTCGCATCGTGATTACAAAATCATTAGGATTAAAAACAAAATGTATGATAATATTGCTGAATATAATACGACTTCATCACGGTTAGCCACGTTTACTGACGTCTAATCGTAGCACAGACACCACAGCGAATGACGCTTCAGGCCGCCGCTGCGACCGCGGTGGTGCGATGGCGGCTAACCGCGAGTCGCCGCTCAAGCCGCTGCAACAACACACCACCGCGGTCGCAGCGGCGGCCTGAAGCGCTATTCGTTATGGTGTCTATGCTACGATTGAACGTCAGTAAACGTGGCTAACCGTGATGAAGTCGTACTATCCATTTAGCTTACATTTCTATTAAACGAGAAGACTCACCGATGCGACGCATAGAGCAACGGAGTTTATCAATTAGTAAATAAACTAATCTTATAATTCAATGTCTGTAGTTATTGTAACGTTCATAATAATATGGATTTGATGTCTAGCTAAAAGTATAAGAACGACTTCATGTAGCAAAATCGAGGTGTCCATATATCGAGAAAGAATCTTGTACACGTTTTAATATTACCAATGATTCTTTCGAGATCAAAATATTCGCAAAATGTTTGCACAAGCAATTCATACATTCATTTTAGTTCTCACATTGGCTGGAGGTCAAACAAGCACCATCATTTGTTAGCAAGTTGAGTGTTGGAAAAGTATTACCAAATAAATATTTTACAGGTCTTTTTTTTTAGAAAACATAATACAGAATTTTTTGAAGTCATCCTCTCAGAGTCACAGAGTTTTTTTTTAATTAGAAAGTTTTGAAAGGAGATTTTCACGTCCGACAGTTTTTAAACACTCTTGCTATCTAAAATAATAATAATAAAAGCATGGTGGGCGCGGCTTTTTAAGCGCGCTTACCATGCATAATCGCGAAGTGTGCAGCCTCCGTAATTACTTTCTAACGAGAGCGGATGATCCATACTATAGGGACGTTATTTCTTGTGATAAAGGACTTACCCCTCTATCGTTAGCCAACGAGCAATGGCAAGACCCGGCAGTACAGAGCATTTCCGACCGGGAGACCGTATGGAAGGAGAAAGAGCTCCACGGGAGGTTCTACAAGGCCCTACATGAGCCTTTCGTAGACACAGTCGCCTCCCTCCACTGGCTACGTTTCGGTGACCTCTTTGGGGAAACTGAGGGCTTTGTCTGTGCAATACAGGATCAGGTTATTAAGACCAACAATTATCGGAGATACATCCTAAAGGATGGCACCGTCGACATCTGTCGAGCTTGTCGCCATCCCGGTGAGTCACTTAGGCATGTCATCTCTGGTTGTTCGGCGCTTTCTAACTCTGAGTATTTGCACAGACACAACCTAGTAGCCAGGATTCTACACCAGGAGCTCGCTCTGAAATACGGTCTCGTGGATCGGAAACTGCCATATTATAAGTACTTGCCGGAAGCCGTGCTCGAAAATGACCGTGCCAGGCTCTACTGGGACCGGGCCATCATCACAGATAGGACTATTCTTGCGAATAAGCCTGATATTGTGCTGATGGACCGGGCACAGTCAAGGATATTTTTGGTCGACATTACCATTCCTTATGACGAGAACCTCGTGAAAGCCGAAACAGATAAGCTGACAAAATATCTGGACCTGGCTCACGAGGTGACCGCCATGTGGGGTGGTCTGCCGGCCGAAATTATTCCTGTGGTCGTTTCTGCGAACGGGTTAATCCCAGTTAGCCTCTCGGGTCATCTGAGGCGACTGGGACTCCGTGACGGACCGCTCCAAGCTCAAATGCAGAAGGCGGTGCTCCTCGATACCGCCCGCATCGTCCGCCGGTTTCTTTCCCTTTCCCCCTAACCCTCGGCCGTTTGGTCTCCCCTGCCGAGGGCTTCCATCTGGTTGGGTTTTTATATATTTATGTAATTTTTATGTACTTATTTTATTTTATTGATATTTATGTAAGTTTATCATTTTCATTTTCAATTATATATTTATACAACCCAACCAGATGAGAAAACTATACAAATACCCCATAATAATAAAAACATGAACCTACGTATTTAATTTATAAAAGTAATTATTCAATTATAAACATTATAGAAATAACTATTCAATCACTTATAGGTAGGTAGGTCACTTAGAGGTGAGTTATCTATCTACCACATTGAAAATAATACATTATAGTCAGTTTCTACTTACCTAACAGTGGTAGAGCTAAGTGGCAGCTTTTGCTGTCGCACGGATGGGCCAGCTCGAACCGGGGTGGTACCACGACCTCACAGAATACCGGCGTGAAGTAGAGGTTTACCTCTGCGTTCCGCTTAGCGAGTGCAGGTGGCCGGAGGCCCAATTCCCCTCCCCCCCCTCCCCCCAACAACATGGTAGTGGAATTGAACAGAAGACTACCCCAGGAGGGTACCAGCACCCTTGGAGAATCCCTCGCTGAGCATCCACGACCAAACCACTCCACTCCTGGGCGTGGGTGCTCAGGCTGCCCCGCGTATTCTGGGGGGGGGGGGGGGCAAAATTCCGCTCGCGACTAATACTGCTCGGAGCAAGCTGAGCAATAAGACCAAGGCGACCCCTTTCACGCTATCCGTGAATTTTTACAATATCAGGGGACTTCATTCCAACCTTAACGCTGTCCATTACCATCTAGAGACGGCGAAGCCGGCCTTGCTCTTTTTAACCGAGACTCAGGTGTCCTCTCCGGCTGATACTTCATATCTCTCTTACCCGGGGTACAAATTTGAACACTCCTTTGTGCCCCGGGCTGGAGTTTGCGTATACGTCAGGGAGGACATCTGTTTTCGACGCCTCGGCAGTCTTGAAGGTACGGACCTGTCCATCCTATGGCTGCGCGTAGACAGCGACGACCATTCCCGCGTCTACGGGTGCCTCTATAGGTCCCATAGCGGTAATGCCGACACAGACCGACTCATCGACCACGTCCAAATGGCTGCAGACTCCGTGCTACAACAGGTCCCATCCGCAGAGATTGTGATACTCGGTGATTTTAACGCCCACCACGCTGAATGGCTTGGTTCTCGTTTAACCGATCATGCGGGTAGATCTGTCTATGACTTTGCTTTGGCATATGGTCTAACACAACTGGTTACTACGCCTACGAGGATCATGTACCTTCCCTGTTGGACCTTCTGCTGACCTCTCATCCGGACGGATATCAGGTCTCCGTCGATGCCCCACTGGGCTCTTCGGAACATTGTCTGATCCGGAGTACGAAGCCACTCACGCTCCCATCGCAGTTGCGATCTGCAGCTTGCCGCCGTGTTTGGCACTATAGGTCGGCCGATTGGGACGGGATGCGGTCTTTTTTTGCATCCTACCCTTGGGGGCGGGTTTGATGTGGTACTTCAGGGTATGGAACTTTTTATTTCATCCTCTGTGGTGCCCATCGGAGGCAGATCACAGCCATGGTTTGATCGCTCCTGTAAACTAGCATCACGCTATAAGCAGGAGTGCTACCAGGCCTGGGCTAACGCATCAACGTCCCGGGATGTAAACACCAGCGCTCTTAAAAAGAAGTACAATTCCGCCTCCAGGTCCTTCAAAAGTGTCATTGCCAAGGCAAAGTCAGAGCACATCGGCAGAATTGGCGAGAAACTAGTTCGCCTCCCTTCGGGAACACGTGCATTCTGGTCTCTCGCCAAGGCTGTCCAAGGGAACTTCTGTCAGCCATCTCTACCATCTCTGCACAGGGTGGACGACTCACTGGCCTATGACGCAAAGGAGAAAGCCGATCTGCTAGGCTCTCTTTTTGCTTCCAACTCGACTCTAGATGACGGGGAGAACACACCGCCGAACATCCCGCGGTGTGAGTGCTCCATGCGGGAAGTGCTATTTACACAGCGCTTGGTGCGTAAAGCACTCCTCTCCCTGGACGTTAACAAGTCGAGTGGGCCTGATGGAGTCCCACCTATTGTGCTGAAGACGTGTGCTCCGGAGTTGGCTCCGGTTTTAACGCGTCTTTTTCGGTACTCCTACTCCCTAGGCGTAGCCCCGGACTCATGGAAGACAGCTTTGGTGCACCCGATCCCTAAAAAAGGCGACCGCTCAGATCCGTCCAACTACAGGCCTATCGCCATCACCTCCTTGTTCTCCAAAGTAATGGAAATGATTACTAACAGCCAGCTCATGCGGTACCTTGAGGATCACCAGCTGATTAGTGACCGCCAGTACGGTCGCCGTCGAGGTCGCTCAGCTGGTGATCTTCTGGTCTACCTGACCCATAGATGGGCGGAGGCAGTGGAGTCCAAGGGGGAGGCGTTGGCCGTTAGTTTGGACATATCAAAGGCTTTCGATCGGGTTTGGCATAAAGCGCTTCTTTCGAAGCTGCCTTCCTATGGGCTTCCCGAGAAATTGTGCAATTGGATCACCAGCTTTCTTGCAGATCGGAGCATCAAGGTCGTAGTAGACGGTGCATGCTCCGATTAAAAGCCCATTAACGCTGGTGTTCCACAAGGCTGCGTGCTATCACCAACTCTGTTTCTTCTGCATATCAATGATATGTTGCAAACCAGTAACATTCATTGCTATGCAGACGACAGCACTGGTGATGCTTTATACACCGGCCGTGCCAATATTTCTCGGGAAAACGTCGCCGAGTACCGGAACAAACTTGTGTCTGAAGTCAAGACTTTGTTGAACAAAGTCTCAGACTGGGGGCGACTAAATCTAGTCCAGTTCAATCCCCAGAAGACACAAGTTTGCGCGTTTACCGCTAAAAAGATTCCCTTTGTCGTATCTCCTCAGTTTCAAGGCACTCCCCTTGTTGCCTCAACCAGTATCGGAATCCTCGGTGTCGACATATCGAGTGACGTGCAGTTTCGTGGTCACTTGGAAGAGAAGGCCAAATTGGCCTCTAAAAAGCTTGGCGTGCTCAGCAGAGCGGGACAGTATTTCATGCAGGCACACCGCTTGCAACTTTACAAGGCGCAGGTTCGGCCTCACATGGAATACTGTTCCCATCTCTGGGCAGGGGCTCCCCAGTCCCAGCTCCTTCCACTTGACCGCATCCAGCGCAGAGCGGTTCGAATCGTCGACGACCGAGTTCTTTCCGATCGGCTTGACTCACTGGCACTGCGTAGAGAAGTTGCATCTCTTTGCGTATTTTATCGCATCTACCACGGGGAGTGCTCTGAGGAATTGTTCGGACTAATTCCAGCCGCTCAATTTCACCATCGCACATCGCGACAGAACTTGCGATACCATCCATATCATATAGATGATTGGCGGTCCACCACTGTGCGATTCAGAAGAAGTTTTCTCCCTCGCACAACTTCCTTGTGGAATCGATTACCACCAGCGATTTTTCCGGACCGATACGACTTAGGGACCTTCAAGAAAAGAGGCTACTCCTTTTTAAAAGGCCGGCAACGCATCTGCGATTCCCCTGGTGTTGCAGTTCTTCATGGGCGGCGGTATGGGTCACTTACCATCAGGTGAGCCACATGCTCGTTTGCCCCCTCTCTTTGTCTTTGTCTTTGGGATAATTAAAAAAAAATATATATTTTTATGTGTCCTGTTATTTTTCATATAAAAAATACAGTAAATCATAATGACACTTTTTTATATTTCTTGTGACAGGACTAATTATAATAAAATTTTACACTTATTATTCTTTACACAACCCTGAGTTTCAGCACCGGCCGAGCCGGTTTAAAGCAGTTTCTTTCTGTACGTGACGAGCCGCCAGTGCTCACGCACACACGCGCCTGAAGCGTGTAGTTGTGTTATTATCATAGCGCGGTTGGATGAAACTTTGCCTCTGTACTCTTTATTTACTCATGTGGCGACGGTACGTAGTAATATTATTTATTAAGTAGTAGAACACGGTATTTTCAAACCTGTAGAGGCGGTTACCCACCATCCACCCGCGCAAATTTTATATAATTTTTTGTAGAATATTATTTTATTTATCCTCTGCAAAGGTTATATGAACGGAATCATACCCCAATTCCCAAAAAGCACTCTCACGAATCGGACAGGGTTTTCTTTTACATATTGTAATTTATTACATAAGACAGTTACGTCAATTGTGAACATGTTTATTTTCTTAAGAAAACTTGAGCTGCAAAATATGAATCAATTACCAGAAATGCTCGTTTGATCTTATTTAATTAATCTTCAGTATTATCCTGTTTATGTTATCTTGCTCTTCATTTTTGCTTGTTTAATGTTTGTTTCAATGTCGTTTTCTTCCCTTCTGGCAAACTTCATGCGGCATCGCAAACTAACATATCGACAAATGGCGATGCTAAATTCAGCTGGATTAAAAGAAGTCAGTCCGACGTCCTCGCATAAAGAGAACAGTAGTTCACTCTTAAACCAATTGGCTAACCTGCCAGGATTTAATCCTTTGAAAGCGAGGATTGTCAAGCAGTATGCTAAAACGCCCGAAGAAATACTGCCGACAGCTGTTGAAAAATCATTACCGTGGAGAAGGGACAGATCCACGTACAACTTCGGTATGTGTTTACTAAAAACTGAACGTTTAGTCACAACGGCATTCGCTTCGGATGGCCAAAGTTTTAGTTTGGAGCGCTTTTCGCTTTTGACTACTTAATATAATTTACAGCGCTTTTTAAGCATACTATTTTGGTCATAGAATAAAAATTATCGATGAACGTTGCACGTTTTGTGGTAAGCATATAATCCCTGAGCTTGTTGAATGTAATAGTGAAACCAATTGGCGAGTTGTGGCGGCGGCACGACACTGAAATGCTATGATTTCACCACAAATCCGGCGTAGCATCACAGTGTAAAATAGCATCATTACAGCACCACAGCGGCGGTAGATTTAGTCTTGCTGTAGAAAATATCACTTTATGGCGTTAGAAGCCCTGAGCTAGTAGCTTTGTCACTTCGAATTTGCAACGGACAATTTCTCATGCTACGGTTTCTTAGTTATTTTAAGTAGGATGCAGCAATATCACTACTGTGACGCCGTGCCACCGCCGCAACGCACCGCGTGGCTTCGCACTAAGCATTCTGAGGCCCGTGTTAATAAACGTTACTCAACGACGAACTCAAGTGCGTAATCATTTGTTACGCCATCATTACGATATCAGCATCTCAAGATATATTAACAATCACGATCTTAACTCACGGACTGCTCTCACTCAGATTTTAGCATTTCAAATACACACACTTGAGAGTAGATTTCCGTTTATTAATCAGTGCGTCACTCAGCTGATATCGTAAACCTAAGCCGCACCTTGAGATATGTTTATTAATAAGATCATAACCTCAAGATTTTACTCAAGTGCGTGTACTTGAGCTGAGTAACGCTTTAGAGACTGGGCCTCCTCATACTAACATTGAAGGACCACGTTTCGGAATCCTGATTGAAGATTGTACTCAAGCACTTGAGTTGAGTAGCGTTTATATTAATACGGGCCTGAGTGTCTGAGCGTGCAGCGGGGCGGCCTGTGCGGTGTGCATGACAACCAAAAGCTTTTGTATTAATTCAAGTTGTCTACTACAAATTCTAATTTCTAATTCTACAAGTTCTAGTTTACGTCCCACTGTACGCTCTGAACTGACTTGGCTTAGTTAAACACGGATAATCATATTGTTACTACAGGCATTAATGGTGGCGCTCAACAATATTCTTCGATTTAAATTTTAATGACCCCTGTGTCATCGGGAGTTTTATTTCATAAAAAAGATGTCATATTTAATTTTTTATTCTCTTTTAAATTGAGTAGTGATAATGGTTATCTCTGTTTATAGATGTAGTGCAATACTCATTCAATTTTCAAGTAATATTTAGTATTCTTAAGCATGTAAATTACTAAAATATTTGTTAATTTGAATTAAATTTCAAAATACTGAATCAGCCGTACATATAAAATATACATCTTTATATTTGAAAATCTTTATATATAAAAATTACGTGTTACGTTGTCCGCGATGAACTCCTAAACTACTGAACTCATTTCAATGAAATTTGCACACTCTGTGGAGTTTGGTCCAACTTGAGAGATAGGATAGTTTTTATCCTGATAAGTGACACTCAATATTTTTTTATTACGAATTTAAGGATTTTTTATATGAAGGGTCGTCGAAAAGGGCAGAACAACGTCTGCCTGGTCAGCTAGAATTATTTTAAAAATAAATTGACAACTATAACATATTAACATGGCAATTAGTTGTAATAAAACTTTGTAGCATAATTAAAAACACACACACAAAAAATTGATATATCTAAAAATTACATGATGCAATGTGTTGTGCCTTGTGTATATTGTTGTAACAATATAATATGGTACAAAAATGAACACACGGTGGTGTTCTTCGCTACCTCCAAACTAAAAATCGTTTTTATTTTAGTGCCGAACGAGGACATCCTAGAGGAGGACGAAAGAAGAATGTCGAACGATAACGGTAGGACCGCAAAATTACAATATTCAAAATAAAATATAACACATAATTTTGAATTGGTACAAAATATTACATATAAAAATCACATTTGTTGCGGTTTGCATAGATTTCAGAATTTACAATATCTTGCTGATTATGCCAGAGATCAGATTGTGTGCAAATATCACAACGGAATAAATATTTTGTATGAACAAAATAAGTTCACTTAATTATTCAGTCAGGTTACAATTTCATCCTTTAATTACTTAGACAAACGTTTGTGGCAGCTATCGGTGCAGCTGATTTATTCAAATTTGAACTACTATTTTGGCTACCAACAGTTGCATATTATACCCAAAATCTTTCATGAGAATTGCCTATTCCGAGAAGTTCCACGTTTGATCATATAACGATTCGTTTGCAAAACAATAAAATAGATAGAAAAAAATTTGATAAAATTGCTCTTTTCTACAGATACTTATATGACAGTAGCCGAGCAGGCACGAGTAACTACCCCTACGGCCACTGAGACCATGTTACCTTGGAAGCGAGAGGAGACAGAAGGGTCGGGAGCTCTTAAACAATCTGAGTTTCCATCTTGGGCCTCCAACAAGGAATATCTAGCGTATAGTTCCCCTTCTGCAACTTTTCTAGGTAAAGGTCTTTCGAAATTAAATTGAGTATTTTTTATCTGATAAAAATACTTTTTTAATTATTAATCTATAGTCACTTTTAGTGATGCATTTGTCATTTATAACATTTATATACTGTTGATATAAATCATGTATAGTCCCACCAACTTATCTGTGAACTGACAGCTGCGGCAAAATTGTGAACTACAGCCGCCATTTAATCAATTGTCACTCGATACGTCATTGTTTTGAGAGTTTATAGAAAAATAAAAAATGCCGAAAACCATTGAAAGTGATGCCCGAAACATTATTTTAAAAGTATTAAACTTTTGTGAGCAAGAAGCTCGAGGGCAAGCACCGATAATGCCTTTCAATTAGGTCTATAAAAGACTATCAGCTGCTACAGGTCAGTATTGCTATGTTTTGTTCCTTCCTTTCGTATTTCCGATAAATGGATTGCTTAATGCAATCCATTTCTTTTTTAGATGTTAGTCAAGGATTCATTTCCAAAATAGTTAAAGAACCGGAAACCGCATAAACCGCAGGAACGCAAATTACAACTCCCGGTAAAAAAGGCATAAAGGAATATTATTTAATTATAGTTTAATTTGTTCAATTATGATATTTTTGTTTCTTCTTGTTCTTGGACATATATCTGTTAAATCTGTGTTCTATTCTTTTTATTCCGTGACTAATTTATTACCCTAGTATGTGGACTCTATCTAGGAATATAAGACCCTTAGATGGGAATATTCCCGAACTGGCAACACTTCAGCGCAGAAGCGCCAAGCGGAGTTTTGGCGGGAACTTGATCGGCGGCGGTATGCTGCTCCTGTATTATAGTTTAAATAATAGTTTGAAGTGGATTTTGATATGTAAAAGTGGTGCGATTTTATGTATTAACTGTCTACGCATGTGAACTATTAGTGGAAATGGTGAAACAAGTGCTCTGATGGTGATGGATTCTCAAGATAAGCTGTTTGTTGCATAGGCGCCTTTAGATACCATCCCCAACTTTCAGCTGCCTGCTGACTCAAGTTGCCGTCAAAATCTCCCAAGGGCTGCACAATGTGACGCATCAACATATTGTGAAGCAGTGAACTATGAAGGATAATTATAAAGTAATGTTTTCGACTGAAGGTCCTCGCAACAATGGTCATGAACAAATTATAAAAAAAAAGAAGCGCCAAGCTGTCAGTTCACAGATAAGTTGGTGGCACTATAAGTAACACAATGATGAAATGATATACATACATAATTATACTACATTTCAATCAAGCAATAAGAATTCAATGCCATCATCTTAAATGATTTGTTTTTCTTTTACGTAAATCACAAGAGATCGTCAAAAAGATATTTCAAGCTTATATTTGATATTCACGCAGTAATAAATTAGTTTTAAATTTTAGTATTTTAGTCTTTGCATATTAATTTAAGATTTAAGTTCTATAATGGCTAAATTGTTTATATAAATCTAGTTTTATTATACTCGTATGCTTGACTTTAACTTTTATTTTTATTTTAATTTTTAAAGCTTTATTATTTTGTTGGACACAACAAAAATTATCCTGAAAAATGCTTCATCTTTTTATCTTCTCTATATATAACAATCAATTGCTGTCCGTTAATCTCGCTAAAATTCAACAACGACTCGACCGATTGTGATGAATATTTTGTGTGTTTCAATGGGTCCCTAGATGGTTTAGATTCACGTTATACCTGGTACGTGGCGCTGTTGTCGAGGTCCAGAAATCACCCGTGCGAAGCTCGCTAGTAAATTTTTAATATATTTATATGTTCATCTTAAAAGCAAATCAAAGAATTTTGAATTAGCAAAGAATTTATTCACATTTTATTTTATTTAGAATTAGAATTAGGGTGAAAAACAAGCACACAGTCCACCTGATGGCAAATTAATGCTGTGTGGCCCATAGACATCTACATTTATCCTCGATTAAGAATCAAAATGTAGATGCGTTGTAACCCCACAGGACTGAGATGGAATGCCTCGTTCCCAGTAAAAAGGGTATTTGGTTCTCTACACTCACCATATGAAACACAACAGCATTAAGCTGCTAATTCACGCTGGTATTCTGTGAGAGTGTGGTCCTTCCCCGTCGAGCCATAATATAGCTGTAGCGTAGCTCTACCACGTCAAATAATTCTATTTGTAGAAACATGGATAAAAATCATTTCGGATATGAAATGAAATTACTTTTATTTATCTATTTCCTAAGAACAATTGCAAATTGTTATTTTTCCTCGTAATTGCATTTTTATACTACCTATGTTGTTTAGTAACAAATATAGGATAACTTGAGTATTATTTAATTTTAATATTTTTTACCCAAATTTATGAAAGATTTTTATTTGCAAATCCCTATTACTGCAATTTTTTTTTACAATTTAGTTCACGCATAGTGTAGGATAGTTATGTGACATTTTCTCACCCAATTTTTTCTTTTCCCCCTATCCCTTATAAAACACCCGTCATCGCCTTCCTAAAACTAGGTGGTATAGAGAAGCCAAAACATCCAAAATCTATCATAGGTTTATTCAGAAGAGAGAGCTCCAGTTCCACGCAAGGAGCACCGGAGTTACTCTCAGGGTCAGAAAACGAAGGCAATAAAACAGACGGCAGTAAAGGCGAGAGTTCTTCTGTAAAAGTGGAATCAGCGGGTTCTTCAAGAGCAGCCCCAAATTTCCTTTCGAAAAGAAGCACAAGTTTGGGTGGTCCGTCAGTTTTACTGATGGAAGACGTGGCACACTCTGACCCACTTGGTGCCTCAACAAGACCTGCTAGTATAATGCAAGGACCACATAGAGGGCAATGTAGGAGAGGATCTATGCTGGAGTTAACTGGGTAAGATTTTACTATACAATTTTTTTTAAATTATAATTTGGTTATTAATTAAATTAAAAATATTATCATTTCGTTTATATCACGATTGCTGTGTATTTTTTGTTAAATTAAAATTTTTGTACAACGACATCGATATAAATGATTTAACGTTGATTTTTTTAAAACCGTTCGATCGTATTTGATAAAATTTGGGAAGTATACTCATTGAAACAAAAAACAATTTTCTAAATCGGTTCAGGCGTCTTCGAGCAATTGGTGAACATACATTAAAAAAAAGTTTCCGACGAATTGAGAACCTCCTCCTTTTTTGAAGGCTGTATTTTTGGGGGGGGGGGGCATTTTGGGAAAAAGAAAATTAGCCGTTATTGAATTGTGAAAAGCAAGCAAACAAGCAAATGCTACGAACACGCATTAAATATTAAATAATCTGCACACATGCACTTGACAAAGACAGCAATAAGTATAAAAATACACAATATGATTTAATTAATCTAATCTAATTTATAAAAATTTACATTTGTTTGTTCGTATTTTATGCACTGCCATACCGTTCATCAGATTGCGCTTAAATCTTGTCAACTTATTGCTTGCACTTGCGCGAAGGTTATAGGCATAGTACAATTTAACTACAGTAGGTGGCGCGCGTATCGTACCGACATATTTATTGGAAGTAATTGGAAGTAAAGACTAGAAATGAGTTTGGGGTGACTCGAACTTTAGGCCTAGTCAGTTTGAATAGCCTATCATGTAGAGGATGACATGGGGGTCATGGTTGAATAGGGGCAAAAAGTTCTCATTACACTGCGAGGGGGTCAAAATGGCCAAAAACCAAAAAATAAAAAATTCTTATTTCGGCTATAACTCGACCTCCTTCGAAGGTTCTTACACAGTATTTACTTCCCGCATCCGACTTGTTGGAAGTAAAGACTAGAAATGAGTTGGGGGTGACTCGAACTTTAGGCCTAGTCAGTTTGAATAGCCTATCATGTAGAGGATGACATGGGGGTCATGGTTGAATAGGGGCAAAAAGTTCTCATTACACTGCGAGGGGGTCAAAATGGCCAAAAACCAAAAAATAAAAAATTCTTATTTCGGCTATAACTCGACCTCCTTCGAAGGTTCTTACACAGTATTTACTTCCCGCATCCGACTTGTTGGAAGTAAAGACTAGAAATGAGTTGGGGGTGACTCGAACTTTAGGCCTAGTCAGTTTGAATAGCCTATCATGTAGAGGATGTCATGGGGGTCATGGTTGAATAAGGGCAAAAAGTTCTCAATACACTCCTAGGGGGTTAAAATGGCCAAAAACCAAAAAATTAAAAATTCTTATTTCAGCTATAACTCCGCCTCCTTCGGAGGTTCTTCTTACACAGTCTGTACTTCCCGCATCCCACTTGTTTGAAAGTCGTAATATGTCGTTCAATTTCAATGAATGTAAGTAGGTATTACCATCCCTAAGTAAACAATATAACCCTTTCAAATTTAGAACGATATTTCCACAAAAAAAATTTTGTATGGCAGCAACGCGCCGGGTACCAGCCAGTTATAAATAATATACATAATACTTTTACTATTTTTAAGATATTAGGTTTCTAAAATGGGGAGGTGGTGTTGCTGGCTCCATTTTTTGGCTCTGCAGCCCCGGCCGGCAGCATCCCATGCCGTCTAGCTCAATGTCTTAACGTAACAAACGTCTCTTACCTTGAAGACACCCAGAATGTAATCGGACGCAAAGACAGACGCCAACAGATTCTACTATCTTAAATACGAAATTTTTCACGCAGAGAATCTCCTATACTACAGTTAATAACATTTTTTTTTATAATTATTCCAGGTCATTATCGCGGGATGCAATCACCGAGGAAAAATGTAGTAAATCACTGCCGGAGAGTGAAAGGATGGGTGTACGGAGGCTGCAACTGGGACAACAAAGTCTACCGCGGGAGCCATTTATTAGACAAATGACGATGACTCCTAACCTCCTCACCAGCTCATCGTCTGACGAATCGTCTGACGAGAACACCTGAGTACCGCGCCGTGGTGACCAGGACCGGTTGCCACTACTCAGGTATAGGACATTAGAGTAAATTGTGATCACAAAATAATAGCCAGTGTTAAATTAAAAACAATACCTAATGTAATCCGTGCTGTGAATCTGTGGTGTAATTATAGTTAAAATGTTTGAAAGCGTAGTTACGCGAACAGTAGTCTAGATGAAATATAGTATGGTTGAGGTTGTGTGTAAACATTATTTTAGAGAAAGACAGTGTGACTATGAGCAGTAAAAAAA
The DNA here is from genome assembly GCA_033319125.1 of Parnassius glacialis. Taxonomy (NCBI): domain Eukaryota; kingdom Metazoa; phylum Arthropoda; class Insecta; order Lepidoptera; family Papilionidae; genus Parnassius; species Parnassius glacialis. The sequence goes on from JAVANC010000018.1 coordinate 30,794,280, forward strand.
TAAGCCACTTTGATATGGCTAAAATGTGCTTGTAAAAATATTTAAAAATTGTTAAAATTTTTATTAATGACTTTTTGTGGATGTCCGATGGTTACACCTTAGAGCATACATAAGCACACTGTATATATACTCTAAGGTTAAATACTTATTAATTTCATATTTTTTCCGTGATAAATTGAAGATAATGACAACTAATGCACTCTATAGCCAAGAATTCGGTAGATATCTTTTATCTTTACGAAAAGATCACCTCGAGGTTAAACATAAGAAATTTGAAGAATACCTTATTACTATAAAGCAGTGAACATATTTAAATATTTTAACCTACTGCATTAAGCACTTTTTACTTTTTAATCGATAAGTAATCAGCTGCTAAACGTTTTCGAACCAATAATAATTAACCGCATTAATTGTCCTAGCTTTCAAACACACTAACAGTAAATTTTTTTTAACCTATTTAATCCACATCGTACCTATTTTATTTCTGGAAATCTTACCAAAATAAGCATTTTATTGAATTGACCTAATAATTGCTTTAGAAATTCACGATGAGCATACGTTTGTAGTTTAATTAAATATCTATTACATACCTATGCTTAGCGCTTATATTTTGAGTTTTTTTTTAAATATGAAGCACATGTACATAGATACATACATATTTTATAGATTAAACATTTTTCCAATAATTTGTAAATTCCTTTGATACTACTGGTCAATTTCTGATTATAATTATTTTGTTAACAATCTATTTTAAAAACACTTTTTGTTTATTGAAACTTGTTACGTAAATAATTGTAACGATATTGACGTCAATGTTAATGTTATCTAATGAAAATATTACTTGGGTACAATGAGAAAAGACATGATAGTTCCTTGTACCTTCAACAGTATTTTTGTATGTCGTTTGTAATAGTACTGTTATATTAAGAATATATAAATAGGTTACACAATACTGAAAGTCATAATGCATGTATGATATCATATATTATATTTTATTTATAAGAGATGGCGCTAGTTTCCAATGACAATATAATATTTTAATGAATTTATATTAGACACAACTGGTGAACTGTATAAAAATAACTATTGTGATTGAGGCAATTGTTCTGTTTTCAATTAAATTTTTATCTTCATTTATTTGGAATGTTGAATATTACAGTGTAAAATACTGCTTTGATTTTTTCGAATTCGTATTTAATAATGGTATTTTTCAGATTTGATTACGCGCCATTTCATAAGTTGGTGTAGGTACATGCGATGGAAAATTCATTCAAGATATGAGACTATTTTAGACGTCGTGCGGCTTTCACGTGGTAGACTCAAATAAACCAAATAGATAATCAAATTAATGCTACATCTGGTCTGCTCTACCGGAGAAGGACCACGTTCTTACAGAATATGGGCGTAGCTTAATTCTGCTGCGGCGACTCTTTTTAATTGTAACGAGGCATTCCATCTTAGTCGTCTGCGTTTTGATTCTTAATCGAGGATATATGTAGATGTCTATGGGCCACAGCAGGTGGTCTGTGTGCTCGTTTGTCAACCTTATTCCATAAAAAAGTAAAAAAAAATTAAATCCTTATCGGTCTCTAATTAAATATAATTATGATTCATAATTCACAAGTTAGTCTTGATAGATAAGAAGGAATGGGGCGTTTGCCTCCACACTGTAGAAATATCATCTAAATTGGTTAATCTAAAGTGGCATCATTAAATAATTATTAATGACCATTTAATTTACGAATTTTTCAACTTTCAATTTTTTTTACAAGTTTTTCCACGTAAATATAGCCTATATCACTCCTGGCATTTTTCTCTTTCTATTCGTGAAATTTCATCACATTCGGTTTAGCCATTCCGAAGATTATCCCAAACAAACAGACAGACAAAAACTTTACAAATGGCTTTTCATCTTTTAATTTTATGCGTGTTTCAAATTCACCCCCTTTTTTTTTGCGGATGGAAAATCATCTAATGACGCCTTTCGCTGTGGGTGGAGCGGAAGGGAGTGTCAGACTTTTACTGACTAAAAACCATCCGTGTTCCTTCAGTGCCCTTACGTTCCGGAGCCGCGGTATCTCTTTCGAACAGCCCGCAGCCCCAAATTCACCCCCTGAGCTCGATAAAATGCAGTTATTTCGACATTACAAACCGACACTTCAATTTTATTTATTTGTATAGATTATAATCTTGTTAATGGCAATTCGAGATCATTTTATTGTGGTAAATTACTAAATTATATGAACAATTTCTTTCGATAATCAAATTAATGCTTTAGAGCAAATTTATAACTTGACACTTTAAAGGCACTGTTTTAACAGTAGATGTACAATGCGTTTAACTTATTATAGTACAATAATAGTGATAAGTAGTACAATATTATCCAATACAAAAAAAAATGTAAATAGCTTTTTTATCGTGTTTTAGGCTTACCTATCTTACCTACGATTTGTAGAAAGATTATTGTCACGAACATCATCATACAAATGTACTGTTCCTAAATATTCGACTCTCTCAAATGAGATCTGCCGTAAATAGTAAATAACATGTTCATTTATCTAATTTTTATGTATTATGTATTAGTCAGTATGTCTATCATGCTTATTTATTTTGTATATAATATTAGTGTATTATTTTGTTATTATATAATATATTGATTTAGTTTATGGAGGTAAATGGCATGTAAGTTTATTATAATACACCACCTCCCACTGTCCAATAGTTTAATTTTAGGTTAATCTTAAGGTTGTCATTTAAAGATCTTCATTTAGCGATAAGACCGCCATATAGGACCTCTAAAGTATACATACATACATACCTACTTGGCAGACGGTTTGGTAATTAATTGCTGTACCACCCCTCGCGTTTTATATTTGCTTATAATTACCCGCTTTGACGTAGAGTTTTTTTTTACACATTGTGTACGCGTACACCACAAGATTTTACTGACGTATCTCAATAAAACTAACTTTATTATTCCTACCCAATGAAATAAGACGATGGGCTATGGTCTACTTGATACTAATTGTTGCGATGGACACCTGCATCCAACTTCAAGCAAAATCGGCTGAAGGTGCACTGTCACTGTTGAGAACTAAGATGGAATGTCTTACAACCTACAATTCTACTGGCTCTGCACACCTTTCCAATAGGATTACAAAAATTACGCCATTGCATTGTTACACTGCAATTTAGCAACCTACCGACGGACTCAGTCTAACGCAGCAAAAGAGATCTACGATCTACTGAAATCTTGAGCCACATATTAGTAATATGTATAAACATACGGTAGAATAATAATAATAATCTTTATGTATTGAGATAATATGAGGTTACAAATAGCTTATGAAGCCTCTGAATCCTAAACTAGGTAAGAACCTGTATGTCAGGATTCAGCACCTTCTCCCATGTTTTTTTGACCTAATTCAATTCAAGACAACTTTCCAGAGTGTGTTTCCAGAATTAAGTAATAAACTTGTTAATACACATAACATTACGAATATTTAATGACCGCGTTACCAAATCGGACAACAGAAACGTTACAAAATGCACTCGTAAAAAATATTGACATAGTTGTTATTCTGAGTAATAAAAAAGTAACAAGAATTCATCTATTCGACGGTCTCAGAGTTGTCTGCCGTTGCTTAACGATACTATACATAAACATAAAAAAAGTTTAAATAATGTCCTTTAACAAGGTTAAATAAAGCTGGAAGTTAAACCAAGACTTACCGAATTAAATAATACGATAGTAAATAAAAAGATAAATAGAGCCTCGAGCGTTAAAGCGATCTCTAAAGGTTGTCCATGGATTTGCGATCTAAGATTAACATAAGACTACAGGCACGTTCAAACTAAACAACTGAGTAGCGAAAGCAAAAATAACCGGTGAAGTGCGAGTGGGACTCGCGCATGAAGGTTTCCGTACCATCGTAAAACACGTTTCTAGAAGGGGAGTCCCATTTATTTTATAACTTATTTTTAATTTTATTATTTGTTGTTATAGCGGCAACAGAAATACACATTCTGTGAAAATTGTCAATTCAACTGTCTAACTATTACCAATCATGAGATACAGCCCGCTGACATACAGACGGACGGACGGACGGACAGCGGAGGATTAGTAATAGAGTCCCGACTGTTATCCTTCGGGTGCAAAACCAAAAAAGTGATGCATTAGTTACACATTACTTTTTAATTTACCAACATTTAATGTAGATTTCTCAGTGATAATTATACTGTCCGTGGAAATATGGGATAAACAGCTTACAATGGATATTACGGCATCAATCGATCACCAGACCCTCTTTAGATGCTGTGTATAAAGGTGAGATTAGAATATAAGGAAAGTGTTCTTACATACATAATTATGCTGACTTTGTAGACTTCAACTTTAGCACTTTTTTTAAAACCAGCGTGAAGTAGAGGTTTACCTCTGCGTTTCGCTTGGTGAGTGCAGGTGGCCGGAGGCCCTTTTTACTGGAAATGAGGCATTCCATCTTAGTCCTCACGGGTGACAACGCATCTACATTTTGATTTGTAATAGAGGATAGATGTAGATGTCTATGGGCCGCAGCAACCACTTACCATCAGGTGGACTGTGTGCTCGTTTGTCACCCTTATCAAATAAAAAAAAAGCAACGAGACCACGTGTTAGTCCTTTGGATTTATATGCACTCTACTTGGAGTCCATGGGTAATAGTAGCCGCTTACCTTTAGAGAGAATGATCCTTTTTCACCATTATCAACATAATATAATATTTGGTAACAAATTATGGTTTCACGTAATTAATGTTTAAACATTAAGTTAATAATTTCCTATTTGAAAGTGACTCAATTTTTGACATTATCTACATTCTATGCGTTTTGGAGATAAAATGATTAGAATATTCCATTCTTTTTTTTTTTCTTTGACTAAAATTCTATAGAAACAATCATAAATATTACGTAAACCTTGCGTTATTTAGCAGATATTTTTTTAAATTATGTACTATCTAGAAATATTAAGAGTCGATTCGGTAGTGCAGTAGCTAATCTTCAATTCGATTTTCGAACCATTTATACGTGGTATAGCCATGCTAAAGCTATATTAGTGGTATAGTTTTAGCACGAATGGGTCGGCTCGACCGGGGAAGAACCATGCTCTCACAGAATACCAACGTAAAATAGCAGCTTAACACTTCTGTGTTTCGTATAGTGAGTGTAGAGGGCGAACTGGAGACCCTTTTTACTGGAAACGAGGCATTCCATCTTAGTCCTCAAGGGCGACTACACATCTGTATTTTGATTCTTAATTGAGGATAGATGTAGATGTCTATGGGTCACAGCAACCGCTTACCATCAGGTGAACTGTGTGCTCGTTTGTCACCCCCATCCTATAAAAAAAAGTTTAGTACTCGTATGGCCTATCGATAATGGTTGCAAGACTGGGCATTGGTCCACGTGCAATTAATTAATGTATGTAAAACGCCTTTACCAAAAACGAGAAATTCTTGCAGTATTATTTTGTATATTTAAATAAAAAGTGCCGTTGGTAATTTTTTCATTATGCACCCGTTTTATATTTTAATGTATTTATAAAGTCACGACGAATGTGATATTTGATATAATTTTTCGCTGTAAATGATGTAGAATAGTTTGTTAATATGTATTATGTAGGCAATTGATAAGCGTAGGCGTAGGTTGACAATAGTGTAGTGATTTAATTTTTTTGTTTCTCGTAGTATAATATACTTAGTCATTGGGTTCGGAAAATAGATTTGTTTGAAATTTTTTCACTTTTATAATTATATCATAATTATGTTTTTTTTTATATTGTAATTATGACAAACAAGAATAACTTAACAATAGTTATTGTGTATTTGAATAGTTATTGTGTACTTCAATTACTTTAGCCATAACTTTACGCTCACGGACTCCGGACCTGAAACAATGTTACATTACCATGCTTTTTCAAAACTTCATTAAAATTGGCACTTCTCCTTATTACAAGATATAAAGAGAGAAATTATTTTTGAAAAATATTGTTCCGTCGTAAAATAAATACGTTAAAACAAAACTCTGTCACTGGGTACTGCCAGCTACTGCTGTTATTTTATTAACACTATTTTAATGCATTGTTAAATAATGAAGCCAAAGCTCTTTGAAATTATCTTTCGAGTGTTATATGAATAATTAAACAAAATTGTGATTGTTATAAATAAATCCAATAGTGTTTAATCTACAAGCTTTCTATGAACTATGGTGTGTCAATTGAAAATAATAGTGCCTAGTCTATATACTACAACAGCTCATTTTATTTATTTTTGTGTATTCAATATTGTTGAAATTGTAACATAGTTCGAATAGATCGTGTAACTCATTGGAAATAAAATATTCCTTGCAAATGTTTGCATTTTTATTTTATTGTCGTTTATTTTATATAGTGTGCTACTTAAATCTTAGTTTTTGGACAATCTTCAGTATTTTGTAGAAGGTTGTATGAATTATTAAAAAAGTAAAGTTTAACTTTCATTCCTTAGATTATTGATTCTTCGCGTGCTCAGACTCGGCACGCAAGTAATGACCTCCTAGGTATTTTTTTTGAGTATAATAGTGGTTATTTTAAGTAAGTAATTGTCTTTAACAATGATTCTTTGTTCTGTGAGTGACTGCGGTGTCAATAATGGAAACAATCCTGATAATTGCACATTTCACAAATAAATTCTTAAGACACCTTAGGGACCTTCAAGAAAAGAGCCTACTCCTTTTTAAAAAGCCGGCAACGCATCTGCAATTCCCTGGTTCCCCTGGTGTTGCATTGTTCATGGGTGGCGGTAGTCACTTACCATCAGGTGAGCCGCATGCTCGTTTGCCCCCTCTCCTATAAAATAATTAAAAATTAAAAATTTTGTACAGCCGACCGAATATAAGTTATTTAAGAATAACTCAAAAACTATTGGTCTGACCTTGATCAAATTCATATGGGAACACACGAGAACTATCAGCTTTCATATAAAAAAAGAATCATCGAAATCGGTTTACCCAGTACAAAGTGATGAGGTAATACACATAAAAAAACATACAGTCGAATTGAGTACCGTCTCCTTTTTGGAAGTCGGCAGAAAAAATATATCCTCACTACTATGAATTAAATTAACTACATTATGACTGTAAGTAAACTGTATGTACTTCAGATTGTTTTGAAAATAACAAGTCTGTTTGTTTGTTTGTAAAAATGAGACAGTATTTGTATATATATTATCGTTAAAATACATTTTTATAAATAAAATTAAACAGTAGTGATGTGGTTTTAAAGCATATAGGTAAAGTCGACAACCCCATATCGACATTAAATATTAAATATAAAATTTTGTCTTTATATTTTCTTTGTTTTAGTATACCTAAAAATTATAAAAAATTCCAGGCACACAAAATCAATGGATTAAGAATAGTCGTATTTGCTCAAAGCACTTCTCCATACACCGCTTTGTTACCGAAGGAAAATAGCGAAGGTTGAAACCGAGTGCCTACCGAATTCCTACTTCATACATCATAAGAACACAGTTACTATGTTTAATTTTATTTTCGATCACGTCTCGTTTGATATATTTATGTCAAAACAGTACACAGCTAGACGAGTAGATGATCCCGAGTATGATGCCAAAGCCATGCGCATTTGGTCAGTGAAAAACCAACATACGAATAGCATTATTAATAATAGTATATACGGAGAAAGTATATACGTTACTTATAACAAAAACACAATTTTTAAAATTTTTGTCTGTCTGTCGGTCTGTCTGTCTGTCTGTCTGTTTGTTCCGGCTAATCTCCGAAACGGCTGAACTTATTTTGATGGGACTTTCACCGGCAGTTAGCTGATATTATAAGAAGTAACTTAAGCTACTTTTATTTTAGAAAAAGATTAAGGGTTTCGCGCAAAAAATTAAAACCAAATTACACGCGGGCGAAGTCGCGGGGTACAGCTAGTTCAATATAAAGAAATCCTTCATTTGGCTAGTAACACCGAACTACAGCATTTTTGCGCATGGGACATATATACCTTATTTTTATTGCTTTTATAGCTAGAAATAAGAACAGGGACAAAAATAGTTCTGTTTTTGATTTTGTGTGAAATAATTAAAAAAATACGTAAAATCTTTACATAGAAATGATTTATTAAAAGATAACGAACGTCCAATTATTATTGATTTGTCTTAGAGTCCAAATGTTTAAAATGAACTATTGTGTTTTTCCTGTTATGTTCAGCAGAAGTTCTTCTTATTAACCTCCAAATATAATCCCCCATCATGCTTTCGGTTTACTGGCCTCTCAAATTCCATTGTCTTGATGGAAGCGTTCCCCTTGTTCTTCCGAATAAGCTCCTATCTTATCCTTAAATTTATCCAAATGAGAATGTAACATGTGCATCTTTAGAGACATTCTACATCCAACGATGCAAAAATTCCAAATCATGTCAATAATCAGCTCTTCATAATTTTCAGCTCTATGGTTTCCAAGGAAACCATGAACTACTGCGTTACAACTATTCCAGGCTTTTTCTACGCATTGCTAAGTAACGGCGGGAAAATATCACTATCCATATTTTTTTATTTGCGGACTTGCTAAAATTCCAGCTTTAATTTTCGCCTCTGAAAGCTTTGGAAAAAACTCTTCAAATATTTGAAAGCTTCGGACTCCTGATTAAAAGCCTTTACAAATTATTTAATAAAACCCAATTTAATATGCAATGGTGGCATTAATATATTTTTATGATCAACAATTGCTTCCCATTTAATATTGCATTTTCATACGTTTTGCTTAGTAAGTTCAGGCCAATATTTTTGATGGTAGTAAGTTGCATCATTCTTACTATCCCACAGACAAAGATAGCAGGAGTATTTAGTATACCCACCTTGCATTCTAGTTAAAAAACACACCATCTTAAAGTCTCCAATAACTTCCCATTTGTATTCCATATATTTAATTGCAGTTAATAACATTTTAATACTGTCATAATTTTCTTTGAGATGTACGAAATGTGCCAATGAAATAGATGGAAATTTGTTCCCATTGTGTAGTAGAACAGCTTTCAGACTTTTTGTTGAGCTGTCAATAAAAAAGCGCCATTCGGTATGACAAGGAATACCGATCTCTTTAAATAAACCTTTCACATTATGACAAAAACAGAGTTCATATTCCTTAGTGAAAAAACAAGAAAATTCTACATGTCGTTTCCTTTGATGGGATATTCGAATATCAGAATCAAGTAAATTCCATTGTTTTAACCGTAACTCCAAAAACTCTGCTTTACTCTTTGGTAGATTTAAGTCTCTTGAGATCTTCAGAGTTGATGAGGTGTGGTATTATTGGTTCAGATTCATTACCGAATTCTGAGTGTATGGATACAGATGAACTCCGTGATGGATGACAACCTTGAGAGAGTAGTTGAACAATGTTACATTACCATGCTTTATGAACACATATTTCTTTAAAAATTACAATGCTTGTAAATTTAAGTTACAGTTTAATAAAATTATAAGTTCGGGGAAAAAGTTATTCGTATTTTAAATACAAATTCATGACATTTTGTTTCAAAGTTTAATTACATTTAATTATAATATATATGTGCCATTTTGATCGATAACTTGTTGTCATCTTGTAGGTAACATAATCCCGTTTCTGTAGAATTCTTGGGAATTTTGATCAAAAAAATGTGTGAAGTAGTTTCGACAGTCCTCTCTTGATGTTAACCTAACACTACCCATAAAATTCTGAAGACACCGAAACAGGTAAAAATCTGAGGGTGCAAGGTCAGGACTATATGGTGGTTCTCAATTTTTGCTGAGTGGCCAAAGATGTGTGTGGTCTGGCGTTATCATGATGAAAGACCACTCCTTTTCTGTTGATCAGTTCCGGCTGATTTTTTCGAGATCCGAACCGATGGTTTTGCACGGCGGTAATAGCTAATAATAAACGATGCCCTTCCAATCCCACCATACATACAGCATCACCTTATTCTTAATCCGGGTTTCGCTACAATCTGTGCTGCTTGACTACCGTTCGATCATAATATTTTTCGTATGTTTTTGTCGTAAGTGTGACAGCGATATCGAAAGAAGAGTGAATGCAGGAAACATGATGAATGGAGCTTTGCACTCCTTTATGAGCAGTCGGAAAGGATCTAACAAGGCTCGTTTGGCTGTGCATAAGGGGTTGTTGGTTCCGACACTCACGTACGGAAGTGAAAGTTGGGTATGGCAGAAGAAACATCAAAGCAGAATAAATTCAGTGGAGATGAGAGCGTTAAGAAGTATGATAGGAGTTAAACTGAGTGACAGGATAAGAAATAGTGAGATAAGAAAACGTTGTGGTCTGAAAGAGATGTAGTGACAAAATTGAGAAAGGTATGCTGAGGTGGTTTCGCCATGTCGAGAGAATGAATAAAGAACATTTGACGAAAAAGGTGTATAAGGCGAGTGTGAATGAAAGTGTTGGAAGGGGTAGACCTAGGCGGACGTTTCTAGATCAAATCAAGGACGTCTTGAAAAAAGGCCAGGTCAAGAGTATTCTAAACCTAAGAGCATGTATGAAGGTAATAATGAAAGTGGACGAAGCGAAACAAGTATGTAAGGATCGTAGCAAGTGGAAAGAAGTGGTCTCTGCCTACCCCTACGAGACAGAGGCGTGATTATATGTATGTATGTATGTATGTTCTTGTCGTAGGTGATCCACTTTACATCACCAGTGATCAATCTTTTCATTTAATTGGAACATACATAATCGATTTTATATCTCATTTCCACATTTCTTGGTAAGTAATACTGTAGTTTTTAAGTAAAACATCTATCGATCGGTTTGAATTTTTACTGCCTTTATATCATCAAACTCTACTAATAGGGGTTGGCATTGGGTCACGTTAGCTGCAAAATTCATCAAGCTGACAACACAGTTATCTTTAATTAACATAGGTGAACAATCCTCTTCATACAGAAATAATGTGAGTCGTCAATTACTTTACATGAGTGGAGAAGTGACACCGCTTTCAATCCTTTCATCAAAAGGTAAGAGTATTTAGGTACAATAAGGATGTCTGATTCATGGAATTAGTGATATGAAAAAGGAGGATTTTGTAATATATTTATGTACTGGAATTAACTAAAACATTTAGATTATATGTTATTTGATTTTCCTTAGTACGTACTTTTAAATCTATTCTCTATTCTAATTTTAAAATGTTTTCTAAATTTACAAGAAAAACAAGTTTATTTTTTGGTTTAATAGTTTTTAACAATGATAAGAGTTCATCGGTGTCAATAATAGACTAATGCTATGTTCCTAGTTTACTAAAGGCTACTGCTGTTTCAATTACATTCGGTTTGATATATATATACTCGTATACAGTTTGAAAATTGTGTAGAAACAGGTTATATACATTAGATATTTTAAGTTCGATTTGATAGTTATATGTAACATTACATTTATTTTCTAATTTCCCAAAGAGCTTTATCTCATCATCATCATCATCATCATCATGATTACAGCCTTTCACAAGTCCACTGCTGAACATAGGCCTCCCCCGAGGAATGCCACAAAGCACGGCCTTGAGCCACCTGCATCCATCGACTTCCTGCATGTCTTACCAGGTCGTCAGTCCATCTCGTGGGGGGTCGCCCAACACTTCGCCTACCGGTACGAGGCTGCCACTTAAGAACCTTTCTTCCCCATCGGTTGTCGGTTCTTCGAGCTATATGGCCGGCCCACTGCCACTTCAGCTTACTAATCCGTCGGGCTATGTCGGTTACTCTGGTTCTACTGTGGATATCCTCATTTCTAAGTTTATCACGCAGAGAAACCCCGAGCATAGCTCTCTCCATAGCTCGCTGAGCGACCTTGAGCTTCCTCAAACGGCCAGCAGTGAAAGACCACGTCTCAGATTTGTAAGTCATCACTGGCAACACGCACTGGTTGTACAACTGGTTGTACTCGTTTTAAGATTTTGAGGAATATCTAACGAGAAGATGTGTCGTAGTTTCCCGAACGCTACCCAGCCGAGTTGAATCCGTCGATTGACCTCTCGGTCGAAGTTGGACTTACCTAGTCGGACTATTTGTCCCAGGTAAACATACTCGTCAACAACTTCGAGCTTAGTGCTCCCAACAACTACCGGCATAGGTGTGATATGGACGTTAAATATGATTTTTGTTTTGTCCATGTTCATCTTAAGACCTATCCGTTGGGAGACACTATTGAGGTCATTGAGCATAGTGCTTAGGTCCTCCAGCGATCCTGCCATAAGGACTATATCGTCGGCAAATCGAAGGTGAATGATGTACTCGCCATTGATGTTGATACGCCTGAAAGGATGCGCCTTTCCAGTCCAGCAGCTTGAAAATGTCTTCCAATGCAGCGGTGAAGAGTTTTGGGGATATAACGTCACCCTGTCTTACACCTCTCTGCAGTTGAATAGGTTTCGTACTCTGATTCTGTACTCGGATAGCCATCGTAGCTCTACTGTACAAACACTTCAGCACTTCGCTATACCGACAGTCAACTTGGCACCGCTGAAGGGACTGCAGCACCGCCCAAATTTTGACGGAATCAAAGGCTTTCTCATAGTCCATATACGCAATGCAAAGTGGCAGATTATACTCCTCTGTCTTCTGTATAATTTGCCGAAGGGTGTGTATGTGGTCTATGGTATTTTTCGGAAACCGGCTTGTTCAGGAGGCTGGAAGTCGTCAAGTCTGCGTGCGAGGCGATTCGTAATGACTCTTGAAAACAGCACGTAGACGCAGCTCAGAAGAGAAATCAGTCTGTAGTTCTTTAAGAGAGCGCTGTCGCCTTTCTTGAAGAACAAGACCACCGCACCTCTACTCCACGCCTCCAGAGTAGTGACACGATGGAGGACGGAATTAAAGAGCTTCTGAAGGACTTCAAGTACTGGTTTTCCACCCGCTTTCAAAAGCTCCGCTGTAATTCCATCCTCGCCCGGGGGGGGACTTTCAGTTTTTAAGGTGCTGGAGAGCCATTCTAATCTCGCTCAGACTGACGTCCGGGACATCTTCGGAATAGTGTCGGATAAGACTCGCTCTTGGATCGTTACTCACACTTGCGTGCGGCTCCAACGATGACGTGTACAGCTGCCCATAGAACCTCTCAATCTCACTCAAAATCTCAGGTGTTCCGGAAACGATGCTGCCACATTCGGTCTTCAGCTTTGACAGTTGGCTATTTATGGCAGACAGATCTCTTTCAAAGACTTTGGAGCCTTGGTTCCGATTGATAGTTTCTTCAATACAAGCTGTATTGAAGTTGCGTAAGTCCCGCCGCATGTATTTGGAGATCTGTCTGTTCAGTTGTGTGTGTGCTGTCAAATCTGTTGAAGAATGTAGCTTCATCTCCCGTCTAACAGCCATGAGATTAAGAGTGTGATCGGAGAGTTTTTGTGTTCTTCTGCGGCGGGTCTTGCAGAACTTAGACCCCGACCGCATGGACAGTTTCCACGAGCTTGTCATTCATATTCACTTCATGTAGCTTTATCTAGCTGCATGACATTGAATTTTGTAGTATTTTTAATATTAATAAAGGTATTCATCATTTCAGCGACCATTGTTATTTTTTTGTCACCTTGATTTAATTTTACATCATTTATTAAAGCATCGTACCCTATGGCACCGTCATTATCCAAATTACCAGTTACAGTTTTAATGGGAGACCCGAGAGGATTTAGAATACCGCGTTTAACTCTTTTATATGATAATAGTTGTTTTAATTATTCAATAGTTTTATTTTGAATGTAATCTGTTTGAATTTTTAAATTATTTATTTCATAGTTAATTATCTTTTTCCCCAAGTAATGTATCTTACATGTATTTAGGTTACCGTATCAATCCATATTAAATTCTAGATCCTCTCGTATTAAGCTTAAGTATAATATCTTAACTAAATACCACTTATCGTTACTAATGAGAGCTAGTCCCTTCTTTATTGGAAGTATGCCGGAACTGCGGGCAATCGGTTGAAGTAGAAGGGCCTGGATCCTGAGGACTTGCAGCGTGAACAGGACCAGCCTGTGGAGGACGTTTATATCCCTAATTGGGGCCCTTTAGTCTTACCGTGATATTTAACTGGTACTACGTTTCTAACTATATCTCCTATGATTTCTGCTTTTTCGTAACGCGCTTTAGGCTTACTTCTCCCTAACATTCATGCTTTTCATAAACATCGTGTCCCCTGTTTTTAGTATTAAATCCTTTTTTAACTCTTTTTTTTAGGGTTCCGTAATTATACAACAAGGAATCCTTATAGTTTCGCCATGTCTGTCCGTCTGTCCGCGGTTTTGCTCAGTGAGCACAGGTGCTACAAATATGTAATTTAACAAAGTTATAGATATTAATCATGCCAAGAAAACTATGAAATAAAATCTTAAAAAACACTTTTATTTTAGGTACTTCCCATACAAGGAAGTGGAGGATGTTTTTTATCCATCTATTCGATCATGTGGTATTGGTATTGCGAGTAGAAATAAGAAGGTAACGAGTAATAATCCACCAACTTATAAAATGCACTTGGATTAGCAAAAATTTCGTTACAACTCCATAGAAAATGACCTAAGACTAGCTTCATAACTTTGTAATTTTATTGTGAAATGTTAAAAAGAAACATTTTATGGAGAAAACAACTTATCTGCATTACTACTTAAAAGGTATCCAGACCACTCCCTCCAATCATTACGGCAGTCAAGGGCCAACTGACAGGTCTTCCTTGCCTTTGGTCTTGATCCGAAACTCAAACAACTCAAACAAGGACACCTACGTTGGGTTCGGGTGGTCAACGAGGCGTATGTGAACCCCGTGAAGGAGTATCACAAGAGAGCGTCTGAAAACCCTTTCTCAAAAGAAAAGGTCAGACGGCGAGGATTACGGGTCTCCTTGTAGTGGTCTCGGTCGGACTGTATTAATATTGAAAGGTGAAGGATCCCCCGGGAATTAAACAGCAATTGTCTTCAAACTGCTCCGTATGAGTGCAATTACTTTCCCTATCATTTCCCTGTATGTTTTCTTTCTTGATTATATATATTACTGGTAGCTGGTCCCGACCGAACTACATGGTGGTCCTTCTCCTTATGGAGGTTTACATGTGTCGAGGAGACCCTCTTTACATGGGCGGCATCTCAGGAGGACACGACCCCCCGGTCTTGGGTGCTGCGTTGGCAGCTTGTGGGTTGGTGTGGTGCGCACTTAGCGCCATCAAATCGGGTGTCGAGATGCTCACTCATCCCCGGCTTCCCCGTCGCCGGGCGGTGAGCGTAGGAGTTCACGTGGGAGCGGCCGCCCGTCAGGTGGGCGGGCGTGTAGTGGAGCAAAATTTTGCAGGTGGAGATGTGGCCCGTTATCTGCGCGGTCGAACAACCGTCTCGCAGTACGGGCCACGAATTCGGAGATGGATTCGACCTTGAAGTCGCGTGCAATGATATCGTTCCTGACGTAGCGACCGGCTCCCACGATCACCCGAAGCGCAAGATTTTCCCGGGCCTGCAACCTCCTGCGCTGAGTGGCCGAGGTCAACGCGTACCAGGCTGGTGCTGCGTAGGTCAGCCACGAGCGGATGTAGGTTTTGTAGATACCTATTTTCGTTCTTGTTGGGAATTTGGATGCCAGTATAGGATAGAGTTTTGCTCGCGCAGCTCTGGCCTGGCTTACGACATTATTGACATCGGGTTCATGCGCAGCGAGCGATCTATCTGGCATCCTAGGTATGTGATGGTACTACTCCAACCCACATCCTGCCCGCGGAGTTGCAGAGTTGGAGGTGTTCTGGCCAGCCTGGTCATGAAGGCGACGGTCTTCCCGACATTGACCGCCAGCCTCCATTTGTCCAGCCACTCAGGCAAGAGGTCGAGTACCCGCTGCAACTTCTTAGCAGCTATATCCACACGACGTGATGACGCGAAGTACGCACTGTCGTCGGCGTACAAAGCAAGGATTACGTCATCTTCCCGTTCCTTTAGATGGCCTTGAATGGTGGGGATGTCTTTGGTGTAAACCGCGTACAGGTGCGGTGATAGGCAGCTGCCCTGTGGCACTCCGGCCAAAATCGGTCGTGCCGACGAAACAGCCTCTTCCAGGGTGACATGGAAGCTCCGCCCCTGCAGGAATGACGCTATTAACCGCACAAGCATGGGCGGTAAGGTGGTATGCTGAATGAGTTTGTAAACTAGCCCTGCGTGCCACAACCTGTCGAAGGCCTTCTCCATGTCGAGAAGGACCCCCACACAGATGCGGTCAAAGTTATATTCGGCCGCAAGATAGTGTAGCACGCGGGCCAGCTGAGAAGTGGTGGAATGCCCCCTGCGGAAGCCGAATTGCTCCTCCCGCAGGTTGACATGTGAAAGAATTCTGGTGAGGGTGAGTTTTTCAAAGAGTTTTGCTATGTGCGGCAATAGCTTTATGGGGCGGTAGCTGGCCGGGAACCTCCTGTCTTTTCCCAGTTTCGGCAGCACTATGATCTTGCCCTGCTTCCAGATGGTCGGGAAGTGGCCAGTCCTCAGGATGCCGTTGTATAACCTGGTGAGTGCCACTATTACCCTTCTGGGCAGCTGCTTAATGGCTGTGGTAGTAATGCCGTCATATCCCGGCGCTTTACGGGTAGGTAGGCACATGATGGTGCGCCTTACCTCCGCTGGTGAAATGAAATCTTCGCCCCACAAGGGCGGCGCCGGGTTTGAGAGGTATTCCTGTACGCGGTCCTCTATACTTTTTACGTGGTCTGCGTACCCCTCTGCTATGTTATTTGGTATAAACTGTTGTTCGAGGTGCTGCGCCATCAACTCCGCCCGTTTTTGGACGTCGTAGATTCTGCTCCCCGTGCTGTCCACCAGTGGGCAGACAGGTGGTGGTGTCTTTGTGAGCTGCCGGTTGAGGAGATGCAGGGAGGTGTGTCTCCGAGGCTTCGTCGACTCCCTCTCTCATGCCTCTCCCCTGTACGCTCTCATTGCTTCCGACAGCTCTTCCGTCATAGCGTTCAGTTTGGTTTTGAGCCGTGGGCATCGTGTCCGTGCTCAGAGCCTCCTCAGCTTCCGTTTTTCAGACAACTGGGTTTTCAGCCCGCGTGGGAGTTCCTTCTTCCTGCGCCCCGTGGAGACAGGGTAGGAGTGGAGTTGCAGTTGGTCTTTGATTGTGTTATGAAGCTGTAGGGCCGCTGTCTTTTTTTATAGGATATGGGTGAAAAACGAGCACACAGTCCACCTGATGGTAAGTGGCTGCTGCGGCCCATAGACATCTACATCTATCCTCTGTTACAAATCAAAATGCAGATGCGTTTTCACCCGTGAGAACTAGGATGGAATGCCTCATTTCCAGTAAAAAGGGCCTCCGGCCACCTGCACTCACCAAGCGAAACGCAGAGGTAAACCTCTACTTCACGCTGGTATTCTGTGAGGTCGTGGTACCACCCCGGTTCGAGCCGGCCCATCCATGCGACAGCGAAAGCTGCCACCTGGCTCTACCACTGTTTAAACTGTTTCCACATCTTCATGGATGGTAATAGAGGCGCAGAGTTGGAGGTCCTCCAGCGCACTGCGGAAGCGCACCCAGTTTGTCTTCATTCGGAGACTTCTGGGCACTACGGCATCCGCACTGGTGTTGATGGTAATCAGCACGGGGAGGTGTTGCGTGTCCACGTCATACAACACTTCTAACCGTGTTGGTTACGGCACTAAATGGCACAGCACTATATCCAAGACATCGGCTGATGTTCGGGTGTTGGCGGGGATATGGGTGGGTTCATCTGGGCCCAGCACCTCGTACCCCCACTCCTCGGCGTCGTCGAATAGCTTCCTCCCGGGTGGTGTTATTAACGCGGAGCCCCAAGCGGGATGTTTCGCGTTGAGGTCTCCGGCGATAAAGGCGGTAGTTGTGGAGTCAAAAATGGATCTTATGTCCTGGGGGGCAAACGAGGTGCCGGGAGGTCTATAGGCGGCGAAGATCCTAGCGTCTTTAGTCCCCACCTTCAACCTGATTTCCTTTGTCCTCGTGGATGTAAAATGTGTGTTGGTGCCAATCTCTTCGTGCATGACGTCCCTCCTAACAAGGACCGCTGTACCTCTGTACGCGACACCTTCTGGGGAGATCTCGTCATGGCGATACACGAAGAAGTTGGGGAGCTTTAGTGTAGCAGAGGGGCGCAGCTTGATTTCCCCCAGCAGTACAATTTGGATATTGTGCTGCTGGACTAGGGTTCTCAGGTCGGCGACCTTCCCTAAGATGCCGCCGGGGTTCCAGTAGCACATCCTAAGTTGATGGCCTGCTGATGGAAGTTAGTTGGGCTAAGGCACTTAAGATGGCCGAAAGGGGGTTGGTACCGGTGGTCATGGCAGTCAGCACCTCTCCTAGAATCCTGATCACCACGCCCACCAGTTGAGCGAGGGCCTCCTCGATGGTGGTTGGTGCCTGGGTCTGAGATTGGGGTGTGACAGTTATTGTCATTTTAGGTGGGTGTGGGTCTCGGGGTTGGGGTGCAGTTTGCTCATTCTGGCTCGAAATAGGGGGGGAAGGTATATCGCGGTTGTGGTAGTGGCCGTCGTTGCTGTGTGGTGGTGATGGGTGGAGGAAGAGGAGTCGACGTACCTCCCACTTGAGCAGATTGTGCGGTCGCCTTCTTCTTCTTCTTCTTCCCTCTTTTTCTCTTTGGGTGCTCCGTGCGCTCCGTGGCATCATTCGCCCGTGGGGCTAAGGTCGCCCCGGTCGTGACGAATGTGGTTGGTGCTGGCATTATTGTCACCTGCCGCTGTTGCGGTTGCAGTGCCTGATGTTGTAGGTGTTGCTGGTATTGCTGCTGTTGGGGTTGTTGTTGTGTTTGCCTTTGTGTAGGTGGTAATTGCCGTTGCATTGGTGGTGGGTGCCATTGTGATGATGGTGGTTGTTGTTGCGGCGCCCGTGTTGCTTGCGATGGCATGGGAGGTTGCATATTAATGCCCCTCTTCCTTGCTATTCGCTGCAACACTGGGCATCGCCTATCGTTTGCGGAGTGATCCTTGCCGCAGTTTGCGCACTTAGGCTGCGCATCCCCCGGTTGTGGGCATGCTGAGGCTAGATGATCACCTGCACAGCGAACACATTTGAAGGGCCGGTAGCAATTATAGGATGCATGCCCGAACCCTTGACACCTGTGACACTGTGCAGGACCAATTCTACCTGTCCAGGCTTTTATTGTTATCCCCGGCATGTAGAGCAGCTCGTTTATCTGATATAATCTGTTGAGCTCTTCTGGGCTTAGGTGGTTCATCTTGACATGAAATAGACAGCCAGGCCTGTCTCTTTTGGGTGGTATGGAGCGTACGAATGTGACAGGGAAGCCCTTCTCTATGAGGGCCTCCTGTATGTCCTGCGGGTCTGTATCAGCAGGGAGCCCTCTTAATCCCACCTTCGTGGGTTGCTCTTCCTGTGGGGCGTAGCAATACCACACGAAGGTGGCGTCTTCCTTGCTTCGGTCAATAAGGTAGCGTTGGACCTTCCTATACTCATCATCGGACTGGGGCCGAAAACGAACCCCTTTCACAAATGGGCGAGCGTTCGGAGCATGGCCGAGAAGCTGGTGTAATATTTTAAAATGCTTCGCCCAATTTGGGAAACATTCTACAATGATAGGTGGATATTTAGACGCTGAGTTGTCTATGGATTGTTGTGGTCTTTGTGCGGGTGGTGGTGGTGGTGATGGGGGCGCTGTTCTCGGTGCTGCGGCTATGCGCGCATAGGAGTCCGGCGCCGAGGATGGTCCAGGTGTAGGCTCTTGGTTTGAGGGTTGGGCGTCTTGTAGGGGAGGAAGGGTAGCATAGGACGTATTGTCCCACTCACGTTCTCCTTCTGGGTCCTGTTCACCAAAATCCTGCATCTCAGTTGGGCAGGTCGGAGAGGTGGTTGGTGACGGTGAATTTGGCGGGATATTATGCCTCACTACAGGTGTTGGGGCTAGTCTATTGGGTGGGGTTGGCGAGGTAGTAGGCGATGCCGAATCGGACATTGAGTCAGACCCGGCTTTCAGCTTTGTCTCCTCTTGGAGCTCATCTTTGTTTATTTCAGGTGGAGTTCTCCTCCGCGAGGCTAGGCTCCGGCGTGGCAATGGGGCCGGTTCGATACTAGGTGAAGACACAGCTTCACCAGTGCCGAGCGCGGCGCCAGTGGCCGGTACACTACCTATCCGCCTCGGGAGATGGCTGTATGGAGGGAGTACTCTCGATCTCTCAGGAGCGAAGAGGTCTCGCTCCATGAGGGGCCTGTCCAGTACTCCCGGATGCCTATCAGGTGGTTTGTGGCGTTGTGGGGGGGTTCCCCCTTGTCTGACATCTCTCAGGTGTTAATTCGTGCTCAGCCCTAGGCTATCACACACCTTACTCCCCTCAGCGCGTGCAACCACACCAGGTGAGACCCTTGGAGGCCCAGCGAGGCGCCCGCAAGCAGGGAGGGGTGTGTGAGGCGCAGATGGATTGGGCGTTTACTCGCACAGTGTGCGGCACACTTACAGACACTTTTTATAATAAAAAGGGGTGCAGTGAAAAATAAGGCAAAACGCAAAGTAGGGCACAGCGTAGGTCGTTCCCTTTGCGCTTACCTTGCTTGTAGTTCGACGCAGGAAATGCGCCAGCGACACCTCGACGCCTGACGGAGCGAACTCAACGTCGGCGGAGTCGATCACTGACACAACACGTACACAATATCAGGAGCGCGACTAAACACATCCGCACTGTAGCACGGCCCGCGACGAACTGAACGACGAACTACACTACGTTGTCATCTGCTGCGGTGTGTGTACTACACCCAGCAGGTCTCGGGCCTCGGGGCATCTCCCCCATTACCCGGGTAATCCTCACGGCCCATTTCTATGGGCCGGTCATTGGGAGCCGGTATTCCGGCATTGTTGGCTATCTCTAGTTTTATCTATTTTAATTTGCTAGGTCGGGTAAGTCGTCGTTTTGGCGACTGCTTCGATCTAGGTGTCAGAGTTGGCCTGTCAGCGGCATTGAGGGCTTTACTCTACTCTCTAATCTTTTATAGAGAGGAGTTCTCTTGGCAGAGGTCGCCCGTCCGGGGGGCGAGTGTGTAGCGGCGCAAAGTTGTTCAGGTGTAAGTGTGGCCCGTTGTCAGCGCGGTCGAACATGCCGCGCGTCAACCGGACCACAAACTCTTCGATCGTCTCCATTTTCAGGTTGGCCGCTATGACATCATTCCGGACGTAGCGACCTGCACCGACAATGGTCCTTAGTGCAAAGTTCTGCTGGACCTGCAACCGCTGCCTTTGTCTGCTGCTCAAGAGCGCGTACCAGGCCGGAGCGGCGTATGTAAGTATCGGGCGTATATACATTTTATAGAGCTTGGTCTTCGTTCTCAACGGCAACTTGGATGCCAGGACCGGACGGAGCGCCGCCCGCGCACATCTGGCATTGCGGACGACGATGTCGACGTGCGCAGTCATGCGCAGCATCCTGTCAATCCGGCATCCAAGGTAGGTTACGGCCTTCTGATACGCGATCTCTTGGCCTCTTAGCTTCAATGGTGGTGGTAGGTTCCTATAACGCCGGGTGAGTAGAGCGGCCGTCTTCCCCACGTTGACAGCCATCCTCCACTCATCCAGCCATGGTGGCAGCAGGTCCAGCAGGCGCTGTATCTTGGCAACCGCGATGTGGGTTCTTCTGGACGACGTGAAGTAGGCACTATCGTCCGCATATAGCGCCAGCTCTACGTCGTCCTCCCACTCCTGCAGTTGTCCAGCTAGCGTCGGTATATCATTGGTGTACGCCGCGTACAGGATCGGCGAGAGACAGCTGCCCTGTGGTACGCCGGCTCTTATTGGTTTGACTGCGGACTCGGCATCCTCGACACAGACGTAGAAGCTCCGGTCGGCTAGAAACGACGCCACTAGCCGCAGCATAGCAGGAGGGACACTCGTTTGTTGTATCATCTTAAAGAGTAATCCAGAGTGCCACACCCTGTCGAACGCCTTCTCGATGTCTAAGAAGACGCCCACTGATGTTCTTTCAAAATTATATTCCGCCGATAGCAGGTGCAGCACTCTGGTCAGCTGTGTAGCTGTAGAGTGTCCACTCCGAAATCCGTGTTGTTCCGCCCGCAGTTGTATGCACGGGCGGACTCTTCTCAGCACGATGCGCTCAAACAGTTTGGCTATGTGCGGTAGCAGCGTAATCGGCCTGTAACTAGCTGCTCTACGCCTGTCCTTCCCGGGTTTTGGCAAGACGATAATTTTGCCGATTTTCCAGCTCTCCGGGAAGTGGAAAGTCCGCAGAATACCATTGTAGAGTCTTACAATCTCTACAATTGTTCTATTCGGCAGCTGTCGGAGTGCTGCGTTTGTGATCCGGTCGTGCCCCGGCGCCTTCCTCACCTGCAGGCGGGCAATTGTCCTCCGCAGTTCAGCGGGGGAAATAAACCACTCTCCTGCAAGCGGTGGCGCGGGCGACGACAGGAACTCCTGTACGCGGCTCTCCTTTTGGATATGAAGCTCCATGAACTCCGCACTTGCTGCGTTCGGCATAAACTGCTCCTCGAAGTGCTCAGCTAGGATTTCCGCTCTTCCCTTGGCCTCATAGCACTTCTTTCCTGTGCTATTTATAAGTGCGCAGACGGGTGTTTTGGTTTTTGTTAGCTGCCGGTTCAATTTGTAGAGCGACGCATCTTCGTCCTCTGCTTTCCAAATGCGCCGCTCCCAGGCCTCTCCTCTGTGGGCCTGTATTGCAACCGACAGCTCTTCCGATAGGTTATTCAATTGTGTCTTGATTCTGGGGCAGCGCGTGCGTGTGCGTCAGCCAGAGCTTTCTTAGCGCTCTCTTTCTCTTCCATTGCGCCATTATCTTAGGTGGTAGCTCTTCGCGTTTCTTAGTAATGGGTACGATCGTAGAGGCAGCGTTAAGTGCTTCCGTGATCTTCTGGGTTATCCTTGTTGCAGCGGCCTCTACGTCGTCCGCTGTATTAATCAATGTAGTTACTGGAGGTCTCTCCAGTAGGTGTTGTTGGTAGAGCCTCCAGTTGATTTTGGTCTTGAAAGCTCTGGGAGGCGACGTCACTGCCCTGAGGCCTAAGGTGATTAGTAGCGGGAGGTGCTGTGTGTTCGTGTCGTACAGCACCTCTACCACTATCGGGCAGTTGATGTTCCTAGTGAGCACGATGTCCAACACATCCGGACTCCTCCGGTGATCTGTCGGGATATGCGTCCGCTCTTCGGGACCTAATACGTCGTAGCTGTTTAATTCCGCATCATCGTAGAGTTCACGACCCGGCGGGGTGATCATTCTGGATCCCCATGCCGGGTGTTTCGCGTTTAGGTCCCCTGCTATAATGGTTGGTGTTTCACCTTCCATTATTGTCCGGATGTCTGAGGAGCAAAATGGAGTCCCTGGCGGGCGGTATGCTGCGTAGATCCTTAGTTCCTCGCCCGCCGCCTCCATTTTTATACCGATTGAACGCATTGATTGGTATTGAGGTGGTTCCAGCTCTAGGTGGACGATGTCTCTTCTCACCAGGGCCGCCGTTCCTCTGTAGGCGGCTCCTTGAGCGTTGACCTCGTCCCTCCTGTATATAAAATAATTCGGCAACTTTATGTGCGTCGTTGGTCTTAACTTCGTTTCGCCCAGCAGTATTATGTGTATGTCCTGCTGCTGGGCGATAGTGCGGAGTTCATGTAGCTTCTGCTGGATCCCGTCCGGGTTCCAGTATAGGAGGCGCAGGTTATCCGGATTACACGACACCACTGTAGTGCCGAGCCAGTAGCTGCGCCAAAGCCTTCATAATGGCTGTTATCGGGTCAGTCCCGGTTCTTATGTCCGTCAGGACTTGGCTGCCCACTTCTATCGCGATGCCAACCAATCTCTGGATGGCATCTGTCATGTCTGGGGCAGCTGTGGGTCTTCCTGGTTGTGTTGACGTTGGTACTGGCCTCGGGTGTGGTGTCTGTGTTTCTGCTCTACCCTCTCTACCTTGGGTAGAGCGTGCTCTATGTGTAGAGCGGGCTCTATTTTCTGATAGAGCCCTTCCTGGGGCTCTACTCTTAGTGGTTGTCCTTCCTGTAGCTGTAACCTGCGCTTGGGCCATCGTTACCGCTGGGGTAGGGGTAGAGGTTGCTGCCGCTGCCTGAGGAGGTTGTTCCTTCTTCCTCTTGCTGCGCACCCGCTTCCTCTTTTTTGGCTGTTGCCTCTCTGTGGCATCGTTGGCGGGTGGCTGCAGAGTCGTCCCGGTGGTTGCTTTTGGGGCCTCGTACGTCTCTGTTTGTAGTTGCTGCGCGGGGGGTGGGGGGGTGGTTGCCTCTCCCTCCCTCTAACTGTTGCCCACCCGTCTTCTAATATCTCTACTGTTCGGGGGCGACTCTGTGGGACCCCCCTGGGGGCTTCCGGTTGTAGCCCCGGTAGGGTGATCCCCTGCTTCCTTGCGATCCTCCTCAGGACCGGGCAGCGGCGATCGTTCGCTGTATGGTTTTGTCCGCAGTTTGCGCACCTAGGTTCTTCGTCTCTACCCCTAGGGCATTTGCTCGCTATATGATTTTCCCCACAGCGGACGCACTTCACTGGCCTGAAGCAGTTCGTCGACGCGTGTCCGAAGGCCTGGCAGCGGTGGCACTGAGCTGGGCGTACTCTTCTCTGCCAGGCTTCTATGGTTACACCTTTCATGAATAGAAGTTCATCTATTGCATAGAGCTCCTTCAGCTGCTCCAGGCTCAGGTGGTCTAGCTGGGCGAAGTAGAGGCATCCAGGCCTGCCTCTACGAGGAGGGATTTCCTTCACGTACTTAAGAGGAAATCCCTTTGCCCTGATGGCCTCTCCTACCTGGCTTGCGTCCGTGCCCACTGGTAGCCCCCGGATGCCCACTTTAGTGGGCTTGTCTTCTTCAGGGGTGTAACAGTACCACGACATTGATGGCAGCTTCTCTGATATTTCAATCAGGTATTTTTGAATTGTCCGGAATTCTTCCGGACTTTGCGGGGTAAATCTGACACTCTTCCCGAACGGACGAGCATTCGGCGGGTGGCCTAATTTCCTATTAAGCACTTCGAAATGCTTCGTCCAGTCCGGGAGGCATTCTGCTACTATCGGCGGATAGCGTGCCTTTTCTTTGTCCGGTTGGGTGGTGGTTGTTTCCGGCGACTTGGGTCGCGGTACTGCCGGGGCAGCCACCAGTTGGACGTAACTTGTAGATGGCCTCTGTCCGTCATTCGTAGGGAGTCCAGAGGGGTTGGTAGTAGGCGCGGGGGGGGATCCTCCGGCGAACGGGGGGAGGGTTGCGTACGTAGTCGACTTAGTTGACCCCCACCCGTAAGATTCTTCACCTCCTTCCTCGTAATCGGCCGTATCCACAGTGCTTCTATGGTCCGGTGATGCGGGGGGGGGGGGGGGGGGAGTAGGTTTACGCGGACTTGGCGATTTCGGTGGCGATCTGTGAGTAGTGTGACTCGTTTGTGCTTCATCTTCGTCTGACGATGACGTTGCATATTCCTGAGGTACTTCAACAC
The DNA here is from genome assembly GCA_033319125.1 of Parnassius glacialis. Classification (NCBI taxonomy): domain Eukaryota; kingdom Metazoa; phylum Arthropoda; class Insecta; order Lepidoptera; family Papilionidae; genus Parnassius; species Parnassius glacialis. Next base: position 30,819,771 of record JAVANC010000018.1, read on the forward strand.
ACTGCCGCTTCTCGTGTAATGAGTCTTCCGTTTCCGGGGGGGTATGACGCCTGGCCGCTTTCTTCGCCCGCTGAGGTAAGGGCGACGGTTCCTTCCCAGTCGCACACTCAGGTGCGGTGGGAGTGAGCGCGACGCTCGACGCGGGCCCTTGGGGCGACGTTGGCTTCTTCTTAGGAATCTGGCTAAATGATGCCACTACCGTTGACCGCTCCGGATATTGTAGATTCCTTACGAATAAAGGCCGATCCAATATACCCGGGCGATCCGGGGGTTTCCTAACGCGGGGGGTGGGGGGGGGGGGTTCCCCCTTCCCCTTGTCCGACATGTTACTACTGTTTTATATCCCTAATTGGCTGATGCTAATACCGTGTTTGTCTAAATCCCTACCTAGCAGGCTGGCAACTAATGAAGCGCGCCACGGGGTACGGGAGGGAGCGAAGTTGGGTGACCGCAACACTTTTAGGCGCACTGCCTACCCCTTTCACCACGAAAGGGTTGAGAGAAGTGCTTAGAGAGCACTCGCGCACGCGACTGACACACAAGGGCACGGAACGCGCTTGAGTGCCAAGAATCTGCCTAAGGGCCGGTGACCTCGACGCCTCGCGGAGTATGCGGACTCGACGCTTAGCGGAGTATGTCGTACCGGCGGTTATTTGGGACCACTGTATAATCCGCAAATAACACACACTTAGGAGATCCTTGGTGACGAACTACATGAAAACCAGTTTAATATGGTACTTCAACGCTATACTCGAAAGAGAGCCGCGCCCCCTATGTAATTTCACAACACAATTACGTTAAACTTTTACTATTGCACCCCCACGGTGTGCCGAATATCTTTATTTGACATACATTTATACAATTTACTAATAATGATAGCACAACAAAATTTCTATACTATGATATACATTACATTTTAATATCACAAAAAACTTTTTACTTATTCAACAAAATATGCCTATTTTACAACTTATGTACTAAGTTAGAATTCTTAAATATCTAACACATAAGGTTGGAACAATGTTCTTTATTTGAAAATACAAATATCTTAACTAATACAATAGTTTAATTCACATTTTGATACATATTTTTACTTTTAAAACACTTTTAAATTTCTTATACAAAACTATCATTATTTTACTATTGTACGTAAATTTATATATGAAAATAATACAGAATTCACCTATTCTGCTTATACAGACATCCTGAAACATTTATGAGTTAATTTTACATAAATTGCTGATATTTGCAAATAATTAAATTTCCATCTATTAGGCCTCCTATATTACAAATCAGCGCGCGGTTATTAACTCAGAGAAAAGTTAAGAAAACAACGAAAAGTAATTCAACCGGGGAATCGAACCCGGAATCATAATTAATTATGTCTTAATAATTCCCTCTATGAATTTATTAAGAAAAATATTGATAAGAAAACGTCAATAGTAGTTCGACCTGGGAATCGAACCCGGGACTTTTAAATTATTAATCCGATGTTTTTCATTTTCATTAAAATTTTACTAAGCCTTTTCTTATAAGATAATTATTGCTTGATAATTTCTCTTTAGAAGTTATTCGTAATTGGTAAACTAATAAATTGAAATATTATTTATAGGCGCGTCGCCAACACTACTATAGCATTACTTTTTCATTTGCGGGATAGGCAGGGAGGATCTTTCTTACTTTACCTTCTCTTATTTTTTAGTTGGTACTTATTGTGCCTCATACAAATCATATAGCCTCATACAGTTTCATTCGTCACAATCTTGTTTTACTCAGACGACATCAGGATAATTTAGGGCAGTGTTGGTTTACGTGAAGGTTCGTTACGGCCATATATCTATATCTTAGGGTTGCACTGCCGGGACTATATGGATAGATAGGATATAACTATGATCATCAAAATCGAAAAGATTTTTAAATCTTTTTTAAATACCACTCCATATAAGTCTGATTTGAAAATAAGTCCTTCAGTTACGATATTCCTATTTCGGCCCATTTTTGTCGTTATAGCGGTCAAACGGCGAACTCATTTATTATGCTCATTATAAAGAAAGTCAAGGTATTGTGACGGGCAAATAAGGAACCCTACCATAGTATAAAGACAGGGAAGTACGTTATCTTCAAACAAACGCACTGCGCGCGGCTTGTATGTGTGCGCCATAGTATCTATGAGGCGCCGCACGCACACTTAAACACAATCTCGAAATGTTTCTCACTACGCCAGTCTGGGCTAACACCGCACGAGGTTCGCGCGTTACGGCTTTTTACATACATTTACATATTTTTGTTGTATTAGTTGTCTATCAGACAGAGGAAGAATAGTAACTAAGTACCTACTTACGGTTATAAAATCGTAATTAATTATATTTGCAAAAGTTATTTATAAGGATGCGGATATATTACACATTAAAGTTTATTAACAAGTCGTTTCGTAATAGTCGAAACTGAAGAAAGTATTTTTCTGTAGCTAATTTGTAATTTTGTAATAAATGTGTGATTCAATATATATATGCTTGTATTAATTAAAAATAAAAATTAATATGGTCCTTTATGTGTGCAAATACTATATTATGCCTATTAAAAATAAAAAATAACTAGAATATACTAAGTAAATAATTTAAACACGAGCTCACACACCGCCCCGCCGGTTTAGTTTATCCCTTTTTTTATAAATAATACTGCTCTGAATCTTAATACATTTCTGTATTTGTTAGGAAAACCATTGTTGAACTTTATCGACTAATGATCACTGAATTAGTTATACAGAGATGTAATATTTTTGGCAAGGGCCGGGCTTTAAACTAATGATTTGGTGACAATGACAACCCTGAGACAGTAGGCAATTATATCGCGGATTGGGCCGAAGACAGCCTACTTGGTGTCTTTATACTATGACCCTACCTCTACATTGTGCGTGGCCCGACACGCACTTAACCAGTTTCTTCTTTAATATTTTGTTTCCTATTAATAGTGATTTCTTATATTTACGCGAACACTACACATTGAATAAAACTACTTTTACAGATTTTATTGCGTTTAATTTACTTATTTTGCTTATTTTTATTTAGCTTGTTTCGGGTGCTTTCCAGCACCCATGGTCACGGGGGACTGAGGTGATTGACGTCTCGATGTCAGAGTTAATCCCGAGTACCTTCAGCTTTTTTAATAATTAATTTTGGTCTGATCTACGCAGAATGAACTTACTGTATCTTGAAGTCTTGCAGTGGTATGCTTGGGTTTAGTTTTAATTTTATTAATTACAGGATCCTAAGCAGGTGGTAGTACCCAGCCTTCCTCTCTATTGAAATTAGGATGGTTCATCCTAATTCCTATTCCTATTCCTATTAATAGCTTTATATTCGTATAAATATTGAATTCGCCGTTTATGTTCTTGTTATAATTTTTGTGTGTAATTTTTGTTATATTCGACGTCAAAAGTACTTGAGGAGTCAGTATTACCAAACACTACTTCGAAAGACGTAAGACCTGTAGCGGATTGTATCGTTTGGTTGTATGACATAATGGTGTATGTCATTAATAATGACATATACGGCATCTGTAATTTTCCGTTCATATTTCGCTAAGCGATATATTTCTAATAGGTTGGAATGGAAACGTTCAACGTGTGCCCTGGAACTTGTGTTATGAGGAGTGCCGACATGCCAATCTATTTTGTAAAAGCTAAGGGTTTCTTTCATCAATACATTATTAATGCCCGGTTCCTGAATCTGAATTTACTCTTTATGGTATGCCATCGCCATACATAAATAAGTATTTAATAAGAGTTCTAATTATTTCAGGGATTGTGGCATAAATATTACGTGGCATAAAATGAACGGCTAGTTGTTGGCCACATTTCAGGGAACTTAAAATTTTTGACTATATTGTCGCTATATATTTATAAAACGGTAATTTACAACACCACGAAGATCTGGTGTTCGCGCCAAAGCGCTAATGTCAAGAATCGACGCTAGATGGCACTCGGCTCGGCGCGATACGGGATGAAGTTCGGCCGAGCGTGTTGAGCAGTGCGTGTCGAGAAAGCGCGCGAGAAAAAATAAGAGTTCAAATTCAGCGCTGCGATAGATAGCACGCTGTCTATTTTGTCGGGAACTCGGAATAGTAGGCGCGTATAGTAAATATACTGTCTAGGAATTGTAGTGCGTATTCCCTGCTGAGAGCTTCTCCCGGGACTTTTGGGTTTAACGCTGAGTCCGTATAAGTGGATTCGACTGTAATAGCTACTAGTGCGGTATTTGATATTCTAGAAATAACTGTGGCCACGCGAAACGTGGCTTCTGTAAGGTAGTTAATCGTACGACAGAGTTACTGGACTGTCATCGTGACTAACGAAGAAAGTGACGTGAGGTGGAGAGGTGCTGAGGTCCTAACTGCTGCAGAGGGTAACGGTCTAATAAGGTCAATAACACTACCAGCCACAACCAGATACACATCACTGACCCTTACTTTCCTAGCACTATACAACCACATGCGACCTAACCGAATCCTGAGGGACCAGTCGCCTTGGATAGAGGTAAGTAAGCTCCGTTTAATAGAATAGAACGCTCCCCCCTGATTGTTTATTGTAATTAGAAACTTTCCACCCTTGGCGTTAGGACGCCCGACCTGCACCTGCTTGTAGGTTCTTCGTCTATGGGCCGCGGAGGACCCTACTCCTGGGATAAGCAGCTGCTGGCTGTAACATTTGGTAGCAGAGCGCGATTCCGGGATCGATTCCCGGTCGATCCCGACCATAGTGTTTGATAAAAATTAAACAATTTTGGTGGCAGGGAGCGTTGGGTTGATTGGTTTAATTTTGTGTCTACAATCACGCCCGTCCGTAATACGTAATTTTTTTTTTAAATTATATACGTAATAATAAAATTCTTTTCTTTTGTGGCTTGCTTTTTTGTTGTTAACGGGTAAATTTGAAAAGCCGCGCCCGGTTAGTGCGCAAGCGGGAGTTTGCGTCATGTAGGTAGATGGTTATTTTTACGTAATCGGTTAATTATCGTTGTCGGATAGTTGTAGTGGATTACTATCGAAAGGGTCGATTTCCGAGCTAGGCATTTTTTATTGATCGACCGTGATGTATATCTTCGTTTGTATTGTAATTTGTATTTGAACTAAAGAGTAGTAATTTGTATTTACGCAATTTGAATTTAACTTGATTTGATCGCACTAGTATTTGTTAATTTGATTTGTGTCTTTTCTTTTGTGCTAACTTGTATTTGGTTTGATAAGTAGTAATTCGTATTTGTGTAATTTCTATTCAACTCGATTTGATAGGAACTGCATTTGTTAACTGTTAATTTTTTTTTTGTATTTGTTATTTGTTATTTTTGTAATTTGTGCTCGAGCCGCGTCGTAATTTGTATTTAGTAGTGATGTCATCGCTCAAGCTGCTAATCCGTTGCCTGCGGAATGAGTTACGCTGGGCCACCAGTGCCCATGCTTTGATAGGTCGACCGGATAGGGTCCATAACTTGATGAAGCGGTTCGAGCAGGTCGTTGCTCGAAGAGCCGCAGTGGAGGAGGCTTACGCTGAGCTCGAGGATTCAGATGTGGAAAAGGGAGTCCTGGACTCCTGCTTCCCTGACTACGAGCAGTTCTTTTCGCTCACGGACGAGTTGATCGAGGCTGAAGGCAGGTATACCGAGGAGGCGCGTGAAGCTCGGATGAGTGGCCTGCCCGAGTCCTTTTGGAAGCAGCCTCAGCCGGAGCTGTTGGGACGACTCCCAACTCTGGACTTGCCAAGGTTCTCCGGGGTCCTTTCCGAGGCTGACCTTCGTTGGTCTTTAGTGGACGCCCGGAATGACTTGACCCCGAGCCAGAAGATGGCGTACCTCCTGGCCTCACTGGAGGGGGAGGCCCTGAGCGTCGTCATCCATTTCAGATTGTCGGACGACGACTACCAGACTGCTCGGGACCTCCTGGCCAGAAGATACGCCAACGTCCGGCGAATTGGGGACGAACAAGTTAAGCAGCTTCTAAGCCTCCCGCTGCTTAGTTACCGGGCCAGACTACGTCCGGACCTGTTGGATCCAGTCTTGGTGGCCTGTAATACGTTGAGGTGGCTGGATTTACCAGTGGGCGAATGGGCCTTTTTGTTGATCCGCATCGTGCTGTCCCGTCTACCTCTTGACCTTCGAATACATTTTGAGGAGAGGTACGGCGGGGACGAGGCCTCCTATATTCCGCCCTTCTATGACCTGCTGCGGTTTTTGGAGGAGCAGTGCCGACAGATCGAGCACGCGGCGGGCACCGTCGACGACTTACGAGCTGTGCCCAGTGAGAGGCGGAATCCGCCGGGCAAGTCGTCGTCAACCCCCCCCCCCCCCCTGCTCCTATTGTCGAGCATCTGATCACCGGGTAACGTCTTGCCCAAAATTATTAAGTAAGCCGGTTCCGGCGAGGCGAACTATCGCCAAGGAGCGCCACTGGTGCTACACATGTTTGGAAGGGCACCTGCAGCGAGACTGTTCGCACCGGCGGCCCTGTTTGCATTAACAGGGCAATCACCATGCAGTTCTGTGCCTGGGTGCGAACGGCCTCTCCTCTCGGGGCTCTGCCAGGCCCTCGACCCCCACGGGCGGGGGTGCTCCGCCACGCCCTCTGACGGGCGACGCTCGGCGCCCGCCGGCTAGCCACCAGGCCCCTAGGTTTGAATGGGGTCCCTCTCCTGACCAGTCGGTGGGTAATTTCCCCAGGGGCGGGGGTATCATCACCCCCCCCCTCAGCATGTGGAGAGGAACTTCACGGCCACTCATCAGTTCGCTAGATCCTTCTCACTCCCGTTAGCTGAGTGGCCGCGACTGGTGTACCACTGTACCCCATTTGATGGAAGCGGCCCTAGCTAGCTGCCGCCTTAGCTCCCACCACGGCCGCCTCCACTGAGCCTTAAGCCGTCAACAGTCCACTTGTCAAGCTGTTCTGTTGCCGACGGCCTCAGTGAGGGCGTACAACCCGAGTGGCTACTGTTGGCGGTTTGCGCTCTATTAGTCTCGGGTTCACGCCGTGTGGCCTCCACTTGGTGGTGGGAAGATTAGGGCTCCCCTGGAGCGTTGAATCACGCTGTCAAGGGAGTTAGATTTGGGTTTGGTCGAGTACTTAATTAACGACGCTTTAAATTAAAATTAAAAATGCTTTTGGGTTTTCCGCGAAATTCATATTTGTAGCGTTTGTGATTAAAATATTGAATTTAAAATATTCCTTTAAATGCTGCTGCATATGTTTTGTAAATATGCTTGATCACTATGTTTGTTGTTGCACGGAAAATTGAAATTGAATTACGTGCCCTTTTGAATGCTTGTGCGTATGCCTTGTAATTGTATTTGATTGTTGCGTTTGTTTGCTGAAAGGAAAGTTTGAATTCATTTGAAATTGAATGACGCGCTATTTTGAAAATTATGTATATGTTTTGTGATAGTGTTTAATCAATTTGCTTTGTGAAAAGGAAAGCTGAAATTAGATAACCCTATTTGTGCCGACAGGAATAAAGAGTCAATTCTCTTTTGGTTTACAATTTGTTGGCACTGTCTAAGATATTTATTTGAAAAGAGAAATAGCGCTGTCTCTTACGTTTACTGTTTTGTTTACTTTGTCAAGTTAACCTATGTGCATCGGTGATTAATTTGGTTGAATTGATTCTGTAGTTGAACATTGATGCTTTTGAAAAATTAGTTGAAATATGAGCATAGGACTACTTGTCTGACAGGCTGGCTAGTTTGTAGATTATCAGATGGAAATCAGCTGACGCACCATTTGGTAAATGATTATATGGTGGATGGCTTGGTTAGGCCTACTTGTTTGAAAATTCATACTAGGGACTTTCTGTGTGTTTCGTTTGGCTCTCCACAGACGACGTTCATGGGGAATTTGGGGGTGCTCTCTGCACTGAAGCTTATGAGGTCCCTCTGGGCCGCTTCGTGTCGCGTCGCTGTTTGCAGACCTGATATGGTCGGATTGCGGAACTAATCATAGGAGCGCAGATAGGTGTTTGAAGGAGGTCGTCGGACTTCTGTCTAGGAATAGGACTTATTTATGTGCTGCGATGTCCAGGAAGGGCATCCAGTTCAACCCTCCGGCTAGCCCACGTTGGGCCTGTAATTTTGAAGCGTTGGTTAGGGTTTCAAGATCTGATGGGGTGAGTAAGGTGGCCTAGTTTGGTTTTAGAATTGGTCTTGCAACTTGCCGTCGCGACCCTGTCCCGCTGACCGATTTGCTCGCGGACGTAAATCCTTATGTCCGGGACGGGGGTTTGTTCGCGCCAAACCGCTAATGTCAAGAATCGACGCTAGATGGCACTCGGCTCGGCGCGATACGGGATGAAGTTCGGCCGAGCGTGTTGAGCGGTGCATGTCGAGAACGCGCGCGAGAAAAAATAAGAGTTCAAATTCAGCGCTGCGATAGATAGCACGCTGTCCATTTTGTCGGGAACTCGGAATAGTAGGCGCGTATAGTAAATATACTGTCTAGGGATTGTAGCGCGTATTGCCTGCTGAGAGCTTCACCCGGGACTTTTGGGTTTAACGCTGAGTCCGTATAAGTGAATTCGACTGTATTAGCTACTAGTGCGGTATTTGATATTCTAGAAATAACTGTGGCCACGCGAAACGTGGCTTCTGTAAGGTAGTTAATCGTACGACAGAGTTACTGGACTGTCATCGTGACTAACGAAGAAAGTGACGTGAGGTGGAGAGGTGCTGAGGTCCGAACTGCTGCAGAGGGTAACGGTCTAATAAGGTCAATAACACTACCAGCCACACCCAGATACACATCACTGACCCTTACTTTCCTAGCACTATACAACCACATGCGACCTAACCGAATCCTGAGGGACCAGTCGCCTTGGATAGAGGTAAGTAAGCTCCGTTTAATAGAATAGAACGCTCCCCCCTGATTGTTTATTGTAATTAGAAACTTTCCACCTTTGGCCTGTAGGAGGCCCGACCAACATCTGCTTGTAGGTTCTTCCTCTATGGGCCCGGGAGACTCTACTGTTGGATAAGCAGCTGCTGGCCGTAACATCTGGTTTGTTTTAGAAGTAATTAAATAATGAAAGTATATTTTGATGTATTCTTTTAAGAACTTCTTCACCGGATCAGATCTGCTCAGTGGAATAATGTTATTATTTTGTAGAAAATTTCTTAATTGACAATTGCCTACATAATGATAAATGATATTTTTAGAATATAATCACACGTCAACTACGAATGCTTAAGGGACTTGGTTTTGGATATTATCTTTATATATAAAAATTACTTGTCACATTGTTTGTCCGCGTAAACTATTGAACTGATTTCAATGACATTTTGCACACTGTGTGCAGTTTGGCCCAGCTCGAGAGATAGGATACTTTTTATACCGATAAGTGACCTTCAATATTTTTTATTGCGTATTTAAGGATCTTTTTCATAGGAAGGGTTGTCGGAAAGGGCAGAAAACATCTGCCTGGCCAGCTAGTCTTTAAATATAAAAATTACGTGTCACATTGTTTGTCTGCGATGAACTCCTAAACTACTGAACTGATTTCAATTAAATTTTGTACACTGTGTGCAGTTTGGTCCAACTTGAGAGAAAGGATAGATTATCCTGATAACTAACCCTCAATTTTTTTATTGCTAATCTCAGGATTTTTTTTTAGAAAAAGTAAATGGTCGTCGGAAAGGGCAAAACAACGTCTGCCTGGTTAGCTAGTATAACATAATATAATTTAATTAAATTTTTTCAAAATACTAACACTTAGTTTTTAAGCGTTACTGTAATACTAACCCATGGATCTTTGTTGTCTGAAAATAAATTAATTTGAATTTGAAAAATTTTAATTCATATTTTTTTATACTAAAATATGTACTAGATACATAATAAATACTGTAGGCAAAAAATAGTAAGACTTGTTCATAATTTTAAAATTCTTTATTTATTCTGCCAAATCTATTTCATCCCCCTCAAAGTAATCCCCCCCGCCACAATACACTTTTTCCAACGTTTTTTCCAATTCTCGTAACAGTTGATAAAGTCAATTTCCGGAATAGCCTTCAATTCGCGTAGCGATTCACGTTTAATGTTTTCAATTGACTCAAAACGGTTTCCCCGGAACGGTCGCTTGAGTTTGTTGAACAACCAGAAGTCGCACGGAGCTAAATCAGGCGAATACGGTGGTTGTGGAACGATATTGGTTGAATTTTTGGCGAAAAACTCACGAAGAATCAATGCAGTATGCGACGGTACATTATCGTGGTGCAAAAACCAAGAGTTGTCGTAATTCCGGCGTCTTTTTACGAATAGCTTCGCGCAAGCGACGCATAACACTCAAATAGTATTCCTTGTTGACAGTTTGGCCGGTCGTAAGGAATTCGGAGTGCACCACACCTCGATGATCGAAGAAAATTGTCAACATGACCTTGATTTTTGACTTGCTTTGACGTAGTTGTTTCGGCTTCGGCTCACCTTTGGCACGATATTCCGCCGATTGATCGTCTCTTTCCGGGTCGTCAGCGTAGATCCAAGACTCGTCGCCAGTTACAATACGTTTCATGACATCCTGATAATCGGAAAGCATTGTTTCACAGACGTCAACGCGATGCTGTTTTTCAAGAAAATTGAGTGATTTTGGAACGAAACGTACATTCACTTTTTTAGGCCCTAATGATCTTTTAAAATGGTTTTCACTGATCCTTCCGATATTTCAACGATATCAGTAAGGTCTCTGACTGTTAATCGTCGATTCTCGAGCACCAATTCCTTGATTTTATTGACGTGTTGATCATCAGTTCATGTTAATGGCCGTCCTGGATGTGGTTCGTCGTCAACGCGTTATCGACCCTCTTTCAATAATTTGTACCAATCAAAAACACTTGCTCGCGACATACAATTATCACCAAAGGCCTTTTGCAACATTCTGAACGTTTTGGCACCAGAAATTTGACTCCGCACACAAAATTTAATGGAACTTCTTTGTTGAATAATTTCACTCATTGTAAAAATCGCCGAATGCACTTTTTGTACTTCAGAAAGACAAGCGTATACTAAAAACACATATGTCATTGACAGTCATACCAACGTAGAAAAAAAAGTTTCGACGAATGGATTTCCGCGCGAAATTTAAATTAAAAAGTCTAACTATTGTTGCGCGCCACTATTATTGTCTTGTACATGGCAACACTAGCTACCACTAGCGCCGTCTAGTATCGAGTAGCGGAACTAGGAGAGTCAAGATCCTTCTAGAAATTTCAGGACCGATATGTACTCTAACAATCTAGATGTTTCTACAGTAGAAGGTTCTAAACAGTAAAGGTAGGAAACTATCTGAGCCCTATATAAAGCCGGTATAGACCGCGACTGAGGCAGGATTGAATTGGCGATATAAGCGAATACTTCGAAGCGATACAACTGCGAACTAAAGTGATCAGTAGTACAGTTGTGTTTTATTATTAGTGTGGTTTAAGTTGTATTTAGTGCTCTGTAATTAAAGTGTCGATTTTGGTAAGTCACTCGGCAGTTTTTAATTGTCTCGAACCCCAAGCTCGTAACAATTAGTGTCAGAAGTGGGATCAAATCATGCCGATTTTACCAAAGGACCACATGGAGGGTATCTGTACCCGAAGTCAAAGCCAGCCAGAGACGGTCCAGAGACGATTTGGTAATGCAACGCCGCAAACGTCGGATGGCCAGCTGCTGACCACGGAGGTCGGGCCGTCAGCAGCTCCTGCATCTGCAGCACCTGACTTAGGTGCTCTGATGATGCTGCTGCAGGAGTAGGCTCGCCAACAGGAGGAACAGACCCACCGACAGGAGGAACAGGCTCGCCAACAGGAGGAACAGGCCCGCTGACAAGAGGAACAGGCCCGTCGGTTGGAAGAGCAGCTGTAGCGCGGACGGGAGGAACAGGCCCGTCGGTTGTAAGAGCAGCTGCAGCGCGGACAGGAGGAACAGGCCCGTTGTTTGGAAGAGCAGCCCAAACACGATAAAGAAGAGCAGATGCCCCTCATGAAGGACCTTCACGCTACCTTCGCGAAGAAGATAAGGGTCGTGAAGGATAGGGTTGCTCAATATGACAACCACCTGTCGGTTTCTGAAACCCGAGTCGACCAAGTGTTGTCACAATCGGGTTGACAACGTGATGGTTGACGTGAAGAAAACGCTGGACGACCTCAAACTTGGGGATGGAGTTACAGCTCCCGTGGTAGCTACAACAACTTCACTACGCGGATTCAAAGTGCCGCCGATCGACGGGACTTCTTCCTGATCGGCCTACAAAATCCAATTCGAAGCTGTCATGAAGGCGAACGGGTGGAACAAAAGTCGGGCCATGACTGCAGCAGTGTGCCCTTGAGGTAGAGAAGCTGGTTCGAAAAGCATACCAGTCTGTACTCATTTCTGTGCTCATTGTAGGAAACCTGGTGCAGACATTCAACAACGGCATCCGTGACCTTGAAGTCAGAGCTGCTGTGAGACTCGAGCACCACGAGACGCTTGAAGATGCCTTGAAGTGGAAGCCGTGCGGCAGGGTCATCGTTCCCATCGCGGCAGGGAGGTTGCAGCAGCTACAGTTCGGGACCGCAGCACCTGGCGGGTGCTGGCTGATGTTAAAAGAGCCCCAAGGATTTCGATCTCACAAACCCATGATGGGAACAGCCTAATCATCAAGGGCGAGTTCAACGGAATGCCGTGTAAACTGACCATAGACACTGGAGTCTCTCGCACGGTTGTCAGTTCCCAACTTATAAGTCAATTCCTTGGGGACTCCGCATACAACCGAGAACGCATTAATTTGGTGAAAGCCACCGGTCAGCGCATACCCTTCCGTGGAGAGAAGGAGATGGAGTTGAAGCAAGGCAACATGATCTAGGTAGATGACATTATGCAGGTGCATAATGTCATCGTGGCTGATATAATGGACGACTGCATCCTGGGCCTAGACTTTATGAGGAAGTATTGTTGTGAGATCGACGTTAAGCAAGGTGTTTTGAAATGTGGACAAGAGGAACTTTTCGTGGAAGGGGCGTTACCAGGGAATGTGTACAGCCTTAAGACGGCTTTGACGGCTTCGTGGCGTAATGGCTTAGCAATCAATTGTTGTGCTGGGGGCCGCGGGTTCGAATCTCGCACGGAACAAGTATTTGTATGGCCTACAAATAATTGTTCCGGGTCTGGATGTTTGTCCTTGTGCAATTTATGTTTGTAAACTGCTTCCACGACACAGGAGAAAATCCTAGTGTGGGGGTAACGTTTTTAAAAAAAAAATAATTAAAATTAATTAAGAAGATTGTTTTTCCGCCGGGGTCGGAAACGATTGTGCCGGTTAGACTTGCTCGGAATCCTGGGCAAACTCTTCGTTGTGTACTCGTGGAAAAGGTAGACAATGACCTTCCCTGGAAAGTGGCTCGAACCTTGGTCAGAACTGCCGACATCTCAGGAGTACGTGTGCTGAACCTTTGTGATCAGGAACAGGTTATAGAAAAAGGCACATTGGTTGGTACTAGTGAGGAAGTGGATTGGTTGAATCGGTGCCAATATCTATCGACTGGGACCCCCAGCAAGGATGGACAAACGAGAGTGACCACACTTTTAGAAGACTGTCGCAGCGTTCTCTCCCCGAATGAAATGGTCAAGGCGAAAAAGTTGTTACTCAAGTACGCCGATGTTTTCTCGTCAAACGAAGCTGCCATAGGAAAGACTGGCTTAGCTCAACACAAAATAAACACAGAAGAAGAATTGCCTACCCGTTAGCGGCCAAGAAGATTGCCTATAGCACGTTTTTTTTATAGGATAAGGGTGACAAACGAGTACACAGTCCACCTGATGGTAAGTGGTTGCTGCGGCCCATAGACATCTACATCTATCCCTATTACAAATCAAAATGTAGATGCGTTGTCACCCGTAAGGACTAGGATCGATTTTTTTGAAATTTCCAGTAAAAAGGGCCTCCGGCCACCTGCACTCACTAAGCGAAACCCAGAGGTAAACCTCTACTTCACGCTGGTTTTCTGTGAGGTCGTGGTACCACTCCGGTTCGAGCCGGCTCATCCGTGCGACAGCAAAAGCTGCGGCGTGACTCTACCACTGTTCGTGAAAAGTAAGTAGAAACCATGATTGAGGGAATGGTGAACGATGGTGTTATTGAACCTTCATCTAGTCCATGATTTTCACCTGTGGTGCTGGTAAAGAAGAAGGACGGCAGCATGCGGTTTTGTGTTGACTACCGCCGTTTAAACGACGTTACGAAGAAGGACAGCCATCCCTTGCCAATAATTGATGACTCGCTGAACATGCTTACAAGCATTAAGTGGTTTAGTACACTGGACCTGAAAAGTGGCTACTGGCAGGTTAAAATTGACCCTAAGGACAAGGAAAAAACTGCATTCTCCACAGGAAAGGGTCTGTGGCAATTTAAAGTCATGCCGTTTGGATTGTGCAATGCTCCAGCAACGTTTGAAAGGTTGATGGAACTTGTACTTACCGGGCTAATTGGAGATGCCTGTCTGGTCTACTTGGATGACATCATCATCGTAGGCCGTACGTTTGAGGAACACCTTCAAAACCTGGAACGCGTGCTCATGAAGATCCAGAGTGCCAGCCTCAAGTTGAGTCCGAAGAAATTCTCACCATTCAAACGGCAAGTTAGTTTTTTGGAGTATGTAGTGTCGGAAGAAGGTATCCGCACGGATCCAGAGAAAATTGCCGCTGTCAAGTATTGGCCGGTTCCAAAAGACAAAACACAGGTTAGAGCATTTTTGAGTTAGTGCTCTTATTATCGGCGATTTGTGAAGAATTTTTCAGATATAGCCAAATCTCTGCACAAGCTAACCGAGGAGAAGCGACATTTCTGCTGGGATGAAAGTTGCGATATTGCATTCCAGAAGCTCAAGAACCGTCTGTGCGAAAACCTATTTTGGGGTACCCTCATGCGGGCAAGGAATTTATAGTTGACACAGACGCAAGTGATATAGGACTTGGCGGTGTGTTGTCTCAACGGAATGCTGATCAAGAGATTGTGATAGCATACTTCAGCAAGTCGTTGTCAAAGCCGGAAAGGAACTATTGTGTCACAAGACGGGAATTACTTGCTGTGGTAAAGTCCTTGCAGCATTTTAGCAAATATCTTCTGGGGCGGAAATTCCACTTACGAACTGACCATGCTGCACTGAAATGGCTATTGCATTTCAAAAGTCCGGAAGGACAAGTTGCGAGATGGATTGAACTACTGCAGGAATACGTCTTTGTGATCGAACATCACAGCGGGAAATCTCATGGCAATGCAGATGCATTGTCAAGAAGACCTTGCCCTGAAGATTGCAAGCATTGTACTAGGCAAGAGGGTAAGGAAGTGGTTTCTGTGAGGATACTCAGGACAGACCAGCTCAGCAATGAGTGGAAGGACAGCCTACAACATGCACAGCAGGAAGATTCGGACATTAAGCCGATTCTGGAATGGATGAAGGCCAGTGCTCCTAAGCCCAAATGGAGCGGCGTATCAGCGATGATTTCGACCACGAAAAGCTATTGGGCCCAATGGGACGGCTTGCTGATTCAGGTGGAGTCCTGTGCCGTAAATGGGAAAATGGTCGGGGAGACAATTGTCATTTGCAAATGGTTGTCCCTAAGGCTAAAGTACCGGATGTTCTACAGCTGTACCATAGTGGTTGTTCAAGAGGCCACCTGGGAGTTAAACGAACTCTACTGAAGGTCCGAGAACGGTTTTACTGGGTCCACTGTCGTGATGATGTCGAGGACTGGTGCCGCAAATGTACAAGTTGTGCGGCTGTAAAGGGGCCTCAAACTCGTAGTAGAGGCGCATTGAAATTGTACAATGTTGGTGCACTATTGGAGAGGATAGCTATTGATGTTGCGGGGCCGTTTTCGGAAAGTGAAAGTGGTAACAAGTATTTCATGGTTGTGATGGATTACTTCACTAAGTGGCCAGAAGTCTTCGCCATTCCAAATCAAGAAGCTTCAACAGTTGCAGATAAACTAGTTAATGAAATCTTCTGTCATTTAGGAGTACCTTTAGAGATTCACAGCGATCAAGGAGGGAATTTTGAGTCTCAAATATTCCAGGAAACTTGCCGAGTTATGGGTACTCATAAATCAAGAACAACTTCTTACCACCCACAATCTGATGGAATGGTAGAACGATTTAATCAGACATTGGAGAGGTACCTAGCACAAGTTATGGAAAAACGGCAACGAGACTGGGACAGGCACATACAACCGTTTTTGACCGTTTACATCAGTGACACCAGCTTTTGCAAACTTTGGGAGAGAATTACGGAATTACGGTAATTACCTTATCACCGGAAGACCACCTGATGCCCCACGCAGTAAAACCGATTATGCAAATGACTTGCGGGACAAAATGAATGACATTTATGAGCACGTCAGACAAACGGGCCAGCAAACGTCTGAGAAGATGAAAACACGGTATGACCGCAAAATGAACAACAAAGGGTTTGACGAAGGTTCACTAGTGTGGTTACACAATCCAGTTCTCAGCAAAGGGAAATCTCCTAAGCTTCAAGCTAAATGGGACGGATCGTACCGGATTGTGACAACCTAATCTACCGGATACAGAAAGGTGCCAGAGGTAGTTCTAAGATCGTCTATGTGGATCGACTGGCGCGTTATTATGGGGCCAATAATGCTCGGACGAGCATACCTTAGGAGGGGGCAGTGTTGTGCGCCACTATTAATGTCGTACATACATGGCAACACTAGTTACCACTAGCGCCCTCTAGTGTCGAGTAACTGAACTAGGAGATTCAAGATCCTTCTAGAAATTTCGGGACCGATTTGTACTGGAACATTCTAGATGTCGCTACAGTAGAAGGTTCTGGAAACTATCTGAGCCCCTATATATGGCCGGTATAGACCACAACCGAGTCAGTATTGAATTGGCGATATAAGCGAATACTTCGAAGTGATATAACTTCGAACTAAAGTGATCAGTAATACAATTGTGTTTCATTATTAGTGTGTTTTTAAGTTGTAATTAGTGTTCCGTAATTAAAGTGTCAATTTTGGTAATTCAATCGGCAGTTTTTAATTGTCTCGGACCCCAAGCTCGTAACAGTATCAATAAAGATGTCAGCCAAAATGTTTGAGTCATAACAAGTCTTAAAATGAGAGATATCTGTATTTACAAGTGTTAAATAGGCTGACTTGTAATCGATAGTACATTCAGTCTTAGGAAACTTATTCACTAGCTTGTAGGATTTATTAATGCTGAGTAAAACTATAGCATGGTCAGTAATTGATGCATTAAGGACTGCTTGCTACAAGTGCTGAGTTCGTATGTTTATCTAATTTTAGGAACACATTATCAAGGCAATCGTCCTGTCTAGTGGGTAATGACCGGACAAGAGTCCATGTGAAGATAAAATGTCTACGTCTGCCTGCTACTGTGTTGATACGCTAGCTCTGTCGGCTTAGTAATTAGATTAAGATTAATGTCGCCAGTTAAAACAATATTCTTATATGAGGTTATAGTTTCTAAGTGTGCGTTTATGGAATCAATAAACAAATCAGCGTTTGAGACTGATGGCGATATATAGATACCCAATATAATGAAGTCAGAAGTAACGATTTGTAAACCTGATGCATGTGTTAGCTTTAGTTCGGATACTTTTTTCACCTTTAGGTTTTTTTTAATTATATGTTACAACCCCGTCATTCTGATTTAGTTGACGATTAATTTCAAATTGTTTATTATTATCCAATGTTGGTATTTCTCTATTTACGTTTAACCTGCATTCTGTCAATATTATGACATCAGTTTCAAATGGCAATTGTGACATATTAATCAGTAAATCATTAATGTTGTAATATATACTCCTAATATTTTGGGTTAGTATTGTAAAATTGGAATTAGGTACATATAGGCTACATTACTTTAGATAAGTCCTCTATATTACAAACTACAGATTTAGCGATTTCAATTTCGTCCAAATCTTCAATTGTTTTCATAAAGCTATCCGTGATTGTTTGCAATAAAAACTGTATCGTTGTAGCTACAGAAGGTAGTAATGATATTATCGATATGGTATTTTAGCGTAATTTTTAATTCATTTGTTTTTGTAAGAGATTTGTAAATAATACCCAAAAACCGGCAAATTCCTAGGCAGGTTCTATATAGGTAGCTAAACGTGTAACGGTTTTTAAGATGATGCCTAAGAAAGTGTGTGTAAGATTTTGTATTGTGTATGAGTTTAATATGTAATTTGGTTTTTATAAATAATAAAGGCTGTGCAAATGTGTAGATTTGTGGTGTTTGATAGTTATGTATGTATTTGACAATCATAAAAGAATCATATTTACATGAGAATAATTCGACATGTGTGAATATTAGCACTAGAAGAGATAATATAATTTTTAAAGTAATTATAGAGAGTAGTTATGCATTTTGTATTAACTGATGTACCTGAGATTCGCTGATGATTTTAATAATTCGGGTGTTACATCTTGTCGCACAAATACCCTGCCAAAAGACGTCCAGTAATATTTAAATTTCTTGAATTTCACTACATCACGAGCTAAAAAGAATAGAAGAGCCCCTTTTGGAGTCAACTGTTCAGATTTAAAAATAGGGGTGTCTTCATTAATTTTGAGTCCGAGATGCTTCGCCTGCAGTTTGTTTTTATTTTTAATATTGAAAGATTTTGTCTTTTGTAACAAATCAATTTTTTGAAGAGTGGATCCAAGTTCAACGATGATGGGAGTATTTATAACATTTCTGTCTTTACCTTGCAGTCTAAAAACGTCTTTCATATCATCTGATTTCATACCCAAGTTGATGGTATTTGATAAGTTGAGAACCATTTTCATGAGATCTTATCTTTTTCTTTCTTTACTTTAGGAACGTTTTTAATCTCGATACTTGTTTTTCGTAATGTTCTCTGTAGTACTTCCACCTGTTGCTCAAGGATCTTGACATATTCTCGATCGGCTTTAGCTTTTGTTTCCAGGGTTTCTACTTTCTTGCAGAGTTCCTTGTTCTGAGTGGTAAGTAATAATATTGACGAGTCAATATTAGCATTTATATCCTTGATCGATTACAATTCACCTTTAATTTCTCTTTATTGAGCAGTCTGAGGAGCTAATGGCAAGTTGTAATTAGATCCCTCATCTCTTCCTTAAAATTGACGAATTCCGTTGGTAGGTCCTTCTCTCTCAGTCTCTTATTACGCTGCGTAACTAATTTCGATAGTGTATCCTCGTGACCCAATCCTTTCACATCCGTAGTAGAGAAAGATTTATTCATGGCCATGTTAAAATATTAAAAATTTATTAATTTAATTTTTAATTTAATTTGTTAAAAATTTATTCTATACTATTTTAATTTCAAGTTTAGTTCGTTCCAACGGACAGTTTCCCCGGAATTTCTTTTTTAACCCATTGTTAACATAAATAGGTAGATTATAGTATATACTTAACCAAATATATACCTATTTATATTTTACAAAATGTTTTGACGGTAAGTGAATGCTGAGGCTGATAGACATCTACATTTATCCTGAATTAAGAACAAAAATGCAGATGCGTTGTCACCCTTGACGACTAAGATGGATTACCTCATTTCCAGTAAAAAATCCGGTTCCCTAAACTCACTATACGAAATGCAGCAGCATTAAGCTGCTATTTTACGCTGGTATTCTGTGAGAGCGTGATCCTTCCCCAGTCGAACCGACCCATTCGTCCTACAACTATACTATTAATATAGCTGCTGCATGGCTCTACCGCGTGTAGAATTATTACCACGTATATAAGTATTAATTAATGCTTATCATTTTCTAGAGTATTATATTGATACGCAAAATAATGCCTCAGTAGTTTGTTCTTTAATTTTTTGCCCATTTACAAATCTTTTTTTTTTAAATTCCTACTTTTGGAAAGTAAGTTTTAGTTACTTATAGTTTGGGTTATTCGTTTATAATCTAATTAAAATAAAATATAACTAATATTACAGAAAATAACATTAACCCTTACATTTTCCTAACAAATTGACATCCCCTCTATGAAATCTATCAAACATTTGGCCTTATTCGAAAGTGGCTTCGTCCTAGTGAGAAAAAAGTCGTGGATGCCCTCATTATTTACTTATTATTCGATCGCTAAAAAGTTTTTCGTTACACAAGTCAGTCAAGTAAAGTAAAAGACTACTATAATCGCATCACTATAAATGTGAAATATAACTATGAAAATGCGTAAACATTTCTTTTTTTCTTGATAAATATTATAACATATTTGTATTAAATATGTTTTCCTTTTTTTTCATAAATACTATAACATATATTGCATTAAATATTATTATTTTATTCATCACTTATTTGGTTCACAGGACATGCGCAACAACATGTGGTCAGGTGACTATGAAAACTGGGCGAATGTTGTTGAGGGCAACACGTGAAAGAAGAAGTTTTGTCTGACTGTATGCGCGATGTGCACATCGATAATTTCGTTGAAAACGAGTTAATAATAAATAAATTCAAGTTGGAGATGATGACACAAGTTCCGATGACGATTCCGACGATGAAAATCTTGGTTGTGCTTCTCTTCCCGATTAAAAACTGTTTTAAAGAGAAAATTTTATTTTATTTTTCAACCTTGATTTGAAATCAATATTATATGAATATTATAACCCATCGTCGCTTACCTACCCAATGTTTTTATATGTCTAGTGCAATAAAGTTGATTGATCATCATTCATCATCATTACAGCCCTTCACAAATCCACTGCTGAACATAGGCCTCCCCCAAGGAATGCCACAAAGCACGGTCCTGAGCCACCTGCATCCATCGACTTCCCGCATATCTTACCAGGTCGTCACTCCATCTAGTGGGGGGACGCCCTACACTTCGTCCGCCGGTACGAGGCCGTCACTCGAGAACCTTTTTTCCCCAACGGTTGTCGGTTCTTCGAGCTATATGGCCGGCCCATTGCCACTTCAGCTTACTAATCCGTTGGGCTATGTCGATCACTCTGGTTCTACTGCGGATATCCTCATTTCTAAGTTTATCACGCAGAGAAACTCCGAGCATAGCCCTCTTCATAGCTCGCTGAGCGACCTTGAGCTTCCTCATCCGCCCAGCAGTGAAGGACCACGTCTCAGTACCATAAGTCATCACTGGCAACACGCACTGGTTGTACAGTTTTGTTTTCAAGTTTTGAGGTATACGTGCCGAGAAGATGTGCCGTAATTTCCCGAACGCTGCCCAACCGAGTTAAATCCGTCGATTGACCTCTCGGTCGAAGTTGGACTTACCTAGTCGGACTATTTGTCCCAGGTAAACATACTCGTCAACAACTTCGAGTTTAGTGCTCCCAACAACTACCGGCATAGGTGTGACATGGACATTAAACATGATCTTTGTTTTGTCCATGTTCATCTTAAGACCTATCCGTTGGGAAACACTATTGAGGTCATTGAGCATAGAGCTTAGGTCTTCCAGAGATTCTGCCATAAGGACTATATCGTCGGCAAATCGAAGGTGAGTGATGTTCTCGCCATTGATGTTAATACCGTATCCTTTCCAGTCCAGAAGCTTGAAAACGTCTTCCAAAGCAGCAGTGAAGAGTTTCGGGGATATCACGTCACCCTGTCTTACACCTCTCTGCAATTGGATAGGTTTCGTACTTTAGTTCTGTACTGGTAGCCATCGTAGCCCTACTGTACAAGCACTTCAGCACTTCGATATACCGACAGTCAACATCGCTGAAGGGACTGCAGCACCGCCCAAATTTCGACGGAATTAAAGACTCATAGCCCACATACGCCAGACATAGTGGCAAATTGTACTCCTCGGAATTCTGTACAATTTGCGGGAAGGTATGTAAGTGGTCTATGGTGCTAAAGCCTTTTCGAAAACCGGCTTGTTCGGGAGGCTGGAAGTCGTCAAGTCTGCGCGCGAGACGATTCGTAATGACTCTCGAAAACAGCACGTAGACGCGGCTCAGAAGGGAAATCGGTCTGTAGTTCTTCAAGAGAGCGTTGTCACCTTTCTTGAAGAATAAGACCACCGCACTTGGGCTCCACGCCTCCGGTGTAGTGCCACCATGGAGGACGGAATTAAAGAGCTTCTGAAGGACTTCAAGTACCGGTTTCCCACCTGCTTTCAGAAGCTCCGCTGTAATTTCATCCTCGCCTGGGGCCCTGCCGTTTTTAAGGTGCTTGAGAGCCATTCTAATCTCGCTCAGACTAACGTCCGGGATATCATCGGATTAGTGTCGAATAAGACTCGCTCTGGGATCGTTACTCATACTTACGTGTGGCTCCAACGATGATGTGTACAGCTGCCCATAGAACCTCTCAATTTCACTCAATATCTCAGTTGTCCCGGAAACGACCCTGCCACACTCGGTCTTCAGCTTCGACAGTTGGCTTTTTCTGGCAGACAGATCTCTAGCAAAGACTTTGGAGCCCTGGTTCCGCTCGATCGCTTCTTTAATACGAGCAGTATTAAAGTTGCCTAAGTCCCGCCGCATGCATTTGGAGACCTGTCTGTTCAGTTGCCTGTATGCTGTCAAATCTACTGAAGACTGCAGCTTCATATCCCGTCTAACAGCCATTAGATTAAGAGTGTGATCGGAAAGTTTTTGTGTTCTTCTGCAGCGAGTCTTGCAAAACTTAGCTCCGACCGCATGGGCAGTTTCCACGAGCTTGTCATTGATATCGTCCACTGCATTGCAATCTTCTAGGCACTGAAAACGATTTTGTAGCTCGAGCTGAAAGGTTTCGGGACTTTGGATTAGAGCACGAGGGGGACGGAGCGTTGGCTTCATTAGACTTGAACTCTCCAACTTAACGTTTAGGTTCAGTGTGCCTCTCACCATTCAGTGATCGCTGCCGATTTTCACCCTCGCGATCACAGAGACATCACTGAACAGTTGTCGTCTGATTGATTGATGAATTAATAATTTTTTTAATAGCTTAAAATATACATACAATCACACCATCTCATCACAGTTACAAGTACCTATATAAAAACTTTATTTTTTGCAATACTAGATATTTTCTGTTTCCCATCACTAGACCCACCTGTCAAAAATATTTTTTTAATAACTGGCTTTACGGCTCTGGGTTCTAGCCCTTCTGAGCCTGAAGTTACAATGTATAATTATTCTTCATCGAACACTGCTTCACAATAGATTGATGCATCAAATCGTGCAGCCACTGGGAGATTTTGACGGAACTTGAGCCAGCAGACAGCTGACAGTTGGCGATGGTTTCTCAAGGCGCCTAAACAGACAGAAACCTTATCTGGAGAATCACATAACCATCAAAGCACTTGTTTCACCGTTTCAACTAATAATTCACATGTGCAGACATTTAATACACAACATCGCATCACTTTTACATAATAAAATCCACTTCAAACCATTATTTTAACAACAATACAGGAGCAGCAAACCGCCGCCGGTCAAGTTCCCGCCAAAATTCCTTTATCAAAAAGATCAAGATATGTTGTACACTGTACAGTTCAGTTTTAATCACTCAGTTGGTAGAATTTAGTCTGTGATTCACTCTCATAGACAAGAACGAGTAATGATTAATAGTGTTGTAATATGATCTGTGATTGTGATACTAACTCATAGACTTTGTATCTATTAACTACATATTATTTTATACATGAAGTATGTACTAGCTTGGCAACCTTGCAACATATTTATTTGTCTATGGTATGAACCAAATAATAATCAGGCCCGTGACAGCTTAGTTCCATACTATGCCATTTGGCGCTACCGTCGCAAGTTTATTCTCTGTCTACGGACGCCATTTTAAAAAAACGCCATATTGTATTGTCAAAGCAAATTGTCAAAATTATCGATATTGATTGCCGCCATTACGCCATTATTTATCTAATCTAATTGTCGCCCGAGTTATGAGTTTAGCGCAAGTGTATTTTCTCGCATTTATGTTGCGTTGAGATCTTGGACGCAAAGTTTCCTCCGCTATTTGTGACAATAACAATATTCTGTTTTTGTGCTGGTCTAGTGCATATTGTATGGAATACGAAAAGTGCTGTCTTGGTGCAGATTCCCTAAAAACGATAATTTAAGAAACTTGTGGATGTATTTCATAGTATCCATAAGTCCTCAGATCATTGAACTTTCCAAAGAATAGTTTCTTGACAAGACAGAAAACTTCGATAGGTACTCTTATAGATGCTTGCTTACTAACGATTAAATACCTCATGGTGTGCCTCTGACAGCAACAGGTGAGTAATTTTATTACTTATCATGGTAGGTACTTAAATTTCGACTGCTGAAAGTTGTGATTTCTAAGTGGGTATCAAGTGGACTCCAGTAATGCAGTATTGAACCATGCATTTTTATTAAAAAACATTGCATCACTTTGTGATTAGTTCACCAGCCATTTTTAATTATCACTACATGGTATAAAGTGGCAGTCACTTAAAATATTGTCTTTGTAACTATTGAAAGACAAAAAATTGTATAGCTTAATACTTAAATCGTTATAAAAATATCACAAGAACAAACTTTGCAAAAAAAGCAACAATTAATTGCAAATTTTCAAAGATGCTGCTCGAATATGGTTAAATTTTAGTTCTGTTTTAACAAATAATGATGTGATTGACATCTTCTAAATCACAACACTTTTTACATTTATAAAATTTTCACAGTTATATTTTATTTCACTTTCCTTATTTTAAAAGGTTATTTAAATGTTCAAGATTTATTAAATCACTAATGTCCAAGATGATAGATCTGCTTTTCGGCTGGTACTGGAAGGCAGGAGCTCATACTATCTGAGAATGTCATTAAAGAATTCATACAAGCATCTTCAACTTAAAGTTGTGACTTGTCGTCATAGTGGAGGAACATAGGTAGTTGCAAGACTGAGCGAACAAGACTGTTTCAGAACCTTTTACTAGTAGGTATGAGTATTAAACAATTAAAATTATAGTTTAGAGGAAGTGGTAATGTGATGGGTATTAATTTTTTGTATAATTGGTATCTAAAACAAATGTTATTTGACTTCCCTCAATTTTATATATTGTTCTATTTTTACTTTATTGTTATAACTTATGGGGTATATCAATTAATTTGTTAACTCTGCTGATTTTAATAATTTTAACAATTCTTCAATATCTATAAGTAAAATTGCTAATTTGCTAAAGTAGAGTGATTGGAAATTGTGTAAAAATAAATTGTAAATATTAATAAAATTACATATCATTAACTCTCAAATATATCAAGAATTAAAAAATTTAAATTACTGTCATTTCCAACACTGCATATTTATCAAGATGTAACATTTATAAAAACTAATTTGGAAATATTTAATGATTATTTAGTAATTGACAGTAAAATTATACAATTTCATCAGACAGCTTTATTTAGATAGAGCGTTTTTGGCACGCTGTTTAAAATCAACAATAAAGTTCCATCTATGTTTCACAAACGGAGAATATTCATAAATTTAAAAATAATTTAAAACATAACTAAGAAATGATATTACTCAATTAATTAGTATTTAAGCAATGCATCAATAGGCACATTACAATGACATGTATCTTTTTCAAAGATGTTACCTGTAGTACCTATATTACTTGTATTCGCAAATAAAAATAAATTTGAATTTAAATCAATCTTGATAAAATTATTTCTTGTAAATGGTACTTATTTTAACAAGAGATTCTATTTATTTCATTATTTTAATCTTGTTCACTAGTGTGTATCGACGAGTTTTTAAATTACCAATTTTATTTTCATACTTAATAGCATTTTTATAATCAAAGTTACCAGTAATAATCTTAATAATATATCTTAGGGAGTTTAGAATGCCTTGTTTGACTCTAAATGAAGGTGATAACTGTTCAAATTGTTCAATACTGGAATTTATTTCAAATTCAGTTTGAAACATTATATTAATTGAATGTTTAGTTTTTTTTGTCAATATAATTCTAACATGCT
The DNA here is from genome assembly GCA_033319125.1 of Parnassius glacialis. Lineage (NCBI taxonomy): Eukaryota > Metazoa > Arthropoda > Insecta > Lepidoptera > Papilionidae > Parnassius > Parnassius glacialis. The sequence continues at coordinate 30,845,707 of JAVANC010000018.1, forward strand.
TATTTAAGTATTTAAGTTCATGTATCTATTAATATTAAATTCTAACTGCTCATGCGTAACATTTAAATCTGAAACCTTAATTATAATCTACTTTTCATCACTTACACTAACATGGCCATCTCTAAGTATCATACCAATATTAATATTATAAGGCCATAGGAATTATTTTCTGCTCCATGTAATTGTCAATTTAATATTGTGGTTAAATCTAATTAAAATTATTTGCAAAATGAATGGATATCTAAAACCTTCTGAATTATTATGTGTGGATTCTGAAGTTGGTTAACTATAATTTATTTAATTTTTTTTAAGTAGCTATTGAAACCACTAAGAATATTTTCTAATTCAGTTGCAGTTTGATCTAGAATCACCAGAATCTTAAAAAGAGATGCATCTTTTCCTATAATGTAATTGTTACACAATAAAATATATAGTATATTGTTTGTATATGCAATTTTGTTTATGTCATAAAAAATCTTATAATAAATTCACATTTCTTAATAAATAAACTTGAAATACATTGATCACCATCAAACATGATGATCAAGCTTGTTGGATCCTTAGGTCTAATTTGAAGAAAGTGACATAGTCTTCCTTGTTCCATTTTTATTAAAAAAAATCAATACATGTATATTTTTTTATAGGATAAGGGGACACAAGAGCACAGTTCACCTGATAGTAAGTGGTTGCTGTGGCCCATAGACATCTACATTTATCCCCGTTTGCGAATCAAAACGCAGATGCGTTGTCACCCATGAGGACTAAGATGGAATGCCTCTTTTCCAGTAAAAAGGGTCGCCGGTTCTCTACACTCACCATACGAAACACAGCAAGGTCAAGCTGCTATTTTACGCTGGTATTCTGTGAGAGCACAACTATACTACTAATATAGCTGCAGCATGGCTCTACCACGTTATACGTACCACATATACAAAAATATTCTGTTAACTATTCTTTTTCTATAATTTTAGCACTTCTTAAGATTATATTTACTTACTATTATATACTTTGTTTTATTTAATCCAATTTATTTTATTTATAATAACATTTACTTAATTAATAACTGTCAAGTTTTGTGCAGAAGTCAAATAACTTTCAACGATTTTAGTTCAAAAGTTACAACATAGAGCCATAAAGAAATAACCACAGGAAATAACTAGAATGGGACAGGATAGTTAAAGCTTTACTTAAAGTCCGCTCACTGCCATGTCTACCCGTAGAGCTGCTCTTGTCTAGATAGGAAGGTTTCTTCAGCTCCTGATTTAATAACCTTATTTGGTTCTAGGATATCCGGAACTGTGGACAAGACCAATTTGAGTGTACTTGAACTCAGCTGTAAGCTGTGTGCTGGCTGCGCCATATAAGTTTCGGGAGTGGTGCTGAAGCTTTTTAAAAACTACAAATATGTCTCGATGACATTTAATAACTATTACATTACAATAATGTATTAAAACTAATTCAGTGCAATACTGACTTCCTTAACTACGTGATTACATTACTACGATGAGAACTATAATGAATCTTATTCTAAATGCAAGGGCTTTTATAGGGTGGTCAAAACAAGTCAAACACATCAAAAGTTCTAAATAATAAATTAATATTTCTATGTTTATCATTCAGTAACAAAATATGATACTTAATTATTTTATTTATTTCATTACAGGTAACATTAGTGAAGAAAATAGTATCAAAGAAGAGAAACTTGGTTAATATTTTGACAAAGATTGCAACTAACACTTTAGATGACTCAGTTTCACGAAGACTTGTTAAAGCCCAATCGCTGTCAAGAAATAAACATCTATCGGAAATTTTGAAAAAAAGAAATGGTATAAATTACATTTTTTTTTAATAATATCTTTGCTAATACTAGGTAAACCAGGTATAGAAATACAATTAATTACTATATCAAATTAATATTTTGTACAGAGAAATCCTATACAGACGTAACTTAACTTTTCTAATTTAAATTGTACCTAGATCCGGGAGTTATTCAAAATGTAAAATGGTTTCAAATTTTAGAAACAAAATTGTATTTCATTATGGAATATTCTAAGCCACTTAAAATATACTATAAAATAATCTTTGACCTTAAAAAAAATGATATGTAATAAATCACATAATTTACTTTTCATTACACATTGAAATCAAAATAATCATGCTTAAATAATAAGGATATGAATATACAAGTAGCACCTGCTTTGTCTTAATAGTTTTCCATCTATAAAATGAGTAATGGTAAAAGATTGAAGACTATAGTTATTATATTTATTATATAATAACTATAGTTTTCAATCATATTTATTATATTATTAATTTTATGAAATTACAATTTTAAATGAGAATTTAAGATTACTCATGTGACATTTCAAAATATGTATTATACAAAATATAATTTGCGTTTTATACAGTAATTATTTAGTAGATACATCAAACATATATTTCACATTGTTTTCTATTGTTTTTTGGTTTCCTTGAAATTAACATTTTTCCTGTTATCTTATAGATAAAACACAAAAAATTCAGTCCTCCTAAAACTGATCACTTGAATAAATTTTTCGATAATTTTTTAGGAACATAATTGATAATTATGTTCTTATTTGGTTTGCTCTATGGTTGGTTTGATAATGTTATTAAATTCCCTTCGTGAATACCACTGTGTACTTCAATTTATATTCTCTCAACCAATATTCTTTTTAACCCGAGGAAAAACAAGTAATCTCTGTCATCCATTTTTTAAGCGGTAGAGCTATGCTGCAGCTATATTAGTGGTTTAGTTGTAGCATGAATGGTTCGGCATGACCAGGGAAGGACCACGCTTTCACAGAATACCAGCGTAAAATAGCAGCTTAACGCTGTTGGGTTTCGTATGGTGAGTGTAGAGAACCGGATACCCTTTTTACTGGAAATGAGGCATTCCATTTTAGTCCTCACAGGTGAGAACGCATCTGCATTTTGATTCGTAATCGAGGATAGATTAGATGTCTATTGGCCACAGCAACCACCTTCCATCAGGTGGACTGTGTGCTCATTTGTCACCCTTATACTATTAAAAAAATCCTCTTTTCTCATCTCAAGTCTTCTTAGCTGTCTCTTTGCGTTATAATTTTACATGTTTTGCTTTATTTTTTAAATATTTATTTTTATGGCTCTATGCAATATTTTCCTCATTTTGGTAATGTGTGTATTTATTAAGTCTTATATTTATTATGAGTTTATTACTATCGGTGGCTAGCTTGCCTGGCAAGGTCGCCATGTAATGACGTTATTAAATGAGACAACCTATATCTGCTAAGTGCTGTTTATTACTACATTAAATTTATAATTGGTATTACATTAGTGGATACCGTGAGCCACACTACAATTGTATAAAGGTTAACAAAGTCTGTTGTTGTAAGCACACAAGTGTCTTTTGGCGAAAGACTTGCAGGTGCAATAACTGTAAAAGTAATTCAATTAAAAAGTACTTTTTTTAGATGATTTTCACTATGCAAACTCTGGCGCAACAATGGCCTCAACAGCAGAAGTCGTTGAATTTTTCGACACACTGACAGCGTCAGTGGATAACCGGGTGGTTTGCAAAGAGGAAAGTTAAGACGAGTGATTAAACAAACTTCACAACTTCATACTTTTTGGATTGAAGCCATTAATAAAATAAAATAAAAATGGTTTTGTAGACTCCGTTCTATATAATAGCAAACATGCTATACAAGAAGGAAAACCTCGACTTGTGCGCATACCATCCCGACAAGGATGGATAACTTGAAAGTTTTATAAGGGTCTACAAATTATTATTTGAACAGTATAATGTAGAATATTATTATCCATTAAATATTAACCAAGACCCTTTAGAAATTTATTTTTGGATGTATAATAGCTATAAAATATAGAAATGTTGACCTAGATGCAAACATATTTATATATGCCTTTAAATATTTGATATTATCTAACATGGTTAGTCCACATTCTCTAATTGTGAAGAGGATTATGGAGACACATTATTAAATGTTAGTGTTGTCTCCTATCCCCTTCACCATCAAGTGCAAAAGAAAAATTGCTGGTGGGTGATGTAGTCATGGAAAAAATTATAGACCACTGCTCAGCTTACACTACTGAATACATTTTGTCAGAAAATATCGAAAGGTATTCGTTGTAAGGATTGCATCAAAACATTACCACTAATGAAAAATTACTTATCTTGTACAGGGATGGTACTCACTTTATTCATAAGTATTTGAATTATAGCTGTATTGGAAGTAATGTAAAATGTAGTTTGAAAAGTAAAATATTAAGCACTTTGAGGTTTTCCTGGCTTGTTTTGAAAAAGTTTTTATTAGGTTACACGGGCATAATTGGTGCAACAAATAATAAAATATTGAAAGGTGACATTCATGAAAAAATAAAAATATTAAAATTTTGGTGACTAAGCCTCACAAAGGCTTGCTTAATGTCCAATCTCTGTCGAAGTATAGAGAAGTTGAATGTTAAACAAATAACTTTATTATTAGTATAATTAAAACAATTTAAAAAACAAAATGGCCAGGTTTACCCTAGATGAAAAATGAATAGGATTTCTAATAAAGAAACAAAACTCCAAACACTACAAACTTAAGGAAAAAATGTTTGTCTCGTCTAACAAACAAATGTTACTTTTTAACACCCTAGTAAGGAGCCAACTGGAATATGCGAGTACAATATGGAACCCAACATACGCTGTGCACTCCCAAAGAATAGAACGTATTCAGAGAGCTTTTACAAGACATCTTGCCTTCATATGTAGTGGAAATTCACATAGGTGTCCCTAAGAAGAACGATTAGCATTTTTTGAAATACCTTCTCTGAATAGTAGGAGAAAAATTCACGACCTGCTGGTATTATATAAAATAGTAAACGGACAGACTGCCTGTTGTGAACTACTACAATACTTTTCCCTAAATGTACCATACAATATCCCTCGTCGTCCAATAACAAAACTGTTACACACTCCTCAATTCAGGACTAACATGGGGTCATACGCTCCGGTACCGCGAATGTGTGACACCTATAATTCACTCTGTGGTGTGTTGCCTATTGTCGATATTTTTCATGATACTTTCCCTAAATATAGAAAAAATGTAATAGATCACTATTATAAATAATTTGTGAATAATTTAATTATAATTTAATATCCACGTTCCCTACAGCTGTTGCTTAGTTATGTGCATGTTTTTTATTGTCTTGGTTATAAATTATCTTTAAGTATTATTTTTTGTGACATATTTCTTTATAAGCTATTGTAGCTCTGCCCTGTCTTAATTTTTATACCTATATGTAGTATTTTGTAATGCTGTGTCACCTATAAGGGTGCACACATCAGTCCCTAGATTAAGCTCACGCTCAATTAAATGTAATAATGTGTGCACTGCTGGTGTCCTATGAATAAATAAATAAATAAATAAATAAATGTTATATAGACCAAATAATAATTTAGCATATCCTAGGGAAAAGTTCGTTATCTTATACAGGGAAGGTACTCACTTATTCATAACTATTTGAATTATAGCTGTTTTAAAATTAATATAAAAAATAACTTGTAAAGTAAAATATTGAGCACTATGATTAAATACGATTCCTGTGGCTTAATTTATTTAATTTGATACTTGCTTTATATAATGTACAATAAATATTGCTATGTTTTCGTCAAATCGTACCTATAATTTAATCCTAAGATTATGTGTGTATGTATATGATGTTGGTATGCTTGAATAAAAAATAAATGTAAATGTATTATAAGTGTTTCATTAAATAATAGTATTCCTGTATAATGCACTTGTGTCGATATCGATAAAATAAGAACACCACTAAACATCGATATCGATGATTTGAAGGATGTGTGCTTGCAATCTCTAAGCTATATTTTTTTTATTTTTTTTTTATTACATCTGTCAAAATGGGCGACTGCAGCGCCAAAACGCATAGTTGGGAAACTTGACTAAAAGTCACTGTCGTATCTGTAGCTTGCTACATATATATTTATCTATGATAATAATACGACGGTCGTCTGATTCTTGTTGCATGTCTTATCTTGTGATTTTTCTTTCTGTAAATTTTCATGAAAAATAACGGAAAATGCCATATAACTGTAAAAGTTCTTGTTAAACATTAATATTAATTGAATTCAATAAGTTATGTGTTATAATAAAGTTAGTGATTTTATGTGTGTTATAGGCAACAAAATCAAAATGAAACATACTTGTGCTTTGTAGTTATAAATCATAGCGGTAAGTAAACTGGAAAGTTATAAAATATAAACCTAATGCTGCATCAATGAGGTGACATTAGTTAAATTACTTTAAGGTTTGATAAAAGTGAAAATATAAGTTGTAGAAGGCGCCTTTCTATAACGGCTTTGCATAAATCGGTGATCATTCCAGTGTAAATTCCACTTTGTTTACAAATAATTGTGGGACTAGGAAACTGTATTTGAAAGTAATTCTTTAGTAAGATAACTTTGCTGTCTATTAGTTATCAAAGCTACTTATTTTTATCTTATCATTTATCAATAAGTGTACGCAAATATTTTCTTTATTCACTACTTTAAAACTATTTCATGTATTTCGTAGTTTAACTTTAAATAAACCTAGTATCTCATATTAATTTCCCTATAATTGTAATAGTTATATTTAATAATAATTATAAAGTATTATTGTTTATATAACAAAAGGGTAAGTTTGTAAATTTATTTGCTTTACCTACTTTATCTTACATGCCAAATTGTCAATGCTTATCAATTTCAATTAATGTTGGTATATAAATGTACAATACAATCTAAACATACATCTATCAACAAACAAAAGACTTCCTCATATGGTATGCACAATACCTGTTACCAATTTATTATTTGCTCGAAGATTTTTCAATTACAGAGGTCCAGTCCTATATAATCTTGCTAACAAATTATTAAATATATATCCGTTAACTAAAAGACAGACAAAAATTTCCTTAATCAATTGGCTTAAATCATTAGACTACGAACAGACAGAAAAACTACTTGAACGTATTATTTAAATATATATTACACACCACATGCACACACACACACACACACACACACACACACACACACACACACACACACACGCACACACGCGCACACACACACACACACACACACTGTTTTTCTTCTTTGTATATATACCTAACAAGTAATTTTTACACAGTTTCTCCAAATTGAACAAGTATATTTTAATGTAATTTTATTACACGTAGCTGTATTGATTATTAAATGTTTTACAGCATTATAACTTCTGTTGAGGGAGGGGCCTGGTGATCCCATAGCACAGGGCAACCTAGTTTGGGCACCAGTCTCCCACCTAGATCTTATTTAGCTAATATTTATAGCTGTTATTTAGTTGTATAGTTCATTGTTACTAAGTTTTTTGTGATGTACTGATTGTAATATGTGGGAGAAAATAAATACCAATTATTATTATTATTATTATCTTATCTTTGTATGTGTAAGAGGGTGGTATCTACCCAGATGGACTTCTAGGTAGTCTAATAATGATTTCTTATGTTTACTTATATATGTATGTAATATATACACGACTGCCTCGTTAGTCCAGTGGTTGTAGTAGTGCAAATGCTGATCATGAGGTTCAAATCCTGTTGGGCCAAAAAGAATCAGATATTGAGTTTTTTAATCAAAAAATTCTAAGTAGCTGTCCACAGTCAGGAAGTTGGCGGTGTCTCAAAACCGTGCCTCGGAAAGCATGTAAAGCCGTTGGTCCTGCACCTTATCTCTGTTCGGTAATGCTGGTTTACTGTCCCATCTTACTATGGGAGTGAGGGAATAGAGAAAACACCGGTGCTTGCATATACGCTTGGACACTATAATCCTGTCGTGCATCGAAAGCAAGTCTCAGTTGAGGTTGGCCGCCATGACCGAAATTCGGTATGGAGGACATTATTATTATGTTTACATAAACATTTGACACACAAACACTTTGACTAAAACTTCTTGTACGGAAATTGTCACATTCAATTTGATTTATTTTTAGATAAGTGGACTGTGGTGTTATTAATAGGCTGACTGTATTCTGTCATAGTAGACCTTACTTTACACATCATTTTTCAATCCTGTAAAGGATTCAAAAAGGATCCAAGCAGAAAGAGCGTACGGTATCTTGAAATCTTGCAGTGGTGTGTATGAGTTTGAATTTAATTTATTAATTACAGGATACTAGAAGATAGTAGCATGAAGTCATCTTCTCTATTGAAATTTACATGTTTTTTTAATTTCTGTATTGGAAATTGTTCATCGTAGGAATTGGAAGTCTTTTATGATTTTTGTGGTTTAACAAATCTAATGAAAAACCGGTCTTGAACATGTACAGAGGAAGAGCAAAAAAGGAAGGTATGAGGGTAGTATTCAGTGTGATTGGAGCAAAAATCAATATTTAATATATGTATATAAAAAAGGAAGGTATGAGGGTAGTATTCAGTGTGATTGGAGCATTCCGTTTTTGTTCTTCCTCTGAACATGTTCAAGACCAGTATATATATATATATATATATATATGTCGAAGAAAAGTCGCATTCAATGAAGCCATTATTATCAACATGTCTTGTGGGCGACATTTTGGGTAAATACAAGCACAACACACAACACGAATAATAAACTTGTTTATACTTTTACTAAATTTTATTAAAGAATAATAAAATTAATAAAAGAGCAGCGAGTTCGTAATGCGACACAGACATACACCATCACACACCAAACAGAAAAACAAAACTGTACCCCACGCCGATTCTATCCGCTCCTCTTTTGTCTTTGTTTTCATCCAGTCGCACCACGACTCCGCCCGAGGCGTTTCACCAGCGAACTTGGCTCTGATGGGTCGTTGTGATCACCGTATTAATCAAGCCATGAACCTCTGGCTTTTGATTGGTTAATGAAAAGAAATCCAACAATAATAAATAATCCTAAATTTTTAAGTAATTTTATGGCTAAATTAATATTAATGAAATTAAGATAAAACATTAGAATTTTTTTTTATTTATTTCAACAAGATAACAGTTTTAATTACAATATAATTTCTTCGTGCCATTAAACACAATTGTGTTTGTCTTGGCACTGCACAGTTTGCTCTAATATGTTATTTTACATTATACTTTTATTTATATAATATTGAAATTAACCTTTGCTTAACCTAAATATAAAATACCATTTTACAATTGTGTGAGAGAATATTAAGCAGTTTTTGTATTTACATAATTTTATACAAACTTTATAGTAGATATTTCTTAAACTATATTTTTTTGTGGAGAGGGTAGTTTTTGATATTGTTTACAAGAAATAAGCAAAAATGTGAATGTTATTGTCTTCGATTGTTCGACTCGCCTATACACTCTACTGCAAATTAATTACGCGTGTACACACGGAATGCATTTTTAAGGACTTGTTTTTTTTAAATTGATATTGTCTAAACTATTTAATTCATTATTAAAATTTCATAGTTTTATTCATTCCCGTTACGGCCTTCCTGACATTTCACACGTCCTCGTGTGATGCTTTTTGATCGGTATTATTTTTATCTACAAAGAGAAAAACAAAAATCTACGATAAGCTACTCCCTTCATTCATAAATAATAATTATTACTTTAAAGTAGCTTCCACTATCCAAACACCCAATGATGCCATATTATCAACCTCTGCTCTAAAAGCAGACTCCCCATACAAAACAGTTTCCGCTATCAATGCAGCCTCCGCTATCAAAGCAGCCTCCGCTGTCGAAGCAGCCTCCGCTGTCTAAGCCGCTTCCGCTGTCAAAGCAGCCTCCGCTGTCAAAGCAGCCTCCGCTGTCAAAGCAGCCTCCACTGTCAAAGCAGCCTCCGCTGTCAAAGCAGCATCCGCTGTCTAAGCAGCCTCCGCTGTCAAAGCAGCCTCCTATGTCATAACATACTTTCTTTTCATTAAATTCTTACATTAAAAAATGAAATAAAGACCAAATCTTACGATAGTCTACTAGTTACTATATAAATACCTTTATATTTAAGATCTAATTTGGTTTGATTTCACTCATAATTTTCAATCAAGACATAATCTCTTACAGCAAATGATGTAACTTTTGCTTTATTGGCATTAAACCGTTTTTGTCAATGCTAGCGTTCGCAACTCTTCCAAGTCAATTTCAATTTCATGATGATCGACTGCCATTAAACTTAAAGGTCTTGCAACTTTCCCAATCAAAAGCTCTAGTCAACTTTCTTTCGTCACTCTATTGTTGTACTATTTAAAGATAATTGTACGTCGTCGAAAGCATCCTGCCAAGGTATATCATGACTACTCTCTACCACCGTTAGCATATTTTTCAGAGTACTCATCATACGCTCCACTTGACCGTTAGGTCGAATAGAACCAGTTGCTATAACATGTAAATGAATATTATGATTGTTGCAAAATATCCTAAATTCAGTATTTGCAAAATATCTACCTTGGTCTGGTATTATTTTTACGGGAGTACCAAAAAGTACTATAGAAGCTTTACTGGCTTCTACTGCACTCATGGCGTTTATTCGTAACGAGTGGCATAGCAACACATATTTAGTAAAAGCGTCAATGAATACAAATACGTACTTTTTTGAGTCGCTTTTGTCATTAAGCTTGCCAGTAACGTCTATATGAATTGTATGCCACGGTATATTAACTTTTGGGACTGGATGTAATTCAATTTGCTATTTACCAGATTTTCCTTTAGCCACTTTACAGGTCAGTTTTCAACAAATTTTCTAACATATTTTGCCATATTAGGAAACTAATAATGTTGGTAAGTTTTTTTCTATAGTTTTTTTTCGTCACAGAGTATGATGGATTCATTAATATGATTTATAACTGACCAACGAAAAGTTTTAGGTACAATAGGAAGCCACATATTTCGATTATTCTTTGAATTTTACTGTACAGAACATTCGATCGTATTTCGTAAATCCGGCTACTTTATAAACCTATGTCATCGTTTTAAATTTTATAAATAAACTACATTATGTAAAATTACATAAAATTACATTCAGGATCATCTAGCCTTTGCTCTGTTTGCAACCAATTTATTGACAACCCAGCAATATTAATATATTTTTACTCTACATTTTTTTATAACTTCATTATTTACAATTAATTTGTTCTGTATTGGAAAATGGTTTCTAGAAAGAAAATCGCCATGGGCTATTTTTTACTTCTCTATATTCTACCCCAAAATCAAAGGCTTGCAAAAACGCACACTTAATTTTATTTATTATTATTATTTATATATTATTCCCACTTAATTCCATAAGAAATCGTGTCAGGTTCAGACACTTACACTAAACGTAGTGATTATATTCTCTTTGACTTACACGACATAATGACAGGCAGATGTGTATTTATGTAATGTGGAGGATAATAAACAAGTTTTCTTACCTCTTTAAAACGAATCATAGTTAACTTACCTCTATATAACAAACCTCATTATAACAAATTACTTGGTATAACGAATATTTTCTAATTCCCGTCAGTTTCGTTATATCGAGGATGCACTGTATAATAGAAAATAACATGAAAAATGATAGTCAGCAAAGTTTTTAGAGGTCTTCAAACTGTGGTGACAGTTTACTTGCATATAAAAAAAGTAGATGCTAACATTAAGTACTACATTTCTTGTAAATGCTTGAGCTATGTTTTCTGGATTGTATTTCCCAACGGTCGAATTGCAAATTGAACCCCACAAAATAAAATCTAATAATATTGCAGTTTAAATTTTTAACTATTAGGGTTTCATTTTAAAATATCTGTTTTTCTTAAAACTAATGAAAAACTCCAGATTGTGAACATGTGACTCTACATTAATTACATGATTTTGGTTTGAAGGTACTTGCCATAAACATGGAACATGCAGATTTGGTGGCAGAGATGGCGCAGGTGGAGCACCTCACAACTCAAGAGAGACTTCATCTGGCAAGAAGGTAATAATATTTGTATAGTTTGTCTTATTTGTACAAGAGGTATATTAGTTTACTTTAGTTTACGACGGGCTGTTTTCCGCAACTCCACGTCTATGCGCGTATTTTTTAGAGGTATATTAAAAATAAATCAAGGAATTCTTACCCACTTATTGGCGGTTATTGACCAATAGGTTATTAGTCCATAACCGTCACAGAAATGAAAAGGAGCTTGTGGCCAGCAAAATTACCTATAGAGGACCTTTAATCTGTACATCTATACAAATAAATAAAATTGGAGTGTCTGTTTGCAATGTCATAATATCAGCTTTTCTCTGAATGTATATGAAAGTATATACGGTACTTATAACAAAAACACAATTTTTAAAATTTTTGTCTGTCTGTTTGTTCCGTCTAATCTGCGAAACGGCTGGACCGATTTTGATGGGACTTTCACTGATAGACAGCTGATGTCATAAAGAGTTACTTAGGCTACTTTTATTTAAGAAAAATAGTTAGGCTTCCGCACAAAAAAATTAAAAACCTAAATTATACGCAGGCGAGGTCGCGGGGAACAGCTAGTATTAATATAAAATGTAATAAAATAAACTATGTTTATTGATTGGGTGATGAATTATACAATGCTAAAACTTATCCTAGGTCAAATGCAATGTTGATCTTATAGATGTTACTTCAGTTAAACAGGTGCTCTAGGACCACCTTTTTCCCAGTGAGATTTGTGTATGTGTGTGTATGACACCACCTCCAGCCATGGTTGGTGGTTATGATTTAGCTGTCCAGCTCCTCTTCTTCTCTTGAAGGCTAACTGCAAGTGCCAAGGAGTGATACGTATGTTTCACCTTAAGATCCTTCTATACATTCCCCGCTAACTCAAGAACCTAAACAGTAAGATATTCGTGAATAGCTACTGAATATACCGCCGCTGTAGCACCAACACGACTTGTTGTCCTACTTTCAAGATATTTGTGTATTCTGCCAAAAGGGAACTGCAATCTAGCCCTAGCTGATCTGCATACTGATTTCGTCGTCGCTTTGTCTGAATTTATACTCGTTTTACCACCAGTCATTTTGAAACATGTAACACACTTACCACTACAGTGCAACCAACTTAATGTCTTATAATATTTCTATACTCTCTAGGCTGGACGTTACTTAGTACAGGATCCTCGCACTAGTAATGTTGTCCCCTTAACTAGGCTGTGGCATTTGATTTGGTATTTTCTAATGGACATACTGTTGTTTACTTTACTAGTCACTAGAGCCTCATGTTAACAGCCGTTATAAACCCTCGGTATATATTGACACTAAAAGGTTAATTTTACTCATAATGTCATCTTATGCGAGTCACTTCACCATCCTCTACTAATCCTTCAGATACTGGATTTAGGTCTATTAAAGCCGCTGCAAATAGAGGCATGAGATTTGAAAGACTTAATCCAGCAAATTCACCAAATTGTTAAATTGTATTAAAATATCGTTACCCGTACACTAGGATTTTCTCCCTTATTGTAAAGGCTTATTGTACATACATAAATTGTATAAGGACTATTATCTAGACCCGGAACAATTATTTGTAGGCCATAGAAATACTTGTTTTGTGCGGGATTCGAACCAGCCGTCGTCAGCGCCGCAACTCAATACAAAGCAACTGAGCCACGGACCCGTTTAAATTAGTATATAATTCAATGATTTCTTATATTTACGTGAATACCACACATAAAATAAATTTTACGGATTTTATTGCGTTTAATTTTAACTTTTTTTCCCGACGTTTCGAATTCTAAAACATTATTACCTTCGTTAAAGTTAAAAGCTAAAGTTACAGCCTATATACGTCCCACTACCGAGCACAGGCCTCCTCTCATTTCTGAGAGGGTTTTAGGGCAAGGTAAGGTCCGCCGCGCTGCCCCAATGCGTGTTAGGGAACTTCACATGTCTTCGAAAAGTGTATAAAAAATAGACAGACAAGAATTAAAAAAATTGGTTGATTCAGTTTTTTTTTTATAAAGCTAGTCATATTCTATTCTATTCTACGCAAAAGGATATGCGAGAGAGAAGAGAATTGTGTGAATGGAAATTGCTTTAATAACAGCGTCTATTCAATTTTTAAATTTGTTTCATACTCGTACTAATGATTTCTTATGACGCAAACACTACACATTAAATGAAACTAATTTTACGTATTTTATCGCGTTTACTTTTTAATTTTCGACGTTACCGAGTGAAGTCAGCCACGGTCGAGCTTGTGCCTGCTGTACTACTACCATACGTCAGAGGAGTCACAGGTAAGATTGGTTACATCTTGAAGCGAGTTTCCATTAAAACCTACTACAAGCGACCGAAGAAGATTAGTCAGTTTGTACCATCCGTCAAGTGTAATATCCCTCTACAAGATACAGGAGTAGTGTTGCCCAAATGTAAGAACAAGACAAGACTTAGCAAGTCTTGGTCTTGCGCCAATACACTTGGTCTTGGTATTGCGCTTCCAGTCTTGGTCTTGGTCTTACAGCAAGAGTCTCGCAAATGTCGCAATTACCTTTTAGCCTATTACTATTTATTAAACGTTACTTTAGATCTTAGAACAACTTAACAGAGTAGGTACATATTGAGCTTCAATTAACATAGCCATAGTAAAGACCAACCAAATTAATAAATGTCTAAACATTTAATGATAAATTCGAAAAATCAACTCACACCGGCTGGGTTTGAACCCACGAACTAAGCGATTCGTGCCAATGCTCTAACCAACTGAGCTATCTAACGTGTCCTACGGCCAAGGGCATCGGTCTGTTTCTTAATAAACGTTTACATTTAGTAAGCTTACATGTGCTAAAACATGGTTAAACATATAAAAACAAATTAATGGCAATAACTTCACTGTATTTTAAAGAACATTATCTGTCTAGAACGAGATTGATGGACCGTCACCATATATGAAATAGAATAAGAGTTATACTATATATCATTTATTTAAATAAAAAATAAAATACGATACAAATTAAATTACTTCACAGTATACAATAGCTTTGACATAACTGTTACTTTATATTAATTCTTTTGACCAAGCATTAATACACAGTAACCATCTGCATGACTCATCACTTAACCTATTTCCTATGTTTTCTAATTACTAATGATGCTTTAGAAAATAATCTCTCAGCATGTACTAAAATCGCAGGTATTGAAAGAAAATCACGGGCCATCTTCAATAAAATCCGATATTTTGTCTCATGCGTCCTCCACCACTCTAAAATGTCTTCCGAGCTGGCGACTCTGGGTTTACTTAGGTACCTACTCCTCCAACTCGTTAATAACTAAGCCTTGAAGACAAGATCCAGATCCATTTTTACACATTTCAGGTGTTTTAAAATAGTCTACAATATTTATCAAATGGCCGACGACATATTCGAACACTTGTGTTTTAAAAACACACACTTCCAAAAGACGAGATTTGCAGTGAACTTATTGAAACATATTTATCTATTAGGTAATAATAATAATAATAGTAAGTAATTATTATAAACCCATATAGTTAATGTTATAACAATTACTTACTAGAATAAATTATTATGATATCTACCTATCCTTACCATTATCTAATTACAATATTCCTTGCGAGATCAGCATAATGTATTCGTGTCCATTCTGAGCACCCGGAAACTTATTTTATTTTTTGGAACATGTAGGGGAGACCGGGGATGGTTGACCAATTTTCAGTGAAGACGCTTGTATTTTCATTGTTTTGATGTATATTATTGTAAAAATCAATACATCTAATAAGTAAACTATTAAGCTTTTGAAAAAAATAAGGAAAAGCTTGCAATCAATTATGATATAGTGCACATGCTTAATTTTGTAGAACACGAAATATGAGTCAACCTGCCCCATGCCCGGGGTTGGTTAACTTGTCACCTAGGGGTAAGTCGACCTATGAAATAATTAGCACACGTTATAGGAATAAATATGATAAAAGATATAAGAAGTATTTGTAATTTTATTACAATTAACTTTTTTATCCTGACAATTTAATTATACATCATAAATTATTATAAATTAGAATAAACAATCATACATTTAAAAATTTCTCAACTATACACTGAAACATAATACTTTTAGTATCTGAAACTTAAAAACTTTTATGAACTTAATAATATACAAAAGTAAAAAACAGTCTTGACTAATTCAACTAATATAATTATATATTTTTAACGAAATAAATCACATTTTTGGAATTATATAATCAGTCTTCTAAATTAGAGGTGCAATTTTTGCATTAATGGAACAAAATATTATTTATTGTTGTGCATGGGCCTGAACTTGCACATAGTGCACTGAATCCATTTTTCTCCAGGAATACCCAATATGTAAGATTCAGTGCACTCTAACATCTTATTCATAACTTTTGTCTTCTTCGTCACTATTCCTCTTATTGGTCCCATGAAAATCTTTTTTCCTCTTCCTTTTCTCTTACTCTTGTTAGTCTGTCGGTATAAATAGTACAAACTTTCGAGTTTCATGAGTAGTAAATCCGTAGTAAATATCAGCTGCCTTCTCGAGGTAATTTTCTAATGTGAGTTCTTCCTCATCACTAAATATTTGTCTATTTTTAGTGCAGCCAGCACTCTCCAAAGTAAATTTACATCTTGTCAATGTCGGTTCACTTTCTAACATATTCTTCATTTTTACTACGTGGCGTTGGGTGTTTTAAAGAGTATAGTAAATTCTTTTGCTGTAGAATTAATACTTACTTTTATCAAAAATAACTTGTTGACATGCTCTATCGAAGATATCTTTGGGTGTACTTCCTCGATCAGTCTTTTTTTTGTACGTTCGCATGGTTCTGCAACAACAAACATTTGATAAATTAAAAAGAAAACTGATTTTAATCCATGTAAAGTATACCCAGACTACTATGGGGTAAGTTGACTAGGTGGTCAACCAGCCCCAAAATAAATTAGTCTACCAGCCCCGGATCGCTTTTTAATTTTAACCACATGGTGAAATAAAAAATAATGATACGTAATAAAAAGATTATCAATCAAAGTTTTACTTTAAATTACGTGAAAGTAAATGACAACGAGTATATAGGCGTTACTACAAAATATATTAGGAGGTAAACAATTACTTACATGGTTTGGTTTTGGATAAAGCTCCTTCTCCCAAACTACGTGCGTAAACGATGCCCCTCTTCCGGTACCTGAGCGGCGGTAGAAAACGGTTTCTCGCACCTAGTTGGATGAGGCAACACTTTTGAGTAGGTCGAGTTTTGACAGTAATTCAACCTGCCCCTATAGTCAACCATCCCCGGTCTCCCCTACTCGGTGGCGCCAATCAAACAGAAACAGTGTCAAATGTAGTGCGTGCGGCGCGGCGGCGACGATTGTATGCGATATCAATAGTAGCCGGCACGTGTATCTTGACCTTGTACTTTCGAATAGCTGCACAATTTCTTTGACAGGTCAGTATCCGACCTTTGATGACGCCGACAACAAGACACCGCGCACTATCAAAGTACTGATGGTCAAAACTAGGGATGCACTCTTTTTTCTTTTAACGGATATTTTCATTCCCTATGTATGTTTATGGTATTGTTCGTAATGCGCAAAAGTCCAATTTTCAATTTTTTTTATTATATATTTTTGCGTCTCATAGAGTCCCTAAGCGTATACCCGAACTCATATACTCCCTGAAACGACACTCAGTCCTAACTGCAAGACGCAAGTCTCGCAAGCTTAGTCTTGTTCTTGCGCAAATCTTGCACGGTCAGTCTTGGTCTTGGTCTTGTTAAAATAGGCGGTCTTTTACTTGGTCTTGGTCCTGCAAAAATGCAAGAACAAGACCAAGACTGCAAGACCAAGACCGATTTTGGGCAACACTATACAGGAGTGTACAAGCTTGATTGTGAATGTGGTCTGTTTTACATAGGACAAACAAAAATATTTATAAAACCCGCGTAAAAAAAACATATAGCTGTCGGTGAAGCACCGACGCTCCGGGACGTCTGTGAACATGTTCAAGATCGTGCCCGCCATTACATTCGATTTGTAATATAGCTGTCGTGAAGTGCCGACGCTCCGGGAAGTCTGGTCTGTCTGTCCGGACTGATCTTTGGAATGACTCTACCGGTTGTAATGAAACTGGACTTACAGATAAGGATCAATTCCAGGAGTAATCTAGGCTATATTTTATCGGAAAAACTTGAATAGATTTTTGCAGAAATCGAAATATTTTTAAAATAAATGGTCTTTGATGATTATTATCTATATTCTAAATAACGCCGCATTAATAATAAATCCAGGCGAAGCCGGGGCGAGTCGCTAGTGTATGATATTATATTAGTGCTTTTTGATTACTACTCTATTATGTTCGTTTTTTTCTCTTTGATATAAATGGAAGGAAGATCAAACAATCATTTTTTTTATTATACTATTGTTACCTATTCCGCGATAATGTAATTTAATTTTAATGTTTGCAAAGTACGTATTGTTTTGGAACTATTATATGTTATTATCAGTCGATGTAGTAGGAATGATTTTGATCATAAAAATGGAAAAAGGCCTAATAAAATTATTACGTGCTGCTCTGCATCAATTTAGTTAATATATCGCCTATCAAAATAGAACAACTATTTAGAGATGCGTTAATAGTAGCTTGCAAAAACCTTGTATCTGATGCGCGTATCGTGATTGTATGTTATGGACCTATTTTGATACTTATCACGATACAACGACGCGATACGATAACTGATACGCGACGCGCCATCTCTGGTCGGTTTTCTCCGATCGTCAATAGTGATAATATACGCCGTTATGAAAAGTTTGGGCGTGGTTAAGATATAAGGATCGGAGGAAAATTTGTAGTGTAGGTGCGCACTTAGAGGACGGTATACCGGCACTCTGACACTACTATTATGATTCTAAGGATACATTTTTAGATACGATATGGTTGAAATGGGTGTCCGTGCTTAAGATATAAGTACTCGCTACGATGCAGCAGATCGGAATACGCCATGATGATGAAATGTAGATCCGGATGGTCTTATTGCGGCGCGTTGTAAATACGTCGATTCGAACGTTTATATGGAGTTGAGTTCCTGCTGTAACTATATATTTGTTTATTATTATTATTAATACGACTTATTTAAGGAAACGAATGAGCAGTAACCGTATAGTGACGGTGTAAGAATATCGACTACCCCATACCGTTCCGTGGGTGTCGTAAGAGGCGACAGAGGGAAACCAAAACAAAAGATGGCCAGCTGCATCTTCCTGATAACAACTTAAACAATGAAAAACTGCGGTTGTACCTATGGGAAAATCCTCTCTATGGAGGCAATCTATTGGAAAGTTCTACGTTCAACAGTAGACTTTTAAAGACTGTCATGGATTTTTTTTTATAGGATAAGGGTGACAAACGAGCACACAGTCCACCTGATGGTAAGTGGTTGCTGCGGCCCATAGACATCTACATCTATCCTCGTTTGCGAATCAAAATGCAGATGCGTTGTCACCCGTGAGGACTAAGATGGAATGCCTCATTTCCAGTAAAAAGGGCCTCCGGCCACCTGCACTCACCAAGCGAAACGCAGAGGTAAACCTCTACTTCACGCTGGTATTCTGTGAGGAATGCGCTGAAGAACTTTTTTTCACGTGGTAGAGCCATGCTGCAGCTATATTAGTAGAATAGTTGTAGCACGAATGGGTCGGCTCGACTGGGGAAGAACCACGCGCTCACAGAATACCAGCGTAAAATAGCAACTTAACACTGCTGTGTTTCGTATGGTGAGTGTAGAGAACCGGAGACCCTTTTTACAGGAAAAGAGAAATTCCATCTTAGTCCTCACGGGTGACAACGCATCTGCATTTTGATTCTTTATTGAGGATAGATGTAGATGTTTATGGGCCACAGCAACCACTTACCATCAGGTGGACTGTGTGCCCGTTTGTCCCTATCCTATAAAAAAGGTAGTATGGTGTATACATAGAAGAAAAGATAGAATAATTATAGCTTTTAACGAAAAGTAAAAACCAACTGCAAATTGCTTAAAAATAAGTTATTTATTTGCTATCCTTAGGGGTGGAATTTTTTCTTCAAATTTGTATGGGACCACCCTTGATGTATAAAATATTTAATAAAAAAAGAATCATTGAAGTCTGTTCTCAATCTGCGATAATATCATAACATTCTTAAACAACAGTCCTCCAATATGAAACTTTTTCCCCTATGTACCACCCTGGGGTGGATTTATTTCTTCAAAATTTAATGGGACCACCCTTGAGGTAAAACCTAAAAGAATCATTAAAATCGGTCCACAATCTGCGAAGATATTGCGTAACATACCTACAAAAAAAACACTCGAATTGAGAACCTCCTTTTTTGACATCGGTTAAAAATCAACGATTAACTGTCAGGAAATCTCAGGAAGTTAACGAAGTTATGAGACATTCGTTAAATATCTTCTAAACAGCAAGGACAAAGATAATATTTCGAAATGGAGCGACCGAGATCCGAACAATGAATGGTAAATTATTGCAAGGTAGATAATTTATTAAGTCCATCAGATAACTGTAATCAAAGTAACGCAGAAAATCACATTCCAATTAATGTCATTACTAAGAAAAGGTCATTCGCATTTTTTTAATATAGATTTTCTCTTTAAACAGAACATAGTTCTGAAGTATTTTTACAAAGTGAGGCCATAATCACTAGTTTCTCTGTTTTCGACAGCTATTGTTTCAATTTAAATCTGCTAATTGGTCACGGTCTCTATAATGTAAATTATTTTAAGAAACGTATCGGTTACTGCTTTTGTTGTGTGTATTTTTTCGTGTTCTCTTGGCAAGATGCGATGTAGTCAAACTCAACGATATTGTCGCAGTCCATAAAAGTATCGCGAATAACACCGGTTAGTTATCTTGAAAGTGCGCTTTTATAGTTCTTGACCAACGAGAGAAAATGCGAACGCAACTGGCCGACTTTTTATACCTTCTATACCGAGTAAAGTTTTTGCCTTCGTCACTTCTTATTGTTTTATATTTAACTAGCTGGTACCCGGCGCATTGCTGCTGCAGAAGAAATAGTTTTGGAAATATCGTTTTAAATTTGGAATAAATTATATTGTTCAATTAGGAATGATAATACATTCATTGACGTTGAGTGATGTATAACTTTCAAATAAATTTGTCGTTATAACACGCGTGCCACCTATTGTGTCAGTTGTGATACATGCCTATAACCTTCTCACAAGTGCAAGCAATGAGTTGACAAAGTTTTAGCGCAATCTGATGAACGGTATGGCAGCGCATAAAATACGAACAAACAAAAATTATTGTTTATATATTAGATTTACAATATCTAGTTGGTTAGTCTGTTATCTGAGTTGTCATTCAGAGATTATTTTGATCCTTAATAAGACGTAGCTCTGAAATGTGTTTCATCTGATTATGAAGATATCGGACGTAAGGTTCTTTATTTGTACAAAGCGTTGTAATTTTAAAGCATTACAACTTTGTACTTGGAAACACAACCGTCAGCACGCTTATGTATATTGGCGATAATCGATATGACGGTATTAGCTACACGGCAATGAAAATTGATATATCTCGACGTGTTTTCTTACATTTGTAAATATATTTTATAAAGTGCTAAACGTTTCATCTGTATATTTCTGACTTTAACACATTCCATGTAATAGGATAAGATAACATAAAACGTTAGAGTTATAATCTGTACACGTACGTGAGTACGTCCCACTGCTGGGCGCAGGCCTCTTATTTCTGAGTTTTTTAGCTGTCGCAGTAAGATGATTAAAGCCGTGATATAGTTATATTCCTTTACACGACTAACAGGAGTGTGCTCCTGTACATTCAGTTTAAAATTATAATTATACATATCTCTAGATTAGTCTAGTAAGATAGTTATATTACTAGATCTTGCCCATATCATAGTTATATTCCTAGTAAGACAGAAACCCCTGTATTAAGGTATTAAAGTCCTACCTGTGAACGAATATTTCGTTCACAGGCAGAAATTAACGCAAAAGATGTAAGACTTGGGAAAAAAATTAAACATACAAAAAGGTTGACTACGCATGACTTGAAAGAAAAGCCCTAAAATGCATATTTTATTTTAGACTTCCTTGTACTAAGCTCGTGCTTAAATCTATCTTATTTATTATTATTTATTATATCTTATATATTATACGCAGATTAAGATACATTTGATTCGTCGTAAATTAGACATTAAAAATATCTCACGTCGAAATCTAAGGCCTCATGCCCAAACCGCCGATGGGCGGGCCAAGATACTTAATTGATATGCCGGGCCCGCCGATGGGCGGGCTGAATAACAGTATAAGGCGGCATAAGGGTAATGTTGTTATTTCTTAGGAAGTTAGTGAATGGTTTACTTTGGTTGGTTGGTATGGTTAATTAACACGTACCTTCAGCTTTTTAATTATTAATTTTGGTCCGATCTATGCAGAATGAACTTACTGTGTCTTGAAGTCTTGCAGTGGTATGCCTGGGTTTAGTTTTAATTTTATTAATTACAGGATCCCAAGCAGGTGGTAGTACCCAGCGTCCCTCTCTATTGAAATTAGGTTTTTTTTTTAATTTCAATAGCCTCACGATCATCCTTGGCAGGAATAGAGGTTCTTTCGCGAGGATTTGTGATTTATCAAATCTACTGTAATGGCGGGGGCCGTCTAGGATATGATCACAAACTGCAGACTTCCCGGAACGCACTCCGTGTTAACTCTGACATCGGGACGTCAATCACCTCAGTCCCCCGTGACCACGGGTGCTGTAAAGAACCTGAAACGTCGGGAATTAATAAAAATAAGATTAATTAATTAATTAAACGCGAAAAAATCCGTAAAAGTAGTTTTAGAAACTATTCCACTTCTTATTCTCAAAAGTATTTAAAAAAAAGAACACTACTCAGTAACAAACCCTGCTTACTATCATAACCCAACACTAAAGTATGCAAACCAACAGCATCACTACCCATCTCAATGTAACACAGGGCAGCCTCTCAGCAATACGACCTTCCTTGCTTGCTTACACTAGTAGAATACCCCGACGGGCATAGTAAGTAGTAACACCAGTGGGACTCTTAGAATTACAGACTGATGCTTATTAGCCGCCTGTGCGATACTTTATACTGCTAAAACAAGTGGAAGATTACCATTCTACCTTCATTTGTTCATTTTTACTTATATTTTTTTACCCTAATTCCCAACATTAGTTTTATTCAATATGTCTTTGTAATGTTTTTTTCCTCAGACATACAGCTTTTCTAACGATCTCTTCTTTCAGCGCAAAGCACGTGCTAAATCAACACTTGAAATTGCACTTAACAATTTGTATGTGCGAGCGGATTCGAACCCAGATTGCTCTTGTATTGTGAAATTTATAGCAATCGCTTAGCTCGGAGCTACCTCGGTTCAAGACATTATTTACTTTGTAATGAGAAATGAACATTTGCGGTTTTGATAAATTCAATAACATTAATTTATTGTTTAAGATTTTAAAAACAAGATTTATTAGTATGAATTTCAGGGTCTTTTGTAAGTTTGGGTAATCTCTATTAATTTATTGATTATTCTTGTAACACCTTGAAACACTTCCAAAAACGCTATTAATAATTAAAAATTAAAATACACACTTAGTAATAACTTTTAAGAGCTCTGCCATTTTCTTCCAGTTAAACTATTAAGTGAAAACAACTAAATCGGCTTCACGTCGTAAAACAGTTAGCTTACATACGTCTTACCGCCTTTTAAGCATTGGATTCAGGTAATATTATTAACTATCAATTTTTAAAATATTATTTTGAATGAATGAATGAATATACTTTATTGTACACCACAAACAAATATAAAAATAACGTAACAAAAGGGAGATTATATGTACAATTTGGCGGCGTTATCGCTACATAGCAATCCCTTCCAGGCATCAGGATTCATAAAACAATGAATACTAGGTAGGTGGTGCAATATAAATATACATAAGATAATTTCAACATTCGATATACAAAATTCCTCAAACAATAATATAAAGCTGATAAATACAATAAATACATCATCACATAATTTATCCTAACGGTGTCTGAACTATTGAGCCAAGCAATGCTCTTTTAGGTAGTCGCTTAAAGATTACAATAGTTTGTGCTTCACGTATATGCAAAGGTAGGACATTCCAGAGCTTAATAGACTGTACAGTAAAATATTTATTAAAAAAATGATTTATTGTGACTTGGTACCCTTAAAATGAATTTTCTTGAAGAGCGTAAAGGTTCCCCCGGAATCCCTACAAAATTAAACTTTTTTAGATAGGGAGGAGTAGGGGGCTAGAGGGTGAAATAATACACAGTACAAAATAGAAAGAATAATATGCATGTACCGGCGAAGTCGGATAGGTAAGCACTTGAGACGTTAGCGAAATTGGGAAATATGGTCAAATTTACGCAATCCAAATATGAACTGAATACTAGTATTTTGAAGTCTCTCAAGCTTGTTTAGCTGATCCTCAGTTATGTCTACATAGCTTACGTGAGCATAGCCGAGAATCGGAAGGAGAAGAGACTGTGCGAGCATATTTTTTGTAGGAATGGGAAGAAATGATCGAAGGCGACGCAGTTAACTAAGAGCGACAAAGGTTTTCTTACTTACCTCATTTATTTGGCGTGTCCAATTTAAGGAATTATCAAGATAAATACCAAGATTTTTGGCATTGTCAAAGTAAGGGATTACAACTCTATCGAATACGATAGGTAGTACGGAGAACCAGTAAATTCTTAAGATAAAGCTCTGGCTACCAATAATGTTTATTTTCATTAGTAGTGGCGTATAATTCGTCAACATGTTATTTTTTTTTTGGTTTGTGATAACATGAAAATAATAGAAAGGAGAAAGAGACGTCTCCATACATTCTTGTGCCAAAGTGTTAACAAGATGAAAGTAGGACCATTTGAAAGCGTATATATAAAAATTCATAGCTGAAAATCTGGCAAGATTTGTCAATGTAGGAGCTGAGTTATTGTACAATAAGTAAAAGTCAGATTATCTATTACCTACACTGTAACAGGTGATTTCGCACTGTTATTACACTGTAACAGGCTATTTTTCACTAAAATTACTTGAATATATAAAAGCAGGATCAGTATAAAATCAGCTAAAAAGCTGTGGTTAATAATGAAACGAAATGGTGAAACGATTAACGAAAGTTAAAACAACAACAACTAAATGAAGTGAATATTAGGGATATAGATCTGCGATCGATTAGTTGAATTGTTGTTGTAACTGTTACTTGTTGGAATTTTGATATTTTGTATGTTTTATTATTATTTTGTAGATATGTACGCAATTTTTTTTATCTCTCTTGTTAACATAGAAATATAACCTAAAATAGATATTAAAATGCTCAATTTAATCGAGAATCGATTATATTGCGCTCATTTCAAATCTCTAAAATCTGTCTTTTGCTTTTAAGTAAATAGTTTGAAGTTTGAACTGTCAAATTTCAAAATCAGAAGTACTCTTGGAAGGTATCGTTCAGGAACGAGAATTTCACTAATGTATTCTTTATGGTAATCGATTTATTGCCATAAATATTACACTATAATCGATTTCTAACTTGTTTCTTATTTTATTGTTTTATCGAAATCTAGATTGTAAAAACAGCTACTTTTTTGTATTTTACTTAAGAAAAATATGGACGATTTTTTAAAGTATAAATCAATTAGTTAACTTCAGGCCCAGAAATCCCATTCTCCTTTCAAATTGCATTTTTGCGTATTATTGCCCATAAAAAGATGTATATAACTGAGCAGACAATAACTTTTATTTAAACTCATGATGCTAATTAATCAGAATCCAGGTGTATGGTCCACACGGATAAAGAATGGGATTAGAAATGGCGGCACATCGAACCCGTACCGTCAACATGTACTACTGTACATAATAGCAAAAATCCGCTAATAACGGCATATTGTTATAACGTTATATTATTCGGTTAATAGGAAATTTTCTATTAGTGGGAAAATATTTGAAAAGAGTTGTATACCTAAATAGGTAAGTTAATTTTTAAATAACATTTATAAATATCGACTCGCTCTGGATTCGCCTGGTTGAGATCTATTAATGTGGCGTTATTTAGACTTAAGATAACCATTAAAGACTATTTATTTTATCTTATCAATGTTTCTATTTTAGTAATATCTCTAAATTTTTCGGATAAAATTTAGTCTAGATCACTCCCGGTATTACTCAAGATTAGCTCGGACAGGCAGTCAAACAAAAATTTTAAAAATGGTTACTCATGTCTCAATGGCAGGTAAATATTTTATACAAAAATATTAACAAACAAAATCGGCAACAATTATGAAGAAAACTCTCAGAACGCGTCGTAGCTCACAAATAAGCAAAACCGGACTGAATTATTTTTGTAGTTATGGCATTTTTTTATTATCGATTCGAATTACAAGTTGAACTGAACGTACGAAAATCGCATAGTGCAACGTATTTTTTATGCAGTCTTTACCGGCAGGTGTGAGTATAGATAGAGACAGTGTGCAAGCGAGAGACGAATAGAGACGACGCCATTTTCAATCCCATTCTTTAACTGCACAGATAGTAGGTATTATATTCTCCTGCTCGATTCGAACATGGTGACTACTCCGAAATATATTCAGAAAATCAGGGTTAGAGGAAATATATAAATGAATATCGAGTATCGTAATACATATTCGATTAATATGAAGTATTTTGCAGTAATATATATCCAAACGAATTGCTGAACCACTAATGACGCGATGGCTAGCTGTTATCTCATATAATCAAACGAATTACTGCAATATTTCTTACTATAAATATTTTTAATTTTTGTAGTTGCTTTATGATCTTTTGAAAACTTTTGAAGAATAATATGACTGATTAGATTATTATTATTTTATTTCTTATCTGATAGAAGTGACATTTTAACATGTTGTTTTTGATTATATTTGATGGATAATAATGGATATGGTTAGTCATCATTTCATTTGTTGTTAATCGATGACTTTTTCATCACCCAGTGCTATGCTATAATGGTCATGTCAACGTACCAAATAATATTATAGTTAATGTAACAAAAGTTGATTATATATAATGGATACATCCGTTTGGTGGCAGAATAAGAGAATTCAACAGTTCAACACCCCATTTCGTTATGCAGGGGTCGTAAGAGGCAACTATAGAAGACCAGAAAGACCTCATGGCTTAACTCGTCTAGACCCGAAAACAATGATTATTTTAAAATTGTACAAATTTTGGCTCCGTTTCGAACGCAGGACACCTCGGCGTAATTGTCGGTCACATCTATTTACATAAAAATATTGTCTGTGGTCTTGAAATACAATGAAGTACAGAGAAGTACAGAGAAAACACTAAACTTGAAAGATATCTATGACATAGGCAACTGCTACGTTCACATAACTCCCCCCCCCCCCTCCTCCTCCCCCTATTTTTCCTCACGGTGAAAAAAATCAGCTGTACCCGGCGCTTTGCTGGGCTTAAATATTAAACTTTTGTAATATTAGTTTATATAGGATTATACATGTATACTACAATATGCCCTATGCCACGACTATTATATTATATGAATCGACTTCATTGCCCAAATTTCATTAGAATTCGCCCAGCCAATCAAACGTGTTGACAAACATTAAAACACAATATTTCATAATATATGTAAAAACAAAAATATTTGAAGTACGTATTAAAGAAAAAGTTGAATTAAGAGTAAGATAGAAGCGAGAGGAATGTCAGGATCGTACTAAATGTAAGTCCGTAGTGTCTGCCTACCCCTCTGGGTAACAGGCGTAAGAATTTATGTATGTGTGTACTAGTTTTATTGTTAATACGTTAAACGTTTATAGCCTCTTAATGCGGTTAGGTTAAAACTTCACAAATCCCTTTGGCAATGACCAAAGGAAATGACATTGAACTGCGTATACACACCAGTACACACACGTGAAAACGATGTTAAAAAATTACAGCACTTTTAATAAGTACATATTAGTCTGGATTTTATGGAACCATTCACAGAATATTTCTAAATAATGGTACAATCGTGTCACAAACTTTAATTGGGTAAGTTGACACCATCATTATTAATAACTACATCAAATACTTATTTTAAATTTGCTACTTTTCGTAATATCTGAAAACTTGTTGGCTTTCTGTTATTTAATATTTTTTTCTATTTTAAAATATTCAAATAAGATGCGAGCCTGCTATGGAGAGGGCTATGCTCGGGGTTTCTCTGCGTCATAAACTTTAAACTTAGAAATGAGAATAACCGCAGTAGAACCAGAATAACCGACGTAGCCCAACGGAATAGTAAGCTGAAGTGGCAGTGGGCTGCCCATATAGCTCGAAGAACCGACAACCGATGGTGCAGAAAGGTTCTCGAGTGGCAGCCTCGTACCGGTAGGCGAAGTGCAGAGCCACCCACTAGATCTAGTGACGACCTGGTAATACATGCAGGAAGAAACATTTGCGTTTTGAGTGTGTACTACGCTATTAAGAAATGATTTTCAAATAACAAAAAAACTGATTGATGAACATGATTGGACCCCAGGGATTAACCCTCGTATTACAAAAAGTTGCTCAGGTTTAAACAGTAGTGTGTTTCAATAAAGCAGTAGGTACCGCGGAAAATATGTGTTGTACTATGTGAAGTATGGAAATGTAAAGTATGCAATTTGACATCAGATGTCATATTTCGCAGACTAGTCGCGGCTAAGGAACTTCTGTCGTGAATAAGATATAAACCATAGTTTAAACCCGAGACTATCAATAAATTAACCACGTTTTGTGATAAGACTGAGTAAGTTTCATTTAATTAGTTTCACGTAATTATGTGTATACTGTATATGTGTTCATCCGGACTCCAATAATAAAACAACACTTAATCTTTCTACATTTATGTGAACAATTTAGTGAATATAACACGCGTCGCCATTCTTTTAGACTATTCTTAGGTCGCGTTTCCACCTGCAAGAACACTCGCGAAAGTCTTGCATAAGTTTCTTGTAATACTGTTTACATATCGCATGAATTCTTGCAATTTTTTTTCTGCAATTAATATCTTGCGAGAAGCCTCTCAAATCATTTTATCGCAACTAATTATATAGTTAAAATTATATAGCTATAGATGTCGCGAATTTATATAGAGAATTTATATTTGTATGTAGATCATCTTGGGCACTTTCACTCTTCTTATTATTTAATTTTTGAATTCATTCTGCGATTGACTTCTTAAATTATGCAGTTTTTGGGACACTTCATTCTCAGTTCTAGAAAACTCTTGAGCGATGTTATTAAGTATAGAGTTTTATTAATTCTATTTTATAATCAACATGCCGGTTACCCCATAAACAAGGTTTGCACTCATAAAACCCTATTAATTTAATAGTATCTTCTTGAGACCATTCACGTGTTTGTCGTTGACTCATTTTTATTTAACAAGAACAAAACCAATCAACCAGCCGTTTGTACGAAGCTAAACCGATAAGCGACGAGATCTGTCACGAGGCGATGTGAACATGTTTAAATTTGCAATTAATTGCGCTCGCATTTACTTGCAAGAACCGTTTGACAAACTGTCGCGAGTGCGATTGCTACGTAGATTACATCTGCAAGCTTTTGTCTGACAGACTGTCCGACACTTCTTGCAGAAGTTTTCTTGCAGGTGGAAACGCGGCCTTGCGCTATCCTATCGTAGGCAATAAACGTTGTAGCAACGCTTGTTTAAATTCCAAATACAACTAATCCTTTGAACAGATCGTCGGTGGGATTACTGCGGATTAAGCGTTCTGATAATAATAGGTAAAAGATATTGTTAATATACTTCGTAACATTAGGTTTTCTACTGATTATTTAATCGTGTTACGTGAATAAAAATGTAAATTTTTTATTAAGGACTTTATAAATTAATGCAACTTGAATCGATATATTGGAATCTAAGAGGTTTACCAACATCCTAAAATATATTTCTCTTTTTTATCCCATGGTAAGAGGGTAATAGGAAAAGTTTGAAGATCCATCCTCATGACCTTTAATAAATGACGGTATACTGTCTCGTATTATAATCATTCATTCATTCATTATAGCCTATCAACGTGCTGTCAAATTGCTGAACATAGAATGCCTTATATTGCGATATTTGCCCCCCCCCTGTCAGGCAGGTTGGCAACCGCAGTTTTCTACATATACATACGACACCAGCGGTATAAATACCTAGACTGGTCTGATCTGGTACTTAGTTTGCCATTTGCGAATTCCCCTGTTAAGTGTGACGATTGAGGCATAAGTTCTTTGCCAACTCGAAACCGGGAACCCGGGACCACATCAGCAGTTGCGGTTATGACTATCAGTCAATGATAAGATCGTTAACATAGCCAGCAGAGAAACAAAGCTTTATTTTTTAATTGTCAGTCTTAACCAGGTCTATTTAGTATTAGATCTGCCGTAAGTTCGTTTTTTTTCCACCTTGTTTAGTATTGTGAGATTCACCAATGATATAGACAATAACCCATTCTGCATAATGGTCTGCTTGGTGGTAAGAGATGAAGCGTAGCGATCATCCCCACGACCTG
Source organism: Parnassius glacialis (assembly GCA_033319125.1). Classification (NCBI taxonomy): domain Eukaryota; kingdom Metazoa; phylum Arthropoda; class Insecta; order Lepidoptera; family Papilionidae; genus Parnassius; species Parnassius glacialis. The sequence continues at coordinate 30,876,322 of JAVANC010000018.1, forward strand.
ATTAGTTTGTTTTAGGTTTAGTAATCGAAGATTGGTCAATCGTGTAATGGAAGTCGCACATTGTGACGAATCAAAATTATTGTTTCGAGAAAGTCAAATCCAAATTCAAATATTTTTATATTCAAAACTAGCTGTTCCTCGCTTCGCCCGCGTGTAATTTGGCGTTTTATTTATTTTTTCCGCGGAACCCGTCCTATTTTTCTTAAATAAAAGAAGCGCAAGTTACTCCTTATAACGTCAGCTATCTGCCAGTGAAAGTCCCGTCAAAATCGATCCAGCCATTTCGAATATAAACCAGAACAAACAGACAGACAGACAAAAATTTAAAAAATTGTGTTTTTGTTATATGTACCGTATATAATTTCATATACATTTAGTAAAAAGCTGTTTTATTTATTTGTATAAGATTGGCTTTTATAAAGCACTTGTTGCAAGTCTTAATGTTACGCCATTGCTTCAACAAGTCCCTACTGAGGGGGAGACCTTATGATAAGAAGTTGTAGAAGCCGAAGAAGAGATGTACCGTATCTATACAAGATATGAGATATTTCTAATTTTTCCTCAGAAGTGACCTCTACGTAAATGTGCTGATAAAGACGCTTTGTAGAATGCATGTCGGATGTTATATTGACGGAGTATACTGTGTATTTCAATAACATCAATTAAGCAGACGCCATGCAGGTTCAATTGTCTGTATTTGAACCACTGCTGTATTGGTTCATGTGCAGTTAAATCGTTCCTGTCCTAGATACAATAGATTGTATTACTAACACTTATTATCCACAATGGTCGTAATGAAATATTTTTATTGATTTATTTATTTATTTAGGTTGCCTGAAAGTGTCCATGGACTGCAGTAGTCATTCGCATCAGGTGGTGATTTAAATAATATAGGATATGTGTGTTTTATATTTTCTTCAAAAAAAGGAAGCGGTTCTCAATTTTTTTATGTATGTTCAGGGATAATTCTCCTCTGATTAGAAACCTCAGGGGTGGTTTGATACAAATGTGGAACATTCATATCTGATGATTGAGATATGAGAAAATCATCGAACTCTTCAATTTACAAATCCATGCGACATATAAGTGAATAATTGTTTACCATGTCAATCGATTTCGATGGTTATATTCTTTTAACCCCCGACGAACAGAGGGTTGTTATAAGTTTGTAGTGTGTATCTGTGTGTAGGTCTGTGGCATTGTATAGCTCCTGAACACGGATGTACCGATTTTGATTAAGTTTTTTTCGTTTGAAAGGTGTCTTCTATGTTTTAAAAAATTCTTTTCAGCCGTTTGAATGTCTTCAGCTCTTTTTGTTTCGGGGTTTTTTTTTAATTTTGGTTTTTAGTTCTTTGAAGTCAGTTTATATTTTTTTATAGTTGTAATTTATATGTGAAACAACATCGTGTCAGTAAATGCAACGCTATATAAAAAAAAATTGTCTTCTGTCTTGACTTATAAATGTTGAGTGCAGTTAACTTAGCGTGGCCGTAATGTAGTGGCTTACTGTAGAATTACAAAATCAAGATCTGTGGTTTTACTGCTCTGGACATATATTTTATAAGCTATTATGGTTGCGGCAAGTAGAGTAGGAATATTATGCGACGTGCAACTAACTGTAAGTGTCGGATAGGTTGGTTATTATTTCACAGCGTTTGTCAAGTGTAAATAACTAATTATTTAAGATAATTAATAGAATCAGGCATTGCTTTGCGGAAATTCACTATGTAGATGTGAAAGTTATTTAACTGAGATAGAGTGGAAAATTAAATATATTATACAATCATTTCGTACTAGGTAATACATGTCTGGCGTATGTGGACTATGAGAAAGCCTTTGATTTCGTCGAAATTTGGGCGGTGCTGCAGTCCCTTCAGCGGTGCCAAGTTGACTGTCGGTATATCGAAGTGCTGAAGTGTTTGTACAGTAGAGCTACGATGGCTATCCGAGTACAGAACAAGAGTACGAAACCTATCCAATTGCAGAGAGGTGTAAGACAGGGTGATGTTATATCCCCGAAACTCTTCACCGCTGCATTGGAAGACGTTTTCAAGCTTCTGGACTGGAAAGGATACGGTATTAACATCAATGGCGAGTACATCACTCACCTTCGATTTGCCGACGATATAGTCCTTATGGCAGAATCGCTGGAGGACCTAAGCACTATGCTCAATGACCTCAATAGTGTCTCCCAACGGATAGGTCTTAAGATGAACATGGACAAAACAAAGATTATGTTTAATGTCCATGTCACACCTATGCCGGTAGTTGTTGGGAGCACTAAGCTCGAAGTTGTTGACGAGTATGTTTACCTGGGACAAATAGTCCGACTAGGTAAGTCCAACTTCGACCGAGAGGTCAATCGACGGATTCAACTCGGCTGGGCAGCGTTCGGGAAGCTACGACACATCTTCTTGTCAGACATACCTCAAAACCTTAAAACGAAATTGTACAACCCGTGCGTGTTGCCAGTGATGACTTACGGAACTGAGACGTGGTCCTTCACTGCTGGCCGTATGAGGAAGCTCAAGGTCGCTCAGCGAGCTATGGAGAGGGCTATGCTCGGAGTTTCTCTGCGTGATAAACTTAGGAATAAGGATATCCGCAGTAGAACCAGAGTAACCGACATAGCCCAACGGATCAGTAAGCTGAAATGGCAGTGGGCCGGCCATATAGCTCGAAGAACCGACAACCGATGGGGAAGAAAGGTTCTCGAGTCGCAGCCTCGTACCGGTAGGCGAAGTGTAGGGCGTCCCCCCACGAGATGGAGTGAGGCGACCTGGTAAGACATGCAGGAAGTCGATGGATGCAGGTGGCTCAGGACCGTGCTTTGTGGCATTCTTTGGGGGAGGCCTATGTTCAGCAGCGGACTTGTGAAGGGCTGTAATGATGATGATGATGATGAATACATGAGGTAAACTTGTATGTGTGCGCGCGCGCGCGTGGTGTGCGTGCGTGCGTGCGTGCGTGAGTGCGTGCGTGCGTACGGGCGGGCGGGCGTGCGTGCGTGTGTGCGTGTGTGTGTGTGTGTGTGTGTGTGTGTGTGTGTGTGTGTGTGTGTGTGTGTGTTTGTGTGTGTGTGTGTATGTGTGTGCGCACGCGCGCGCTTCGTTTGTGTGTGTGTGTGAAAATTCCTAGGAACTACATAGGAAAGGAAACTTTCCACGTAGTAGCTAGCTACTTTTTTATCGTCCTTACTTAATCGTAGAATATTGCATCTCATCAAATTTTTGTGTAACATTTTTGAATCAAAGATAACTTAGTTTTTACAACGAAATGACAAAAAACCCAATTGCTTTACCGTAGGGATGTTGAGTGAAAATTTACATTAGTATATATGTTACGGCTAAAAGCCGAAGTACGGATACACCTAGGTTTAGTGGGCTACTACTAGGTGCAGCCAATTGCGGTTGGTTAAACTTAGGTGTACCATATATAATTTATAAATTAGATAAAGATAAATGTCTGCGGTTATGTGTATATCCGTGTTTTACAAATTTAACAGTACCCCTAAATTTAACCAACTACTGCTCGCCGCAGCTAGAAATAGGTATAAACATACTTCGGCTTCTAGCCGTAATATATATATATATGTTGTGTGTACAATTATAATTTGAAAAACCTTTATCTTTATCAATAAAAAATATAGTATATTTTGTTAGAACTAATATATGATGCCTACTGATACAGTAAATATTACAGATGTACATTGATAGGAGTCTTTAGTGTTTGTTTACGTGATTTGTTTTAAAAGCAGTG